>LR989927.1:52330237-53561119 GCA_905146935.1 Scaeva pyrastri
GAAAAAAAAATATAGAAAAAAATGTTATTTCCTTCAAAATTTTAAATCAAATTGTTTTAGAAATTAAAAGTCTTATAAGATTTGATCAATAGTGTCGAATTTCGCCGCATATCTTGTACCGCCGTGTTTTTTTTTTACGAATTAACTGACAGTTGATAGTCATAGTTGACATTCAATATTTATTATCATCGATAAGAAAATGCAAAAAGTGTCCTCCTGGGAGTATGATCTAGAAATAGGATTACCACTTTTCAAAACTGAATTTCTGAATTGAAATAATCTGATATCCAGCTTATTGATATATTATATATGGGATTGAATTGAATTTTTGAAAAAAGCATCACTGCGTTGGTAAAATTTGTAGGATTGTAGGGGTAATCTCTAGATCTACTGAACCGATTTTGAAAATTCTTTAAAATACTATAAAGCAACGTGATTTGTGAGTAACATAAGCTATATATTGGTGACAAATTGGATATAGAATGAAGCAGAAAATAGTGCTTGAAGTTTGTGTTTAAGATACATACAGGGGTAAAGAAACTTTTTGGACTTTAGAAGATCACTAAATGAAAATATTCTGCTAATAGGGTTAAAACAACAAACAGACTTAAACTTTTTCTCCTTGTTATATGATTGAAAAAAAAAAATTGAGATTGAGAATGAAGCTCAGTTAAAGGGCATTCATTTTTAAATCCTTCAGGATAAACTCTATTCGTAAAAAAATAAAATATAGAATGAAATGGGATTTTGTTCAAGAAGACTACAAAATTCAAAGAAATAAAGCCTCACATTCATATCAAATCCAAGTTTCCTTAAAAACATAGGTACAAGTTTTTCAAAAAAAAAAAAAATCAAATTTTATTTCTTAAATAAAGAGTCAAAATTCTTAAGGATTCCTTTACAATCACGAGTAGGTACTATTGATTTCCTCTAACTCTTCAACTTATTTCAGCTCGAACGGATATAAATCCTATAAAAGCACATAAAAGGTTTCAAATCAAAGGACCCAAATGGGACAGGAAAAAAAAAATCCAAAATACTTTTGTTTTCTAAATATGTATTTACCAATAAACTTTTGTAAAGTACGTGAAAACAACAATAAAACAAAACAAAAACCTGTCTCAAATTAATACCAACAACTTAATTTATTTATTTCGAACAGCAAAATAAGAGCTATAAAAGTCAATCCCCGACGCCGCCGCCGCCCCTAAATCTCCTCGTAATCGAAACGATCAATGAAAGTTGGGTGATGCAATAAAAATTGCCAAGCCTTGTTCTTCAAATGATAAAACAATAATCCCCCCCTCCTTATTTTCGTCTTCTTTTTCATTATCTTATAAAAATATATATACAAATATACACACATACATATTGTATATGCTAGTATGCCAGCTGGACATCGTCACCATGTCCATGCCCAGTCCGTATGAGTTCGTCGGTCTTGTGGAACCCTAATCAACTAAATGACACCACAACACACTTATACCCCATACACACTTAACTAATATTGAAAACACATACTCAATTCTCTAATGAATTGTCCTGAGTCCGAAGCGAGGAGAACGGGCAACTCTTAGAAAACAAAGTATACGAACGTGCCATATTATCCTTTTGCAATTGCTTTGATAGTAATAAAAGCAAAAAGTACACAAGGACACCTTCAAACTACACGAAACAAAAGCTTATGTCATGTCTTTTCAGCCTTGCTTTGTCCGTCGTTATCCATCGTCTGCCTCAATCGTCCCTCGTATAAAAGTTAGTATCGAAGAATTCAATATATGATTCCAATGTCCTTTGGCCGAACAAAATCAATGTAGTTCCTCTTTATATGTGATATGTCTTTCAGGGCCGCGGAAACAGCGGAGCCGGTGGAGACCGGATGAGAATTCTTCGGGCCAAAACAAAAGGTTAGTTGTCAGTGTGATGTGTTAAAAAGGGCGCAGCCAGACTCACCAACCGTGAATAAAAGGATTACCGTACTTAACCTCATGTAACGTTACTTTCCCCGTATGTCACATGAGATCCCATTGCGAGGGCCAACAGCAGTATTCCCTTCGCGGCATAATACAATATTCATGCCAACTGGGCAGAACGCTAAAGGTTTTAAAGTTCCACCCGGGCGCCACTTTTTATGAAAAATTCTCTTTCTCTCTCTCTATTTCACTGTTTTTGTTGTTTCTTTTCTACTGTACTGACTTCTAAACGAAGTTTAAGTCAATGACCTTTTGCTTTTTGCATATTATCTACTCCCTCTGGAGAACGGACGACAAAGGATATTTCTATGATGATGAAATTATACATATTAAGAACGACCACTGAACGATATCGGTTTCATTCATTTCTATGCATAATTTAGATGCAGTTTTTCCTTTTTTTCGGTCTTTCGTGGGCTAAAATTTGTCTAGATTTTAAGGATTTTATGTCACTATTGGCCGAAGGGAGAAAGTAGGGAAGAAGTAACAATAGATTGCTTCCCTAAAATAACATTTTTCTACCTTTGAAAGAGAAGATTAAAATGGAACACGATATTAGAAATATGTATGCATTCAAAGTTGATTCGTTTTTTGTCGAGTTTTGTCCTTTCAAGAATTGTCAGAAAAAAAGCTTCTCTTCGTAGATTTGTCCGATATAAATGACAAAATGCAGAAAAAATCGATTTTAAAAATATCCCACTTTTTTCATTGTCTTTTTTAGCTTTGTCGATTATTACACGATGAAGATACCGCTTTAAGGAAAATGTCCTTGAATAATAATTTTTTTTTGATGTTTTCATTTAATTTATTTTTTATACGTCGTCGTGTCGTTTTTGTCATCGTGGGAAGATTAAAGGAGAAAAGCCAAATAAAACACGATCGTATAATATTTGAAATGTGCAATTTAAATTTTACTTTTGTTTCCATTTTTGAATTCTCTAGAAGTTTATGTTAAGCTACTTTACGTGATAAATAAAATGTCAAAAAAATGTACTTCAATACGACCGAGGAAAAAAAAAAGAAAAAAATATAAATGTTAATCTAACAGCTGGAAATAGCACATTTCAAAAATAAGAAAAAAGAGATAAGAACGGAGAATAATCAGGAACCTACTCAAAATTCCTTTTATTTGTTTGTTTTAATTCAATTTATGTTTGAAAAGTTAATAACATTGGAATATTAATATCAGATGAGAAAAGGACTTTTCAGGAATTCAATATCTTAACATTCAGAAATGAATGAGGAATTTATTACATGACAGGCACCAGCATTTCGGATTTTCATGAACGAATTTAAGTTACTTTTCGTGGAAATAAACATTGAACAGAGTTTGAGCCTTTAGACGAGGAGGAAGTGGAAAAATCTTGCCAGTGGGAGATTTTAAAAGATTTTGTGTATGATCAAAGGAATTTTTGACAATTTTGTTTCCTCATGTGACAGGTACAAGGGAATTTTTAAGGAAAACGTGCTACGTTTTATTTATTTGAAGTGCGTTAACTAAGAGGGCAGTGAAAGAATTGAATCTGTTTGTGAATGCAATCATCATTGTATCCTTCAATTCAATTCATCTTGACATCAAATTCAATGACTTCAAATTTTACAATAAAATCAAACTTGCAAAAATAAAATAATTATAAAAAAAAAGAGAAACAATTTCTAGATACATATCTACTTTTATATTTTACATTAACATTTCAAGATTTATGGAAAAGAGATTTTTTTTTAACTTTTTTGAAACTTTGCGATTTTCTTTTACGTTTGGTAATGAGTTCCAAAGCACCATGCTCAATAAGTCCAAGAGGACAACTAAAGTACAGCTAAACATCGTCAGCGTACATATGAGTGGAACACTTGGAAATTAAACCAGGAAGTTCTTTTATTTTATAATGAAAATAAAAGAGGTCTAAGAATAGAGCCTTGAGGGACACCAGCTACATTTGGCAGAAAGTTTGACAAATTATCTCCGACTTCTTGTACTGCCTGCCTTCTATTAGTTAAGTAAGAGAACATTTTTCTTATAGCCGGTTTCTCAAAAGCAGTACTTCTGACGAAAAACCAGATTGTTTCAGGATAAGGATTGAGTTGGCAATGAGATAAGTATTGATTTGCTTTTGTAATATCTTCTCAAAGGCTTTAAACAAGAAAGGCAATACTGAGATGGGTCTGAATTCATCACACTTGGCATTTTTTGGAAGTGGTACGATTTTGGCTACCTTTCATAAGTCGGGGTATTAAAGGTAAAAGTGATATATATGGAAGCAGTAAAATTGGCAGAATCATACACAAATAAATGAAATAAACACAAATCTACACTTTTCACTTTATACATGTAATTATTTCATAGGAAAGGGGAAAGGACTAAAATTCCAAACTTGATATGATTGGTTTTCGCAACAGTTCTTTTTTTTTTCATTTCACAAAATAGAAAAAAAAAAAAAAAATAATCCTACACACGTGGAATTCCAAATCAAAAATTTCCTAGAAATAATTTAATATTATTCACCTCGCATAACCCAAAAGATTTATTAGGCTTCATTACCCAAACATACACTCGCACATAATCTCAGGGTTCTTTTCATCTCATCAAAGATTTAATTATAATCTTTAATCGAAAATTAAATACGTCTTGTGTGTGTTTTGTGCACATATTTCTTTATGTTCACATTTGAGCTGATGAGTGAATATTCATGGAAGGAAAACCGTTTTTTTTTTTTTTTTGTTGGTTTCCTTGAAGATGAAGTGGCACTATTTTTAGATCCTTTTGGCTAGAATTTATAGACATAAACGATGTAAAGACCACAAACCTACGAGCACACACTTCTCTTTTATTTATAGATCCTTGAATCCATCCAGACTCCAACAAAGCATCAGGAAAATTCCTCGTGACTGACGACAATTATTGGCTTTGTCTTGGGCCTCTTGGACTTGTCTTGGTTTTAATTAATCATTCACTCGAGTGTGAATTCCATTCGCATAATATATTTGCGCATAATTAAAAATAAAGTCCATGCTATCTTAGGCCCGACCCCGAGTGACACAAGCTATTTGGGAATTGTTTTTTTTTTTTTTTTGAGATTCAGGAATTCGCACTGAGATTGGAATTTTAATTCCCATACATGGAAAATTTTACACAAAAACACATCACGAGTTCACGCATGATTTGCGTTCTCGGAGTGAAATATAAAATCAAGTGAGTTGTGATGAATATGACGTTAGGGAATGTGACAGAATCTTTTCGGCACAATTTTTTCATTTCACATTTCTTTCCCAGGAAATTTCATTTTCACCTATGTCATAAAGTTTAGTGGAATATTAAATTTTAGTAATTTTTTATTTTAAAACTTTACGAAAAAGTTGACTAAACGTCACATTTTTTTTACTTTAAGGGAAATACGAAAAATAGAGTGAAAAACATTTTCGTTTCAAGTTAAAGTAAACTGTGGAATATTAAATGTAACTAATTTCACCGTGAAAAATGTGTATGAACTGGTGAAAAATAAAATGATATATGTACATATATTTTTTTTTTGTAGTTAAATTTATTTGCATTAAAACAGAAGGTGTGAAATGCAAAGGGAAAAAAAATTCACTCTGGAGTATTTCTATGAATAATGAATATAAAATTGATACACTTTACGAAAAATTAATCCAATTAATTTATCTCAGTAATTAATTTAATTTTTAACTTTCCATAGCGAGTTATTGTAATCGGTCCGATTTGTCAAATTGCAATTTTTGACAAATCTGGACGTTTTATGGTTCCTAGAATCTAAATCCGTCATTTGTAGAGAGATTTGTGTGTGTGTGTGTGTGTGTGTGTACGTACGTTCCTTTTTCGTTAACGATATCTCAAGAATGCATAAAGATATCGACTTGAATTAAATTTTATTTAAAAGTTTATAACTTTGAAAGATGCAGAAAGGACTTTTATAAAAATTTGTCAAGCGGTTTTTTCACCATAGCAGTGTAAAAAAAAAACAAACATTTTAGTTGGTTACAAATATCTCAGGAACGGATGATGCTATTGACTTCAAATAAATTGTATTGTGTAGATAGTAATGTAATACAGGTTTGGTATAAAATTGTGTATAGTTCAATGTACCGTTATTTTCTTAAAATGTAAAAACTAAAAAAAAAATTTTGGAGCGCGAATATACAATGAAGAAAAAATGATATCATCTTCAAAATAATTTTTTAATATAGAAAATACTGTCCTTAACATCTGGTAAAATTTTTCGAAAAAAAAATCAATTGACAGTTTTTTTACAAAAAATAAAAAAGTACAAAAAATTCTTAGAAAAGTTGGTAAAAAGTGTGTTTTGACTTGAATATCTCGAGAATGAGCACCGATTTTGACTTCAAACTTATATAAGTTTATACAAAATACAATTATTAATATATGCTAAAATTTTGACAAAAATAGAATTGATATTTTTTTTTACGAAAAATAAAAAAACTAAAACCAAAATTTACAGAAAAGTGACAAAAATTGCTTTTCGACTTAATCACATCACAACAAGCAATGATGTTGACTTCAAATGTATTTTATTTTCAACATAATGCATTTGTCAATAACTAAAAAATGATAAAATACTGACAAATATCAAATTGACATTTTTGTACAATAAATACATAATGGGAAGTTATCAGTGTGGGTCGCACCCAGCCTCTTTTTTAAATTCTACTTGAAAGCACTTGTCAAAAAATGTACCTCTTCTTCCATTGCATTCTATGAAACAATTTGACAAATTACGAGTAAATGAATAATTATTGTTGGCATTGAAAAGAAAAGCCATCACAAAGTTCATGATTCTTTCTTTTCGCATGGAATTTCTATGACGGAAAACTATTTCCTATCAGAATCTTAACCAGACAATGCCGATCATTGTTCCAGTACTCGTTAAAAAAGGAGAAAACTTTGACTGCAGGAGACGTCTCGAAGAAATCCCAAAAAAAAGGCGCCATAAAATAACGACAGCAGAAATGTAAATACAAAAAAAAAAAGACAGAAGACGAAGAACCATCAACCATATCCAATTCCTCTTTGATGCCGCAAAATAGAATACTCCAGATGTGGGCTAAAAGTCAAATTCCAAACATCTGCCTATGGGCAATGGGGACCAGCTACGAGTGAGGCTAAAGACCGATGATGGTGATGATGAAGATGACGACGACGCGACGTCATGATGACGAAGGAATGTTTTCAAAAATATGGGATGGAAAGGGTGTTCTATTTTGTACATTTGAGGTAATTTATGTCTATTTGGGGGAAGACAATATTGATGGATTGGGACATAAGAAATAATCAGATTTTCAAAGTTATTAGATTTTATAGGCTCGATAGAAAATTTTAAGGATAACGGTCTACGACGCAACGATAGACATCCATATGGATAATTTGAAACTACCCAAACTGAAAATCAAATTTTAAGGTCGTTCTTTGCACAGAAGCTTGACATTTTCGGTTTTGAAAAGGGTTGCAAAATAAAATTTGTGAAGGTAAAGTTTTTGTTGAACAATCAATGTAAAACAAAAAGGGATTTGGAATCTTTATTTCCTTATAAAGGTTCGTTGGTAAAGGTTCGTTATCATAATATTTGATTTGGAATTTACTGTTTGAACTACTTGGGTTTTTAGTTGAGAAGATAAAATCAGACAAAAGGGAGATTTTCAGGGTTCTTTTTGTGTAAAGTTTTTAGGGAAGAAGTTATAAATGACCAGGGGAATAGTTTAGGAGGCTTTTAGAAGGCTTCAACGTTAGTTAAATGTTGTCTGAACCAATAAATAGATTGAGATTGACAGTGAGCGAAAGATGAGTAGGTTAAGGAGGATATGAATGAACATCAAATGATTCAGTATCTCCGCAGAAAAAGTTTTTCATTGATAAATAATTGATATTTCTTTTAAACTAACTCAACTTTTCATACGAAAATATTAAATTTTCTAACAATTCAATACAGTATCTGATGCATCGTTACAAACTGTCAATCTTTGAGTCAATTTGCAAGTGACATTTACTATTTATCAATCGAAAAGTAAGTGTCCTAAAAAGTGTAAGTTCCAATTTCAGAAATCTAAATCTGACACCGTTTTCGAAAAGCCATTCTCGTGGAAATGATTAGCCACCTATTAATAGTTTTTTTTTTTGTTCTGAAATGTAATTCCATTTCTATATTCAAAAGACTTAAGTTGTTACACTTATGATTGTTTTATGTAAATGATATCGCTCATTTTGTAACTATAAGTCAACGTCTATTGGTTCCATTCTCATAATTTTGTTCCATCATCCATCACAAAGTAAAATCAACGTCAGGTGTCAAATAGACACCAACCTACCTGCCTAGAACTACTCAAAAATGCATTCATGCAATTCAATTAAAATAAAAGGAATCTCATACCCTCAACTCTAAATTGACAAAATACGAGCACAATATTGGATGAGTAGGAAACTCGAAGCGTTACCAATTTCATAAAAAAAAAAAAAATCACTGCACTGCACATATGCACATATCATCTCAGGCAATCACCTGTTTAGTAAAAGATGACTTCCTATTTCCGGTTACATGATTTCAATATACTTAATGTATGAATGTATTTAAAGAACAAAAAAAAAACTATATTCTTACAATTCCATTAGAAACCATAAACCACTGAACTGATTGCAATGCTTTTCAATTTTACAACAACAAACACAACAAGGGTGCAGCGTGCAGGTTTTTCCTTTGTTGCGATGACGTATTTTATGAATGAGTATACTGTATCTGGGGTGACCAGCTGCGGGTTTTTACGTGGTATTATTGATTTTACAATTGTTCTTAAAGATAAGCATATTTTGAAACTTTTAAAACTGATATGTCTTTTTGATTTAATATTCGGTAATTCGAAATGGTGAAAGTACTACCCATATTTCGTTCTCACTAAGGCAACTAATCTTATTCAACTTTTTTGAAGACGATTTAAAAATGGAAACAAGTAAATCTGGTCACCTTTATCATGTCCCACAATAGGGTATCTTTTGTTTAAATGCTTTCAAAATAAAAAAAAAAAAAAAATAAATTGAAGGACTGTAAACATGAAGCAAAAACAAAATGAAAACAAAACAAAACAACACCACGGGAATTCGAAATGTTCAAAAGGAAAGAAAGGAATATTATGTTCCTAGATATTTTTTGAAATCACCGCCCCTGGTAGGTAACACTACTTGACAACATATGCGGATGGGACGGTGCGGAACGTCCGCCTCGCATCACCATACCATAGGGAAACTGCAAACATATGGAAAATAAAGAATTCGAATGAAAATTTTTGTACATATGTACATATAATGCAATTGAATTTCGAAACAGAAAACTCACAGAATTTTTGAATACCTATTTATTTTTATTTTTCTACAAATCATTCCAGGTGCATGAGGACATGAGTCACTATAAAAATTGCCTTCGATTTTTTGTCTCGAATTCAGTATATTTTGAAACTTATATAAAAATAGACAGTACTGTGCAAAACATTTCCAATTAACGGCCAACACTCATTTTGACAACGCTTAATTTTATTCGTTTTAAAATCGTTAATTTTTTTTTTCTATAACTTGATTAGTCAAGTAAATATTAGACGAATGTTTGATCGATATAGAAGCTTTTTAGGTAAAAAATCAAGTATACTGACTTCAAAAAAGGACTATCCCAGAAAGAATTTGCAATAAAATATTCGATTCATAAATCTACCATTTGTCGTATAAGTTAAGTCTGGAAAGTTGGTGTTGACTCATCTACAATAAGACCCCCGAGCACTGCAGGCCGGGTTGCGTGGTTTTCAAATAGTGAAAAAGTCATTTATTTCAAAAACTACTTTAAAAGCCCGTTGGGATTTTGCACGATCTCATCTCAATTGGAGTTTGAAAAATGGAAAAGAATATTGTTTTCTGATGAATCTAAGTTCAATATGCATTGGATCTGATGGAAGACAACATATCAGGAAGCCAAGAGGAGAAAAACTTAATCCAAAAAATATACAAAAGGAATAGTAAAACACGGAGGTGGATCTGTTATGGTCTGGGGTTGCGTCTCTGGCCAAGGAATTGGACCAATTCGACAAGTTGAGGGCATAATGAAGTGAAAAGACTACGTTGGCATTCTAAGCAACACCATGCTTCCTTATGTGGATTTGGAAATGCCACTTGCTGGGACGTTTCAACACGACAACGATCCCAAGCACAAGTCGAGGCTGACCACAAACTGGGTTTTTGAAATTGCCAGCGCAGTCCCCAGATCTAAACCCCATCGAGAACTTGTGGGAGATAGTATAGAGAAGAATCGGATGTCAAATTTTTAAGCGGAAGAACGATCTTTACGTTGAAATTCAAAAACAATCGACCACAAAATATTATTGACAACCTCATTGCTTCTATGCCAAGAACATGTGCAAGTGTTATTAAAAATAAGGGGTATGAAATAAAATATTGGCATTTTTTTGCATAAAAGTAAGACAATAAATGTAGACAATTGTTCAAACCCTTATTTTCTTTTTTTATTTTAAATTTATTTTCTCTTTAAGTGAATAATATATTTTTATTTTTAGATTTCTATGTTGTTATAAATAAAGTTTTCGAAAAATAAGAAGAAAGTTAGCTGTTTGCCTTTTTTAAAACATTTTATAAATGAGCTTTAAGGATCTGTTACTTTAAGTTGCAAATGTTTTGCACAGTACTGTATACATGATATATTATTTTATTAAATCAACGAAATGGGAAAATAGAACGAACAAAACAAAATGTATAATGATATTTTATCCCATTATACTGTCATGAAATTTCAAATTTTTCGCTAGCACTTTCTCATGCCAAACATTCCTTTTCCTTTCTTTGTAAGGACGAATTTTAAGGGCTTTAAAGTTAAAGAAAAAAAAAACATAAACCTCTGTCTTCTGATGGACGAAATTCTATAAAAGAATTAAACTCGTAAAGCAAACACCCCGCATTAAGTCCATTAAAATGCTGGACAAGCTTTACCATCGATGTCGATGTGAAAATTAAATTCTTAATAACATTTTTATTAACTCAATTTCACAAGAAAATTAAATCAAAGCACTTAAATACTCGTATACGTATATTTTCACTCTCCACTCCTCTGTATAAAGTGTCAAAGCTTTAATGTATGTGTTTCGAAAATGTTCCAACATTAGATTAATCCCACTTCTGACTTGAATGTACATATATAGAAGATACACAGTTTTGTGATGGGTTTTGATGTTCACTGTTCAGTTACGTGCACACTAAAACCGTCCTCTTTCACACTAATAACAAAATAAAATGAATTTTAAATTCTGTGTAAAAAGGGTTTTCCGGATGGCTGATGCACTTTACATCAAAGTCTCTGTTTTATACTAAAATGAAAACAGACTTCTAGAGAATTTAGCTTATTTCCGAATCCTGTTAGACAGGATTTTATTGGCGCCGCCGCCGTGTTTTTGAAACAGTCCTCCTAATCTATGTAGCATCAATAAATTTGATGAAAAAAAAAAAAAAAAAAAAAAAAACAAACAAATAAAATGCCACAAAATGTATCCCGAAAAAAAGAAGAAATGTAATGTTAAAATTATTCCGATAAATTTGACATCCTTTCAAATTTGCATTTAAATTTACTGCGTAAAGGATCAGGAAGTTATACCGACTTTATGGGAAATAAATCTTTTACTCCCTAAAAGGCACATTGTTCCCTCAAGAAAAATCCCCTTCAAGACATCTATCAAACCATCATCATTGCTTTTTAAACTTCATTCCTTCATGCTCATTGTCAAAGCAACTCACGTATTTTTGCCAGATCCTGAAGAAGTCAGGAAAAAAACAATAATGTCCCTTACCTCAAAATCAAGCCAGAGAGGGACTCCCGAATCCCATCAACCCTCAAACCCTCAACCTCATAAAAATGCAATCCCTTCAATCCCGCAAAGTCACAAACATCTTATCCATATGAATGGGAATTCAGGACGAAATCAATGCCAATTCGCCCTCAAAACAAAACTGTCAAAAAAGGAAACGCCCTGCTCAGCTCATGCTCATGCTCAACCCATATCCCATGTTCGTACTTAAGTATAGCAAACAAAAAAAAGGAAACCCTAAAACCCTACAAAACGTCACTTTAAAGAGGAAAAAATAAAACACAACTAACGGTGTCTATGATAGATTTCCGCATTTCTGGCAATTTGCCAGAAGTCTTCTTCGTTGCTATTGTTTACTTTTTCGTCCCACTGAAAGCTATATATGTATAGGTGCTCCAAAAGGAACAACCAAATAGGAAAAAAGCGGAACACAAATGGTGGCAAGTGACTACTAAAGGATTGTACTTGTTCCATATACTTGAACACGAGTATTTGTATAACTCCTGATTCCTGTCATCATAACGTCCTATGTCCTACATACATAAAGTGTCTATGGGTGGGCAAATTGAGAGGAGTGTTGATGCCCCATTCCACTTGACATAATGCCTCCACGTGTTCTCTTCCGTTTCGTTTTGATCATCTTCGTCTTTATCCTTTTGTTCGACATCACCACAATTCTAAATCCAACAGGGATATTCTCAGGAGAATAGATAGAATTACCACACACACACACTCGAGGATATAAAAAAAAAGTCCCGGAAGGATAAAAAGGAGTTGCATCTGCAAATATGGAAAGTCAGAGAATCAATCCAACAAATACAAGTATAGAACAAGAAAACCAGGTATTTCCTTGTTCGTTTGTCTACTGTTTCATTGCAAGTTATTTCAGAATCCCAACCACAGCCAAGACCTCTACCAGGACGATGATGACGACTGGTGATATTGATGTCTATGTGATTCTAATTCCAGGAGAATCGAGGTAGCTCATTCGTGTTGTGCAGACGACAAAGTGTCTGGTGTCAGTCGTCGGCGAATGACTAAATCCACATTTCTCTGAATCCCGGTGTGTGTCTTTATTCTGTCTTCCTGCATCACCATCATCGCCATCATCTCATAGTCATGCTGTTTACTTTCCGGCAAAGTGTGCAGTTCATGTGTAGAAGTGTAGATTTTCAAAGGATATCCAATCCACAAGGATCCAGACAGGAAGCGATATAGAGATAGAGAGAGAGAGAGAGAGAGAGAGAGAGCAAATTACATTTAATTCCGGTTGGATAGATGTGCATCCAGCAAAATGAGAAGATTTTCAAATCATCATCATCATCTTCATCAAAGTTGAGCTCTTAGATGAGTTGGTGTACAATATAGAAGAGACTGCCTCGGAAGAACAGTAGGAGATTGAAGTTTATAGTCGTATTAAAGTCGTGTGGAGAGTCCTTTTTTGGTAGTTTTTGGAAAGGGTATTCAAAGTTATGAAGTTATTTCATAGATTTCAAAAGTTTGAGAAAACAATATTTATTCAGGAAGGCTTTTATGGGATTAACATCTGCAAATTGTAGGTACCCGAAAGCAGTTTTACAATATGATGAAAACGAATTTGGCTTCGATAAAACTTCTGGTGAAGATTAAGAATTTCTGGAAATCTAAAATTCTTCAATAGAAACTGCAGCTTTATAAAGGTTCTTTAATAGAAATGCGTTTTTTTTTTTAATAGAGGATCTGGAATTATTTGGAGTAGAAAGGAGATCCCAAATTATTATCGAAGCTATTTCATGTATTTCAAAAGTTTGATTTAACAATTTATTTAAGTATATGTATTCTGAATCTTAAGCATTAAGGTTTCTAAAACAAATCCTAAAAGCTGTCTTAGAATATTAGAAAAAATACGGATACTGATTGGGAGCTTCTTCTCCAAAGAAATCTATTGGAAACTTTACGGAACTTTGATATCTTCTTCGAAAACTTCCACACTCTATAATCTTCATATTATCTATCTTAAACCAGGACCAAAAACATTTCAAACTCAATGCAATACTTTAACTCACCACTGTCATGTTGTACGAATAAAAATAACATCAAGACACATAAAAGTCCTCTTTTTCCAGGACATATACCTCATTTATTTTTGCACAATGTGAGATGTGTGACAGTGTTGTATAGTGGTGGAAGATCTTTTGTATTTTCTTTTTCTTTTCCTTTTTTTTCATTTTCATTTCTAAGTCCAAAAAAAAAGAAGATAATATGTAACAACAAAAACAACATTAATCTATTTACAAGTAGATCCTAGATACGAGTACATACACTCATCCACACACTCACAATCTCACTCCTTTTTCGTATCTGAGATTATATAGATTTCTTTGTTTGTGTGTTATTTTCTATACATACGAGTATGTATGTATAATCTAAAACCTACATTAGTACAAATAAAATAGGAGACAAATATCCTAGATCCCAACTTCATATCCTTTTAAAGTCGTCTTTATGTCCTTGTATAGCGTTAATCTATTTGAACAAACCTGCGAGAGGAAGAAAAGAAAATTGCTGTCTCCATTGTGTTTTTTTTTTGTTTTTTTATTTTCGAGTCCTTATATTGTTCCTGTATACCTATGACTTTTGAACTAAAGGATACATGTATGTATTGATAACAGATTACATACATACATGTATGAAAGATGAAAAAATCCTTAATGTAAACATCATTAAAGTAACGAGTCGAAATGTTATATTCTTTTGTATATGAGTTATCGATGTATTTTGCAATTTTGCGAAGCCATTTTGAATTTTATTTGAATTAACAAAAAAAAAAAAAAAAAGGTTATTGACAATGACATCGGAATATAATAATTCACAAGAATGTCCTTTTTATCTAAGTTTGTCCATGGACTAAGGATTCAGAGAAAGAGAATGTTAGTTCAGTTTCTTGGGTATAAGTATTTTAAAAATACGACCTTGTGGTACACTGAGGCGTATACTAACTCACTTTTTTTTTGCACCAACAGGAACAACTCGTTTAAATTGAAAAACTTTAAGAATGTCCTACAAAAAATGTGAACAAAATGAGAATTTGGGACTTAACCTACTGATATTCAAGTTTCCTATTTAATCTTTAGGAGTTTATATCTAAGAATGGTAAATGATAAAATTGTATAAAGGTTTCTTAAAATTATTAGTTTCTTATAATTTACCAATATTTTGATGTATAACTTACTGCAACTATTTTTTTTTTAATAGTGGGAATACATACCTGAAAAAGAAAGAAAAACGTCAAAGTTATAAATTAATCAAAATACATAAATTATTATTAGAATTCTTATATTAATTTTACTAATTTTTGAAAAACTACAAATAAATTTTGTTTAGACAAATCCATCAAAACTGTTATCGTTTTATATTTCAAAACACTCCAGTTTATAGATTGATAACATATTAGGCACCCAGTCCCATTAAAGTTAAAAAAAGAAAAAATCTAAAAAAAAATTAAATGGAACGCAGGTTTTGCTGATTTTGTGTCACTATCACCTCACCGCCATATTAGGCTTCATTTTTCAATTTTTTTAAATTTTTCCAACCAACTTCAACCCTTTTTGAAATTAAAAAACATAAAAGAGATTGTCATAGAAAACATACTGCATGCGACAACCTTCAACCCATAACAAAAAAAGATACAAAAAAAAAAAAAACATGCAGAAAATAAATGAGTGCTTCTCCTTTCGATTAAAAGTCACAAACTCACAACCCGCCCGTCATAAGTAGGCAAAGGTATACCTTCGAGTATGTATAAAATGAATCTGTGTCACACCACTCTTATAGTCTAGATATTATTTCCAGGGCAGAAGTAGAAAAAAAATGAGGGCTTTAAGCCAATATCATTACCACTTTAATTACCAGAGACCTCCATTATAGTTTATTGCATAAATAAAACTGCGGCCTCTTGGGACGAGTATTGTAAAGCAAAAACCCTACGCGGCGAGCTAAAGAGGTTGCAGAGTATTTTAAGTATTGCGTTCTGAGTTTATGAAAACATAAGTGCCGACTAAATTGCTTCTTTCCAATCTAAGGCTCTTAGATATATTGAAGAGCGAGCGAAATATTCGATTTTATAACAAATTAGATGTTTTTGCGTTGGGCGCCACTTAAGCTCAATTGGTTTTTGCTTAAAATCTCGCTTATTTTGGTCTTTTGACTGAAAATGCTTATGACCAAAGTTATTGGAAATTAAATTCTCTACAACTTTGGTCATGACACATTTTCGTCTAAAATTGATATTTTCAACTTAGCCACACAAATAAGACTTCATGGAGGTTTTTTTTTTTTTTAATAAAGGCGCCATCACAACTGTTTCCCTGCCTACAAAATTAAGTTCATTTCCATTGAATTCCAATGTTTTGATAGAAAATCAATATAAATTATGGGAAAGGGCATTTGATGTGTGTGTGTGTGTGTATTTGCAGTGCGGTAAAGGTTCGAGAAGTTGCTTCAATTTTCAATAGTTTTCATGCGAAAATCACAAGTGCAGTGGTAAAATAGCAGCGAGTTCAACACGTAACGCGCGTAACATGTTATTTGCATTTTCCAACAAACATAAGGGTTGCAACATGAGGGAAAATGGAAAGTGTGGGGGAGTTTAATAACTAGACAGTGTAAGACCAAGTCGCCTATAAAGGCAGTCCATGATAGAGCATTTTTGTCTCGTAATTAGGGGCAATTATTATGGAACAATGATTATATGCGAGAGTGAGCGTTTGGGATTGGCATGGTCACAGGCGACGACACGACCGGCGAGACGCTCGGTGGTGGCGACGGTAGTGGTGGTGGTTGTGATGGCGTTATGGTTAATGATTGTGTAAAATTTAATATTTAAATGAACAGAAGAGAGAAGAAAAAAAAACAACAACGAGGAAGGAAGGAAGTGGTATTATGTCTTAACTACTAAATACAAGCTATACCTACCCATATAGTAATTAGGTATTAAAACGAAGGGAACAATATTATAGAAGAAAAGTTCGAAAAACAGGAAGAGAATATTTTTCTTACTGTCCCGTTTTATTATGGGACACTGACTTGGAGGAATGGGATGCAGTACGAGGGGATATTGTGGCAATTATTATAAATGTCAGAGTTCAGTGAATAAGCGATTAAATCGAGGTCTCCGGGATGTAGTTATGCTATCTGACATTAAAAGACATTTTCAGAGTGTTTTTTTTTGTCTTAAACTATCTCCACTTTAACTAACTTTTTGTAGGAAGCTTAACTAGAAAATATAGTATAGTTCAGTTTTCATCATTCTCTAAAGTTACATTTATTCCAAAATCAGATTCTCATTCCTCTCTCAAGAGTCTTCTTTTTTATTGCGTCCTTTAACTCTGCTCCAGAATCAAAAGAACAAATGTAATTTTGTCTTAACTTTTCGCACATTGACCTAACATCATTAATCTTAGTGACTTGACTGTGGAAGCAATTTTCTTTGTATATGGCGATGGCGTATAATCTTTGCGTCATCGTGTCGGCAGCGTATAACTTGGCTTGGCTGCTTCGTCATCACATCATCTTCGCCTTCTTCGTCTTGGTCTTGGACGTATACATAGTTGTATCTTACAATTTATAGGTATAGTCGGCTTGTCTACAAAGCGAATTCAATTAACGATGAAAAAAATTAGGAATCCAATCTAAACATTTAGTTTGATTAGCCCTAAGGCTTTGCCCGGCCCCGATCGGTGCGGCTCGACCCAACTGAGGCAACCGCACACAAAGTCAGGCACCGAGGCAGTGAGGCACAGTAGTCAAGCCCGCATATACATAGATTCTTTTCTTTTATTTATGTCGGACAATTTGATTCCAGAAAGAGGGGTATGTGTGTCTCTATGGCCGGGCTATGTGATGTGGGATAGAAATTGAGCGATGACGTGTGAGACGAAATGGGTGTAGGGTGACTGTAGCACGTACAGACAATATGTACCCATATGTGGAATCTCAAAATGAAGGAGGGGCTGGGAGGGAATTTATAGTTTGTTTTGAGTTTTGAGTAACACAGGATGCATTCATAAATCCATTATAGAATTTATCTACATATAAACCACTGTCTTCCCCTGCCCCCTCCCCACTCCTTTTTTCGATCTGATGGGGTGGCTAAAAGCAAAAAAATGGCGTTGTTTCAATGTAATAATAACGGTCACTTGGCATGCAACAATCCGGTACTCGGTACTTCGTGTAGACGTACGTACTACATGCTCGTTTATTATTATTGTGACTTGTGGGGCCCTGAGACAGTTAAAACCATTCAGACCGACGAATTACCTCCCTCCCCCTCACCCTCACCATTCCCTTCACATAATTATTTCTGACAACACAAAAATGCATGCAACTAGTTGAGAAGTTTTAATGGGCATTCATTTGTTTCATGCGCGCATAATGCAGTTAAACTCGCGTACACTTTTAGATAGCCAAAAGTTATAATAAGTTGCAAGGCATATAAGTATATACGAGTAAGGAGGGCGTGTTGCAAGTATTGCGGCAGCAATGGAATGAAAACTTATTATAAATTGTTCGAATCAACGCGGGTGTTGAATAAATAATTGATCAGATGATTGGAATGCAAACACATAGTTGAATTGTTTTGAATTGAATTGAGTTGAGTTGAATTTTTGTTCGTTTGTTTTTATTCGTGTCTAAATTTTTATACTTACATACATATATCCATTATTTAAATTTATTTCGCATCGGAATTAGATCCGTTTAGTTTGGGAGGGGTTTTGCGTTGTTTATAAAGTAGATTAGATATGAAAGCAAACTATTCAAAAAAAAAAATGATGTGAAATCGAGAGGAAGGGAAACGTTTATATTTTACAGTTTTCATTTTGAAATACAATTTTAATGATTTTTGTTTTCATCAGTGATTTACTTTTGGTCAATTGTTTGTCAAAAAAAAGATTTGACACATTGTGGAACGTACAGTTGCGGTCAAAAAAATAGCAGTGTGGTTTTACTTGATACTTGATGTGTTATATGGTGGAAGAGGATCAAGGTCATAAGTTAGAAAGCCTCAATATTTGACCATCCCAAATACACATCAAAATCATCAAACATGGCGGATGAACCATTATGATATGGGGCTGTTTTTCGTATCACGGTGTTGGCTCCATATACTGGTTCAAAAAGTATCATGGATAAATATCTTTATGTAAAAATACTGCAAGACAAAATGTTACGTTATGCTCCTGAGAAAATACCGTGAAGTGGTTATTCCAAATGAACAATGACGCGAGCATACCAACAAACTCGCCAAAAAATGATTTCTGTATAACAGAGTAGATGTCATGGAATGATCCGTACAGTCCCCGGACTAAAATCAAATCGAAAACCTTGGGTCCGACGCACTTAGAGACGGAAGAGTGCAAGAAAGAATAGTGAACTTTGGTGTACGGCTGGGAGTTGCTGGGAAATCGATTCCTGTCGAAAGATCCTAATGTCTTGTAGATTAAATGCAAAGGCGCTGTACAGCTGTATTTGCAAATACCTAAAGGACATGGCAAAATATTGGGAATTCAATGGAAAGTTAACAAATCTCAGGAAATGTAATGAATTTCAAATCCGTTTTCTTTTTTAAATGAATTATTAATTTATTTAAGAGGAAACAATTAGATTCCAAACATTGAATTTTCTTTTTTTACGTCGTAAAGATTCTATTCGACTGTGGTGCTATTTTGTTTGCCGCAGCTGTACATATTTATTCATTTTGAAAATTATGTATACAATATTAAAAAAAAAAACGAATAATTCACCTGTGATGTTTTTTTTTTTCTAATAACAGTTTTAGAAATAATCTCGATTTTCATTTCATTTTGTCAATTAGAAATTTTCTTGTACTGATGGATCTTTACAATAGTGGAACAAATATAATATGTATACTATATTAAATATACAAAATTCAAATTTCGGAAGCTTCAAAAAGTTTTCTTTTGAGAAAAAATCAGCAAGTAGGGTGATTTTTTAGCTGGTTTGGTTTTGGCAACACTGGTTTTGACAGCTGACGTGTGTTTAGTACCTTGTGTCACTGTCAAACAGCTTCAGTTTGGTTTTGCAATTTAACCATGGATCGTCTTACAAATGAACAACGCTTGCAAATTATTCAATTTTACTATCAAAATTCGTGCTCGGTTCGAAATGTTCATCGCGCGCTGCTTCCATTTTATGGTCGGCATTCTCGACCTTCTGAGCAGTCTATTCGGAAGATTGTGACCAAATTTCGCACCAAATTTACTTTGTTGGACATTAAACCACCAACACGTTTACGTACTGTGCGTAGTGAAGAAAATATTGCGGCCGTATCAGCTAGTGTGACAGAAGACCGCGAAATGTCGATTCGGCGCCGTTCCCAGCAGTTAGGCCTTTGTTACAGCACTACGTGGAAAATTTTGCGGAAAGATTTGGGCGTAAAGCCTTTTAAGATACAGCTGGTGCAAGGACTAAAGCCAGCCGACCTACCACAACGCCGAATTTTTGGTGAATGGGCTCTTGGAAAGCTGGCCGAGGATCCGCTTGAGGCTCATTTTTGGTTGAATGGGTACGTAAATAAGCAAAATTGCCGCATTTGGAGTGAAGATCAGCCAGAAGCATTGCAACAGCTACCAATGCATCCCGAAAAAGCCACTGTTTGGTGCGGTTTATGGGCCGGCGGCATTATTGGGCCATATTTCTTCAAAGATGATGCGAATCGCAGCGTTACTGTCAATGGTGAACGCTACCGAGCGATGATAACAAACTTTTTTTTGCCCGAAATGGAAGTTCTTGACTTGCATGATATGTGGTTTCAACAAGACGGTGCCACAGGCCACACAGCACGCGAAACAATGGCGCAATTGCGAGGCGAGTTTGGTGAACAGTTAATTTCACGTTTTGGGCCGGTCAATTGGCCGCCTAGATCGTGCGATTTGACACCATTAGACTATTTTTTGTGGGGGTATGTCAAGGCTAATGTCTATAGGGACAAGCCCGCTTCGATTGACGCACTGGAAGCCAACATCCATGCATTCATTCCTGAGATACCGGCCGATATGTGTGAAAGAGTATGCCAAAATTGGACTCAGCGGATGGGCTACCTGAGACGCAGCCGCGGTCAACATTTGCATGAAATTATCTTTGAACATTAAATTGCAAGGTTTAAACTATCGATTCAAATAAATATTTCATTCATTTTTTCGAATTTTTTGTGTTTTTTTTTTTAAAGTTCTAAACCTCTTAAAAAATCACCCTTAGTTTGGATAACTATTTGCAGTGGAAATGAAAAATGGAGTTTATACTTAAAATAGGAGAAGTAATGCATAAACACAATTTTGAAATTCAAAATTTAGTTTGTGGAATATAAAATTCTAAGTGATAATTTTTATTGTATTTTTGATATTCCAGTTGTTGTCTTGGAAAATGCTTTACACCATGAGTTGCGACCAGCGAATTGGAAATCATCTTTTTAAGCTATTTTCACAGCTAATATCAATTTTTGTTTTGTTTCTACGAACTGTAAATATAAATTCGCAATCCACAACTAGTGAACGTATTCCACAAACCGGCGCGCGACTAAAAAATTCACTCATTCAATCTAACCTCGAATGTCAAACATCGCAAATGTGTTCTATTTTGTTAGTTGCTAGACGGAATTCGCACTGTTCGGCGACCAAAACAAATACTCATGTGACGAAATGTCACAATTGGCAGTTCGTGTCTCATGTGAAAAACACTTCAATTGTCTAAAGTGAAATGAATACGTTCCACAAGCTTTCTCGAAGGAAATAGATGGAGTTAATCAATCGCTTACAATTTTATGAGAAGAATCATAAATATTTAATTAACGAAACTTCAAACTGAAGCAAATACTGTGGATTGTGGAACATGGTAATTTTTTAAAAGTTTTGTTAAAAGGTTTCGGTCTTTTTTCTAACTAAAAGATAGAGTTCCAATCATTTGAAGTACCTTTACGTAATTTTATTAGTTATGTCTTCATTTGAATTGTGGAAATTATTCAGTTGACAGATTCACAAATGACATCAAATGTATTCGATCTGATCTAAAGATGACACTTTCCATCAACAAATATTTGAGTAACATTTTATAAACACAAAAATACCTTAAATGTGTTTATTTTAGAGCTCAAATCAATGAAACAAAAGAAGAAAAAAAAAACGCCTACATTAGCGAAACATTGTAACCAAAAAAATAATTAAAATACGAATCTGATCCAATTTTCAATTCTAAATGAAAATACATACATAAAAGCGTTTGTATTAGTTTCCACAAACAAAACAAACAAAAAAATCCGTCTTATGTTAGTGAAAACAAATCCAATTCCGCTGATTTTGCAAAATAGAGCAATAAACTCGCAGCCAAATAAAATAAAAAAGAAACACCAGCAGGGGAAAACAATAACAACATTTACCCCAAAAAAAAAAGAACAACAAAACTTCTGCCAACTCACGAACCTTAAGAAAAATAAAAGAATCACTTTCACTTGCTCCTTTTCCCCCTCCACTAATTCACTTTGTTCAAAGATGAAATTGGTCTTCTTGGATTTCCTATGATTCTTATTTTTATGCCTAAGACAAGCCACATCAGCAACACCGGATGATTTATCATGATCTTTATGATCCTTGTCGAGAGAAGGGGCGATGCTAATTCGCATTCCACCATTACACCATTTCACGATGCCAAACAGATTCTTCAAACAAAAAATCACAACAGTTCCTATTTGAATCTAAGCGAATAATATTCTAAGGACCAGGGACCATACCAGGCCAGGCTCCAGACCCACAACCATCAGTCTCACGTCTCACCATAACCATTATACCACTCACTGAATGTTCATAGTTTCATTGTGTATTTCGAGTGGGAAGTGGGTGGGATGTGGAAAAGTGGAAATAGAAATGGAAGTGGAAGAGGGGCGGATGATTGTCTTGAATTGCTGATTATTCACTTGGAATTAAGAATTTTTCGCCGAGGAAGAAAACCTGTTTTTTTTTTTGTGGATGTGTGTGTGTCTGGTTTCCCTGTGATATGGTAATTTTATTTATAAGTGCGTTTTGTATTTAGCTGTGAAAAAGAATTATGGTCTTTTTATTTTTGTCTGAGGGAGCAACACGCAAAAATATACAGGGAAACGATGAGATGATGGTTTTCAATTCGTTGAAGAGCATTTTATTTATAAACAAAAACTTAATTCTTTTTACACACCGTTTGGGGGGGGGGGGGGGGGGAAACACCAAAACAATTGAAATTTTTATGTAAACAGTTGAAGGGAAATTAAAAAAAATTCATATGAAGTTGTCAGCGTTAATTTCGACACTTACTTCAATTTTTTGCTGGCCAAAACTGAAGAAACTTTAAGATATCTTTGTTTATGCTCGTAATTTGTTGTATTTGGAACCACATGTCCTCCAAGTCCATATCATCCAATTGGGGCCAAAAATATTCGGTTATCATTGAACGGTAGCGATCCCGGCCCAATGACGTCGCCGCGCGCCGGCCCATAAACCACACCTATCCATAATTTTTTCGGGATGCAATGGTGACTCATGAAGTACGTGTGGATTGATGCCTGACCAATACCGCATGCTTTGTTTATTAACGAAGCCATGCAGCCAGAAAAGAGCCACATTGAGGCCACTGAATCCGAATTTCGGTAGTAAATTTTAATAATTTCGACTCGTTATTGGCTCAAATATCTTTCCATCATGAAATTGCAAACCTTACTGAAGAGAAATGTCAAAAGAGCGGCAAGAAATATGGCGTCGTTTGCTACCCCTGTAGCTCTACTTTTGTAGCGTCCCTGTTGAGAAACCCATGATTTGGTGTTTGATAAAATTTGTATTCTCCAAGCGATTTCGTGAAAACGCATTCATAGAGGTGGTAGGCCAAGGACTACAACATTGTGTGAGAATAAAATCCTGATAAGAACAGTAAAAGCAGTTTAAAGCAATAAAGAATTAACTAAAGCTAAAAATAAGATGGAAGAACAATACGTAAGAGAGCTATCGATGTCGGATTATCATCTTTTAAGGTTTTAAAAAAGTGTTTTTGTCTTTTAAGAACGGAAGGACACTATTGAAATTTGCCAGTGACCACTGTCCATATCCATTTTACAGCGTAAAAATTGAAAAAAGGTATTATTTTCCGATGAAACTAAATTTAATTTAACGGTATTGCATGGACACCAACGTAACTAGTGGATAACAATCAAGCAAGCCTTTAATTCTCGGTTTATAAGAATCACTGTTAAACATGGATTAGGAAACGTAATAGTCTGAGGATGTTTCTCTCGACAAGGAGTAGGACTCATACATAAAATTAATGGCATTCTGGATCGAGTCATGTTCCCAGACCTCTTGGAGGACGTTATGCTTCTATATGCCGATATTTCACTCAAATGGACATTCCAACACGACAACGACCCGAAAACATACTTCTTAAATATATGGTTAAAGAATGCGTCTCCTGTTAAAAAAAAGTGAAGTCATGGAATGACCGCTGCAGTTTCCAGATCTCAACCCCATAGGCAATCTATTGGGTATCCTAGATTGAATAATTGCCACGGAAACTTGTCCAAATCAAAGAGGCAAAGAAGATGCAAAGATGTTTTAAAAAATAAAGATTATGTTTATATTAATTATTAAATTTTTTTAAAAATAAATTCGTTTTGACCAGGTCAAAAAAGACAATTGGTATATAATGATAATCTGCCATTGTTATTTTTTTAATAAAATTTTCTTAACCATTTAATGTTGTTTTTGTTTTTTATGTTTATTATGCAGAAAGTCTAAAAAATATTTATTAATAAAAATATAACAAAATTTGTTCAAATTTATTCATCTTCTTTTTTAAGTTGCATAAGTTTTGGCCACCACTGTACATAAAAATGTACCTGTCTTTAAAAATTTCTTTTATTCGTGGAAAAGATACATAGATCATAAAAATATAACATTTTTTAAAATCATTTCATAGTCTCCATTCACTTTGAAACGAGGCTATTAATTTCAATTGTCACACTTTAAGTTTAATAGATAATAATATGACTTGAACTAAGTGACAAAAAAAATATTCTTAATTCGATGTCATTAGTTTAAACCTTGAAAAGTGTTCAACAATAACACGCCTGGCAAACGAATCAAGAAAAATCAAATGTCAGTGTCAGACGTCTCTTATCCAGACAAAAAAAAAAACTAAGTTGGATACAAAACGAGTATATTCCATAATTCTGTGAAGGCTTCTCTTTTATCTTCCACATGACAAATTATCCGAAAACTACAAACATGCCAACACTCCATGTTCAAACTGTGTATAAAAAAAAAAAAAAATTAGGATGAACAACCGAAGACTTTATTATGAATGAACAGAAAAAGGGACAAAAATCCAGAAGAAATCCTTTTTCCCATCATAATCCATCACAATTTTAAATTATCCTGCAGCAAAAAAAAAAAATTAAAAAAAAAGAAGAAAACACAAATACAAATAAAAATTCTTGGCTATTATTACAAGATACATATGTATACTCTTACATCCGCAAGATACTTAAAATTCCAACAACAATGAACTACATTCTTGATAAACACTATGTTTTTTTTTAGTTTTAGTTTTTTAAGCCTCGAGGTTCAATTCTGATGTTTACTTATGAGCAGGAGTGTTGCACTACAACAAAAATTATATCTACTTAAAGTTTTCACAAAGGCTATTTAAGTTTGAAACTATTAACCTGGAAAATAATGAAAATAGAAAATAAATTGTAATTTAAGTTAGAGAAGGAAAAAACTGAAAATGGTTGAAGTTAATTTTAAAAACATTTATTTAAACTTTATTCACAGAAGAGGTCAAGTGCAAATTAAAATTTAATATAATGAAAGTCAATTAGTAAAAATTAAGTGAATAAACTTTCCCTTGTATTAAGTTACAAGTTCTAGGATGTAAATATTCCTTGCCAACCCTAATTGTATATTAAATCTAAATAAATAAAATGAAATTTCAATTTTATGTACAAAAAAAAATACTTAAAAATTAAAGCCAGAATAAGAAAAAAGAAATTAACAAAACTAAATAAATTAAAAAAACAATTCACGGGAATTTTTGTTTTTCATTTTATTTAAAGTGTGAAATTTTAATAGAAGAGATGGATTCCAGTGAAAATCACATTTGAATGAAAAATAGAACTCACACTTTTGTATAAAAAGAATCAGACTAAAAAATCTATTTACTCACGGGTAATATTTTTTAATTGAACAACTTTTTAAATTCGTGAGTTTGAGGGAAAAAACATCGTGATTTATTTATTTCACATTTCATGAAATAAATTAAGAGTGAAATGAGACACATGACGTGGAATAATATCGGTGAAAAATGCCAAGATTGCCAGATTTTTACAAATTATTTTATAAAATTTCTAAGTTGCCTTAATTTCAATCCAGATTTTGTAAAACTATTACGGTACCATAATAAATTCGTGACACATACAAATCCAAAAAGAATGTGTCAAATAGTAAATCTAAGAAACGTAACGTAGAGTTAACAATTTCACTTCATTAAATTTTTATATTTCAAATCACAATGTCATACACCGAAGTGTGCATAGACCTTAAGGCCATCTCATCATACTCTAGTGAAACTTTATTAAATGAAAGCGTTTTAATCAACAGCAATGGTACTTTCGATCTTGTGCACGAGAATAACACTCTAATTTATAGTTTCAAAGCCCGATCGCATGCAATCATCGCTCTTGGGGAGCGTCCAAAAATGGAGAGCTTACGAGTAAATAGAATAAATTGTGTGATCGTGATATTATTATGATGTGAGGCGTAAGGTGTACCGCTTCAATCAATTTATTTTATCCAGCGGATGTTAGACACATTGCACACGTACTCGTATACCACAACCACAAACGCACCCACACACATTAACACCGCATAACGAATGCCAAAATGGTGCTTTGCGAACTCCAAATTTGGGGCATCATAACTGTCAAGCGTCCGTCGCGTCGACATCCGTCGTCGTCGTATCGTCCCGTCAGTTTGTCATTTCAAAACAAAGAAAAAAAAAAAACAGAAATAATAAATAAAAGATAGAAGAGAATTCTTCTTGCATGTAATTCGATCCATGCGTCAATTTTGGAGACGCTTCGCGGTCATGCCATTATTTTTACCCGCCAAACCGCTGAATAATATTTCACGCTATGCCCAATTTGAGATTTCTGTGCGCTGGATGCGCGGCAGAGGGGACATACTCATACATTTATACATTTATTTTTATTTTCGCTAAAATGGCAAAGACAGAAAAACACCGATGATGATGAGTGCGGTGTGAGTGGTTTCAGCGTCCGAGCATTAATTTTGTTCATTTCCGCCTTTTGGAAAAATCGAACAAAAGTAAAATGCTAAAAACAAAGTTGAGGGCATAAACAACATTTATAACTCCTAGGGGAGTTCTATCTTCTATAGGTACTATAGGAACATAATGCGGAAGAGAAACCCACAATTTAGCGTCGCGTAGTCCTCGTCCTCGTCATCATCATCGTCGTGGTTAAGTGAATCATGTAAAATAGGTCACCATAACCATAAAGTTTATATGTGGAGACTTTTTTTTTTACAAAGTTACTCGTATGTGGAGAAAATAGAAAACAAAAGAGTTGAAGTTGAGGATTGAGGGTTGTTATGTGGTTAGAGAAGACGAAACGAAACTATGCCTTAAAGGGTTGAGTTGAATATGTGGTTGGATGTGGAGTTCTGAAGCTTATTTTACTATGTAAAGTTCTTTAGGTGACCAGATCGTCAATTTTAGCTGAAGAATTCTTCTAAAATCAGTTTGGATATTTAAAGAATTAATAAATCTGTAAAAATACGGTATCTTCTAAGACTTAAGTTCCGAATATGTTCAAGTCTCCAAATAAATGGAGAGTTCAACATAATGTAGAAGTAACATCACAAAGAAGGTGAAACAACAAAAATGATTACAAATACATTTTAAATGCTCTAAAACTCAATGTAAGAATAAGGTAGTATTGTATATTGCTTTAAAAAAGTGTAGACTTTTTCTACTAATCTGAAAATTTGCCAAAAAAAGCGTGTATTTTTTAACAGGGCTCATTTTTGAACGATTTGTAAATTTTAGAAATAATAGAACTTACCTACTTATAATCATTGAAAACAGTGACACTATAGAAAAGTGGAGAACTAACCAAATTCCGAAGTAAGATTTGAAAAATTTTGATTTTACAAAAATAACAACCAAAATTAATAAAAAAAAAATCAATAAGATCAAAATTAATTTTAAGAATGAATTAGTAAACATCTTTTAAAATAGTGGAGACTTTTTTTAAAAGAGTGGAGACTTTTTTAAAAGTTGTTTTAATTATGTAATTGTTTTCAAATTTGTAATCTTCAAGCTTAAATTTAATGTACAAAAATAAGAAATGGTCACCCTAATTTGACCTTTCTTGAGCCTTTGCAGTACATTCATCATATCAGAAGCATCCCCCTTTTTCCCAACTCAAGGGTTAAAGCGAGTTTTTTTCCCACTGTATCTTGTTTTCTGTAGAATGTAACAGGCTCTAGGAAATATTATGAGGGTTGCATGCAAAAAAAGCGATGGTTTTAATGGTTTATGTTTCATTATATACATATATCATTAGACAAGAACCAGGAACATAAATTAGATTTGAGTTGAGTTGAGTTAAATAAGAGTTAAAGTTATCCCTTTACCTTCCACACACACACACAATTTATATCTTAATTCTAGAATCTAGAGGGTAATAAATCTTTGCTATTATTTTTTATTCTCGTCCTTTTTTTTTCATTTAGCTTTTAAGACTTTAAGTAAGATGTTTATTTGAGAAATGATTAAGAGCGAAGACAACAGAGAGTCGTGTAAAAGAGAAACGATAATCAGACTTTAGAAAGTCGATTTTCTTGGAAAATGTTGAGACATTTTTTTTTATATGAAAAGGTTAATTATTAATTTTAAAGTGTTTTTTGTTATATTTTTTCTCTGGTTGGAGAGATTATGTTTAAATTTTAAGTGGCTTTTGTATTTTATGATGAAGAATCTCTTTACAATGTGACGGACGAAGGTTAAGAGGTTTTTAAATTTGATTTATTTGATTTTATGAAAATAATTATGTTGTGAATGAATTTTTTCAAGTGGAAATATTATAGACTTTGGTTCTTTGCTGCTTGAAGTTGAAATTAATTTGTGTCACTCTCGTAACAAGAGACACAATATACATTTTATTTTGATTTAATTCAAAAGAAAGCAATTGATTTCAAATTAAATATGAAGTAGCATAAACTCGAAGTAAATGCTTAAAATAGTATCTACTGGAAAATTAATTATAAGTTTCTTACTTATGGGATATTTGGTTGTTATCTTTCATATTTTAAATAACTACATATTTGACAATACACCATAAGAAACACAATCTTTTTCAAGGGACTTTCATTATATTAACTCTCGAATTTTAAATAAGTCAAAAAGGAAAATAGTGAACACAAATTTCACTCTATGGTCATGAAAAAATCATTCCGTCCCTGTTTTACTCGTACTATTTGACAAGGTTAAAACAACTTGTTCTTTACCACCAAGAACGCTAATTTATACAAAGTTGTCACAAAATGAAGAAGCTTATTTCTGTCATTCTATCGAATTGATTTGCTCTACTTAATTCCTAATAACGCTAAACAACAACACTGAATTTCTGTCTACATGACATTTAAGTTATTATTTCCACCATTATTGTTCTCCCTAACGTGAAGTGGCGCCTCCATAAAATTATATTTTCAGTGTCAATTTTGTTTTCTAGTCCGTGACGAAAATCATCTTTACAACTTATAAAATATGTACGAGTAATTTTGTTTGTTTAAAGTTAACTTTTGTTTCGCTTCAAATATTGAAGAAAATCTTTTATTTTATTTTTGCTTTGTGATTTAAAGTGGGAGGTATAAAGTGAAGCTTCTTCATGGGAATAATTTAATTAATGTCACAGGGAAAAGAAACTTCATCATATTTCATTAAGGATGGAAGTGATTGCCATCAGGAATTTGTATTATGCAAAAATGAGATATTTTGACGTAGATGGGGCATGTTCAAGGAATTAACAAGATTGTTTTGACAGTTGCTTTATGAAAAAAAAAACACATTGACTTCTGACAGATCTACAAGAAAGTCAAATGAGTCCTGAGGTAAACCGACGGACGATTGGAATCTTATTGGACACCATCACAACCCTGGTTTTAAACTTACAACTAAAAACCGGTCATTAAACTCATCTTTTTAGTACAGCGACTTTTTTGTAGACTTTACTAACTCTGATTCAACTCTTAACTGCAAAACTGGGTCTATTTTTTTGCTTGCTGTAGGGCACTGTCAAAGCCTCCTTCCTCTACTAGACTTCCAAAACACATCACTGAGTTAGTGACACTATATCGCTACCATGTCTCACACACTAGAGGCGCTATAGGCATCAGTCATTTCAATAGTACGCCATGCAAATAATAAAAAAATGACAGGAGGACGAAAAGGATTGTTTACATTGTGTTGCTGCAGATTGTAGTTCACTTTTTTACAGAATCTTTTTTTTTTAAGGTGCCAGCCGCGGCCGAAGGAGGGGGCAACTACTCAACCTCATTTTTTCCCTTCCATTTCCATCTGCCGGTGGTGTTTTTTTTTTTGTTGTCTTTCCATTTCATTCACTGCAGTTTATACTGTATGTGTGCCTCTGGGAGCCCAACACCCACTGTATTATTCCACGCTACTGTGTCATGGAGTTTAAAAAACCTACTATCATCAGCTCGGGGCTGAGTTTTGTCTTCTTTTTTTTTTAAATTTTTTATCGATCGCAGTTTTTTATACTTTTTTGCTGAGAAATAAGCTTCATAACTGCACTCGTCGCGACGAACGACCGACGACGATGGTAGTTGGAATTAAAAACGAAAAAAAGAAATTAATTGAAAGGCAAAAAAATGGAAATATAAAATTAAAAATTACTAGCACAACTTTAACAACTGCATACCTACATAAATACGAGTATGTATGTATGCACATATGTATATACGCGACAGAGTATGAAAATGTAATTATTATTCCCCGACAGACAAAAAAAAAAATAAAATTAAAAAAAGTACGCGGTAAATAAAATCATAAAATTGTCTGGGAATTACGAGCATTCAGGTGGTTATTGAAATTGATACAAAATATGGAATTTATAAATTATAGAATTTTATTTCATTTGAAATTATTATTATTTGCATTTTGTTTTAAAAAAAACTCCAATATGTATCAGTAATTAAAATTTTTTTTGATGACAGAAAATTACAAAGCAAAAAAGTAAGTATACGCCAGAGTGAACATTTTTTAATTCTTAAGCTTTTGTATTAATAATAATAATGGGAGCTATTTTTTCCTCTTAATATTGAGATAGTGATTTGATGTATTTGAGATTTTCAACAGTAAGATTTGATTTAGATATAAAAAGAAACTTAATCCAATTTTGATGGCATCTGCTAGAATTAAGAATCTAAAAATTTGTATAACATTTTTAAAAGTGGCTTACAGTTCTTAGTCCAATAAAATTGAAGGTATAGATGTATTTTCAAAGACAATCTTTTGACAAACATTAGAAATGTCAGGAATTTTTTTTATTTATCTGAAAAACTGAATTTCTAGGAGAGAAAAAAAAATAGAAAAATATGATTTATGAATGTAGCTCAAGTTCCAAAAGAGTACCAAAACAAACGAAATAACAGCGCAAACTCTTGAACCTACTCGTAGGATGCTAGAATTAACATAGAATATGTATGAATATGAAAAGGATAAAATAGGCATGTAGAAAATGAAATCTGATTTTTCCAACATCAAACTAAACCACAGGATGACAAACAAAACTGTCTGTTTTAGTGCTAGAAATTTCCAGACCTTTGATTATGTTTATGTTAATTTAAGAATAAGAAGACGTCAACATGAAAGATGTACCTGACATATGTATCAGAGTTTTTTTTTGAATTCTTTTCCCTAAGTTTCGAGCTTTTAATAATTTAAGAATATTTTTTCACGGCTCCCACAAGTCTCTTTTATCATCCCGCTTTTGCAATCATGATAAAAAAAAAGAAAATCATTGTCAACTGAAATCACGTCATCTTTACGAGAATCCCTCATTATTATAATATTTTACATAAAGCAAACAATAGTTTTTTTTTTTTCTCAAAACTAAAATATAAATTAATGAACACGACAATCAAAAAATTTGAATTAATAATGCGCGCCATCACAAATCATGACATCATTTTATTTTTTATGAAATTTTCTTTATAAAATATTTCTGTTTTGTTTAGTTTTCGTTTCTTTTTGTCAAATTAATTTGTTTTTCTTTACACACATTGCGTCAGATTAATGTTACCAATGTCGCCTAGCAAAAATAATGTCAAGAATAATTTCCATAATTTAACTTGCAAGAGAGTCACATTTTCCAGATTAACATACTCGGGCTCGTGTATGAGTGTGTTGAGTGTCGTTGTATGAAAAACCACTTAGATTTCCATCTACATACCAAATTCTAAAACAACATCAAGATGGAGAAAAATGGAAAAAATGATTTTTAAATTAATTTTTTTCTTAGGTAGATCAGTCACCAACTTAAACACAAAAAAGAAAAAGAAAAAGAAAAAAATGAGATAAGCGTCTCTGCTTGTCTATCTGTCAGTGACTGTGACTATGACTGTGAATGTGACGTTTGTGAGATAAATGAATGGAAGGATGGAAGTAATTTACGTGTCACATTATTATTTTATTTGTCGGTTGTTTTACTCGAGCAAGTTAAGACTAAGACGAACGACCCAAATTAGTTGCATCAGGTTGACGCACGGTGTGAAAAAAGGAAGCTTTAGAATTTAGATTGTCGAGGTCGGGAGACAAATTTTTATTTTAACATAAAATTTTCAAAAAAAAAAAAAAACACGAGAAAAATACAAAATGATTAATGAAGTATGACATGACTTAAGCAGGAGACACACAACACACTAAAAGAATGATGATTTGGTTCAAAGAGAAATTTGTATCCGAAGAGCTGTCATCGCTTGCTTCCTCTTCACTCTTCACTTCCGTCCGATTCAATTACGTTTTTTTTTTCTTTTGAATGGGATGGAAAATTAATTGAAAAAAATGAATGTCAAAAAAAGGTGGGAAGAAACACTGGAATAGGATCACAGGTGTTGAGGGATTTTTAAGTTGTTCCGGGAATTTAAATATTTTATGGATGAAATGATGAATACGAGTAGAATAAGGTCATAGTTGTGTGCTTTTGACACTTTGAAAAATAGTAATAGGTAATTATAAAGTTTTTTTTTTTATGATCTCCCATTTTGGAATTTTTTTTCTTATTTTTTATCCAAAAAAAAAAATCCGTAAAAAGTATTGGGGAAAAGGTTCCCCGGGAAAAAAAAGTTCCTATAAAATTGGCGATAGCACTGAGTGCATTGGCAACGCTGATGGCTTTTACCAAATCAAAATTAATCAATCTTTGATCGGTGACAAGAATTTTGATAGAGATTAGAACAACCAGACTCACTGTTTTTTTTTCCTTCTGCCTAATGATCTTATGTGGAAAACAATGCTTTGATTACTACATATGTAACTCACTCAATAGTAAATATGTAGCACTTAATCTACTGATATCCGTCTGTAAGTCGCAAATAAAACTATCACAAGTTGTCTTTAAACTAATTGAGAAAAAAAAAGAAACACTTATCTATATAATTCAGGAATTTCAATGACAAGTTTTATTGGTTTTTACCTAGTCTCCCTCTTTCTCTCTTCGATTACGGAAATATTTCCATAAGTGTTCTTTTCAAATTGAATAAATTTGTGATAAATTTTTATATCTCAATTTAAATTGTCAAACGAAAAGGAAGAATGTGACATTTTTTGTTACTGATGATAGTTTTAAGTGCATTTATCAGAAATCCAATAAAATATTTACAAAAAAAGAGATCACAAAAGAGGACAAAATAAAACATTGCTTATGAGATAATTTAAAGAGTGATTATGACAGTGAGAGAGAGGAATAGGAAAAGTAATTTGCTCTTTAAGGTTTGCTTAACGCTTAGACTTAACCTCGAGGTCGAGGTAACCACCTTTTCGAAAAAACAAATATTCTGTCTCTTATCCTAAAATAACTGAGTTAAAAAATTCTTGAACATATTTTTCTAAATGAAAATCAATCAATGAAATAACAAAAAAAAGAAGAGAACTGAAAAGAATCTCTTTGAAAATTCTAAACGTAAAAAGAAAATTAACTCTCTTAATTTTCTCTCAACATCATCATATCATATCATATCATAATTCTATGTTTTTCTGAAATTTCATTCAATTTTGTGTATTTTTTTTTTATAATTTTGTGAATGAAAGAATTTTACGATCATCTTCGAGGTGTATTTTGGTGACGATATTTTTTTAAGTTGATGATGATAAATTATGTTTTGTTTTTGTTTACATACATATTTGTAAGTCTTGACTTGTCGTTAGTATTCGAATTAAGTGTCAATGATGTTCTAATTTGATAAATATATGAACATAAATAAAATATTTAAGAAAAAATAAAAAACTGATCTGGTCATTATTTTTATAGGCGTTAAATCAGTTTTTGCGTTGTTTTTTTTTTCAAATTGGGGGAAAACATATTTTTGGATACGGAAGCTACTTTGACTATACACGCCCTCAGAATGAGAATTTCATGTTTTTGTCATCATTCTATGATATGAGACATGCTTTTGTTTTTCTTTCAACGAAAACACTAGAAGGAGTAATTTTTCTTTTTTTATAGGCCAATTAAGAGCAGCCTTGAAGCACTTTAAGGCAACAGATTTAACATATTGATATAGGTACGAGTAGGTACATACATAATACACATGTCATAAAAAAGACTTTTTACTTTTTGTTCCTAAAGGTGGATACATACTATGGCAAATGTCATTTGAAGCATTAAATGTTGTTACGAAAGTTTAGAATGATGTCGAAGTATTAATACAAAGATTCATTTTATGTTGTTTACTTAACAAAGTTTAGGGGTATAATCGTAACTTAAGTTCAAAGCTTTAAATCAAAAAAAAAAAAGTGTCACAAGTCAGAAATTTTCCCGAGGCTAAAGGTTTCGATGCCATTATGAAGATAATCCCAAAAATGTAGTGTGACTTTTGTGACTGGCGTCAAAGAATCTTAATAGTAAAAGAATAAGAACTAGGTATGATAGAATAGAACTTTAGTTGACTTTAAACTTGCAGGCACTCTTAAATATAAAAAGTTCTTAAGTTGTCTTGGTTAACACGGAAAACAATAACTCAAATGGAGAAATTAGGTGTTAAATGAAGGAAATATCAAACGATGTTAACCAAAGAACAAATTTAATTGAAGAACAAAATTAATTTTTAGGAACATTCTTTAGTAAATAATTGCATTGCTTTATTGAACCGTTAATGCAACAACGTTGAGCAAACTGGTCCACTAAAATTTTAACGAATAATTGAATCCAGTTATTTTTTTATCGGACCAAAAGCTTAAACCCAATAAAATAAACACGAAATTTGCATAAAGTGCCACTTAATTTTGTGACATTAAAACAATTTAAGTGGGTTTATTTTAGAAGAAAAAAAATTGTGAATAAATCGATACAAAATCTTTGAAATTCGAACAAAGTGCATAAAAAAATTAAAAATATTTTTTTTTTAACATTTGTTCTTGAAACAAACATTTTAAGCTTTGAGTTTTACTTAAGAACTGGGACTTATATTATTAACTCATGTTTGTAGGGGTGTTTTGACACAGTTTTTTAAAGAATGATTTAAACCCGACTAAATTTCACATGGATTGCTTCTTACACCCATTGTAATAAAACTTGTCACAATTCACACGAAAAAAAAAAAACAACAAAACTGTGAAGCGTTTTCTTTTCTCACGGAACTTTTCATAAAGGCTATACAAGTTAAACTACAATAAAATTAGTTTTCTAATTTTAATCGTTTGTTAACTTGTTTTTATTTAATTCTTTTTTTTTTTTGCGCGCAATGATCTCATATTTTGCATTTATTAAATTTTATTTACATACTTAATTAACAGGTATTTAATTGTTTAGATGTCTATTAGTCATTTATAATGGATTCTCTCTATGAGAAATAACATGACATTATGGGTAGACCTAGACGTGCTTAAACCAAATGGGAATTCTGCGACTTAAAATTGTTAACTTATTCCTGGCGAAAACTTAAAAATTTGTTAAATGTTTATAGTAAAGAACAGATGTTTTTGAAATAAACAAAAAGTTTTCATCTCCTTTGAAGAAAATCACTATGAGTCTAGAGAAGCATGGTCAAAAGTTCATACTGAACACAATCCAATTTAAAATTAATTTTAATTCGAAATTAATTTAAATTCTGACCCATAAAATAAATAATTATTTTTCCATAAAGGTCCTTTTTCACATCAAATTTGTTTTCTTAATCTCAAAAAACATCAGTCACCTACAAAATTTAATCTCATGTTGACATTATATAAAACAACTAATTTGATAAAATTTTCTTTCATTTATGAACTCAATTTCAAAATTCTTTTGACAACAATTCAGAACTTTATGATGGACCCAAAGGAAATTAATTTAATAAAAAGGACATCATTAACTTTTCGCCGAAAAAAAAGGACCAACACGATAGCAGACAAATGAACTTCAAAAGGTCCCCGATAAGTTTAAGCATTGAAATGTCAGTCAAGTCTATGTACCTTTTTTTATCCTTGAAAAAGAGTGTACTCCCGGAATTTATGTCTATCGGTCAATAACAAGAATTAATGAATTCCTATTCCGAAAAAAAGGAACTCACATAACAAGGCTGATCCTAGAATAAATTTCAAATTTTCCAGAGAAATTACGTTCTAGTTCTATAAAGTTTACATCCCCCTAGCTGCTGCCCTCCCCCTCAGAAATATAGTTTCAAAGAAAAAGTAACTTGAAAAATTTCAAAAGAAAATCCCTCCCTCATCGTAATTTTCCACCAAATTTATGACAAAACAGAAAAATAAACTTTAAGGAAAAAAATTAAGAAGAAAAAAAAAAAAAACTCACCAAAACATTTTTCTGATTCTCTTTATCCAATAAAAATTCCATACTCTTGTGTGGTCTCCTTGCTGCGACGGCTCCATGTCCATGTCCATGTCCGCCGCCACTTATTACTCCCCCAGACTTCTTATTCCCACTACCCATAACACCACTATCTTCACCACCCAACAACCCATCGTCATCAACATCCTCATCCCCGTCTAAATCCACATCACCATAACCACCACCGCCACCGACACCGCCGCCCGACGACGAAGTCGAGGTGTTCCTCTTCGATGAGAAATTGTACTTCACTTGGGGTCCCAATTCCATGAGACTGCGAGTCTTGCCCGAAATCTTCGTCTCGTGCGTATCGAGATTTGTCTCAATCAGACCGATTTTGCAATGATTCAATTGTTGTTGTTGCTGCTGAGGAATTTGGTAGTGGTATAGACCACCACCGGCAGCGCCACCAGCAGAACCGCCAGGTGGCACCACAGCAGCTCCCATATGATGACTGCTACTGTTATTCATAGCTGTAGCTGATGTTGGACCGTTTTGCTGCGTATTACAACCGTAACCGTTCGTAACACCGTTCAACTGATTTTTGAAATCGTAGTAGCTGCGTTCGTTGTCCAAGAATGCCTCGTCAATCGATTGTGGAGCAGCGTTTTGGAGCGCATGTTGCCTTGCGCGCTTCTCGCATACCCCTACAACACGGGGTGGCTTCTGGAACGGAGCCATCGATGCCGACGACGTCTGTTTGTTGTTATTTGCCGGCAACACGTGGTTACTACAGCTATTGCTGCTGCTAGTGTTGGAAGGCGAAGGCGATGACGGGGCTCTTCCATTGTTGTTGCAGGGTGTTCCATTGGACTTGGCGGCTCCAGGATGCTGGACGGGGCCCTTTAGAGGGATGTAGATGAAGTCCGGCGAGTTTGGTTGCTTCTGGGTATTCTGTTTCTTCGATGACGGAGGGGCAATCGGTGGCAGTTGGCCCTGAGCGTGAGCATCCTTTTGCTGTTGTTGCTGCTGCTGCTGCTTCTTCTTGTTGCGCCGCAGCGAGAACCTGAAGCCATTGGCGAAGCGAGACAAGAACCCCTTGTGTTGGGGATGCTTTTCGTCGGCTTTGAATTTGGATTTCATGAGTTCGTTGTTGTTGTTCAGCGAATTCGATTCGCCACTTGCCGCCGAACACTTAACTGGGTAGTTTGACATTTTTGACAGACACGGCACTGACGCGGACGCGGACACTGACGCTGACGTCACGGCACTGTCCACTGACGAACCACTTGGCTGTTGCACTAGAATATGAGGAACCGGTGTAGCCGGTCGGGGATTATCTAATTTCTCACTCAATAATTTACTCGACGCAGATAGATTCAGACGCGGCGGATTCGGTTTGACATTATTTCCAGACAACCTATAACAGTCACTACCTCGCTCGACGATAGCCGATTTAACACTGACACCGGCAATGTTGTGTGCGGGCAAAACCGCTGCTGCTGCCGATGGTGGTGGATTTGTCGAAGGCATCGCAGCGGCTGTAGCGACAACAGAGTTGATAGTGATCGTGATTTTCTCTTTGATGGCATTCTCTTCATCTTCGTCGACTGAGTGCGATGTTTTTTCGATGTTTTGATTCTCTTCGTTGGTGCTGATCTCTTCGCTTGCGGTCTCTTTGGATTTGCTCTCTTCGGTTGGGCGCTGGCTCTCTTCGACGACAGTGGCGTCGTTGTCTTCGCCGTCGTTGTCGTTTGGATCTGATGGAGTTGGGGCCACGAGGGTGTCGTTGCACTCCTCGGAGCTTTGCTCCTGCCAGGTGTATTTGGACACTACAGGATAGAAACTGACACCTTTGCTACCGAACGAGGCCCGCGACCCGGCGGGCAGGAGGATGCCCATGCGTTTCTCGGTGGTTGGCAGTTGCTGCATTGAGGTGTGAGTCGATGACACGAACATGTCGTCATCGGTCTCCTCGTGGCTGTAGGCGTTTAAGTTGGGTGTCGATGAGACTATGCCTACTCGTTGCTTTTTGTTGGCCGAGTGGAAACGGCGTTTGGGTGGAACCCGTGTCAAGTCGCTGGTGGACAGCTCTTTGGGGTCGAAGTTGCACTTTTCGAGACTCTGGGCATAGCTGGTCCTCAACGAAGTTGGGTCCTGATCGAATGTTTTGTCGCACTTTGAGGACTTTGAATTCGTCCTTCGAGGGGGCTTGCGTATTGTCAATTGAACGTGGTGGATCTCTTCGGTTTCCTTAGCGGAGGACTCCTCGGTGTCTTGATCACTGATCACGGTGGCCATGTCGCAGCGGGAGTTCCGCTTTGAATTGCACTCTTCACTGACCAAAGTTAAACTGTTTCGATTCGAACGCGGACGACCGGAGTAATCGAGTAGAGTAAGATTGCTGTAGCTAGCATTCATATAGCCCACACCGCTGGCCGAACCGATCGATTGAAGCGAACGCGCACTTTTAAACGCCACGGACGAGTCCAGACGCTCGTTGGAGTTACGCGAACGTTTCCAACTATTACTGCGTACAACGACAAAACCCGACGACGACGAAAACGATGGCGATCTTGGGGGCAATTGATCTTCATCAAGATCCGACGAACTCGAGGCACTCAGTGCGGTACGTTGGCGACGCTGAGCCGCCGATCTCCGCTGCCGATGAGAATGATGATGCTGATTGCTCGTCTGATTCGAATGGTTATGACGATTCGGACGATGATGATCTGCGATACGATTTAGATCATTTGGAACACTTGCAACGCGTTCGGTGCTATTGGACTGCTCGAACAATTCCTGCTCCTGCAGTTGGTGATGATGATGCTGCTGCTGCTGATGATTATGATGACCGACAGCAGCTGTTTCTTCGCCGCGAATGTCTGGCAAACTGGATGATCGGTTGGGAGATCGATGTAGTAGTGGTGCTGCCATAGTGCGCTCTTTGCTTGTGGCCATTGCCGACGGCGGCGATACAACTGAAACTGCTGGCCGCCATGTGAACGACGAGGCAGATGCGCAAGACGATGGCGATGTAGATTTGGATGTGTTGGTAGCCGAAGACAATTCGTCGGACGAAATCGGCGATGAAGAGGACGGTGACCGGCGGCTATTTTTATCGCCACTATACCAGCAATCGCCGCCGTTGCTGCTTCCCTCGTCTTCATCTTCGTCTTCGCCGTCCTCGTTGGCGACTAGTTCCCCATGCTCCTCATCGTCGTCGTCTTCGTCTGCGTCGACGTCGTCATCATCATCAGCGTCGGCATCATCATCTCGATGCTCCTTCACCGATGTACCGCTACCGTTGCTATTCACTTTCGCTGTGGCTATTTTGGGAACATCCTCTGTTTGGATTTTGGAATGTGATTTCGTGTTAGCCACAGAAGCAACCACGACTGGGTGATCGTAAAATTCATCTTCTTCGCAGAATTTTTCAAAATTCGGAATACTTTTCGACTTGGCCCGCATCACAGAGTGAATGTGCTCACAGTAGCCGCTGTCTTCGCTCAGATTTTCGGCAGAGCTTTTGCCGCCCTTCAAGAAGCCTCTGGCATGAGCTGCACCTGTGGCGCTTAGGACCTTGTGTGACGCCACACTGTTATCGCTTGAGGACTCCGAGTCACTCTTACTCGCCGCAGTCGAGGTGAAATGCAGATTTGTCCCGAAGTCGATTTTGTCCAAATCAAAGTAGGTCTGATGCAGACGACTGTCGGAGCTCTCGTATCTCTTAAGACAACCCGTAGAGCCTCGGTTTGAATTCGAACCTGAGCCAGAGCCACTTTCAATACATCCACCCTCGAAGCTGAGCAGCGACGGAGAGGAGTTTCCCAACGAAGAGCATAAGCCTTGTTCATTCAGCAGTTGTCTCTCTAGGCTTTCAAATTGAATCAACGACGAGGATCGACTTAGAGAATTGCACGATGGACTGTCCATGTCGCAGTAGAATTCATCGAAGCGTTTTCGGTGTCCTCCTCCATTGCCACCGCTGCCACTATTCAGAGAATTTGTCAGCGAGTTCGTTTCGATGGAATTGATTTTATCGATTGCGGAGCTAAGAAGGTCGTTTCGTTGGAACTTTCGTAGGAGTTGAGTATCGTCGAGAATGGTTGGCTGACACGTGAGTAGGCCGCCGATAAGGAATTCATCGTGTCTGGGACGTTTGGCTGGGCAGGCGAAGTCACGTTCAGATATCGAATCGGGATCTGAAAATGAAAATCAATGGACAATAATGTAAACAAGTCTTTTGGATTTGTTCAGACGGAAGGGTGATGGCGAAAGGGGAAAGATCAACTTACCTCTATTTAATTCGATTCGAATTACAGAACCAGTTTCAGACTCAGAACTCCATGTACTGTTATTTTCGAATTGTGACCAACTATTTTGGATGCTTTCTTCATCTTCAGATGTTTCTTCCATAATTGGTTCGAGCATTGGACGCGATGATGATAAATAGATGGCATCTGCAAGTGTGAAAAAAATATTTGAATACATTTTTTTGGAATGACAAAATAAAAATTTATAAATCAAAAGAGTTTGAAATTTTGAAGAAAATTTACGTTATAAAAAGTAGAAAAATTAAGTTTAAAATATTTAGACAAATAAAGTTTTTAAAAAGTTCAATTTAGCAGTTTTTGGATTATTTTTCAATAACTTTTGGCAAATTATTAAGAGGGCAACATTTTTTTGCTTCTTTTTCATTTCGCAATTTGATTACATATAAGTACATATATACATACATATATGACTCAATATTTTCGCATTTTATGCATTGGCAAATCTTCGTCTTTTTTTTAATTTTTATTTTGCAATATTATCGTTGCAAAATCATAATTTCTATAATTTCAGTAGTTAATAGTATTGACCAGAAAAACAAGTTGGCAACATTCTGTTTGGTATTGATGTATTTAAGGATACAAATTAAATGTTTATATTTAAACTAACAATTAAACAAATGAATAAACAAAATTTAAAAAAAAAACAAGAAATTATTACCAACAACTTGCAAAATGAAAAACTTTGAAAAATTACTTCTTTGCAAATTAATTAAGTATCTATATATATCAAAAATATATTTGCGAAACAAGTGTTTAAAATGTTTTTTTTTAAAGTTTAATTGAAAATTTTATTCAGACGAATGGTTCAAATGTAAGCCTTGAACATTTTCACTTTTGAAGTTAAAAATTATTACAAAAATACAAAATGTCTTAATCCCGGATTTTTTATCGTGAACAGTTGAATTAGTAGTCTAACTAAAAACTCGATTTTTTCAAGCTTATAACTTTTCAGAGTATTTCTGATCGGATACAGTACACTTAAGTAGCTTATGGAGTTCAAGGTTAAACTAGGTGTCAAATGGGAGTTACATTTGTGCTGATATCAAAAATGAAGGGCCGAGATTAAGACATCAATAAAACGAATCGATTAAAGGACCGACACAACTTCAATGTCATTCTCAAAACAAAAACAATGTTGCCACTCCTTATCTTATCAACCCTGTAACATTCACATAATTTATTGTTTCTGCTCCAAGCTCAAGGTTAATCGCTTACATTGGAATTAATAAAACTTTAACTGCCTTATCTTAACAAAACAAAATTACTTATCTTAGTTAAGGAAGTACTGATATACATACAAAATATTTTATTTAAATCAGATCGATCAATTTGTTCATATCTTAATCAACAATTAAAACAAAACAAAAAAAATGAAATATTTTCTCTTAATTGCGCAATAATTACGAGCATTGTGTGTGAGTAATTCACTATTAAAATTTATGATTCATGGTCGCGTTTATAAAATTGAAAAAATATTACTTCATATTTGTTTTTCTCGCCACCAGAACAGAAATAAAATAATGTTTTATAGAACTTAACGAAACAAAAAAAGAATAACGAAGAACTCAGAACTCAGAACTCAGAACTCACCTTGTTGATCGAATGGTGTTGAATCAAATGCCGGTAAATGCCAATTTGATGATGGAGTCGTTATGACACCAGCCAAATCCAAGTGTTCCATATTTTCTTGTTGTGAAAATTCTCCAACATACAAATGACATCAACAATACCAAATTCAATTATGTACTTGATGATTGTGATGCGAGTACTTTCTCTTTCGTTAAGTTTATTAACCGTCTCACTGTTGTTAACATTGATGTGTCAATTTTGACATTTAGTTATTGTTTAAGAAAATAAATAATAACATAAACACGACGACACGACACTTTTCATTGACTAATTGGAAGTTTTTCTTTTCTTATTTTCAAGTTCAAGGCACCACCGATAAGATATTTAAGTTGTATCGTAGCCGGCACTTTCTGAAAGGAAAGAAAAAACAACAACAAAAATAAGTTATCGTTAAATATAAGACAAAAAAGAAACTTAATTAACACTTAACATTTAATTATTTATAAAAATACTTTAATTTAAAAAGCAATGCAGACTTTGTTTATATTTTTTTGTTTTATTTATTTTTTGAGAGAGACAGAATTTATTTCAAATATCCACCACGTCGGCGTCGTTATAATAAAAGTCACATCCGACCGTCACCGTCGATCGGGTCGAAGTTAGATAAAATTTATAGTCGTGGCGATCATTTGATTGTGCATATATCCACGAGTATGTGGTTCTCGGATCGAAACCGTCTCCGGGGCGAGACTGTGTGATCAACTTAAAGAGCTTCTCTCCAGGGCTGTTGTTTTGGCATTGGATGTAAACTACTGTACTCGTGCATATGTGACTTTTTTTTTGCGCCTCTTCTTCTATTAAAAACGGACGGACGACACACGGGGAGCTGGAAACGTCAGAGACTGGCGGAGGGTGATGGACTCTCATCGTCGTCGTCGTCGTCGGTATCGTGATGGGGTTTTTGGTTTGGAGGAACGCGGTTTGGATATAAAACATGGACGGCGACGGCGGATATGTTTCTCTTGAACGTTTGTTTTTGTATCTTACTTGAGATAGATACTCTTGAAAGTGACGAGATACAGATGCGAAAATTTCTTCTTGATATTTTTTTTTTGTATCTTTTTTCGAATGCAATTCGTTGGTAGAGAATATACTCATAGATACATGCAAAGGTGTTTAAGGTGGAAGTTAAACTTTAGTCATAGCTCACTATCATATAGTATATGCGGTGACTTATTACGGAAGTTCATAGTTTCTTAATGAATAGAAATGAAAATTACTACACATAAATTAAGACAATATCAAGGGAGTGGAGGTTTTAATGATCAATCATTTTAAATTCCAGAAACTAAGGCATTAATTTGATTTGTGAGTTGTTGTGATCAGGGCTGTCTACGCGACGACGACGACGTATTAAATTTAATGTGATCTGCAACTATCTATTGATGGGGTATTATTTTACAAATTTCTTAAAAGAGGCAAGGCAATCTATCAAAATAATCTTTTACATTTTTAAACTTTTACAGCATAAACTAGAGCCAAGGTCTTAAGTTTAAAAACCAAACTCCACAAAAAAAAAGAATTAAAGATTGGAATGCCTCAAGAATCACTATTAGCACCACTACTTTTTTTTATCAACTATCTAATCCTTACAGACGTTATTTTTGTGTTTTATGTAAATGGGATGTGATGGTGAAAAATTAACGAAACGCTTTCACAAAGTTGAAGGAGTTGAAGGCTTTTTAATAAATCTCAATAAAATAATAAAATTGCGTATACGCCCCGTGTAGAATTATGGAAGTGATGTTTTAAGATGTTGAATTTCTAAGCCTTTTTTATTTATGGATTAAGGTTTTTAAGTAATGCGACTTTGTTTTATGAATTTAGAGGATAGTATCAGTTTTTAAAAAAACTTGCAAATTTGCATAAGATTAAGCTTACTTTTCGACATCCTATGATTATTTTTCACTTCAAAAGTGACCCGTCTTGACCGAAAAGATTTTGTCTTCAGCTTTGTTATCTTGTTATCTTGATATCTCATCTTATCTTCTTTTCCTGTTATTGAAAGTGCTTTTATTACAAATATGTTTAAAACAAATATTCAATATACGAAATTCATAACCACAATGTACAATGAAACAATGCGACAAAACTTAAGACTTAACACAAATTTAGACAACTTTAAACTCACAATAATTATTCAGGAATTTAAAAGTGTACACTTTTAATTTCGAAAGCATCACTAAGTCTACAAACTATTATCATAGCAGACACTCTTGCGTTATTCGTTTTCGTTTATTTTTCTTCAAGTTTAAAAAACTAGAATTTAAATGTTTTTCATTTTAATTGAACAACTTTAATTAATAGTTAAGTTTGGTATATTTCCATTGAGGACTTTTTTCAATGACTTTTCATTTCAAAGCACCTGACTTAAAAACACTTTTATACTTTCATTGGAAGTGCAATTAATTTATTAGGAATAAGAGTTAAAATTTGATGAAAAAAACACCCAATTATTGTTTAAAATTTTAGAGACAACAATTTCCCCACACAACACTATTTAACAAACTTATGCAGATATTATTTTATTTGATTCAATTTGATTTAGATTGTGTATGGAAATTAATATACAAATTGTTTTCGTAGCCTTAAGGTACATTGCTGAATTGCTGTTGATATTAATCTAATCTTTCTGTTTCTATCTCTCTTTTTCTTTCTTTAAAGGTGTTTTCAATTGTTTGCTTTTATAATCTAAAATCTGAATTGATATATAATAATATAAAGCTAAAGGGGGTTGTATTAGGTCTTAAATTGAGTGTTTACTTTCTTGCATACGTAATTGAAAACTGCATTGATAATAAAATTATTGTTCTGCCTAAAGCTGGAGATATGTTGTTTGTTTTAAATACATTCGAAACAATGTCTTGAGAATAGTGATTTTGAAATGTTTTTTACTACTTGAGACTTTAAATGCAAAAAAACAAAATTGCACTTATTAAAAGTGAATTCAAAAAACTGAAAGTTGCCAAATATTTACATATTAAAATGAGATATAGAATTGATTTGAAACAAAATATATTATGAAGATCAAAATATGAAATGCTGGCTATCTATCGTGCACAAATAAACCTCTAAACATTCCAAATTTCTGCGGCTTGGTTCGGAAGGTGGCAAAAGAATGAAAGAGTTTTATCTTTTTAACAGATATCAAAGATAAAGCTTTACGGTTACACCTGTCGTTAGACTTAGGCCTACCCGCAATAACGGTCCCAAGAAAAGTGTTGGATACGCCCCAGTTTGGTTAGATTTCGTTAGATTTGTAGATACCGAAGTACTTGTTTTGGTTTGCAAAGTTCAATCATACCGCCCCAGAATAATGTAGTAATCTATGTTTAGGCATAGAAGACACCCCTTGCTAGAGGGCGAGGTCTATCTAACACCTCTTGCGACAATGAATTAGATGGTCGGTATTCATTGAAGCCATATGTTCCCTGCGATGCTCCCACTACGGGGGCCTACCTCATAGATAGCTTATGGGCACCACACATGCACGGACCGGACAAGCACAGGCACAGGCATGTGTGACTAATCAGCGGGAACTATCTCCCGTAGTACCAGTTTTTCCCCTGGTTAGGCTCTCAGACCTGTGTAGTTCTAGGTTCCTTAAAACCAAGGAACTACGCAACCCTTTTACAGCCATGCATCACCAATATTAACCAAGGCAGAAGCCAACATCAATGATGCCTGACCACGGCCTTTAGTTTAGCCAAATTATATTATTTTTAACAGTCTTTCGACAAGGAAAAAACCAGACAACTTGTTTCCGCAGTAGCCATCTGGAGACACCAAATAGGCACATTCATCATCTTAAAGTTCCGTGCCAAAAGTTAAAAAGAAAAAGAAGGATAACCTTCAGACGCACCTGACCCATTTGTAATGTTTCTCTAGTAGATTTCAAACTTGTCGGTGTCACTAATCAATTTAACAGTTGACGGGTGTTAGCCAAAAAGGTCCACCCTGGTTCAAGCGTTCAAAACATCTTTAAGAATCATATGGTTTACTGGTTACTTTTTTGACAGTAAGGTTAACATGTTAACTTTAAATTGTATAAAATCAGAAAATGATTTTGTATAAAAGACTTTCTCAAAAACGGCAGCACAAAAGTGGTACACTGGGCGTATACGTACTTGTTTTACGTATTTTTTTAAAAATTAATCTTCGTTTGCTTATGTGGGCAGGTGGGATCTATTTTAAATACGTTTTTAATATAATTGAATCTACAAATTCTTATTTCTGTCCCAATGGAGCAATTTTTTGGATCCAAGATCTAAAGACCCTATTAGTTGATGTCAAATTGGGGGTAATTTTGTACCATAAGATTTTTGATAGAATACCTGGTTAGTAAAAAAATCAATACAAAAAAAATAGCTGAAAACGCTTCAACAGGTAAGTTCTGCGATGTCTATACCTTCAGTTATTTAAATACACAAATATTTACATACATATATAAATACATAGATACATTAATACTAAACAGTAAATTTTTGATTGATGTATTTTGAATTTATATTAAAAAAAGAAATCAAGAACAAAATAGGTATCAACACGGAACAAGACGATTTATCTTAATGGATCAAAAAAAAAGACGGTAAATTTAAAATTTCTTTACAAAACCACAATGTACCAGTTTTTTATTTCTTTTTACCATTTTTTGTTTAATTTTTATTTTATTTACTTTTACTTTATTTAAACATCAAAGAAAAAATCAATCAAAAGAACTGATCTCATCATTCGATCGAATGCAGCATCCCATTTCTTTTGTTGGATTGCTCAATTTAATTTAAAAATTTATACAATTTAAATCAATTTAATGGCCAACCCCGAATCATTTAAACAACACGGTAGATAAGTGCGTCATTTCGCCGCATCGTACACAAACTTTCGCTTATTTTGTGTCACCGATTTTGTAATTTTATTTAAATTAAATGTGAAGTTTATGAATGTCTAGAAAATCAACACAAAAAAAAAAAACTGATCTCCTGATTAAAATAATCCCCTACTTTTTTCCCCTTTGAGAAAAGAAATCAGGAAAAAAAATTAGCAACAATACAAAAATCCATGTGTGCCAACAAAACTTTGCTCTGGTTCACTTCCACTAGACTAGAGATGATTCTAATTTTAGATTTCAAAATAAAAACAAATGTTTTTGAGTTTTTTTCTTTTTACTGAAATTCTCTCCTCAAGTATAATTTATTATTATTTGAATCAAAAACAAACGAAAAATATTGTTGCGCGCGCACACGAAGATTTGCGAAATTTGTATCCCTCGTTTATTCAAAAAAATGTTTTCAAAATCGAGCAGCAACGCACCTGTAAACGTCAACAAGATTCTGAAACAACAAACAAATTCTTTTCCGGAGGGTAGTGTTTTTAGTATTTTTTCATTTTATTTAAAACTAAATTTTTTGAAAAATGTTTACTTTTCAATGTGTTTTTATTTTTTTGGAAAAATATTCACACACTCACGGGAAGGAAATTCGTTAAAGAGATCGCGCACTCGCATTTTAAGAGGTACTGAAAATATTTCAGACTTTTTTTTAAGGAGGGCGTATGTTCATAAGTACATAGCACTTGTACTTGTACAATTATTGATAAGGGTGTCTTTTTTTTCTGCTGTCAGCAACGAAACACGATTGCAATGTTGTAGCTGTACTACCCCTCCATTTAATTAAGGTTAATTTTTTTGTACTTTTGGTTTCTTTGAAATAAAAATTTTTGTTTTCGGTCTTATCGTGTGGAATTTTGATAACAGGTTTTTATGTTTTGAGTGTGAGAATTATAAATTTATTCTTCTGATTAATCATTCGCAGGAAATTTGATTTTTTTTTTTTATTTATTTTTTTTTGTCACTAACCTACAAAATCAATTGAGACATAATAAATAAATTCCTCAATGAAGTTGTCTTTTTTAAAAATAGAAACAAACAAACAACATCGAAAAACTAAATCGGGTTAAAAGTAATAAAAGTAAACAGACAAAAGAAAATAAACATTTGGCCAAGATAACAAGTGGTGGCAAAATGTAGGTGTGTTGTTATCGACTTGGTTTTTTTTTCGATTTTGAATTTTTTTTTTTGGCGACATTGCCAATACATTTTAGAAAGTATGTCGTGAGAATAGGTATAGGAATATTAGGGGAAGTTGCATTGATAAAATCTAATTAGTTTTAATTTTTTAAAGGTTAAAAAATAAAACTTTTTGTTTGTTGTATGAAATGTCAAACTCATACTTTTCAAGTCTTGATTTCTCTAAAAACTATTCGAAATATGTAACTCCAAGGAAAAAAAATTTAGGTCACTTTAGAAAAATGACAAATGACAAAAGATAACACATACTTTAGCTCCCTCTATATGTTAATTGTCATCTCAACTGTCATTATAGTGAACGGCATTTCTTAGCACCTAAATTCCATTCCTCTAATAAGACACATCTTAAATTACACACCCATCAACATCAACATCTCATATTTATTTTCTCTTTTAAACATGCATCATCACATCGCATCGCATTCTTCCAAGGCTTAGATTTAATTGCTTCAAGGCGTGTTTGAAACAAACCCACCTAATCAAGGAAAAAAAAAAAACAGTAATTTCCTCTCTGCAACTCATGGTCATTCCAAAGATACAGCAATCATTCAAAAGTGCATCACATTTACCCCTTTCTCTCTCTGTCCCCCTAATTAAAACTCATAATAATTCCAAAACAAGAAAATCCTCTTACTTAAAAAATACTCCCAACTCTAAGCACGGAATTAACCTACAAAAAAAAATTCAAAAACAAAACATAAAACAATTCCAACCCAGAAAGATGCAATGACCATTTGTATCTGAAGCCACGAACGGATCAGATCAACCGCACCGGACCGGACCATAATGGACCGCAACGTGCGTCGCGGTCGTCGCCATCGCATCGTGGAGCGTCCATCGTCATAGTTGATCGCAGCCATTCACTAACAAACTGAAAATTAACTGCAACTCTAGCATGTAATTACGATCGTAATCATCAGCTGATGGAGTAAGCCAGGTTCTCGTAGTCCACTTTTGCGCGCCGCGTGCGTCTTCGTCTTCGACTTCATCTTCATCTCCACTCTTCGGCGGATGAAAATGCGTGACAAATGCGTGCGTAGAATGTTCAGATGGGTATACATTATTATTTACCACTGGATTTGACCTTGTTCTCACCGAGTTCTTCGTATCTTTGGGTCTTCGAGAGGCGTCAGGGCGGCTTATGGTGCTTTGTTGTTACTTCACCAAACAAATCAACGGTATTTTACGGAACCACGTACTTACCAATACAAAATGGCAGCTTAAAGTGAGATTTTGAAGAAGTCGAGATTCTAAAGGCATTGTTTGCAGTGAAATTCTTGTTTGGTGAGTTGGTATACGAACCGCACTCTCTGCAATCGCCATTCACCACGCCTTTGAGGTTGCAGGAGGCAAGCTCTGAATAAACAATGAGCCACCATTAGTCTTACATCTCACCATCAGCTACGGGCTACGACAGACCGACCGCGACGTATGTGTGTGTGTGTGTGGAATGCTTAAAAAGGGGTCCCACATTTTTGCGTCAACATGGTCTGGGGCCTGATGTGATCTGGGTAATGGTATTTTATAGTTACATGCATGGCAAGCTTCTTTATGACTGTTGCAGTAAGATTTTAGATTCCTGATGCATGGAGATATGCAGAAACCACCTTTCTTCACACGTGTGGGTGGGGTTTTCCAAAAAAAAAAAAAAACGAAGTAGATATCATATCTAAAGTAGGCTGCAGAGAAACTGCACAAATTGTGAACAATTTATTGCGTCTGAGGTGCTACGCTGTCCAAACCAATGACAGTAAGACATTAATAATTTGAATAAATGACCTCCTCGAGCGGACAAGCTTAATCTATGCGAGGTTACATTATCATACATATATTTGTAGAAGTGTGTACGCAGCAATGCATCTGGCAACATGTTGCTATGAATGTGTTTTCTTTGTTTTACAGGGTGTTTCTTGATCTTATGTTACTTTTTTATATGCAATTAATGATCTTACTCATATTTAATTTTTGAAGACTTATTTGCTCTCAATTTTTGTTTCTTTTTTTTGAAGTTTCTATAATTTGTATGAAAAACGTTGGGCGCCATTTTACCAATTCATGAATTTTAATGTCAATTTAAATTGTATGCATCTTAAATTACACTGCCTGAAAATATCTCACTTTAATTATTTATTTCCTGTCCATAGTAAGAAAAAATCCCATAAACTTTGCGAAATTATTTTAAGTTCATTATGAAAGTTCATTAATAAAAAAAAAATTTCATTTGCAAAAAACACAATTTCAACAATCTTGATGTGTGTTAGTTGATTAATATTACAAAAACTTATCACTTACTTTATAATATTTTTAATATGCCAACATTATCTACTTTATCAGTTGATTGCGGTTTCAATTAAATTTATTTAAAAGAAAAAAAAAACTAAATGACTGATGACTTGACCCAAATGTATTATAATAATTTTTAACCTGCAACTTTCTATACACAAACTCATGGTGGTAATTTCCTGTCTCCAATAAAATCTAATTACACTTGAGGTTAAAGTGAGAAAACCGTAACTTTCATAGACAAAGTTAAATGTATCTTTTTATCTTTTTGGTAAGATCTTGAAGAGAAAAAAAAACGGCAAAAATTAGATTTTACTTCCAATTCCAACTAACTGTCTAACTAATTGAGTCCTTGATTTATGTTCTCACAGATTAAAAAACAAAAAACAACGGTAATTATTTCTTAGCTCTGAAAGTAAAACAATGCAAATTAAAAGAAATTTTCTACGCCATGTCTGCGGGAGAGAAAAATTAAGTTCGAATCTCTGCTTTGAAATCTTTTTTTAATTGTTTCTTAGTTGCAAAAAAAAAAAAAACAACTAATTTCAACAGGAAGGAAAGAAATTTATAATTAGATACGAGTTCAGTTATTTATGCAGTTTATAGTTCGTTATATGTATCTTCAATTTTTTTTTTATTTTGTTGGGAAAAGATATAAACCATCTTTCAGCTAACTACATATTACTAAAATTACACCATCACATCCAACGAACGAACTTCGCGTCGCGTCGTCGTCGTCGGGGTTTTTATGCCCAAGTTTGTTGTTTTGGCCAACTTCTTGTTTCTTGGCTATTCATGGAGACTTTAATGGGTTTAGATAAATAATAATAATTGTGCTGTGTGCAAAACATAAAAATTACTACATGGCAGAAAACTATTGAGTTATTGTTTTACTGTTACAAAATGCTTAAGAAAAAAAGGTGTTAATTGCAATATTGCTTTGCATCACGGCAAAAGATATAAAAGTTTTTTTTTCATGCGAATTCTGTGAACGTTTTATTATTCAAAATTACAAAGTTGAAAACGCATTTGAGTAAAAAAGTTAAATAAAGTTTCTAAGTCATTAGATAGGACTGTATACTTGGCCTAAATAAATGATAATAAAATTTTAATTGTATTTCAATCGATATTCCATATGCAGGAATTTTGAACAGAAATTTTTATCTAAGATGATTATCAATTATGATTCAGTGCAATATAAACGTTCATAAAAAAGTTTTTCAATTTTTAGCGAAGGAATAAATTTTGCAAGTATGAGAGTAATATTTTCTCTAGTAAAAATCAGGATAAATATAATTCACTAGCCTCAAAAATTAAGGGAACATTTCTTTGTGACTTTTAAAGTTGTTCCTTTTTAAAGATTCAAAATATTAAAAGTTGAAAATTTGTTTAAAAAAAAATTCAATTTAATATCCTTACTAGAGGACCCGGCGAACTTTGTTCCACCAAAATTGATATGTCACCAACCAATCAAAATTTACTCTCAGAACTTAGAAAAAGAAAATTATTTGAATTGTATTGAGTTAAATTTCGTCTCAGGTACTGACAAACTGATGGATAAAATATTTTAATAAATGTATAATGGTGACAAAATGACAGGCAACTTTATAACTTTTCGTTACCCTTTTGGACAGATGACTGTAATATACAAAATTGACATCCAACTGACAGTCAGAAATATTACTATATTTTTTTTTTGCATGTAGAACGAATTTTATAGTAATATGAAGTTGTTTTTTTTCTCCATATTTTCTCAATTTTTAAACCTTCCCTGGACTAGGACAAACGTTAATAAGTTAAATTGACCAAATTGTACCGCCTTGAAGTACACTCATGATTATTTTGAGATTCGCTTTCGATAGAAAATTAGTCGAAATCGAAAAAATTTAATTTTGAGAATCGATCGATTCGAAAGTTCACCGAACTAATTAAAATTTCATTTATTTTAGAAAACTAACTAAACTTTGACTTTCGAATAATTAGAATTAATTGTCATTTTTGTGTCATTCAAATTTTTCTTGGTGAATAGAAAAACAAACATGTGAGTAAAAAAAATTTTAATGAGATAATTAAATAAAAAAAGTTATATTCAAGAGTTTTTTGTTGCCTTTTATAAAGGGAGCAATCGCTATGATCAAGCTAATGGAGGAGAATCCAGAGTTGGCCAAGGGTTTTTCTGAAAACCGAATAGATATTGACCGTTTTTTTCTTTACCCACTCCAAATTGAAACCAGAGCTACAAAGATTGCATTACTTCAGTACTGTAGTCAATTAAGTCGCAGTTAATTGATTTATTAGTTCGAATGAAAGTTAATACTGTGCTAGGTACTTTAACTTTATAAAAAACCAGTTATCAGTCAGAGCATTGAACATGACTGCTGACTGTAGTGTTATAGTTAAAGTCTTTTAGTAAGTTAAAAGCAGTATTTTTATTCAACTTCAAGTATCCAGAAGACTGCAGTCTTTACAGCTCTGATTGATACACTCCTTCTGCAAAAAATCGCAAAATTGGCGCCAGAATTATGATAGGCGTATTTAAATACTTGTTTATTTTAAACCGATTTGAAATTCTTGATTTTCAACTCTTCAAAATTGAAATTTGTCGAATATATATACACAACATTAAATGGTATCAAGATGAGATGAAAATTTAAACAAAAATTTTGACCTTGGTTTCCAAAATGTTCACGTAGTTTAGAATAAAGAAAGTATTAATCAGTGTATAGTCCCACTAAATCAAATAGAAATGTCAAACTATTTCAAACAGCTGATCTCCAAAATAATGTTCACTTTAGTTCATTTTCTGCAATGAACATTTTTCATTCGAATGTCAAAACAAACAAAATTTATTCGAACGAATAGATGATAGTGATTCGAAATAACGTTTCGTTCGAATTTCAAAATAATCATCACTATATTGAAAATCTCAAGTATCGAATAATGTATTGCAGCTTGTAGGAGTAAATGAAGTATGGAATGAAACGCAGTCGAGAAAGAAATTTTAAAAACTATTTTTTGAATTGATACATTATCTAGTTATACATATAAACCTTTCTCTTGAATCACTCTATCTATTAAAAATAAAAATCACATCAAAATCCGTTGAGTAGTTTTTAAGATCTAAGTATATATAGGGACATACAGACTTTGCTTTATACTATGTAGTGATAGTGATAGTGATGAATGAGTATCCATAACTTATGAATGAAAAATGTCTTTTTTGATTTTGATTTTAATCGATTTTTTTTTTTTTGCTATTTTTAGGGTTGACATAATTGACCTCAATATTTATATAACAGTCTTCATTTGGAAAACATCGGGGACTCCACTTTTCTGCACTTTAACCATGAAAAAGTTATTTAATTATTTATTATCTCGTGAGAATACCATTTCACTTTGCGTAATTTAATTTTTGTATACTCTACATTATTCCCAATTTTCTTCTCTTAATAAAAATAAAAGCAAAACCATAAACAAAAATAAAAATAAAAATTGTAAAAGTTTTCGCTATTTTTTGTTTTGTTTGTTTTTATTGCTCAATTTTATTATTATTAAATTGTTAACAACTTTTATTTTCCCACATTATTATAATCTGCAGTAGATGTAGCCTCTTTTTGCTGTCATTTCACCAAAAATGAATTCATGCCTTTAAACAATAGAAAAATAAAAATGTTATGTTACGCATCAGTTTGCCCACAACGCAGACGCAGCATATATTTTCACCCACAAAATCTTCAAAAAAAAAATAAAATAAATTAAATGATATATCTTCGGATATATCATGATATCAAATCCGCACGATTCTTTTTTGTTGTTGGATATTTTGGTCTATTATAGAGATATCAGATTAAAATGGATCTCAAGATCATTATTGTTATAACTTCGTCTTGTATTTTTTATTTTATCAAAACGATGAATTATAAAATTAACTTTCTCTCAGTAATTCTTGTTCCTACTTTTGCCTTTTTTTCTAAGACTTTAAGGAGTAGATAATACTTACGACGAAAAAAGTCTCACGAAAGATAAGACGCATAATGACAATCACTTTGAATAAGTTAAGCTTCTAATAGATTATTCAAAGAGAAGATTTTCACTAGAGGCGCCAGTAACTGATTAAGTCAAAATCACAAAACTCTAAAGAGGATTAACAATTTAAATATGTTCTAAAAGTAATAAAATGTAAATACATAATACCTTGGACGCCACTGACATTTGTGTTATGTCAAACCATAACGTCAAATAAATTGTGTTACTAAATTTTTGACATTTAATGTGATGCGATGACATTATTTATCATTATTTTATTCTTTTTTTGAAAAGTGCTACAGGTTACGAAAATTTTATTACAGACTATGTTCTAAATAAATAAAAGGGTTTTTGAAAGCTGAATAGAGATAAAGAAATGGAAGGCTATTTTTAGGATATCCTCCTCGGTTCCTAGTTTCAGAATTGATATTTCACAGGCTAAGCAACAAACAGTCGGAAGTCATATCGTTTTTTAATTCCAAAAATCAAAAATGTACCAGTTTTATTCATATAAGTAACAAGGGGATATCGCAGAATTACTTTCGAATCATTTATATCGTCTTTTAAAAAGTGAAATGGAATAGACATACAAAACACGGGGTACTTGTGGATAAACCCATCATCATAACTTCAACGGGAGAAGGTAAGACAACGTTTGCCGGGTCAGCTAGTTTTTCAAACAATTTGATAAAAGCTGGATGTATTCTTTTTTAATTTGGGAAGAGGTAGTGTTTTTAAAACATATTATCAATATAAAATTACAGTTAAGTTATAAACAAAAAACATGATTTTATACATTAAAAAGTCAATTTAAGTTGTAAGTGTTGCCACAGTTCGTTTTACTATTTGTGATTGTTCAAATTAAATTAAAAGAAAGATTGTTTTTCTTGAAATTTCCCTAAAAAAAATTTCATTCGGAATAATATCGTGTAGTAAAATTTACTTCTATTTTTTTTACGTCAAAAATTTCACACGTCGTCGTCGTTGTTGTAAAACTTAAAAGAAAAATTAAATTCAAAACCACCACATGAAAAACAAACTTCTCGTATGTGCGTGTTAATTAAATGCAATACCGTTTATAGTTCAACAACATGATGATGAAAATAGTTTATTTGTTGTTATTCAGTCTTTCTTTTTTATTTCTTTTTGATTAATAGAAAAACAATAATTTCCCGAATTCATTATCCTCAGTGAGGCATAAATGATGAATAATTAGACATACATATACTGATACTCGTACATATACTCGTTACGTTCTACACGTTCTTTGGCTTAGATGCAAGCACTTTATTGCCTCTGGCCAGGCTTTATGGAAATATTGAAAATATTGTATTCTTCATCTGAACAACTCGTACCCGAACTCGGGAGCTCCAAGTTATTTGAATTGTTTCTTCTATTGAGAATTTACTTCCACAATAATTTTATACTGCACCGTGCAGTGCAGCGCTGCTTTCTGCATATGCATATGCATCTGCATCTGCAGTTTGCATTTTAATTAGCTGCACTTGCATTGCATGGATCCAAATGCAAGGGGCTCAACACAAAACTATCTAGGTACTCGTACGTACATATCTGTCAGTCTGAAACACTGAGTTCGAGAAGCGAGTCATAATAATTGTTGTCTATGGAATTTGTGTTGTTGTTGTGTAGAAATACTGCAACAGCAGAAATATACAAAATACATACATACATCTACAAATACGTACATACATATGTATGTATATTGCAGCACGTATGGGTGGGCGAAATAAAAACAACAACAAAACCACTCAGAAAAAATACCTATTAGGTTATGTTGCTTTTATAGGACCGTGAAGGTGTTTGAACTTATTTATCTGTGCAACAGAAGGTTGCATGATGGGAATTTTATTCATTCTACTTTTTCTATACATATGCATATACGAGTATGTATATAGACATGTAGAATGTTGTACATAAATGTAGAGTAAAGTAAATTACAACAATTGTTCTTCGTGTTCTCAGATAGTTTCGATTTTTTAAACTTTTTATTTTGTGTTTGTGTTTTGTAGAAACACCTGTTTACACATGTGTTTTTTTTCAAGATGAATGACAATGAAGTGGTTACAACAGTTCAGAAGTGGGATTTCCTTAATGGCATTACATGCCATGCACTACCTTCACACATGTACGACTGTATTCAGACATAATCAGAGTTAAAGATCTTGAGAGAACGGAAAGAATGGTTATTGTTAAGGGTTTAAATTTAATTGTATGTAAAGTTTGAGTAAAATAAATTAAGTTATTTTGAAAATAAAGAAGGAAAAGACTATGTACAAATTAGAATTTGAGGTTAAGCGAAGCGGATGTGGATTGAACAGAATTATTTTGCCACTATATTTGTTTAATTTAATTTTTTTAATAAAACAAAAGCTAAAAAATTAACTGCATTTAAATTAACAAAACTTTTACATATTTTCGGCTGCATGAGCAAAAATTACTCAACTTTAAAATTGTTTCTTTGACTGTTTTTGGAAAAATCGTTAAACTATGAATTTTTATTTTCCTACATTCTTAAAGATTTCCAGTCAATAGAAGTTAAATGTGAATCTGGTAAATTAAATGAGTGACTTTGATTAAAAGTCATAAATGTAGTTGATTTAACAATATTCTTTGATTAGACTAACATGTTCATAGATTTGTTTCAAATACATAAATCCTGATGAGTTTAAGTAACATTTTGCCGATATGATTATGATACAAAATTGTAAACTTCTAAATTGTTTGACTTTATGGAGAATAGAAATATTTTTTTTTTTTGATTCTAGAAAAATTAAAAGTACATACGCACATGCATCAATTTATTTCTTGCACGTAAACAACAAATTAAAGACAATAATTTTTCCTTGTATTTGCAAATTTATTACAATATTTTTTTAAAGCGGAAGAAAGCTTTTTAATTTAAGAATAAAATTAATATAATTTGTAAAATAAAATACTAAAATTCAATCCAATCACATTCATGGTGTCTGATATTTTAATTCGAACGTTTTAAATTATTTAATTTTTTATTGAATTAAAGCCTTGCCAAATTTATCAAAAAAGGAGACAAAATTACTTTTGTTTTATAAATTTATAAACAACTTTTGCAAAATACGAGTAATTTTTTTCATGTCACGATTTTCTTAGTCGATATTCGTTATTCGATTAGAATAAAAGTCAATATAGCACCAAATCATGTACAAACACACATACTAGCATTAAGATATATAATCAAGCTCACCTTGTAACACCTTTTGTTTATTTTTTCTTTTAATAGGTAATGGAAAAAATAATAATAAATTATAATTGAATATAGTAAAGTGAGGCTTTAAAAAAAACATATTCGTATAGAATCGTGCAGATTGAAAATCCGGTTCCGCAATTAATATTATCGAAACACAAATTCATTTATTTATTTATGGACTCTGAAAAAAAAATAAAAAAAAAAAATTAAAATTTAAATGCCCTTAAGTCATACAATTAATTAACATAAAGGTTCAAATAAGTAGTTCAGTGAACTTTTAAATGATTTTGCGATGAAGGCTTTCTTTAAAGCTTCTAATGACATACTTTTACTATAGGCAAGTCGCGACACAAGGTAGAGTTCAATTAAAGAAGAAATCAAACGAACTTGAGACCATGAAAGAAAAAGTGGGTAAGAAGTATTTAATTGTTTTTTCTTTATTCACAGTTGCACATCTCACATAAAATTTAGTTTATTTGTTAAAAAGTGGAATTTCTTACCAAAAGTTCAGACTTTCTAAAGAATGCAATTACACGATTTCAATTGAAATATTTTATTCTCGAGACTGGAACTTAAAATTATGCAATCGATTGAAATCGAAAGAATTGCAATCAATTGAATGCTATCATTTGAATCTTGATTCATTTACTTTTAAAAGTATTCTCATTCTTTTCATACTGTTTCTTTCGTGGAATTTTTAATCTTCATTAACTTTAAGCTGTCAGTTGTCGAAATGTTTCTTTTAGTGTTGCCAACACTTAATTACAGAAATTTCGGTAAATTCATGACAAATTTTGGCTTTTCGTAAACATTATTTATTTTTTTAACAAAATTTTTGAGTTTTTCAGCATGATAAATAAATTTCCAATTAAGATCTCTGTCTAAACATAAGCAATATGAAAATGAAAATAATTTCACTTCTTTTTTTACGGTACATACTCGTATTTGTCTCGTCTCGGATGAATTATAATTTCTTGACATACGAGTATAAACAATAACCTCAAGCAGTATGTTGACCATATCATATTTGACTTGCTCACTCAGTCGTAACTCGTAATGTGTAAAAATTAAAGACAGAAAAAAAAATCTTAATCAATAAAAAGTGTGGCTTATATTCATATGATTGCCATTTGATATACTCATATTGTGAAACCAATATTGTGTGGAACTAAGCGAATTTGAAAATTGATTTTTTTCCTCTTCTCTGTCTTTCACCTTTTTTAATTTGTTTTCGATTTTTAATTATAAAAAAAAGTAATATCTTCTACAAGAATACAAATAAATTAGAGATGGGGAGGACTTTCTCTTTGGGAGTTCAATCTAATACCAATATTAATATATTGATTTTAATTGATTGTTTAACATTATCTTTATGCAAACAAAAAAAAATTGCTTAACGTAAACTCTATTAGTAAAATAAAAAAACACTCAAATGTAAACAAATCGAATAAAAAAAGGAAATTGTTTGGTTTGAAAAATAATCAGGAATGGGAAGACTTTGAATTAGCTTCGATTGTGGAAAAAAACAAAAAAAAATTAATTTGATTTCTCATAACTACATTTATGTAAACAATATTAACTTTTTTAAAACATATAAAGAAAAACGTATTCTTGAGATCTATTTTAGGTTTTTGGACAAAGAAAAAAAAATATTTGTATAGTCAAGAAAGCTATAAAAATAAAATAAGTGCTTTAAATATTTTTGTATAAATTAATTTAAGAAGCAATCCAGTACAGTAAATTTTATCCAAAATATAAATCAAGCTTTATTATGAGGAAATAATTGTTTATATAAATAATTAAAAATTTAGAAAACAGCTTTAAATTATTTTAGGTTCTTTTTTTTTTGAAAATGTGCGTTATAAATAATTTCAGTTTTAAATGCTTCTAGCTTACGAATAGGATTTGGTTTGTAATTTTTAAGGAAATTAATAAAGTTAATATGTATGTAAAGGGTTTTTCAATTAGAAGTGTTATTTCTAATAGCCTGCTATTTCGGTAGATGTCACTTTTGAAGCTGTAGTCTTTTCACATTTGACAAGTAGAGACTTGGTCTATAAAGTTCAGTTAACACAAGAACTCAAGTCGGTCGATCATCAATAACTTCGTTACGTTCCTGATTGGGTCCTTGAAATCTTGTCACATCTGGGGCTCGGAAAACCCAAGATTTATTATTGAAAAGCCTCTAAATCGTGTACTTATTTTTTACGGTTAGTGGTCGATTCAAGACCTTAAAGATGGAATTCTTGAAGCTTTAGAAAGCACACACTTTGAGATTTGGTGATGGAAAATTTCATAAAAAGCATATTGTTTTTCATTATTAATGGTATACCTTCCTCTTTATATGGAAATAAAATCATTTTCATCTCAAAAAATGTCTATTATCGGAAAACTGTGTACATATATAAAATTAAAAAAATTCTTAAGTATATACTAACAATTTTGTTCAAGTCGATATTTAAAATTTAAATTTAGCAAAAATAAAACAATTTCTTTTTAAATTAAATTTGATGTTTTTACACTCAAATGATATTTTTTTTTTTTGGAAAAAACACGGGATTTCTATACTAAACATTCTGAAATGGGTCTTGAATGTTCTATGTATGTACATTTAAATAAAGGATTTTTAAAAAGCTTATTGAAGATATACATAAGGGGGCGTACATATGTATGTTTAACATTTATTTTTCAGGAAAGAAATCAATAACTAATTACATGAATAATTTAAAAAGTTCATTTAGTGTTTATCATTTAAAAAAAAAGTTCCACATACGCCACCGTAATCCGTCGATAACTCTTCCAAAAATAATTTATGTGCTTTGATATTTTAAGAGTAGAAAAGATGTCGGGGAAAATGTTCAAAATGCTGATGAGTAGAGTAAAATTTTGGTCACTAGCTTAGCAAATATTGTAAATTTTGCGTTGAAGACTTTTTTGCTCTTGAAGTTTGAGGGTTTTCGAAATTTACAGACAACCAAGAACTCCTCAGAGCCTACGATGCGATATTAACTACATAAGATCCAGACTTGCATTTAAATCAATCTCAAAGTCTATTCCCATGACCTTTTCAAAAGGTTAAATAAATTTTTTTATTATTATTGCAAACAATTAAGAACACTTATACAAAACTTCTATATATTGCTCCACACCTCATTACAAATTATACAGTACATACCCTTTTTGTCTTACCTAACTATAAAGTACATGTATTTAATTATAAAAAAGTAGAAATTCCTGTTCTAATAAAATATACAAAAGTTATATCGTGATGATAAAATTTATTTGTATATCCAACACCTGACCGAGTTAATATTATTTTTTTTTATTTTATTTTTTCATATTTTCTTTCCAGTTGACCGAAAACGAGATTATTGCCACTTTTGATGTCATCACCACCAATGCTGTTATATAAAACATAATAGAAAGAAAAAAAAATCCAAGCCACTTTGCATTTCATTTATAAAGTTTATGCAACTTTAGATACAAACTGCCGGATTAATGTCTTGAAAAAAAAAAGAAAAAAAAACAAAGAATACATAGACGGGACGCCTAAGCGCCCGTTATAATTGCAACAAAATAAAATTAAATAAAACAAAGAGATAAATAATTTTGCTATGCTGAATTACAATTACGCAAACAACTAACGGCAAAAGTTGGTTCAATTCGATTGTTTGGTTTAAGCCCGTCAGCAGCGGTGCAGCTTGAGTCGATATAATGACAGCTGTGGTTGTTACCAGGTTTGATTTATTATGCGCCGACCTACGACGCGACGTAGGCTAAGGGGCTTAGGAAAAAGGATCGCTTTTGATGTCGTTAAAAAAGTCAAGCTATGGAGATTTTAATCAAATGTGTCAAAAGGTAAATTGCTGTATCTGCTGAAAATGACGACATGTGCCAATCCTATTTTGACATTTGTAAAGTAAATAGATACACGATTCACACATGACATGGCTGTCGGTCGTCCGATAAAATTGATAACCGAACTATCCGGATAGAAAATTCCAAATAAGGACCTAACTTAAGTAACAAAACAAGTGGATCAAAATATCCGAATACATCCAATACACAGTCCCGGAAATAGATCTAAACCCAGCTTAAATTAACGAACTATCAATTTAAAGTTGTCGGATATTCGGATAGTTAAGATATGGTTGAATTGGAAGAATATTAGGACATTAATCGGATAGTGTCGGTTTGCAGTTTAAATTTGTATCGATCCGGATCTGAATAGGAAGTTGGAGATCTTACACTATTCGGATAGTATCCGATTACCCTAACCGGATGAATTTAAAAATCCGAACACAAATTAAGATCCGGATAAATCCAGATTCGGATCTGAATTTAAATCCGGGTTGAAATTCGGCACTCTCCGGATAGTGTCAGTTCTTAAATGTCTTATTGAAATATTGAGTATATTTGACACTTCCTGGATATCTTGATTGTCAAATTTCAAATTCGGTCAAAAATCTACCAATCCAATTCATCACTGTTTATTTAAGTAAATTCAAACAGCAAAATCTTGCGACTAATTCATATGCATTAGCTTCATACTGACGATAACACGACCGACGACGGACGCACGACGACGAAGTGAGTCATAAAGTCTAAAAATTGAGGCACACCTTTCTAAATCATTGGCACATTGACATGAAATAAGGTTTCCAGTTTAGCTTTTGTTTCAAAAACCTATAAGACATACGACTATGACTTTGTTTCCCAGGTGGTGCACTCAACTCAATGAGGCTATCGAGGACTCGACGCGCTGTCGATGCTGGATACCACATCTAGCCGGTATCCATTTAACAAGGAAGCACATTTTGTGGACCAACGAACTTGTTTTTTTTTTTTTTTATTTTACTTTTACCTCATCCAGGAGCAGGAGGTTCAGTTTGGTTTTTTGGTCTTGATGGTGGTCGGTGGTCGGTCTTGTTATAAGAAAAATTAACACGATTAATAAAAACGACATATGCGAGGCTTGCCATATTTTTGTTGGCCATGTTTCTATACGCGCAGGCATTTGAGTAAATTTATCTTGACCGGCTGGCACGCTCGATGATAAACCGATAGAATTACACTCCTATAGTAGGTTACAACTTTGAAGGCAAAAGATAAACGGGAACCGAAGAAAGAATTGGTTCGTAAACACATCAAAATCTTGAGTTTGAAGAAGTCAAAAGAGCTTAAAGTTGAGCTGAGGGGATCAGGAGATAAACCTACATAAGTGATATGAAAATGATGTGACATGGTTGTTCCGGTAAATGGACCAAAAGATTAATTTTGGTTCACTGAGTATAATTTTTATTTCATTCCTAACACGACTAGAAATTTCCACAGTCGAAGACTTTGGATATTTGTTGGCGCAAATGAATATCTTCAATTTCAACGTCAGTTCTTCAATTTTTTGTTTAACAATTCATCAAAAGAAAAAAACGAGTTCAATTCATCTGCCGCTTTTTACATTTTTTTCATTTCCGTCTTCGATTGTCTAAGGCGGTGTTTTTATTATTTTTGATTCCCTGAAATAATTAAAATAAACTTCACACTTCGTCAAACATTAGAGCATCGGATCAGAGACCGACAAAGGAATCTTTGCCGCATCAGGTAAACCTTCTTTCGAGTCTTTGAAATAATAAGTACTAAGTTGGTTGGAAATTGGTCAATTGTTTGGAAAAGGTTCGTTGATTTCATTTCTCTTCTTCACATCAACTTCTATTTTATTCGCGAATTTATTTCATGAAAAGGGCAAAAAATAAGTTCATCATCATCTTCACTTCAAAATCTTCACAATAAACATTTTTTTAAATACCACTAGCGATTTTGTTGCAAGATAAAATGAACAAACAGTAGGTAAGAAAAGTTGTAATTTTGAGATCAAGAAGTGGTATGAAAAAGAAATAAAAAATTCTTCACCTTTCGCTAGTTTTTTTTTTTTGGTAAAGTAAAGGTGAATTATTTTGTCTGTATCTTCAACTCGTGTTTTTTGTAGGTTTTTTTATGAATGGAAGAAGTGATTTAAGATACATGATCGGCATAGCTTGTTTCTGTTGTTTCGTATACTTAGGTGCACTATAAACTCTCCAATACAAGCCGTGTTTTATTGGTAAGTGTATACGCTACATAGTAAAATTTTACAAACGAAAACAACAACACTAATGAGGACAAAAATAAGCTAGTAATCGGCAAAAGTATTTTAGTGAAGATAGATTCTTGTTTAGTTAAGTGTAGGAGGCAGTCAAGTGGTGCAAGAAATCTAATAAATATTGGCAAATATGAGGGTGTGTTCGGTGCATTACAAAATGCAAGCGTTCCACAAATTCCAAGCCAAACATTTTTGTTGGTTTAAATTATCAAAATAAAATTATTTCGTAAGTAAACTTACTAAAATCAATTCTTCACAAAATTGGTAAGACTTATAGAATCAATTCCTATAAGATAAAATAATTTTATTTGGGATTAGTGTATTTAATCATAACATATTATGGAAACATTAATATATGCTTGTTTTCGTTATAAAAATATACAAATTAATTATGACTCTGCAAGCAACTTAAAGTAACTTCTCGAAATTTTTACTTACTTTACGTGTTGACTTTTGTCTTCTAATATCTTATTTATTGAATAAAAAGATTAAAAGAATGTTTATATCCAAATGAATAGTCTTTATAATAAATTGGATAGTAAATTTATAGAAAATAGTGAACCACGATTATTCAACTAATACTTAAAGTTGCCAGAAACTTAGTTCCATAGTTTTCGCTCTTCTATATAAGCCAATGAAATTGAACAGACAGTTGCTCAGGTGGTCAACTTTAAGCTGTTGGTGGTAAGTCTAACAACAAAATCAATATATTTTCAAAGTTTTACTGCAAATTTAAGAAAGAAAAATTCTAAACCAACTCGGTGTACATGTCCACTAGAGTTTTCATGCATTTTCCAACTCGACCCAACAATTTACATAACTACACATTCTTCTGTTGTTTGTTTTTTTTTTTTATTCAAATTGAATACTAAACTAAAATTTAAAGAAGATAAGTCATACATTTTGTAAACAAGTTTTACAACTTTTATTTACAATATGTATTTAATTTTTTCTATTTTCAAGTGCTTTTTTCGCGTTAATATTTTGTCCGTGACAGAAGATTGTGAAATTTTGACATCAATATAATTTGACAAGAAATGCATCAACTTTATAGGGCCCATACACTACACATGCATGCATGCGCAATCACAAATTAGCACAGTCACGTTTCAATCATACACTATTCATGCAAACTGTACATTCTTTAGTCGTGTGTACATCGCTGACTAAAGCACATATTTTAAAATTTCAGATTCAAAGTCCGCTGTAGCAGCTATTTTGATTGCATTGGCAATAAAAAAAAAATAAAAAGAAACGATTGTGGTGCAAAGAATGGTTAAATTATAAAGTTCTAAAAATTCAGCCCAAAATTTGTTATTTCCCGCTGACATTTTCTAAATTTAATTTCTCTATCGACCGCTTGACTGAGTAAATTAGCCCACACACTACACATGCTTGCATGCAAAAACAAAAAAATATTAAAAAATTTTGAAATCACTCATGCCGCATGCACAACCACACATGCTACGCCATACACTCTCAGTTTGCATGCACAGTCACTGAAATGTGCATGAATGCATGTGTAGTGTATGGGCCCTATTAAGGAGTCAAATTAAGAGTGAAATAGAGATAGATTACCAATAAAACACGGCTATAGTAAAGCAATTTATTACTGAACTACTGATGAATAATAAAAAATTTTTGTTCTCAAAAATTAAAAAAAAAAAGTACTGACAAATTATTGATTTTTTAAACAATGTCGGTGTTTTGGATATGTTCTTATTAATTTACCAAACAATTTTCGAAAATTTTTAAATTTGTTTGACGACATTTCTCAGATCACAAAGGCGTATTAATATTTTTTTTTACAATTTTTATGAAATCAAAAAAAATTCTAAAAAAAACTAGTAAAAATTTTAAAAAATCTGTATTTAAATTTACTTCCACTATAATAGTTTTAAAAATAACATTTAAGAAACATAAAAAATGTTTAAGGCGGACAGTTACATTTGCCCCTGAGTGTCCATCGAATGAACCATCAACCACATTCTGGAAGACGAAGTATGAAAGATATTCCATAGATAGATACAATAAATTTATCTCAGTCTTAAAAAAAAAAATAACACAGTTACGGGCCACCACATGCAAATCGAACGTGGTGTTTCGATATGCGATATGGTAAGAGATTTGTGCTTGACGGTGACGGTGATGTCGATGGTGATTCTTTATGTTTAACATCTACGGAGTACGAAGTATCTTAGGGAATGAGCATCGATTGAGGTCACGAAGTTTTTTTTTTTATAAAAAGTCCAAATTTTTTGTCTGCTTTTTGTTGTAAGAAGCATGATTAGTTGGCCAGACGAAGCAGTTTTTTTTTTGGTTTGTTTACAATTCCTTATTAGTAGGGCATCTTCATTAGAGAAATTACTTTGGCCTCATTCTTTTTTTTCGGAGGTGGTTTAGGTAGACAAGACTTAAGTGTTTGGTAGGTAGTCGTAGTCTTAATTAAACGAGGTGTCAGACACTTGATTTTGACATACAATTTAGTAATTTTCAGTCAACACAACGTAACAATAAGACGAATTCTCATCATCACGGTTCAAAACTTTTGAAACCTGAAGACCTAGTTTTTTTTTCTATCTTCCGTCGTCGTCGTAAAATAAAAATGATTTTCTCACAAAAATAAATTTGTGTTTACATAAAAAAAAAGAAAAATACTATTTCGAGTAACTGTATTACAAAAGTGTGAAATTCCCTTAGAATGTTTATTAAACTCGCACCGTACGAAGTTCCTTAAAGTATCTCAAACACGCGCTACAAAAATTTTATAAAATTCTCCAGATTTTCAAAATAGAAAAAAAATATTAATATTCATTATTTTTTTTTTTTGTTATTGTTTTGTTTTGTTTTCGGATAGAATGGGCAGCGAAAGAAATAGAGTAAGAAAAAAATTGAAGATTAAAAATTCATGGCAAATTGAGATAAATTTATGGAAGTAAAACGCAAGCGAAAGTCTAAATAGATTGATTTTAGAATTTAAAGAATTTCAATTAAGTAGGCAGGAAACTAATTTAGAAAACATTGTTTCTTGATCGAAATTATGAAAAGATTAATAAATGCGATTGAATAATTTTCGAATGAATCAGATTTTTTGGCACAATTAAGATCATTTAATGAGTAATAAGGAAATTAAAAGTAATTGTAATAAGATCGTAAACCTAAATTCAATAAAAAGTTTTCAGGTATCCAAAACTTCAATTGAGGTTAGAAGAATTTTTAATTATGTATTTTTTTTTTCAGCCATTAAAAATTATACGAGTAAAACAAAAGGTTCTAACTTTTTCTTTTGGACAGAAATTTTAATGTGCTTAAAATAAAAAATCGTTAAAACTTAAAGAAAGTCTTATTTTAATTTCTTTTAATTTGAAATAAATTAAAAAGAGAGGCTGGGATGCGACCTACACAGATAACTTCCGATTGTTTCCGTTAGATACTTAATACTTGCCATTTTCGACGATTTTGTCTTACGAAAAACAAAAAAAAACAATTTTGTAAAAAGAATTTTTCCCAAAAACTATGTGAAAAATCAAAATTGATCTAGTTATACATATAAACCTTACCTTCTTCTTCAATCACTCTATCTATTAAAAAAAAAACACATCAAAATCCGTTGCGTAGTTTTAAAGATTTAAGTATACAGAGGGACATAGGGACAGAGAAAGCGAATTTATTTTATACTATGTACTGATATAGCTCGCTGTGTTTTAAAGATCTTTGGAATTAAAAAAAAAAATGGAGGTAAAATAAAAACGACTTACAATTATTTGAATTCAAAAAGATAATAATAAAATAAAAAAGATTACCCCGGAAGATTTTCAAGAATTTATAAATCAACATCATGTTCCCATTGTGGGAGGAATGACTTTACGATTATTCAACTACGATATACCAATACCAATAATAAAAAATCGCCAATTTAAGTAACCTAAATCATTGCACAGAAGTCGTAATTCACAAGCTCCTCACAATATCTCACTCGCACTCGCTCTCCACACATGGAAACTTGAAATCAAATAATTAACGTCGTAATTTGAAATAATCCAATCTCAGATTACCTATACAAATTTAGTAGTCCTCTATCGTAATCCGTCTAAATGCTTAATGTTTAAGTCGGTTGGCCTGTCTGTCCGCATCGTCACGTCCGTCTGTCAGTCGACTTATAAACGCTCACATTTATAATATGTCACCACTCACCAACCAACCAACAGTGGAATAGAATATGAACCGACGCGACGAGAGACGCGATGAGTGAAGTGAAACCACATGTAATAAGTTTAATATGTGTCAATCAAATGATTGCGATTTATCGTGGGAGTGGAGTTCGTGATCAGAAGTTGAATTTTTGAATTCGATTCGATGCGATCTATCTCTGTAATGAAATCTTAATGTTTCACATTTTCTCGATGATCTGATCTGACATTTAGTATGTCAGATTGTTTGTTTGAAGATAGGAAACAAAAACACGATGTGAGAGCCATCTTGGCGACATTTTATGAAGCAGCTTCGAGTGTGGGTAGTATACTTAAGTTAAACTGATGAAAACAGTAGGATTTTCATAAATTTTTAAATTTACGATGCTTTAGGCTATTGACAAAATATTTGTCGATTAATTTATAAATAAAACTATTAAATTTAAATATTTGTTTATACATATGTATGCCTAGTTGAAGTTAGGTGTTTTTTTTTTACAAATATGAAATAAGTAAACCTGCAGGCGTAATATTTCAAAATATTATTCGAGATGATAAATGTTATTAACATAAATAAATTTATGTAGATTTTTTCACGAAAAAATGTTGGAAAAATATTTTTTAAGATGTTGTCAATTTGGCTAGATTAACGTTTTGACATAAAAACAAAGAGCACGAAATTTATAATTTATTATAAGATCTGCATCACAATAATCGTTGGTCTTATGTTAAATTCTTCCTACTAATGATTCAATTTTTTACTTAAGTGGATTTTTATTGAATCTTAAAAATTATGAAATTTCCTAACGTATTCAAATTCAACTTAAGAGACCGAAATGGGATGACAAATGGAGAGGTTATAAGCTTGGAGATATCGGTTGAGGTTGAGCCTTTAGTTCAAGTACGAGTATCATGCGGGTTTGGTCAAATTAAGTTAAGCCTAAGGCTAAGAAAGAAAATGGCATAAATAAACTATCGGTTTGTAAATTTTATAGCGATCTGGAATTTAAATTCGATCTCATGAACATGACGTTAATTTTATTGTAGTTCATTTTGGATTACCACAAGATTTCATTCTAAAACACTTGGTATTGCTTAGACCCGTCGTCGTCGGTCGCCGAGACTAGAACAACAACCAAATTGTGTACTAACAAAGGTTTTTTTTTAATGAATTTCAAAGAACTACGTATTAAGAAACTGAAAATGATTGTGTCTTTAAAGTTGAAAAGTTTCATCATCAAAACTTACTGCCCATAAAAAGATGACTTTAAACAAAAAGATTACCTAACAACTTAACTTAAAATCTGCTTAAATTAACCCACACTGTTCAAAAAAAAAGAAAAAAAAACTAGACTAAAAAGGTTAAAAATTAAATTCTTTCACATTAAAAAGAAAACTTGTTCAAATCCTAAAAAACATAACATAAACAAAACTTGCAGACATAATGACTATAATCATAAAGATCAAAAAAGATATCAACAGATAAAAGGCCTGCCATTGAACTTGAATTATACCTTAACGTCTTAACATGCGTCGTCGTCGCTCGTCTTCAGTTGGAATGGTTTTGGTTTGCCTTATTATGGTTTTATTGGCATTAGACCAGTTTTAATTTCATATTTTCTTTTTGTTTCAGATACAAAGGAATCCATCTCTCAAATTGGCCAAAGCAAGAACAAGTAGAATAATTCCTAAAATTTATTTTATTCACAAACTTCTTATGAACTCAAGGCGTTGATATGTACTTCAAACAAAATTGATAGACATCGAGAATTTTATTAATTCATCTTAGCCGATGATAGACTTTCTATTCATTTGAATAATAATAGACCACAAGACGTCAAGGGATTTATCTAATTAATAAGAAAATACCTTTCGAGAGGAAAAAAAAAATTTAAGACTTGGGAAAATATCTTATTGCAACTCAGCCTCTCAACTCTCCCATAATAAGACTTTAATTTGAGCAAAGTCAATTTAATATGTCGTCTTATTTATGTATGTATGTATGTAAGTATGTATATGTAAAATCGATCGATAAACCACATTTGATGGCTTTAAATTTCTGTGTCAATTATACGGAACTGAAAGTCACAATTTATCGTGGTTTTGTCGGTTTACTCGGTGGCAAATGCACTCACATTAAATCTTTAATAAGAAATCAATCCAACATACAGAAAGATACATTCATCTATCTAAAATTGATTTATATACATAAGTAAGTATATGTAATGTATGTTTTATATGGATTTAGCTTTTGCTGAGCCGCTCAATCTCAAATGTAGGTGGTGTTATACTATTCAAAGTTCGAAGATTAAACCAGGAACTCGATACAACTCGTACCTAAAACCAATAAAATGATTTCCTTAAAAAAATGTTGTACATATTAGATATTAAATTTATTGCATAAGTTTTGTGAATATGAATTTGTTTCACATCGTTTATTACGCGAGTATGGGATTTGTTTCATTGAATTCGTGTGTAACCAAATAAGGTGTTGAGTGTTGAGTGATGTTGAAATGTATGTAAATTATTTTTTGTATTTAAAAGGAAATAAACTTTCTCTCTCAAGAAAAACTTTAACATGCACGACTTATTTTGTTTAAACATCTTAAAAGTAGTATAGGTAGATACTTATAAAAAAAAACATGTCTAGAGATAGTTATCCTGATTTTGAGTTTAATTTGTAAAAAAAAAATTAATTAAATTACAAGAACATTTTAAGTAAAATAACGTTCTTTTTCCATTCAAGTACTTTTATTTTTATAATTTAGTTGTGTCTTGAAGAGTTTGAGAATTCAGTTGCTTTATATCGAACACGAGATCCAAAATGTAAAGTGAATGCTTAAAATTATGAATATTTGTAGTTCTTTTTTATTTGAAAGATAATTTTACTCCATAACATAACAATTTGTTAACTATTTTTGTAAAAATACATATATAAATAAAAAGACTCAAATTCGAGTTTAGGTAATTGGTGTAAACATATATTATTTTGATAGGATGTTTATTTCAATTTAAAGAATATCAGACAAATGGCCGCCTCGGCTACGCTTAAAGGACCGTACACTTTTCATGAAATTTTCTAGAGTCAAATTTCAAAGTGGCTGCTATACCTATGCCCTCATTGGCTTCACGAATTCCATCTTTGAGGTCTTCAATCGACCATAAACCGCACAAACAAGTTCACGTTGAGGTTGGCAAGGCTTTTCAACAATAAATCTTGGGTTTTCCGAGCCCCAGATGCGACGATTTCAAGGACCCAATCAGGAACGACAAGACGTTGTTAATGATCGAACAAGTCTCTATGCAAAGTCTATATGCAAAATACGGTGTAATGACGTTTGTGGAATGACCACAAAGAACGACGAGGAATGGACACAGCTGGGTTTTCTTCAACACTTTGGGCTACCAGTAGCAATATTCTCAGTTGCTCTTGAAACACTAACTTGTCCCACCTGGTGCGAACCGTCTCTACCAAATTTTCACCATGTTTATAGTGAATTTTTAAATTTTCATTGCGTTGTTGAAGCATGCATCGTTCCATTTTCATGAAATAACATCTTTGAGGTCTTCAATCGACCATAAACCGCACAAACAAGTTCACGTTGAGGTTGGCAAGGCTTTTCAACAATAAATCTTGGGTTTTCCGAGCCCCAGATGCGACGATTTCAAGGACCCAATCAGGAACGACAAGACGTTGTTAATGATCGAACAAGTCTCTATGCAAAGTCTATATGCAAAATACGGTGTAATGACGTTTGTGGAATGACCACAAAGAACGACGAGGAATGGACACAGCTGGGTTTTCTTCAACACTTTGGGCTACCAGTAGCAATATTCTCTATGCTCTTGAAACACTAACTTGTCCCACCTGGTGCGAACCGTCTCTACCAAATTTTCACCATGTTTATAGTGAATTTTTAAATTTTCATTGCGTTGTTGAAGCATGCATCGTTCCATTTTCATGAAATAACACCTCCACTTTATATTAGTTAAAAGTTAATATTTTTTCCGATGCAATTATTTAACAAAATCAAATGACAAAAATAACAACTATTTGGTATAATTTGTCAGAGAAGAAGAATGCAATATTAGGGTATTGAATTCCGAGAAGTCCCACTCATTCAACTGATTCTTCGGGAATGCAATAGAATTTATCATCTCATTCTTTTAACTTCAGAAATCTATTCCAATTCTATTTTGAAGTCTTAAATAAGGCAATCATCAAAATAAGCAGTCAAAAGACTTTAAAGACTAATTAGTAACAAGACTTTAAGAATGCAAAGAATGTAGAAGACTTTTGAAAGATTTCAAAGACTGCAAGCAGTCCAATAATAATAATTCTTTTGATTTGAATTCATTTGACTACTTGAGATGATTTTTAAATATAAAATACTGCAAAATTGACTGGGACTTTAGTCTGAAAGTCACAGTATTGAGGTTAAATCAAAAGACTTCCATTTCAATTGACTACAATACTAGGTTAGGTTACGGTGGCTGCTGGAAAGAAGACCAGCACACTTAGACCATCAATGGTTCATTGTGATATACCACATGGATCACAGGATCCTCCCACTCGTTGAACCATTTGGAGTTTACAATAAAGCGCTTGAGACTGTTAATTAGTTCACTGGGATCATTGTAATAGAAGTCTCCGAGATGTATTTTACGTTTTTGTGCAAGTACAGGACAATGGCAAAGAAGATGAGGAACTGACTCTTCTTCTTACTCGTCCATACAGCTTCTACAGAAATCGTTTGCTGGAGCTCCAAGTGGCAAGGCATGTCTGCCTATTAAACAGCGACTAGTAAGGAGACCTATAACGGAGCTAATGTGCCGTCTACCGTGATGTAGTTGGTTTGAACGTTTAGCATCAAGCTTTGGCCAAATTGATTTTGTTGCCATACCAGGTGAGTGAATCACGCCACCTACTATTCACCTTCTCATTGGTATCTTGCTTTAGCATGAGTTTAAACGTAGCTAGTGATATACTGACATTAGATTTGTCATCTAATAGAGGTAGAGTTGTTCCATTTTTTGCAAGTTCGTCTGTTACCTTGCATGTCTCTATGGCCCGGCACCCAGATTTAGGTGAATATTGAATTGATCGGCCATCTCCACCAGAGACTATCTACAATTTTGGACTACTTTGCAATACTAAAAAGACTACATTCTTTTACAGCTCTGTAAAGCATAACTAAAGGAAGTGAAAATCTTAATTTGTATACATATATTATTTTTCTTGAATTAAGTGATAGCTTAACATATTATGCAAAGAGAAAAATATGCAAAAATATTTACACCAGCACTTTTATTAATTAAAAAAATATATATAACTTTGTTTCTGTTTTTAACAACTGGTATAAACAATTATATGTATCTACATATTCCTGAGTAAAATTCATAAACTGCACTTATTTTTATTAATAAAAAATACATTTTTTGTTATTAAGATGCTCATCAAAAATCACACTTTAAAATTACGTAAATTTTAAATGGTATAAAATATTTGCCAATCTTAAATGGAAGATTATTTGATTTTCCTTTTAGAAATATCTTATTTAAATTAATACTCTATTGTGTGTTGTTTTATTTTGATATACGTTTGTGAAAGATCAGTTTATACCAATTATCAAATGAATTCAAATTTCAGCAATGCTGATACTGTAATCTAATCCCACAAAAAGTCAAGGCTAAAACCTAACTGGTATAATTTTTTGTAACTCACAAAGGCAATATCAATCTCAAAAAGAAAAATAAAGAAATTAGAAAATAACCTTTTCCAAATGTGACGGTTTAGTTAAGAAACATCCGGTTCTCTCTGATACCATTCCGGTATAAGTACAATCAATCCGCATTACAATTCCGACAATCCGGAAAAAAAGTTTCGCCCCAAGTATATAAAAAAAAATGAACAATAAAATAGTCCACCTTAACCATCAAAGTACAGGTACGTCGTCGTCGTCAGTCAATACAAGCCACACATTAATTCACTAACAAGACTGTCATTAGCGAATGTCTAACGGCCTGCTCTACAATGTGCAATTTTAAAGAAAACAATAAAATGCCCCGAGTGATTAGTGATGTTGAAGTTATGTTGTAGGCAGCCATCAACTTAACTCCATTCGAATTACAAAAATGAGTCATAAACCTCAAGCTCAAGACTTATGTTTATTTATACCTGAATTTTTCCCAGACATAGAGTGAAAGTCATTAAGTCATTGTCATTCATTAAATTTGTGTGTGTGTGTGTTTTTTTTATACTCAGTTTTGTAAGACTTGAAAGCATATTACTTCGAAAATAATAACTACGTCTGGGTTTACATAGGAGTTGAGGTAGGTTTTACTAAAACGTCTTAACTTGATTCGTAATTTGCATTGTTCTGCCTAATTTAAGGCAAATGAATGTGAGCAAAATCAAGTATAAACATAAATTACACTAATTCACATCATAAGATGTTTTACAATGCAACCAACAATAACCATGCGTTTAAAGTTGTGTTTAAATGATGACATTTGATATGGAAATAAACTTAACTTAAATACTTTATTAGAAACGAACACTTTGTGAGTACAAAATGACAATAAACCCAACTAACAAGAAAACCCAAAACCTTCATTTCATATTTGTTTTTTGTTTTTTTTTTTTTTTTGTTAAGGGGGGTAAATGGCCCCTTATACTTTTGACTATGGATATTTCTTTAATGACAATGTGAAAAGATAAATGTTTACTACCAAAATTGTAGCTTATTTAATTTTCTTTCAAAAAGATTAAGACACTTTTTCACGTTAGAGCAACTGTTTCGGAGATAATCTAAGCAAAACAATTCAACTGAAACCAAGGTTATTGACATAGACGATGATGTCTTGAACAAGAAGTTTAAGCATTTTTTTCAAAAATTAAATTCAAATTTGCGAGAAGAGCATGTGAACATTAACATTAACTCTAACTTAATGCCTCCGTAAATGTTTTTCGCAGAAGTAATAACTCCTAAGCTTCAAAGTCAAATAACCAGGTTAAAAATTGTGTGTGTTTTTTTTTTTATTTTGACATGACCTTCTGGTTCAAAGTGAAGATTCGTCAAAAATAATCACCATCTTCATAAATTAAATTTTTGGGTGTGTTTTATTTTGAAAGTCAAAATTACATTATGTATATGAAATTCAATGAGCATGACGCCCTTCGTTCCACATCAATAAAAAGAATTATTCAAGATAAAGAGGTAAATTCTCTTAAGAATTTATTGATCTTTATAAATCAAAGCATAAAGTAAGCTAAAGGTAAGACAAGAGAAGAAATGGACCCCCAAAAACAATTATTTATTGGTAAAAGAAAATTTAGCTCTTAGACACCATTAAAACGCAAGATTTTTGTAATCAATCAAGCTTGATAAAAATTCCCATAGCAATAAAGACTTCTATCAGAATCAGAACTATAGGGACACACATTGGCTTTCTAAGTTTCTCAAACTTTTAAAGGTTGAAAATAATTTACCATGAGAAAAGAAAAGTCGTCTTCAAAAAATTAAGATTCTGTCAATTTATAGATTTTTTCCGACAAATCTGTGTGCCATCTTGACAGCAGCTCCGTCAAGCGTCATTGATTTGTAACAGATGTGGAATTTCAATGTTATTATCGGGATTTTTGTTGTTGTTCCTATAAAAACAAAAATCACCTGATCGATTTATTGAATTCTGATTAAAAATGGATTCATTGTGGGAAAGTAGCTTTTTGTATATGCAAATTGAATATGTTCTTTGTTAATTTTCTTCAACAAAGATAAACTAGACACAAAGGTAAAAAGGTTAAGAGAAGTCAGCAGAGCTGTCATGAACAGTTTTTAAGATATTTTTTCTGGTTTGAAAAAAAAAACACTCGTTTTTATGTCCTTAACCTAGTTTTTCCATTATGTCATATTTAAGCAGTTGTCAAATTTATACTGATGACAACTATCAGTCAATATTTCAACATGCAACGTTTCTATTTTGTTAAATGTGTAAAAATTATTTTAAAAAATATTATCAAAATATTATTTGCACAAGTGTTTGGCCAAGTTATCAAAAGGTACATCTACAAAGATTTTTTTTTCAATTCAAATATATATTATTGCGAACAAATCATGAAATGACCAATTTTTACATTTTAATATCAATTCCCAATTTAATGCTCAGAAAAGTTTTTGCTTAGGTGTCAAAAAGAACTCCAAGTTCTTTTCAAAACAAAAAACTTCAGTATAGCCACTAAAAAACATACGCCATTTTACACAAAAAAACTCCACAAAGGATTCTAAGAAATCAATTCTAGTTTAACAAAAGCGGTTCTTAATTTTAAAGTGCATTGAAGACTTCAACTGTCAAAGCCACAACAAGCAAAGTCAAAATCTGCAACTCAAGCAACTAATGTGCATTCACCCAGTCTCTGATATTCACGACTTGGCTTTCCATGAACTTGTCTCTTAAGACTGATATTCTAAAATCGAAGCCACTTAACTAACAACACACACATCCAACGGAGTCTTGAAAAAGAAACCTAACTAAAGCCAGCTTATTAAAAGCTGCTATAATTTAACATATGTAAAAATAAAGGCCTTGATTTTAATGTTCTTTCTTTCTTGGTTCCATTTTGGTCTACATCAAATACATAACAACTTATCGTGTTTATTAAAAGTGTTTAATGAATAACACACACGTCTGATAAAAATTGTTTCGGCACCGAAAACAAAACCATGAAATTGAAATCAAATTAAGAAAAGTCACGATTTTCAATTCCGAAATCTATCGAAAGAGACAAACAAAAAAATAAAACCCAAACCAGTTGAATAAACATGCGACAAACGATCAAAAATTTTAAGACCAAATATTTCAAATAAAGTTACAAAAAAGAAATTCAACAAGACACGACAAAAAGTATCTGGCCAAGTCTTTTTGATATTCGTGAGTTTTGTTCAATATTGATCAAATTAAAAAAGCCGCACAATAGGAACTACAAACTCGAAATCGAAGTCTACACACGACAAAGCGACATAACCAGCATCAGCATTTCAGCAGTCGCATAGTCCAGCTCCAGAGTCAAAAGACACACGTACACAATCGTAATTCCAGCGAGTATCAAGCTGCGAGGTTTTCTTTTTCAGATAGATACGACTTAGTGAAAAATTAAACAGGTAGCCCCAAGCTGAGATACATCAACAATCCGACGCCGCCGCCGAACACAAAATAAAATAAAAGATACACAATTGACAACTGACACACCACCATGGTAAGCGTCGGATTGAATGATTCAACCACAACGTTTTCGATTGCAGGTACAAGTACCTTGCTTCTAAGAAAAACTGATGAAACATCAACTTACACCATCAGTAACCAGGTAACAATACTTTGGCCAGGAACTCACCCTTTTGTCCTTTTTCCTATTGGACAGACTATGATATCCTTAAGATCAATTTAATCCACTTTTCTGACCCTTGCTATGCGATGATAATGGTTGCAATGAGATGACGATGACGATGACTGAACGATATCCGATAGATTCTTTATCTATTTCACTTGAAGCACATTTAATTTTTGATGATTTGGTGATTTTAGCACTTTTCAACTTAATTTTCACACTATTTCGGGCCAAAGCCCATTTACTACTTTGACGATCAGTAGATAGCACTTTTTCAATATTTTTACTAAATTTTACTTTGCAAAAAAACCTTTGTTTTAAGTATTAACTCTTAAATAACTAAAGGCAAGAATTTGCAATAAACAACAAAAAAAAAAACTTAGATACTTATTTTGTTGTTGTGGTATTTTTTTTTTTTTGAATAATTTTTTTTAGCACACATGCGCGCCGATTTAAAATTTTTACCGTAGTTCTACTTGCGCATTTGAAAACCGCTCGATTCGAACTGTTTACTTCTGTAACGATCGTAATGTAGCTAACCCCAGCTTGAATAAAAAGATCTGAGAATATAAAACTGCAACAACAACAAAAAAAGAAGAACTGTACAAGAAAAAGGTTTCATACAAAATACAAAGATACTTTTTTTTTCATTTATACATACACACCAATACACACACAATAATAAAGATTATATGAGGTACGAGAAAAAAGTGTAGTTTTACCGAGAGTTTTGTTGTTAAAATGTATCTGGTTTTTAGATGGGACATTGGTAGTAGGAAATTGGTGTTGCCACTTTTGACTGTAGATTTTAAAGTTATGTATAACAAAATAGTAGGAATTTTGAATAAACACTTTTACAATAAATTAGAATTGATTGTCTTATAGAAGGCAGTCAGTATTTAAGGGTTGAGTTTTTTTGGCAAGATTTTTAATGTCGAAAAATTAAACATTAACACCCTTATTACGGTTGTCAAAGATCAATACGATATTTGATATTTATCAATAAAATTAATGAATCGGTATTATCGTTGTCAAAAATCAAAATTTTTGATAAATTGTGAACGCTCTTCAGAAATTAGATCTATTGTGAATGATTTAAATTGACAGTCTTGGTATTATGGTTGTCAAAATGTTTGTTGATTATCAAATTTTCAGTCAATCACAAATTCCTTGTTGATAAAATATTTTACGCGAAAGCCAAAAGTATGTCTACTATAGAAGTATTTTTCGGTGAAAATGAAATTGAAGACAAAAATACTTTGGAGCAAGCAAAGATTCGAAGAAAATTACGCGATGCTTCAAATCCGATGCATTTGGCTAAACATATGTATGTAGATAAAAGATAAAAGATTTGAATTACATTACAAAAACTAATTTGGCTGGCTTCTAGATTCATTCAAAACTTTAGACTTTCGAAAGAAGCCTTCCTTAATGTATTTTTAGATATCAAATAAATAGGCATTATTCACAATAGATTGTTGATCTTTGTTCACAATGGATCAAAAAATTATCAACTCGGGTTCATAATACCGATGTATCAATTGATTGACAAAATATTTCAATTGTCAATTAATTGATCTTTGACAACCGTAATAAGGCTGTAAGTCTTTCCTTGGAGAGCAATATCAACTGAGGTGTTTTTTTTCATTAAATATTTGTATCTTATTTATTTGTTAAAGAAACAGCTTGTAAGTTAGTTTATTAAAAATGAGATACAAAATCTAAAACAGAACAAAGTGTTACAAATGTGACACTTGGAAATGTCAGATAGTTATGGTAAAGTTTTATTAATTTTCTATTAAAAATGAAAGACATATTTTAAAAGGCATACCTATTTGTTGTTTAGAAACTATCCAATTAAGTTCTAAAATGTTCCGGGGAAGACATAATATTTGTAACCTTTTTACTTATGTACATCAATTTTGGGAGAAATTTTGAACAAGTTTTTTTAAAAAAAAAAGATGTCAGGTATGTTTTTGTGATTTTTTCCTTTTTCATCAATTATTTTAAATGATATTTTTTGCTTAAGCCTTTTTCATTAATGTCAACTGGGACATTACTTCATATAATTAAAGGAGGTAGTTAATGATTAAAGACGATTGATTTACCAGAAAAGATGCTGCGCTTTCTGTTTGATCTTTTGACTGGAATATTACAGTGAATTTACTGCACATTGATTGATTCATTTTTAAATGAATATTAACTGCAGTTTTAATCACTTAAACTGTAAAACTGAGTTTAGAATAGTAAATGTATAGCTAAGTTTCAATTTCAGTTTACTATAAGACATTTAATTGATTTCGAGTCAATTGACTGCAACAGTTATTGCAGTTTATTTTTTGCCAACTTATTTTTTTTTTTTTATTTTTTACTCAATTTAACTGTAGGATTCTTTTTTATGTTTTGACCTAAATTTTGACATAAAAAAGAGTAAATTTGAATTGAAGTCACTTAAAACAGATTTTTAAGCCACTGCAGTCAATTTACTGAATAGAAATTCTAAGCTAAGTCATCAAAAAATTTTATCTCTAAACTATTCTAAATTATTTACAGCGTTATACTATATTTTTGGGATTCACAATATTGGACGTCAAGAACAACCCCCAAGCGCCCTATTTGGCTAAGAAAAAATTCCTCTTCAACAAAGGGAACGCCCATACTCAACTTGTGAAAGGAAGGACCCACGAATCGATAAAATTGCGCTATGAAGTTGTTCTCGTATTTACCACTTTGGGACCACAACCATTTCTAGAAGAAATGTAGCTGACTTATGAAAGATTTCAAACAATTCGGTATCGAAATTTTGGAGTACAAGGTTACAACATATGCAAAAAAAACATTCTTTCATTGCTAAGCCAACATCTTTTCAACCCATCATGTATCTACATATATAATTTCACTTGAGGCTAAGAGCAATATTTGTTTTTGGATTCGAAAAAAGTTATAAACTTAAACAAATTCTTTGTGTCTTCCTTGAATCAAAGGTGATCAATACCCAAATAATATCTTTTCTTTCAACATTGGCAACACGTACGTCTTACCAAACAGTACATACATTATCAAAAACTCCAACCTTATTGGTATTAAGTCAGAATCAAACGACAACTAAAAAAAAAAAAGAAGACTCTAACACCTCTAACGAGTATTATGTGAAGAGTACTTCGTTACTACTGTTTGGGCCATTATCTGCGGTTCGTCTTGAAATGTCTTTACATCTTAGTATCTTTTTTCTCATCAATAAGAGGATAAGTAAAAAGCAAAAAAAAAACAATCAAAGAAAAACCAAAACAAAAGGAGAGAAAAAAACTTTTGCGGCTGCGCGTTTTACTGGAAAGTTGAAATACCTTGCCGTACCGTTGTTGATGACGGAGTACGAGTACGAGTCCAGAAAGAGGGTTTTTGATCTTTTTTAGGATTTGAGTCTTGTTCCATAGCGAGATGGATCATGGATAGATGCATCACACAAGGAAAAAGTTTAAAAAAAAAACCGTCAATTGAATTCAAAATAAAAAAGTCACACAAGGGTGCCACGTTTGGTTGTAAAATTGTATTCCCGTCTTAACTGAAATGCATTTTTTATTATGTTTAGTTTATGTTTAACAACTTTTTTTTTGGATTTGTTTCGTGTTTTCTTTAAACAGTTGTTGCATGCCATTTGTCATCTTCATTCAGTCAACAAGAGAATCAACTCAAGCAGAGGGTTTCAAACTTTATGGCAATAGACAAGTTCTAAAGAAGATATTTACAACACCACAAAAACAACAACAATTTACCTTAAAGAAGTATCTGCATCTTTTGCAACACATGCTTCTTGATGTTGTCTCAAAAGAATGAAGAACTTCCTCTTCTCTAGAAGAAAAAGAAGTAGACGTAGCTGTAAGAAAAGGCGTTACAAGCTTGAGGAAGAAAAAAAAAAGAAGAAGAGTAAAGAAGTCTTTGGAATCTTCATTGAACATTTGACACGCTTCAAGAAGAGTTGTTGATGGTGACGTAGAATTCCAAAAAAAAAAAAAAAGAAAAAAAAACCAAGGAACAAGTTTAAGAAAAGTTAGTAACCTAACACAAATCCGATGCTCGTCGCGTCTTCCCATCTTCAGCTTGATACAAACAGTAGGAAAATTATAATATAAAAAAAAATTGCTCTGAGATCGGCTCTGGAAATGAAGACGAGTTTTGAAAGGAAATAGAGGTTAGTTACTCTTACTTGACGTGATATGATGGTTTGTATTTTTTGTTGTTGCCTGGTTTGGAATAAAATAAAAACAACATTTTACGAGAATTAATTATCTGCTTCAGTTATTTTTATGACAGGACAGACCGAGAGGGTGTTGGGAGGAAGAAAGGAGAGATCCGAGAAGGCTTTGGCAAAGTTTATATAGGTATGTGAACATTGATTGATTGCCGGTAGATGTTTTCATTATTAATTAGTTATGGTTTCAACAACTAAACTTATTTGAAGGAAAAACTGTTTGTGAATACCAAAGGCAATGAATTTATAATCGATTTTTGTTATAAAAAGCCGGTAACAGGTGTAAAGTGTCAGTGACTTTTGATGTCATAATATAGACCAAACAGTGACGCGTTGAAATTGGGGGTAATTGTATGTAACTGGTTTGTTTTCTAAAATAGAAAAGTCAGTGTGCATGTGGATTGATTGGAATTCATTTGGATGAGGCCGGCAGTATGTGTCATGGTTTCCCAACAGGAATCTAAAGCATATCAACATCAATAATCGTAAAGCAATTCACGGCCTTTCTCAGACTCCAAATTTGACTAGAGCCTGCATTGGCACAAAATTCATCTGACTCAGGAGTTGAAGGTAAACTAGCATCGGCAATGAAGTAACTGGCTCTGGAGTTGTTAAAAACTGACTGCAATTTTAATTGAAGATCATCAAAAGTGATGAGGCCTACGAGTATTTATGGAAGCTAAAAAATATCCGAGTGTCCAGAAAAAGCCACCCGACCAAATTTTCCCACCTTCCAATAATCATTGAATCAAAAACTTATCCCTTCTTTATTTCATTGACACAAATTATACCAACTTGAATTTATTTGTTTAAATTTCATTAATAGACTTTACCTCAGATCAATGGCGCCCCTGGACATATAACCTCACAATCGAACTGGAAGTAAATCGACCACAAAAATACCAACTACTATGTACCCACTAGATCGCAAAATGAGCACAAGAATACTCGTGTAAATTGTTCTATCGTTTAACAATGGTGTGATGTGACGTGATGAGATGTGGCGTGGCGTGGTGTTGCTTCCCATTTATGGTGAGTGATGACGAACATTATTCGATCTCCTCGAATGCATCCAATCTAATCCGAGCACACCATGCCACAGTGGGCTTCTTCCATCAATATATGTACCTATCTATGAGTATAAATCGCAAAATTGTGGTATAAAACACATCACCAATTAGAGAAACTACACAATCAACCAGCCACATACGCCCCGTTCCATACTTCTTCTGCGTCTTCATTAACCAGTTTTGGTCACAATTTGATATCTTCCCCGCACCAGGAGCCTCTGCAGCGCATTGATGAAGTTCAAATTGCAGCAAAACATACGCCAGTGACAACGCAAACGACAACGGCAAACCAGCCATGACAACGATGAGGTATTTGGTTTCGCATGCGGAAGAATGGGCGCAAATGCCAGTCAGAACCTTAAACCTGCATCTTCATTCTTCACCTCGTTCGTCATCATCGGATCGGAATACGCTCACCGCACCGGTTCGGATGTTTCCCAAGTCCAAGTTCAAGTGACCGCATTCACTGTTTGCAACTTCCATTAATGCACACCCAATACGAGTCTACAAGTATGTGCATATGTATAAACTTACCCGTAACCGTATTTGGAAGAGGTGCGTAATTTAATCGACTTCGGCTTCCATTCCAAGTGGGTTTTGTTTGTAATTATAAAGTTGTTGGTCACATTCTCAACTTCTAGTTTTCACATAGCTGCAACCGGAGGGGCACGCTCTAATACTTCAATTGGCTACTTCTTTTTTTGAAAGAATGGTATGGGAGGTAGCTTCCTAATGGAATTACCGGTATTTAATGCAACTCAACTCTGTTGGAGTATTTTAAGGAAACTATGTGATGCATGATGGAACTTTCGTCTCAAAAGACAGAGATTTGTCTGCCAACGAACAACTTATTGAAATTTTTATTTAAATGTCTTTTTCTGAAAATTTGTTTTAATGAAATTAAAAAAAAAAACAAGAACTATTGTTTTTATTCATTTTATTGAAAATAAGAAATCCAGTTCTTTTGTTGCTACGCAAAATTTTGAAACTTAGAATTTAAAATTCTGACTTACTTCTACTTTAAAATGAGGCACTAGGAATTTATCCTATCAACTTTCAGCACTTTCCTGTAGTTCCATTGGGAAAGGACCATCTCTTAAAAAAATATTTTATCCTGTTCCTTTTCAGGAACCACTTTCATCCTCTTTCTTCAAACCGCTCTCCTTCTTAAAGAATCCATCGTCGAAATCGTCTTCGGCTTCATCTTCTGAACTCAGTTGCTCTGCAACATTCATACCCCTATGTGTTCGAGCTCTTCTGCCACTACCCAATCCACAAGTGGCATCACCACCACCTAACTGTATTGAATTCTGTGTCCCTTTGCCCTCGAAGTCATTCAGCAGAGCCGGGTCAATTAGATTCAAGTTAGCATACACATATTGAAAATCAAATTGTGGTATTTCCTTTTCATCGGACTTAATCGAACGCAGGCCAATATGCGGACGTAGGAAACTATCGGCCAGCGGGAACCATCTCAGTTGGATTTCAGGTTCTTTGCCTGCTTTTGTCGCCTCGAGCATACGCTTTCGATGTTGCATATAAGTGATACGGAAAATCTTGATCTTCTTCCAGACATACTCAGCATCTAGGCCATGACCCATGGCTGCGGCTATATCCTCTAGAGCTGCTTCTCGAAGCTCCTTCACACGATAATCGGGGCTATTCAAGTCCCATAGACAACGATGAGCACCATAGAGTCGTAGGAATTTAACCGAATTCTTTAGACTCCATTTCCCTTCCAAGAGATCATCTTCCAGACCATTCCATATGATTTTCGTCGGTTGCTCTTCTGCTGACTCGGGCTTAGGGAAGTCGTCTTCGAGCGGTGCTTCAATTTTGACAACAGATCCGCCGGTTTCATTTGAGACTTCGGGTTTTTGTTCAATTTTAGCTGTAACAACTACGGATGGGACTTTGAGAAGAGTTTCAGTTTTTGTAGCTTCCGTGGGAGAAGAAATCACAAAGATTTGAACATTCATATTCGAAGGGGGAGTCTCTGGAGGAAGATTTTTGCCGGCTTCTTCACATGGCGGCGGGGAACCCATTACAACATCATCAAAATGATCTGGCGAATCGATTCTCGGCGATTCAGGTGCTTCAACTTTGATCTGCTTGTCTTCGTTCGAATCTCGAAACAATGATGGCGCCGGTGACATCAAATCCGGATCCACAAAACTCATCGGAGCCATCGAAGGAGGAGGCATTTCATCGACCTTCCGACCAAGAAACTCATCCGCCATACCATACCATGCCAACTCCGTTTGATAGGACTCATTCTTTGCCCGCGCCAACTGGATTTTCTTCCTCTCTGCATAGTAAGACTTGAGGAGGATTTTCATCTTCTTTCGTATCCTCCGCTCTGGCATATCCATTTTGTGGGCGATATCTTCATAGGCCACAGCTCGTTCGTTAAGTTTCTTATAGTTCGGATGCTTTCGATCCCACAAACATGAGTGAATCTTCAAGAGTTCGATGAATTGTATCGATTCGGCCAACATCCATGGTCGGACAATTGGCTTTATCCGAATTCGTGGTATTTTAACCACAGGCTGGAGTTTATCTTCTATTTTCTCTTCGTGCTTTTTCTCCTTTTTGTCCTCTTCAGACTCGGATTTGATGTAGAGATCGATTTTCAAACGAGCTATTGGTTCATCTTCAGAGTCGTAATTTTGAATGTCATTGAAGTCTTCGTCCATGTCACTATCGTTGTCAGCAGATGCATTTTCAGCATCAGCGTTGCTATCGTTCGGTTCTTGTGTTGCATCGTCATTATCATCATCATCAGTCTTATACTCGCATGGTTCGTCTAGGATTTTCGGTGTCCCTGGCTGAGCAAGAAATTGAAATATAAAAAAAAACAGCAAACATTTAATGATAAACATTTATTCTTGATGGATGAGATGAAAATAATAAAAGTACTACCATCGAATTTCTTGAAATTTCTTCGTTTTTTTTCCAAAACAATCTTGAATACGAATGAGTCGAAATGCCAGAGTCGTGGAATTTGTGTTAAATTGTGTTCACTTCATCAAACACTAGAAGTATTAAAATTTTTCTTCAACAACCATTCTTTCAAAACCCCTTCTTCATATTTTTCATACAAAATGTTGGAAGTTTCTGGGAAAATTTCTTATCCTCTGGAATACCTACTTTTCCCTTGAAAATTTGTCTGCTATATTTTTCTGAACTTTTCTCCAAATTCCATTTTGACATTTTAAGTTCCCAAGAGAAAATTGTACCAACTTAAGTTGAAGCTTTATGTCTTTTAAAATTTTCCAAGATAACTCCCCTAATTTAGCAATTTGAAACGAAAAAATTGTCAGGAACAAAATATAATGGTCATTGGTCAACCTTGCAATAAATTGCACAATTTTTCGTATGATCACAAATCTGTATCAGTTTTGCTTTCAAAAGGGGGATAACTTTAATAATCATGGAACACATCTTGCATTTTTCTTTTTTTAACTTATAAACAAATGGTAGATTAAAGACTTTAATACTTAACCGAGGAAAGTAAGACAAATACATTTTCTAGCGATAGCATCTCGAAAACTGAAAAGAACTCTGATTGAAAGTTTTTTTTAAAGAATCTCATTAAATCAATCGGTTTAAAGATCGTTCTTTTTTTTGTAATCGGCAATGATCTTACACACATAAATTTGGCATTTGAGACAGGCTATTCATCGGGTTTCGATTATTTGAGGCAAGTTAACTAAAAATTAAGTCTTGGGCATAAAGTGGAGTCAATTTTGTTAAAAAGATAATGACTGTTTATTTTAAAATTCCTGTCCTCAAACTCGTATTGCTTTAGTTTGCAAAAGTTTTGATTAATTTCAGATCTTTAGCTCGTTAAATTCCAAGAGAATATGCGTGTATATAAGCCGACTGCGAATTTTATGAGTTATGATCAGAGCGTAATCCCTAATAGTTCTTATTTGAATTGAAGAAGTTGTACAATACACAACTCATTCGAAACACTGGGGCTAAAGATTCAAAAAAATACTAGCCACGCTTTGGTATTCCATCTAAAGACAACTTTGGTTACATCTGTTTTGGTTATTCTAATTTTGTCTGTGGGTTATTAGACAATTCTTTTTTGAGAATAAGTAAAGCCCCAGTGTCAATAAAACACAACACATGGGAGGCAACATTCTAATCGTTTTTCTCAACGTCCAGTCGCTGCCAATAGTGCTAAATATGTATATCATAGTAGAAGTAGCCACATGACTCAAATCACATTTAAATAAATACCATCAAACTATCTATCAAATAAACCAGATTTAATGGGGATCACAAACTTTCTTCAGTCAATACAAAAAAAAAGAAGCAAACATTGATCAAATTGAAATACATACATAAGTGAAGAATAAAATCATTTTCCACAGATCTGTGAAGAATCTTAAAAGTCAAACAATTTTTTATCAGGTAACCTTAATTTCAGGCCAAAATAAATATCAAACAAAAGAAAATACGCCAAAATTCCTTTCAAATTCACAGTCCCAAATTTAATCAATCTTTAGGCTCCAAGTAAAACGACTTTTCCAATGTTATGGTGGTAAAATCTGACTAAAAGCTATGTTGTTCTCATTCACAACTTGAACTGACAACGGAAATTGTGCCATTGGATGGCGTATGTGTTTAATCAATATCTTTAAAGTGAACTCAACTCGGGGTACCATGCTTTACTAAGATTCAACATAATTTACCCATCATGCATTAAAAATTGCACAGTGTGTTCATTCCTTAGATACAATGTTCTCTTTAGTGCCCAGGTCTTGCTTAGTTTTGTATTGAATGGATAAACTATGTACCTACACGTTCTTTTTTTCTCTTAAATAAAAACAAATAAAAAAAGAAAAAACTCACCACTTTCTTGAGCTTGCAAAACGGCCTCAAAAAACTATCCGCCAATGGATACCACTTTAATCGGCTCCGCTGTTTATCCCCCTTAAATGCTGCTTCTGCAAGTCTTCGTCTCTCCATACGATAATTCGATCTCATAGCAATAATCTTCCTCGACACTTGTCTCACAGCTATACCACATTTGAATTCCTTGGCCATAGCCTTAATAGCCTCCAATCGACTTGTTCTATTTCGATAATTCTCATCCCCAGTATCCCACAAACACTTATACTTTCTGTAGATCTTCAAGAAATCAATAGTTTGTTTGGATTTCCACTTTAACGATGGACGACATTTATCAATGAATTCATTACTCGAGTCGAGATTCTCGAGCATTTGATGAATTTCTTCGGTCTGTTCATTTATCTCAATAACTTCGGGATCATTTGAAGTTGGAGGAGCAGTCTGTTCATCACCGATTGTGATGCAATTCTGATTGCCAGAGTTATCCTCTTCGAGTGGAATTAGAATTTCTGGGTCGATGGTGAAGACAATTGTGTCCTCGAGGTCGGAATCTGAGTCGGCGACTTGGCCCTAAAAACAAATTACAAAATAGGTATTTGAGATTTACCGAAAGGTTCACGTATCCAAGGTACTTACATCGTGTTTCCTGAACTTATCAGCTCTGGGGACATTCCTCAGAAACGAATCGGCCAAAGCAAACCATTTTAGCTTGGTTCTGGCCCCAACGCCCTTCTTAATTCGCTGTTTGATTCGTCGTTTCTCATAGCGATAAGTCGACCGAATCACATTGATTTTCTGGCTCACAATTTCCATGGTCACATCTTGACCCATTGCGGCAGTGATATCAATCATTGCTGCTTTGCGCATTTTGCGATTCTTATGAAACGGATCATCGGGATCCCACAGACACCGATGCGAACCGTAGAGACGCAGGAGTTTGATCAATTGTTTGACGCTCCATTTCTCAACTTCATATTCCTCGTTCTCCAAGTAGATGGGTTTGAATTCCTCTGGCATTGTGATGCCAGTTTCCTGGAAAAAGGATTCAGAATGATGTTGATTTCATTCTGGCAAAGGAATGAGGAGCCATTCGAGACATACCTGGCGCATAGCCGAGAAAATAGCACGATTTTCTACTTCATCTCGGGGAATCCAAACTCGAGAGCGTCCTTGGAACGAGTATGAGGACATTTTCAAAGATTATTTTCAAGAAATAACACAATTTTTTTATTTTATTCGGACAAAATAACCAACATAATATTTTATTTACTAAGCGACGAAAAAATAACCGAACGACTGAAATGAAACTGTAAATGTCAAACGCGGTGGAATGCACTTTAAAGTATCTAGTGCTGAGCAAGTAATATGGTGAATATCGTGTTATCGATATAATTTCTACAACCCAAACATATCGAGTTATCGATATAATTTCTACAACGCAAACAAACGTTCGAAATTTTGTTAACTATTTTGGTTTTTTCATTGATTTTATGAACTACGACTTAATAAAACACAAGCAGTTATGATTAAAATACAAATAAATCTGATTAAATGTTTTTTTATAAGAAAATTATATACATTATTTAATTAATCGAACAAGCAAAGACATAAATCTGAGAGGTGAATTTTGAGAAATAGCCTATGCATAAACCGACTGGATTTTTGTCTAGAAAAAAGTATGGTTGCCCAGAATAGGAAGTGAGCTATAAATAAATTCAAAAACAAACGACTTTATTGAATAACAACGAAACGCTTGTCTCAAGCAGATTCCTTTTCTTTTATACGAAAAGTTTATTAAGTTTGTATTTAGAAAAGAAGAAGCTAAAAAGAAATCAAAACGCTGCAGTTTGTCAATATTTGTATTTATGTTTAAATATTAAACTAAGCAAATAATTGTTTTGATGGTGTAGTAAACAAAAAACTGAACTCAAATAGAGAATATCAGACGCAGACATCCATTTTATCGGACTGTTCGCCTGAAGAATGGGGTAAATGCAAGTTGGTTTCAAGAAAAGAGTAAAAAAAGTAAAGTAAATGTAGTTATCAAATTTTATCATTCAAATGTTCAAAACATAAAATTTACCGATTTAATTTATGAAAAAAAATCCAAAAAGTATCGATTAGTTGATGAAAAAAGTAGCGAATGTAAACACTTTCCCACATAACTAGAACTAGTCGTGAGAAATAGCACACCACAGTGTGGAGAGGGCTTAAGAGGGACATCTTACGAACACAATTTTATTTTAATGGTGTGTGCTTCATTTTTACCATTTTACTATCTTCCCCCCTTGCCAATTTGGAACATGAAAGAATCTTCCTTGTCAACCTGATAGCCTGGTGTCAAACTGAGCCTTTTATTGATTTTACTTTGCTTTTTCTTAATAAGCTCCGCCCCCACAACGGTAAAATTTAGTTCTGGTACTTTTATTTAGTTGAAACTTTTTTTGTCAATACAAATGCAAAATTGTGTTTATGAGAGTGTGTAAGAATAAAAGAAAAATGAATTGAAATAAAATAGATCATAGGCAGGGCAGCTACCTCCTTTTCAGCCTGATCGCCTGGTGCATCGGAGAATTTTGTGAACGAAAAAGAATTTAAGGTACAAATTTTTCACCATCAAGCTTCGAAATTTGAATCAGGAGAGGGGTTAAGAACATGATAGCAATACAAACACAAATTCGAATATTGGTGTGTGGTTTTTATTACTTTTATTACTTATTAAAAAAAAAAATATGTTTTCCTCAATTTTTCCAACTTTACAGGGTGCACATTAATAAAAAAACCTTTTGTTTGTTTAATTGCAATTGTAATTTTTATTTTTCTATAAATAAAATACGATTTTCATTTTTTTACATGAAATATTTGATGTTTGATTTGATCTTTCTTTTTTAGCCTAAAGTCTGATCGCTTGGTGCATGAGAGGAGTTCGTATTGTCGTTGATTGACGTCTGAAAATATACAAATTTCAGTTTTGGCTAATTTCGCCTAAAGGTTAATTGGGATTCTTTTATAATAAATAGAGATAGGTATATATAAAGAATAGGAATGAGGTTCTTTGGTTTACATCCGAAACAATCCAATTGAGCTTCAGACCCATTTTATAGAATTTCAATTTTACTCAAAAGTGGATCACACCATTTTGATTGATTTTTTTCCTAAAGTTTAACTTTAGAATTTTTTCCAAACTTATAATTAAAACTAGGGCTGGGCTATTCAAGAGACGAGACTCCAAGAGACTTTTTATAGTTCCTTCTCGTTATTATATTTTTTTATCAAAATAGGAAAATCTCGGTCTTGTCTCGGTAATTAATATTATGTCATAATTAGAAAACATTGTTATTCATTGTGCAATATAGGTTTTTCAAATTAGTTTTAATTATTTCTCAAAACTCTCATGATTTTCAACAATTTCAGCGCAAAATAGAGTTTGTTGAAAGCATGGTTGCAAGAGCATTAACTTAACTCTTGACATTAATTCACAATCTAGTGACAATTAAGACTTAAGAATTAAAAAACATATAATTTATAAGTAATGAATTAAGAAAAAAAATAATTCCTAAGCTTATTATTTAAATGTGACTTATTAATTAGAAACAAGTACCTAATAATTCTTAAGCTATATGTGTTGATTTTAGTTTGTAAATTAAAAATTTCAAATCATAAGCTAATGGTGGAATTATAGGAAAGAAAACATGTGTTCAATTGAAGTATTAGAAACTAGAATATTAATTTTGAAATTTATAAATTGTAATTATAAAAGCAACACTTGAAAGCTAAACAAAAATTCAAAAACTAATTCTTACTAAGCAGGAACCAAAATAATTAGCAAAAAACCTTTCCACGGGGGGTAGAAGATGGCAGAGCTGCATTATATTTCAGAAATTAGGATCTTACCAATGGAAAATTTATTAAATTTTCTAAGTTAGAATATTTGTTTACTACAAATTACATTGGCTCGGTTACATTGTTCCATTGGGTTATATTGTTGGTGTTGCTTACATCACCAAAATCGAAAAAAATCGTCGGCTTCCTGATTTACTTCTTCAAGGCTTTGTATCGTGTACCTTTATCTTAAATTATTTTTCTGTGTCTAGTAGATTAATCCAAAGTATTTAAAATCAAGGGTGATTAATTGCAGCAAAATAGTCGTGGAAACGTGACAAAAGAAAACTGAAGATGGTTAGTATTTATGAGAGAATCCCATTTCCGTCTTATTGACAACGGCAATAAAGTTTGAAAAACGTAGCAATAGTGGCAATTTTCTTCTCCTTGCAAAATATCTATTGCCTTATAGTCAGCTGGTTTGACCATCTAAAATAATCGGCTATGTATTCCAAATTGTTTTTATAGCGTTGAAAGATCGCAGCCTGGCATTTTTTATTTCAGCTGGAATACCTGTTCCAAGAGCGTTACATTCCTATAAAATAAATAACTGTTATTTGAACTCATAACATGTATCTACCTCATTAAGATGTGTCCACACTACAGAAACATTTCAGAAAATATTATTTAAAAAAACTTTTCTAATATATTTTAAGTTGGTTTAAAAAACGTTTCTTACACAGATGTTGACGATTTTTTTTTCCAAATGTGACTCGAAAGCCTTAAATGTTACAACCAACCTTTAAATGACGTAATAAATTGGATGGTTACATTTATATTACCACATTGAGACATTGGACAATTATTGCACTTTGCGACAATTTTATTCTTTGAGACAGATTTCTTAGTGTCAACCGTAAAAAACGCCCATCCTAATAACTGGTTTACTCACAATCTTTTAGAAGATTTTGTTCTTCTCGACTTGAAATGTCCGTACCACTAGTACCACCAACACTTGTCCTATAAGAAGTTTCGTCTTGGCTTGGGGCTTCAGAACTTTCTTCCCGAATACGAAAAAATGTATTTCTTTAATATTTTATTTGATTAAATCAGAACTTAACCTCTAGCAATGCATCACACCAAAAGCAAATGCAATCTCCAAATGATTCTCTTTGTTGCGCCAAATAAATATGGCTGCCGTTTTAATGATGGAGGAAGCTTACTCTATTACAATTGACATGTAGACAGCATTGCCAACACAGACACTGGTTATTTTACTTCACTTTTGAAAAATTCATTTTTTTTCGCGATGAGATCACCTTAATGCAAACTTAACTTGTCACTAGTCACTGAACGATTGCTTTGTGAATGATCTTTGTACTTGTACATAATGATGCACATATGTAAGTTAAAATGCATTACTTTCTTTTTTTTGGCTTAAAACATTTTTGCTTTGAACTGAGATGAAGAAAAAAAAAAATACTATACTTAAAAAAAATTTGTTTTCTTTATTCACACACTTAAAAACCTACAAAAAGAGAATTTATATTCTAAGTTAACCATCTTACTCCTCCTTTGCATCTTCACAAGGAGTTCCCTTGATCAATTCAGTGTTCTTTCCTGTCAGAACTCTATAATTGATCTCATCATGATTCAATTGCTTGTAAATGAAAGTTGGCATCCGATCCGAAAGTACCCAAATATTACCATCAGCATCAAGTTTCAAATCATTGGGGAAGACCAATAAACTAGAATCGGAATCAACTAAACCCTGAGTGTCTGTGTTCAAAGGTTTCTTTGTATTCCAACATCCAATGGCATCCTTGTTCACCTGAGTATAGAATATGACACCTGTTTCCTTGTCATAGACTTCGGCTGTGGATTGTCCATTCATTCCACGGTCACCAATGCATTTGAAGTCATAATAGGCATCACTGCTCAGAGCGTGGGATTCATTTTGGAGAACTCGATTTGAGACAACAAATTCCTTGGTACTGGCCAAAGCATGGAAGTAAACATCACGAGTGTCGTCCTTCTTGACAGCACCAACAGCCATTCCGAAAACACCATCGGTCCATTGGAAATTCACGCCACCGACATTGAAGTCCCCATTAAGTGGGTCGAAGTGGAAGAAGTTGTGTTTCACACGCCACGAACGGTCCTCGTTGAGAGAATAGACTACAACTCCATAGGCTCCCAAGTCGGGGACATAAGCGAATGCATTATCACAGTCATTCTCGGTTGTGTCGACAATCTAAATTGTAAATTAGAAGTTATGTAAATGTCATAGATTCTATGAAAAACATCGAATGGCTTACAATGTTGGCAAAGAAAGTTGCTTCCTTAACTTGGTTCGGTGGGATGGCATAACGACGCAACAATTTATCGGTCTTCAAGTCAAAAACAACAATAGCATTGGGTGTGATTTGCTTGGGACTTCCCAAAATATCCGAAAGACCAGTGTCAAATACCCAAAGACGATCACAAACATCGACAGCAATACGGAAGGTTGAGATGATGGTGGCGTTGTCCTTAAGACCCTCACCGACTTCTTCAGCTTTGTCGGCATCTAAACGACCTCCTATACAAAAATGAAAAAATATTCTTCGATAAGAATTTGACCAGGAACTCGAAAAGTGATTCCAAAGCAAACCTGATTTATGAGTAACTTCAGCTGGAGTGACATCAATTGGAAGAGTATTTGTCTCCCAACTTGGATATGGGTGAAGTTTTGGCGATTTTTCATCGGTGGTCATGTCGATGTAGTTGAGACTTGATGCAACGCCAGATCTCCATCTGTAAAAAAAGACAACAATTTCGAAACCGTTATTATCTATGGTGTCAAAATATTTAAGAAACATATTTTTTAATGAATTAAGTATTTTGAATTTGGCAGCACTACTTTATCTTTACAATACGGTGTTCACATTGGACTGTTCTAATCTCGTTTAAAGAAGGTTCTGAAACTTCATTCTACTGTCCCATTGTAACCACCAAGTTTCTGTTAGATTAAGTGATGAGACGTCAAAGTGACACACCGCAAAAGAATCCAATGCTTTAATGCCCTCGTTACATTTGTTCACTCAAACCAACCATCTCCTCCTATTTCGCTGAACCTTCTGGGAATTATCAGGCTATCCTAACCCTATAGCCTTTGCCAATTTGAATAAGAAACCCCGTCGTCGTCGTCTGATTGGAAACTGTCAAACTTTAATGCAAATTGCTCTCCCATCCATATTTTTTTTCCTAAACCAACATTTGGCATCTATATCCTTGCATACATTTTTAATTCAAGAAAAAATCCACCGGAAAAGGCGATTCCAATAGGTTTGCCAAAAAAAAAAATTTCAATCGTTGTAATATTTTTCCCTTTTCTTCCTCGAAACGTTTTCTCCGTTTAACTTCCAAAGAAGACCGTTTTGAGCCAGAAAAAAGGGCATTGCATTGGAGAAAGGTACAAGTATACGAGTATAATAAAACTTTACTAATTGCATCATTATACGAATTAGGTTTTTTTTTATATACATAGGTATATATTTTCTTTGATATTTTTCTGCCTGGCTCGTGGCTTCCTTTTCCTCTTTTTCTATTTTTCTTGTAAAAATTTTACATTTTCGATTACTTAGATGGAAACTTTTAATGAACAAACGTTTGCTTAATCCATCAATATTTTTCTTTGACGAAAAATTAGGAGAAGAAAAATTAATTTTGTACCTCGCCCCGGGACGGGTTCATTCGCATTTTTTTAAACCCAACAAATCGTGTTTCAAAATTGAAAAAGTTAAATTGAAGACGGAAGAAAAAAATCACATAAAACGAACTAAGTTTTTCGATATTTTTTTTTTTTTTTGACACACCAAATGCATGTCACAGTTAACATAAATGCCTACTCAACCATGTTAATCGTGATTTGGCTTTGAATAAAGCTCAAATGGTGGGGAGTTTGGTGATCAGGAAAGAGCTCATGGAACTGAAACTATCATGGAAGCTTCAGAGACGAAGTTAATTACAATATGTGCAGTGTATTCGCGACAAATGGACGGACATGTCCCTCGGGCTATGTCTAGCTGGTTATGGCTACAACGAACTATCGCATCGGAGCCGTTCAGTGAGCCAAGCCAATGTGAATGCCAATAAGCCAATTTATTTGGTAGAATGGATACACGACACGCGACGACGGACGAAGGCATTTTATGTGCTATCTTGTCGATTTGAATGTTTATTAATTGAGTACTAGTTTTGCCAGAGAAGAGTAGTAGATTATCGGGTGAATGTAATTATGCTATTAAGTAAGTTGATATACCCACAGCCACAGAATGGCGTTGAAGATAGTGTGTGATTTTGTATATAGGAATGGAATTTTGCAAGACTTGGACATTGCTGGGTTTGTTTGGAAACTTAAATGATATGGGATAGATTTTAATCGGAAAAATATATGACAATCGACATGAAGTGACATAATATCACGTAACATAGAATTCGAAATTAATTTATTCATAAAAATGTTAATTTGGTAGCACTGGGGATTTGATTACAGATACAGCCGGAGTAACATTCCTTCACAATGACGTGCTTGAAGTTTTTGGATGAACTAGAATGGATAGAATAACCTATTGACCACTGTTTCTTAAAAAGTATTTGTTGAATTTCAAAGACTACCAATTTTCTTTTAATTTTATTTGAGTTTTGCCAAAGAATTTGAAAGTGACAGTTTCATATTAGATGTCAAAAACGTAACTAACTATTTGTATAGTGACTTTTTTAAATGTGAAAAAGCTTTGTGCGGATTCAAGGAGAATTTTCACTAGGTACTATCAGTATATAAGAAGAACTGTCATTTTAGTTTCAAAAACATGAATTTGCTTTCAATATAATTCTGTATTCACTTAAAACACTTTTTGACAACAACATCAATAAACATTTTAAATGTGGAGCAAAGTTAAAGTTGCCAACAACTTAGTTCCCTAGTTGGTACTTGTCTTAAAAAGTTGACTGAAACTATAGTCCCGATGGATGATGGACGAGTTCAGCACTATACTATGTGCCTGTTAATTTCTTTATTTTTTTTTCATTAACACAACTGTTATTTATATCTTTTTGTATTCTTTTAAAAACAAAATCAAATAAAATTCACGTCAGCTCTATTATTTTTTCATTAACTAACTACTCTACCCAAAACATGGCTAATGATAATACAAAAAAAAACACAAACCTTATCAAAACTTTTCTCCTATACAAAATATAGATTCAAAAAGGAAAAAAAATCAGAAAAAAAGTTTTCGCAAAACATGGGTATAATTACACCCCAGAGAAACCTCAAGACACCCACGTCTTTTACTTGAATAAAATAAAAAAAAGGAAAAAAAAAACGACAGAAAAAATGGATAAAGTTTCGCTTTCTTACGTTTTTTCCCCCTTGAAGTCCCACAATTGAGGGATATCTTATCAATTTAAAACATTCTACCAAAAAAACCACATCCTCGTTACCAAACATTTACCCTTTCAAGACCGCCACTCCTCCCCCCCCCCCTCCCAGCTCTGCACCACATCACTTAATTTGAGTTTTAAAAATAAATAAATTTTACCTTCGATCAGGGATGTCTGCGACATTTTAACTTTCTTTATAAAAAAAAAAACATAAAATACAAATAAAAATAAAAATAAGTTTTTATACATTTTTAAAAGAAAATTTGCTGCAAAAAAAAAAACAATCCAAGACAACAAGATAAAAAAATAAATAGTCGAGTAAGGAAAAAAGTTTAAAAAGTCACGGTTTTTTCTTGTATTTTGTTTCTTTTTTTTCGGTTTCATTTAGAGGAGGAAAATAGTCATAGTCAATGTGTATCTGTGAGTCTCGGTGTATCTCTATCTTTATCTGTGACTGTGTTCAGCGAGGAACTTTTTTAACATGTTCTTTTAAACCAACTATGCGAGTATATTGTATAAGAAGTAAAGTGAGTTATCTTAAGTTTAAGATGCCGTTTTTTAAGATTTAGGGCGTAGGTCCTGGAACTGGAAGTTTTATGTTGCATTCTAGTTTTTTTTTTTTTGTCTGAATGTGTTTTTTTTAGGGAGGTACTAAGCGAAGTATGTATAAGGAAATGGCAATGCGGAAAAAACAAAAGAAACAAAAACGTACGGGAATAAATACAAAAAAAAACGAAAAAAACTGTTCCAAAACTTATACAACAATCGGATGTCGATGTAAGGTACATAAGTATAGCATGAGACAAAGGCAGTTAGTTTGTAATTTGCTTTCCTTGGGAAAAACCAGAAAGTTAGTCTTTATATTTTTTGAAAAGAAGTACCTACTTTTTTTTGTTTTATTTTCGTCTGAAGTTGGAAATAATATTATTGTTTGGGAAGGAGCTAGTATCTAAAGTAAGACAAATAGAGCGGTAAGGAAGTGAAACACATTTTAAAATAATTAAGTTAGACATTAATGTTTCTGAGATTTTAATTTGTATTTTGAAAAAAAAAAAATCAGATACCTAATAGCGTGCAAGGCATTGTCATACTATAAAACTGAAAGTCCTCTTACACAAGACTATTTTTTGACACTTTCTTTTAATCAATTGAAAAATCTGAGAAAATTTGTAAAAATGTTCAGAGATTCTTTTATAAATAACAATTTAAGCGAGAAAGATGACAAACTAATTTACTTCGAATTCCTGAATGTTTAAAAATGCTCTCAAAATATGTCCGAACTTTTAATTAAAAGCCTTTTCGAGGTACTTTAAATTTTCATTACCGGAAACTAAATGCCAAAGATACGACAATTCTGACCAACTTATGTCGTTTTTGTTTGGCAATCCAGAATTGGAATTAGAAGCAGCAGAATTCCAATTGAACGGTTTTTTTTTGAATTTTGAAAAATTTGAAGTTTAGTGTGACTGTATTGGTAAATTTAAATTTCAAGCAATCACTTCACAGTTCGCACAATTTGTTAATTCAAAAAATATGACATTTATCAAGTGTGACATTTAAAATCTTTGAATGTGTGAGTAAAGCTGGTTTTGCTTCTGATTTTAAATCCAGAAGAAAAATCTCTTCTTTTTCAGAATCAGAACTGTCACTTTTAACCAATTGAACGTTTTCCAATGCTTTTTTGCTTTCAGATTGACAATTGAAAACGCCATTAAAGTTAGCGGCAACATATTTTATCAGACGGAAAACTGAACACTGTCATATGATTTGGTGTGGAAGTAGATATCTCTTTTAATAACCCACCGAAAATCGATGAATAAAACTTATAAAGTCATCGATTGAATACTGAGGCATGGTTTTACAAAAGTTCTTACTGAACGAACAGATAATTCTTTATTCTACGAGTTTTTTTTTAAGTTTCTCATTTACATCGTACCTATGTACATTATATTTATTAAAAATGTCAATTCTGTTCTGACATTTGTAAAGTAGTTGAAGAAACTCACACTTTAAGCACATTGCATTTAAAATCAACCTAGATTTGATCTTAATCACGTTTTTTTTTCGTAAGAATATAATAAATAATAGTTTAATAGGGTCAGCAAGCTTATAGACATGAAAAAGTGATTTGTATTTCCTCTGACATAAAAAACAACCTATGTAAGTGTTTTTCCAAATGTAAAACCTTGACAAAAAATCGTGCACTGAAACTGAATTAACTTATCGAATCATTTAATATATGTATAATTTTATTACTTCCCCTCAATTCATTTTGTCGTCGGCTCAGTCAAATTATACAAACAAAAAAGTTTGACGAAAAATTGATATATTAGAACTATTTCACGTAACAACCAGTTTAATCGATTGCCTAATATAAAATGTAGGCGCGGGAATCTGAATAAAACATGAGTCAGAACGTCACTGACAAGTTATCTCAAAGTTCAAATTAAAATCGAAATCGAAATCAAAATTCCCCCATCAAAATAGGTAAACAACTTTTTACTTGAAAGCCCCCAAAATAACCCATAACGATAATGCTAATTTTGTTATCGATGAATTTATTATAATAATTACTTCAATAAACACAGACAAAATAAATAAAAATATTCTCCTAAATGTCAAAATATTCACGAAATAAATTTATTCAAAAAGTAAAAACCGCTAGATTTCTCGAAATATTGTATTCACAAGTAGGTAAGTAAAATTCCACCACACTTGACTGTTATTAAACTTTACAGAAACTACCGATAGATGGAAGGAATATACCAATAACTCTTTAGACTTTCAAGGCTTTAAAGTATCTACTATCTATCTGCAATATTGTATCTTGCACTCACAAAAAAAAAAACACTAATTACTTTAATGGACTTGGTTAAAAAGAAAATCATATAAAAAGACATAACTCACCTTGGCACTGTGACAAAAAGTTTATTTTGCCATTTCTCAACACCCAGAGGTAGATTATTGTGCGGGACATAGCGGCCCGAGTTAATGGCTTCTTGTTCGGCCTCTGGTGTTGGCCAATCAAAATGCATTTGTTTCCAAGCGAATTTTTCTTGTAATTTCAAAGCACTACCAAAGGCTGCACAAAGTGCCACTAAGAGCAAGGCTTTAAGTAAAAAAGCCATAATTCACCTCGAAAAGAAATTATTTGTCACAAAAAAATAAATAAATAAATATTATCTAACACTAAAGATCCACTTTTGTATAAGCCGACAACAAAACCAACCAACTTCTTATAGTTCACGATTCGAAGATCCGTCAACGACTGTGGCTTTGAGCTGTGTGTCAATGGAACTTAAGTCCAAACTGTCCTAAGCTTAAGCTATCAGAATGTCCATGTTGAAAAAAAATAACAAGATCGATCTCTCATAGAGGTGCGAGTATATTGGACAATGTATTTGCCCGCAGGGAACGCTTAGAATAAGTTGGATATGTGTGGATTGGTCAGGTCTAGCGGTCATGTTGTTGCGGATGACTGGCTATAAGTCACGATACAGGGGCGGAATATGAGTGGGACACAGCCACTTAGTAGGAGCGGTGTTTTCCCTAGAGAATATTATGTTTGAGATTTACCACAACATTGGTTCTATAATAGAACTGTCAGAAGTACATATCTTTTTAAAAACGTCATTTGCGACAGAAAGCAATTGTATGATGTTCTTCGAATTTGAGGCTCAACTTTGCAGTCAAATAGTATTTGACTGATTTCGATTGATTTAATATGGTTTTAGGAAAATGTGCGGAGACATGGATTAATACACTATTGGTCATTTTTGTTTTTGCATTGACGAACACTGTATACAATTTGAAAAAAAAAAATGCAATCAATATTTTCTATCTAACTGTTTGCGAAATTAAAAGTTGAAAGGTGTCGAATTTCAGACTTTGGACAAGAAGAATGCAAACAACAATACCTGCGGAATGTTCATTTCGACAATCTCTCGAAAACTGTTTTTTGACAATTCTGACAGGACTTCCTTTTTTCATTTGACGTCTCAACAATTCCATTTCCCATTTGATGGTAAAAGAGATTTGGGGAAAGTGAGACAGAAATTGATTGTAAAATTGGGGGAATGAGATAAATTCAAGATCTGGATCGAATTTTGTAATTGACAATGTTTACATGTTTTTGTGTAGTATATTTTTATCATTTTTTTTCCCTCAAAAATACTGACCTCAATAATGTTTAAGTCTATTGAATTAAGATGAATAAACATGGTCATACATTGAATAAACATGTGGATCATATTTCACTTGAGATTGACAATAGGTAGGTATTATATAAAAAGCTTAAATTTGACAGAAACGACACTCCGGGCCTGTCGATGCCATAAAACTGGTTAAACTGGGATTTTATGTCAATTTTTTTTTGGTTTGTTTGTTTCCTTAAGCTTATTGTTTACGATTATTTGTAGTCCCACTTTTGGGTTTTTGGGTTTTTGTATTTTTCTGTTGTTTTGTTTTGTCTTTTGTTTCAAAAATATTCTTCGATCTCTTGCGTGACGAAAATTCATTAGCATTGGATAATCCAATCAATGTTTATATGATACTCTTAAGCTGTCTTGTCTTGTTTTCTTCTTTTTTTTTTGTATTTTATTTTTATTAATTTGATTTTGGTTTTTTACTTTTTTCTTTTTATTTTTGTTTAGATGATTCATTAAATTAAGCACTTTAATTATTATGTACAAAAGTATGTATGTATGTATGTTTGTATGTTTAGACGTCAATCAATTTGATTGAAAAGATTCTGATAGGTTGTGTGGAAAAGTTCATTTTCAGAAAATCGGAATTGAATAAATGTTACGATGACGGTGGCATGGTGGATGGCGGCGTGACAGACATTAATTTGTACTTTGAAAGTAGATACATACACATGCATGTTTTTATACATACATATTATGTACATAAGTAGATACGAGTATTCTTTGTAGTTTGAAGATTTAATTGATTTATTTTTTATTCGAGTATAAGGTAATTAAATTACCTACTGAGTGTTTTGTTATTTAATTTAAAATCGTTGCCGGAACGGTTAGGGTTATGGTTTATTGTGATGTTCATTGCAATCGATTTGTGATACTACTAATTGATTTAATTGTTGAACGGATTAGGTCAGAAAACTTTTGTGTGTTGTGCGGTAGGTTAGACTATAGATTAAAAGCGTTTCATGTTATTTTAAGTGGACTTTATTACGTATCGTCACCTTTTATCCTTTATTCGTAATGTCAGAAATGCCACATCGAAAAATAAGTGTTTGCTTTTTGTAGGTCAAAACGATCTGCGGTGGCCAAATTATCAACTAAAAGTTGCTTAAAATTGCTCAAAAGTGCTCATTGTTGAGGGTAACGAAGTTCCTGAAGTAACTCTTGACAATTTAGGCCTGACGATCACTTGACAACCAAAAGTTACTTGGGGTTTTTTCGAACAGCGTCTAATATACATTTATTTGAATTGTCAATTTTGAATTCATTCACTTAAACAGAACGCGTTACATAAACCAAAAAATATAGCAAATTGAACGTAAATTATCCCTTTAACTAATTCAGTTATAATACACGTCACTCATGCGAATCAAATGACAAAATGCTTGACAATACATATTTACATTTGACACTTCACGTCTCTCTTTTATATAACCTAAAAATTTGACATATTTCGAAGTTCTGAATTAAACGAAAAAACACCATGTCCTTTCTCAACAACCTATAATTTAAGTATTCATATAACTTATTCATTTATTCAATTCCACTTATACTCAATTTCATTTCTTAATTGGTTTGGATAACATACGAGTACATACAACATATGACGACCACATGTTGCTGTCCTTGATTTGTAAATTACCAATACCGCCCCACAAGAGAAGAACTTTCTATTCCCATAAGTTAAAAGACTGTATTTTGCTTTTGAACTTTTTTCTTTTCAAAAAGTATGACCTTAACCTAAAAAGGAGAAAATCAAAACCAATTGCACCAAAACCACACTTAAACCATAAAGGAAATTAAAAGAAGCTAGAAGTTGGTAGGTAAGGTAGGTAGGTAAGTTGGCAGAAAGAGACATAAATATTTTATAAAGTACATAAAATTGAACCTCTCAGAGGACATTTTTCCGAATGTTGTTGATGTTGGGAAGAACGCAGGAAGGCAATTGTTGCAGTTACCCAAACTCTACCCTATACTCCTGTCACCTACCCTACGTCCCTACCCATATAATGTCATTCTCATTGTGTTCTTCGCAAAAGGAAAAGAGCTTTCACCAAATAAGAATTTCTTGCCTCTTTGCCATGACCTCTTGAAAAATAAAATATAAACCAAAAGACTCCATATGCCGTTTGGTCTTGTGTCTAAGGAAGAGTTCCAATGGCTTTGGTTTGGTAGGACAGTTTTATAGTGTCATGCAATCTTGATCCACTTTACAAAAGGCAAGGCAAATCTGTTACAACGATAGAGAGAGAGAGAGAGAGAGAGAGAGAGAGAGAAAGAGAGAGAGTGAGATAAGGAGAAAGAAAAAGGGAGACATCAACAAAATGAGAGTGTACCTATTCACCATCACCATATTCAATCGGGGACTAGGTCAAATGTATAGTAAGTTTAACTCACAATCACAAGGGCTTTATGGAAGCAGAATGGACTTTTAAAGGCTTCAACCACAGTCTCTTGACATACAAACAAATTATCCTGGACATTTTCACTCGACCCCAAGCTAATAAACTATTTAGAAAGGAACTTCCTTCCCAACATGCACAAATAACGGTACCTATGCCTGAACTATAGCCTACATTACATGGTCCTGCTGCACTACTATTGTATCTAATGTACATACATACATAGTATATTCTATGCCATATTGCCATGTAAAGGGACATTTCAGTGTGACATGTTGTATCATCTACACGTGGCTAAAATCACATGGCACACATTTAAGAGAGCAGAGGGAATTTTCGAATCACTTTGTTGACTTGTGTGGTTCTCAAAAATATGCAAACACTTGTGTGTGGTGTGGAAAATTAAGACTATTTTACTTCGAGGTACCTACTACAAACTGAATGTGGTTGAATTTTTACACAAAACTAGCTGTTGTATAGCAAGAGTAGAATATCCAAGCATCTGCTAAACATCTCTTTTTAGATTTCGTGCCATCGACCGACCCTTTACTGATTAAGAACAAAAATGCAGCGGAGTATTGGAACCCTTAAAATGTACAAATACTAAGCTTTCTTTATAAAATGACAAACTTATGTAGGTATATTCTTCTCATGAAATGAAAAGTAAAAATGGCCAACAGTTTTTTTCACTTGAGAAAAATTCATCGAAGCTTTAAAAACAGACCTGGCGAAATTCTTCCTCATACTCATAAAGTTATTTGAATCGATATGGTGGTAAAATGGTTCAAACACCATCACATTTATGTGAAGTAAAGAGAATAGTTAACCAAAACCCATCCAGTATATTCACACACACACAACCATCCGTAGGTATATGCAAAATTATAAGACCAAACATGAACCTTCCTCGCTAGGACTAGGGCTGAACTTGTCCTGGTATAGAATGTTAAATTTCCTTCACATCTGGTAGGTCTAGGTGGGTCTAGGTAGGGCATGCAGCAGGCATCCAAGGCAATATGGAATAGGTTCAAGAATTTGCATGTCGTCCGTCCAATATCAAGGTTAGTTTCTGCTTTCTGATGAAGTTCGTTTGCAACATGCCAACCATAGTATATAGACTTTTGTTAACACCATGTGGCTTAACTACCCCGACCGTTACAGCTCCTCTTTTCCTATTCCTAGACCAAAAGACCGACCGACTAACTGACTGATTTGATTGCTATCGTCTCACTCATATATGGCTGGCTCTCCGTTTTCGTGGTCACGATCTTGACATCGCAGCGATATGTTGTGAATATATGTAGTTATTCCAAAATGTATGGCACTTTTGCATGGTCCGTCCCCCTTTCCATCTCCATCCCTCTCATCATCAGACAAGTACATGATGCAGGTTTTTAAATTGATTGCAGATTTAAAAAGTAGGATAAAAAACGTGGATTTACTTTTGAGTTTCTTATACAAGTAATGCAACTGCAACTTACAATAACAACGCAACTCTAAGCTGACGTGATTGACTGTGACTGTGATTAATCTTTATTCCTTTTTGAAATCAACTCTAGCTAATTTTATTTATAGTGCAAAACGTGACTTCCTTTGTTTGGTTTTGGCTTTGATTTTCAGATGTTGAGATAATAAATCGTGTGGTTTGTGACATGTAAACTTCATATACTACTCGTATCTCGTATAAACCAAGCTAAGATACGTTACTTCTGGGATAGATGATATTTTTAGAGTTCAACTATGAAAAGATTTATTACCTTCTTTTTCTAGGTATAGTAAATAAGTCTGAAGTCAAATGGTACAATATTGTTCAGCTATCTTTGGAGTCCAGGTGAAAAGTGTCAAATATATACATACACAGGTGTGTAGTTCGTCAGAGTGATGTCACTCTATAAAAATTCATGTGAATGATGATGATAGAATGAACATTTCTAAGGGAATTTTAACCTGATTTTTAGAAATCTTTATATAAATAGGCCAAGGAAATTTTTGTGGTACCATTTTCTCAAAAAGTATTTCGATAGATTTCGATAGATCTTTTAAAATGAAACTCGAGTTTTAAAAACCCGGACTTTACTGGAAAAATGAGGACTACAAAACGAGGACAGAATAAAAACCTTTTTACTGTTAAAGAATACAAAAAATAGTATTAAAATAAAGTCCACAAATATTCTTGAAAGAAACAAATTAAATGTACCTAAACATTTAAGAAGTGAAATGAAAAAAGTCGCAGTTTTAACTTACAGATAAAGTCCCTTTTAGACGATCTATTTTCAGTCCAGTTGTCAGTTCAGTTACAATGAGATTCAGTTCATCAATTTAACTGAGAACTCAACTGACAACTTATGGGAATTCCATCAGTTTTAGTTTAACATCAGAAAGCTCAACTGATAGCTCAATTGAAACTAAAATGGGCTTCAAAGTCTTAAGACAAATGTATTTGTTTTGACATAAGTATATGACAGCTCAAAGGTTCTTTAATTTCTTTTCTTGTGTATTGGACCTGTTCGATGATTTAATTTAAATAAACTCGGTTAATTTTTGAACAGCCATTTAATTATTACATAAAAGTAAATACATAGAAACTCAATGTGTATAAAGAGTACAATCCTGGGCAATTGACAAAAAATATTCCGGAAGTCCCCGACAAAAGAGTATCCAAACGGATGACAACACTTAATTATGGCTGAAAATTCACAATTGTGGAGATGTGCACTTTCGAACACTGCAAAATTTAAAAAAAAATTCTAGAAGCAATGTTTCTCCTTCAATATATTCGATCAAATTGTTTTTGAAATTCAAAGTCGATTTTCTAAACTTGACGATACTAGTTACTTTAAACGCCTTAATTCTAAATTATAATTTGTATCTACATAAGTATGTACATACATATATGTATGTGAAAAAGTTTTATTAAAATTATATGAATGTATGTATTTCAATTTATATCAATTTACACCATTCCAAAAACATTTTTATTGAAAATTAGAAAAATGATTGAAATTGTGATTTGATAACCATGCGGGATATTCGCTCTTATGACATTTGGAATTTTAAACCCATTGGCGCAAAATTTTAAACAACCTAGTGTTAGGGACTTAACATTTTACTAACTAGCAATTTGCTAAATATTTAACAATTTACTAACGAATCCAAAATTTTAAACCCTCTTTTTCGTTTTGCTAACTAGTAAATTGCTAACTTCTTTTTATTAATAAATAGGCATCCGAACATGTCCAAATAGTGACGGTTCGTGAAAATTAGCAAAGCAAACATACTTAAACGGACCCATTAGTTGGAAATGTCCCAACTGTAAAGTGGACAATCCAATGCAATCCAATAAGATTAATATACACATGAACACAGGTTTATTCTCGTATTCAATCATCCTGATGTAGATTTCTTTGAAAAAAGCATTTTTCTGCACAAAGACTTCAAATATTTCGAAGTCTTCGTCTTCCGATAACGAATCAACACTTTGAAGTAAAATTGGAAAGAAGTTTTTCTAGGATAATGACAGATATCATATGAATTTAGCAAATTGCTAAAAGTTAAAGTAGGGTTTTCGGAATTTTAACTTTAGCAATATGTTAAGAGATAGTAAAAGGTTAAAATCGCTAAAAATTTGCTAAATCGTTTAAAATTTTGCACCATTATCTCTGATAGCAATTTGTTTACGGAAAATAGGATATAACTCCATTGTAGACATTTTAGATGTAAAATGTTCATGATCAGCTTATTACCCTTTTTGTGGGATATTCGCGAGAAAGTAAGGCCTATGAGCATCTAAATTGACATTTTGAATAAAATAGGTAAATTTATTAGGCAAACTAAAAATATTATAAAATATATTTAGTCTAAGATCCGAGTATAAAGCGACCTTCACCGAATTGGTTAATGGATGAAAAGTATTTTATGTCAAATGCAACATGTTTACAAACATATCGCGAGTGGGTTGGCTGAAAAATTTCAGTCCAGGATATTATTAATTAATTATTGAAAAATTAATTTTTTTTTTTAAATTGCACTGGTTTGGTTAATAGACAACTTACATACCAATCGAAAGTATGAAGCCCATGGAATATGTAAACGTTAGGTTGGCTATATTTTTCACGTCACAACTATAGGGTAGGCAGGTGTAAACAGGTAAGTCAACAAAAATAAAATGCACAAAAAATCAGTCCTGAATGCCGGTTGTCAAGTTTTAAAAATCAAAAAATTGCCTCATTATTCAGAATTGAAAAAACGTGCTAACTACTATGTATGTATATTGATTGTTGTTATTTATAAACATTATATTGTGATAAGAAATGGCTAAAAAGTGTTTTTTATGTAATTCGGACGACGGTGTTCTTGATTTTAACGATGAAACTTTTGAAACTGTTCATTAAAATTGAATTTTCGTAAAAAAAAATTTAAATACAGTGATGTTGAAATAACCAATCCATCACTCGAATTTTTAGGTTATCATACCACGTGTTACAAAAAAGTGACTGCTTTGGGCAAAAAATATAATGAAGAGTTTAATAACTTTCTTGCTGCGAATACGGTAAGTGCATAATAATTTAATCTTTAAAATTATCTTAGCAAATACATCTTCTAAATTTTTTTAACAATGAAATAATGACACGGAAGATTGAGAAATTTAAACATTTTTGATTATGTTTTAGTCAAATAAATCATTTAAAATTTTTTTTTTTAATATTTCCGCCTTATGATTGATATGATAATTTTCGAGATACATATGTAAACTATTTTAAATTAACTTCGAATATGAGGGTTGAGAAAACAAACAACAAAATTATCCTATTTCTGTCTCTTTGTTACATCGTTACTGGGATTATTTGCTTTTATAACTATCAATATTAAATTATAAACAAAAAATTATTCATCTAACATTTTTAATTTATAACAAAAATTGATATTTTAGGAGGATGCAAATACATCAACTACTGATGGAGACCCAACACGTTTAGATTCCAGTGTCAGTTCTTGTACGACAATTCCTGAGGATGAAGAGAGTAATGTTGACGACATGTCACAGTATTCTGCGAATTTGGACATGGTAATAAATTATTTTATTTTTTTTTGGAGCGGTTTCTATTTTTTTTTTTTTTTTTTTCAAAATTTTCATATGATATGAGGAAAATAAATTCATTGTGAAAAATGATCCAGTTTTCGATTTTTTTTAAAAATGTTATTAATATTTTTCTTTTTCATCTTTCGAGATCACGAACATGAAATTATAAAAAAACATTCATTAATTGATATTTTATGCTCCATTATTTTTTTATCGATTTTTATTTTAAAATTAATTTCAATAATTTTACCAGCAGCCGTCAACATCAACAGCATCACCATCGACATCAAGCAATTTCAGTTGTCTGTTTTAACGTTTACATATTCCATGGGCTTCATGCTTTCGATTGGTATGTAAGTTGTCTATTAACCAAACCAGTGCAATCTTTTTAATATATGTTTGTAAACATGTTACATTTGGTATAAAATACTTTTCATCCATTAACCAATTCGGTGAAGGTCGTTTTATACTCGGATCCTCTACTAATTGGGGTACTTTTTTTTCAGAGTTTGATATTCGATTTGTATTCATTGGAATTTTTCTACATATATTAAGTTTGCCAAGCTTAAAAAAGCCAATATTAGATTTCAGCAAAAAAAAAAAAAAAAATGCATCAATCGGACACCTTCAAAACTAGAAAATTAATTTTTATTTCAAACCTCACAATGTCAACTTTAAAAAATTTAAATACCAATTATTACAGACCAAACCACCCTCCTCATTTCTGCCACTTAATCCACCAGAAAATAAATACATTTTAAATTCAAAAATAAAATCATAGAACCTATGTACGAATTGGCCACGAAATTAATTTGAATCAACAACCAAAACCATCATAGAATTAAAATGATCAATGAACCATAAGGCACCTGCCCCCAGGCTTCAATTCATTTTCTATAGACAGAAAAAAAAAACTTTGTAACACGTGCATTTGCATTGGGGTAACTGTCAGCGGGGGGAGGGTCGTGGATAGATGATGAATAAAATAATAATTCTTTCCAAATACATTTCTACCTGATGCTATTGCTATAAACCAATTTGTTTGCTTTAACCGGATATCCGCTTGATTAGTACGCAATACTATTACCATTGCACCATAACAGATTTGCAAATGTCCTGCAAATAATTATCGTTATTTCCAACATCATTCCCAAAATATATTTGCTTATATGAACACATGTATTTACACAGACAGCCATTAATAAATCAATATTTTTGTATTGTACATAGTTACATTTGTGTGTGATTGTGTTGGTCGAAATTTCGTTTACAGTTCATCTCAAATTTCACATCAGCAACTGTGAGTAGCTACTTCAATAATCTTCCCATTCCCGAGTGCCCCTTTTGAACTGGTGAATAGAAATTTCAATACTTTTCCAAATTCGGTCTGGTAGGCGTCAAGGGAGGTGATATGGAGCAATGATGATAAGTTGGACTTATTAAATTTTTCCTGGTATAGAATTGGTCAGTTAGATTGACATTATTTATTGGTATAGGTAAGTTGCATAATGTATATGGTCGAACGCACGGTGGTGAGGGGATTGACGTGATTGTGTTAAATTAAATTGGCCAACCTATTATGGGCTTTGTAATGGGCCCCAGGGAAATTTAGAATCATGATTTTTCAATGTATCGATGAAACATACGAGGAAAAGGGCTGACGAATATTCATCACGTATCCAGGAAATAGAGAGCTTTAGAGCAAACATTGATTAATATTTGTGGATTAAAATTAAAATTTATTGTTGAATAGAAAATTGAAAATATTCGAAGGCGAAGGTTCGATCCTTACACCAAAATCTCTGCAAAACCCTGAGGTAACATCTTAAAATTTTGCAATGATCTCTGATAATTCCTATACCTTCAACCAGTTGCATAACTTAAGCCCTTAATATCCATTAGAAGCCAATCACCTCAATGACCTCAGCTCTATGGAATATGGAATAGGTGCTCCACGTGTCCTTTGGAAAATGTATCCATAGCAGCTTTTGCAACCACATTATTGTGCACATGAAATCCTATGTGCATTTATGGACTCCTCGTTCCTCGTTTCTCGTCACCTCTTTGGGTTTGAACAAAATCAAACTTAAATTAATTTCTTAAAGAGATTTCTCTTTGGTTAGCCAATATAAGTACACACATTCCTGCCATATTCACATCACACCTTGGACTATCATCACAGTCGCCTGTTTGGATCTGAAACCTGGGATACTATTTGGCAGGCAAAGCCAACCATGTTTGCCTTGTCAAAAGGTGGTTTTGATGGGTTTTTGTTGTTGTTGTTGTCTTTGATATAATTATATAGAAGATAGAAACTACAAACACAGGACTGCGTATAGTTTCGTTTACGCTGGCGCTGCTGGCGGGCGAAACTGTGTATATCCTGTGGCTGCGGATGTGGAATCGCATTGCTTTTCATGTGTTTGTGTAACCGAAAACACTGACAAACATTCATATATCCTAATTAGCATTGTTAATTGGATAAAACCAACACTCTGCACCCGCCTTAATGAGACGGTATGACTTTCAATTCAATTTTGAAAAGCTACATTAAAATTGAATGTCGAAATTCAATAAAATCTTGGAATTTATCCTTGCTTTTGAGTCATTTTATGGTTTTGAATTTGAGGTTATAATTTTATGAATTAGTCATGCTAAAAGCAATTCCTTTTGAGATACTATCACAGTGTTGGAATATTGGAAGAAGTCTTGAAGTACCTAGTAGTTCTTAGGGTTAATTTTAGATTTCTCGAGAATTATGCATGCGTCTGGAATTTTGAAAAGGAATTCTTAATGTTTCTTTCGGATCACAAATATAAGATCATAGATTAGGTATTTGAATTTTTAATATTGAAGTATGGAAGAAATGATTGGTAGTTATTTTACAGCAATATTTCTATAGAAGTAATTCATTAATAGCACAAGACAAACCTTCAACAGTTAAATAACTTTGCTCTTGATATTTAAGTGTGTTACTTTTTTGTATCCAAATTTAATTTTTAAATAAGTAATTTTGTGTAGAAACATCAATTTTATAGCTTGGAAGTGACATTTGGAATGCAGTATTAAATTTATTAAAATTAATTTCAATTTTGAAAGTCGTAATCTTTGATATTCATTAACTACTACTTCATCATAAGATATTTTTTATTGCCGCATTGAAATTGAAAGTTTCCTCTTTATATTTATATTCTTTTAATATGTAGTTCAATATCAATTACTTTTATAAGTTATAACTTTCATCATTAAATCAAAAACCACGATATTTATACTTCCCGCAGTTTAATAAATTTCCATAAAAAAAATATCCAATATTGAGTGTTTGTTCATGTCAATATAATCTAATAACAACAAAATAATTTTATGTCACTGAACTGAATTTTCTAGGAAAAAATAAAATAAAAAAATGTTGTAAATGAAATATGACAGTCCTATCGAATGGCGATGGCGAGCAGGATCTGTCATAAATTCAATTTACCAACCAACTTCCTCCTGTTCAGCGCATTCACTTGCAGTTAACGTAGAGCGTGTGTCGCGTCAGTCGGTTGTTTCGGTCGGTCGTGGTCAGTCGGTAAGTTAGTGCTACTGCAACTGCGAGCACACTTTTTCACTGCAGTTGCAGCAGTATCTACCTATGCATGTTTATCAGCCACAATTTTAACCAGGCATTCACGATTTATTTCACTTAAATTCACTTGGAATTGGAATTATTTTTGTACAGGGACGGATCAATTCATTTGGAATCTCTTACTTGCAGTTTGAGCATTTATTTGCATTGAAAATGAGTACAAGATAATTCAAATGAATTTAAAGACTCCAATTATTCAAGATTGATTGTTAAATAAAGTAATGAATAAAAAACTTAATACATAAGTGACTGCTAATAAATGAACAGTGTTCCAATGAATGCAATGAATTATCTTGAAATTGATATCCTTTTACGACCTGCATATACGAGTAAATACTTACAACGGATTGTAACGTTTGTGAATATTAGCATCTGTCATTTAAGTTGAGTTGTTGGAAAAAGAAAAGCAGCCGTCAATAGCCAATCCCTCCTCTTTTTAAATGAACAACATATCAACGTATGCGTCTACGTGCATAATTTACCAACAGTTTTTGTTTGTTAATAAATATTAAATTGACAATTTCACCTGTCCTCTTTACTCTTCTTCTTCTCTCTCTCTTTTTCTATCTATCTTTATCTTCCTGATGCCATACCATAAATTCAAGTGAATAAAATAAAATGGATCAACACAAAATTAAAATAAAACCTGTAGCGTGGTCAATAAAAAAAATTTGTCAGGCACCTTTTTTTTGAAATTAAAAAAGAAATGAAACTTAAAAAAATCAATCCTCAAACGAAATCCGGAATAAAAAAGAAATCGCCAATAAATTCGTGCATGAAGTGCTTATATTTTATTCATCCATGGATTCCTTTTCGTGGTGCAATATTGGTTTCATTTTTTTTTTATCTCTTTGCGGAAATAAATGAAATGATGTTTTTATTTGATGTGAAAGTACAACAACTATTTATAAACAAAATAAGTGCAGGTATGTTTTGTTTTTGCAACAAGAATTTATCATTGAAATCAAACCTCATTTATGAACAAAAAGGTAAACAAAATTGAAATCAAAATAAAAACTAAACTAACAATTTTGAATTTTAGATTGAGGTATTTTTTTTTTTATTAAATTTTAATTTTCACCACAACATTTTTTTTTTGTATTTTTTAATTTTCAAATTATACAATATTTTTATATTTTTTTTAAAACCAACTTACAGATGTTTTAATGAACAAGTCAACACAAAAATTCCCAAATTGTTTGAATCTTTAATCCGATAAAACTAAAATACAAATTATAATTGTTTGGTTGCCGACGCGACGGGGAGGGAGGGTTGGGGAGAGGGTAACTTTAACCTGTGAATCTATTTATATTTGGTTGAATATATTTTGTTGTTGTTTTTTTTCGGTTGTATGGAAATTTTATGGACTTAAAGTTATCAAATTGATTTATGTATGTTTTTTTTATTTTTTGGTTATGTTGAATGAATGCGGAAATTAATAATTCATTATTTTAAAAAGGATCAACGATGGTGATATAATGGTGGGTAATTAATAAACGGAAATCAACTTCATTTGTTAATAATTTCATCATCAAGATTAGGGATTATTTTTAACAATTTACAATCTACAATATATTAAATATTAAAAACATCCACTAGAAATTTTCGATTTGTTGACGTTTTTGTGTGTTTTATGTTTTTTTTTTGTTTTGTTGGCAGGGTGATGATTTATAAAATAGGTTTACGAAACACGATTGGTATTAATTTAGAGCTTCAGGGGTTAAAGGTAAATTAGTTTATTTGAAAATAATATACTATTAAGTTATTTTTATTTGCTTTATTTTGGTTGAAGAGGATTTTTGGATGTTGTTTGAGCTTTAAATATTTAAAATTAGAATTTAAATTAAATTTCCAAAAAAAAAATCATATCCGATGGAATTTGCAATTTATGGAGTAATTTTTAATGAGTTTAATTATTTTAAGGTTTATTAAAAATATTACGTTGTCAACGTTAAATTGTTTAAGTCGATAGGAATTGGACTATTTTAATTTGACGTTCTAATTTAAAGTCTGTTTTTTATACATCACTGATTGTTTGTTGCTTTGTTCTTATATAAGCCGTCTGCACGGAACCTTTAGAAATGACAGTTCTTATACCTAAGTTAGATTAGAAAAGGGATTTACACGTCAAAACTCTTGTGCATTTTTTGCCCGGGATTATAAATTAAATTAAAGCTTAATCTCCTATCAACTTTTCTCAATCTGGGCCTTGGCTTTTATTGTTGATTTCTTGGATTTCTCTATATAATGTATTTTGATATGCCAAATAATCAAAACCTTTTCGATTAACTTCTTGACAATGACAACGGGGGCAATTGGTATCGTGTAGTATTTTTTTTTTTCTCAAAATGAACTTGAACAATTTTATTCCTTCAAGTCCCTCAAGACGTATGAATGATGAATAATTCTTCTACTAAAAAAATATAGTTCAACTTTCAACAACATGGTTTACCTTGTCAATATGGAGAGATTTCTTGTTCTTGTTTTTTTTTTTTGTTGCTGTCAAAAAATTCGTGCGTTAAGGTTGTCTCGTTAGTCGTGAGCTGCAAGGTAAAACGCAAAGGTTCCATAAAACTTTATTATTTACTTCAACATACACGCTACCTTCCTATAGGTTAGGTCTACCCTACCCCATACTTACATATATATCACCTTTACCCAGAGTCCCCATTCCACATTCGATTCCTTTCAACTCGTATGTTGATGCCCCGTAGCGGGTTGCTCGTAGATGGTAGCTGGTAGCGTGAGCGAAGCCAAGTTAAACAACAATCTTCTAACTTTTATCACTTTTAAAGGAATTACGTTCTGGATGCCAATAACGGCATCAATGTGTGTGCTGTGCTACCAACCAACACGGTAAATGTATGAACGCTAAAGATAAGACGTTTCCATGTCCTCTTTCTTACCTGGCTAAAATAGAAAACGAAATAAAATAAAATAAAAATCAAAATAAAAATAAAATATCCTTTATAACTTAAGTAAGCGTGTATGGGATTGTGAAGTGTAGGTGGCTCTGGTAGTACCTTACCTACTCACACACAAAAGTCATTCAATAGTCAATGTTACGTGTATAGTATGCCAATTTTGACGTTTACTCCTCTGTGACGATGCCAATGGAATCGCCTGCCCTTTCTCGTCACACGTCTATCTGTTGTCTTGTGAATGGAAGTGAAGGGAAGCTGAGAAAGTTGAAAAAAACAAGAAGAAGAGCTGCGATAACGATTTCAAATCGAAAACTCATTACGCATCGATGACTTTTGAGGCAAGTTTTCCGATTTAATGGCGGTTGTTTGCAAAAGAACGCCAACAAAATGATGAAATCAAAATGAAACTTTTCTATAGCAAACAAACAAATACACAAACACGTTCACACAAAAAGTTGTTAAAATATTTAGTTGTGTTTTTGTTGTTGTTGTTTTTTCTTACAATTTGTATTTTGATTATTTTGATAGCTGGATATGGTTCGTGTGTAAATTAAGTTAAGGATTTTGGTGTTAAATTGAAATACGAAAATTTGTCATTTGATTTAAAAATTACGACACTGATTTTATTTTGCTGATATTTGAGAGTGTATTGGGGTCTCAGGAGGAAAAGTGCCATCCTAAATTAACCATTTTCTGTGATTTTGTATATCGACTCCACATATAAAATGACCATATACCCTTTAATGGAAGTATGGAACGGAGAGCCTCGCTTCCACTGTGGTTCGAAAATTATTTTCATTTTTAATAGGAATATAAACAAAGCTTGAAAAACAACTCACAAAATAATTTGCTGGTTAATAATTTGGTTTGTAGAGCTTTTCAAAGTTAAGCAATTTTGTACTCTAGAATAAAAAATGACAAAAATGATTTTTTTTTCATTTTCTTCTTTTTGCTTCAATGCAAAATTATATTCAATGAAGAGTCTTAAGTTTCTACTTGTAAGTAATTTAAAGTTAAAAAAAAGAATTTTTTTTAAATAAGAAATATAAATTAAAAAAATAACACTTTTTATGAGTTTTGACATTTGAGCAGAGTTAGAAACAAAGACCTGCTGATGAGTGCTTAGTCCCCCTGAAAAATTACAAGAATATATGCCCAACTACTTATTAAACCATATCCAAAATTGCAGCTGCAACTCTTTGTAATATGTATTTTAAGATAATCTAATTCGTTTTAAAAAAGGCAAAAAAGTACTAACATTTCGGTCTTAAAAAGAAATCTACTTTAGGAATTTTGGAGTTATGTATTTCGCTTTTTAAAAGATGAACTAGAATATCTTCCTTTATCTTAATCGTAAAAAAAATCCACCTACTTCCAGTTTTCAATGCACGTAAGATCTCAAAAAGATCTGGAAAAAATGATTGCTCATAACTATAGTAAGTGTGTAAAATATAAGGAATTATGATGTTTCCAACGATTTTTTTCTTTTTATTCTATTTTATAAATAACAAAAAAAAATCTAATACAAAATTTGGTCCGTTTACTTTTATCCTACACTGTTTCACATTGGTCACTTAAACAGTTCATGCGAAGTCTTTTTTAACCATTATTTAGAAACTCATTGTAAAGCAATTTTCTCAAAAATCACTATTTTTATAGGCTTGGAAATTTTATTTAAGAAGAAAAAAAAATTATAGCAATATCTTTATGTGTTCAAAAGTTATGACTTGTGCAACGAAAAACGTAATTTTAGATGATCACCGTTTTGTTTAAACCCAAAATTTAACTAATATGTAACTTTACATCAAATGGTAATTAGTTTTAAGATTTAAGTATTTATTCGAATAAATAATTCTTCTCTGTAAAATGAATAAATTTTATCTCATAAGAAAATCTCAAAATTTCACTTGAACTTAGATTTCCGTTCACATAGCGTATTATGGAAATGAAACGACAAAACTATTTCCAAAAAGTTTTCTTCTAAAAATCCAACAAGCCAAAAAATAAGGAAAATGAAAAATCTACATTAATGCCATCACCAATATCAAAACGATGATGCTAATATATCACCCGTCATCCATAACTTTCCGTTCATTCGCATTCGCATTTCAAACTATGCGAAAATGAAATTATTTCTATAGTAGGATTTTGTGGCATTTCCTGGGGAGAAAGAGGCATCCCCATCCGTCATCCCGATCCCGTACCGTATCACGCGCATGAAAGAATACCCAACTTAACTCATTCTTGAGCGGACCCAAGCGGACTTGAGCGGGCATAGCTTAGAAATACGAATTTTAAAATCCCCCCAAAAAAAAAAAAAAAAAACATCATTTCCAGTGACGCTAATCAAATGAATGCCAACCGGAGCAGTGGCATCGCGTCCAGAATATTATTCTCTCGCAAAAGAGGAAAAGGAAATTATATTTTTGAAGAACGCAAACTTTATGTTAAAATCCAAATTTTCAAGCTTCAAGAGATGAAAAGTTCTTCCTTTAAAATATACTTCTTCTTCGTTCTACGCTCATTTCAACCCACCGCCCGCCCGCCCGTCCGTCGCGGCCCATCGTCACATAGTCACATCATCAAGTTTCACATGAAAAAGAAAAGCAGTCAAGGAGATCATAGAATCTTAACAAAATATTAAGTTTTTAATGTGGTTGTCGTTTTGGAAATGTCAAAAATAAATAGTAGACGAAAATATATTTATCTATGTGTGTGTGTAAAAGTTATGATAGCTAAAGAATAATAAAACGGATTAAGAATTTATTAAGACGAAGGAAAAATAAGAAAAAAAAATCTTTGAAAAACTTGGAAGTGCTTTAGTTGAAAGTTTGGTTGTGAGAGTATTTTTATAAAAACAAAACTAATTTGGATAATTTTTTGAATTATTATTGCGAATGGTTCACTATGATTTTAATTAACAGAAAAAAAAGTATTTCACCATCTTTAGTGGCTATGGTGAGACGAGGTTGTAACGCTACTTTACTTTACATAAATTACATTTCTCAGGCTGTTAGAAGTGAAAATTTCAGGAAACAAATTTTAAAGTTTCACCTCACGAACTGTCAAACATCAATTCACAATCCACATCATGAAGTCACTCGTGTCACAATTCGTTCGATATGATGTGAACTAATGAACTAAAATCTATGCATTCAACACTCATTTTTGTGTCAAATGGAAACGACTATAGTGAGATGAAATATACAGTCGACGCCACCTGTAACGACGCTGCTTTAAACGACCACTTTTCTATCATTTGGTTTGCTTTCATACAGTTTGTACTATAGTGCAACGTCTGATATAACGTCGCAGCCTATAACGACTCCTTGGAGCCGCTTATAAAGACTGACTGAAAAAGAATGATAATGAGTGAAATTGAAAAAAAAAATGAGAAACGAATCCAGGCATATGTTAGATGTCATGTAACTGCGAATTACTACTTGAATTTGAGTGTGTCCCAACAGATACATAATCACATTCAGCTGCAGCCCATAGTTCTTTACTGTTACAACAACAAAGTTAACTGTTCTTTTTATTAGTGTTAATTAACAGATTTTCAATGAAGATTCAATTAAAAAAAAACGTAAATAAATGGAACTTGTTCCTAAAATTTTAAAGTAGATATATTATTGTATTCGTTATAAGCGGTATCGACTGTAGTATGGACAAGATTTACTCTTGCAGGAAGTGTCAATTGTTTTTAAAAAAGAAGTTTCTTTCTTATAGCAAATTTTTCCCTCGAATTCAAATTAAATTTATCGAAGAAATAGAATTATACCTATTTAGTTTTTCACTTTCACTAATTTGACAATAAAGGAAATTATTATTTTTTCCAATTTCCATTTATAATTTGATACGTTATACGTAACGCAACCTACTGTTGACAAGCATCATCAAATTAGCTAGCAGTCATATAAGACTCTTGGGAAATCGAACTGAAAGCATTTGTATCTATAGAAAAACAAATACAAATACACACAAGCTAACGCTAACGCCCCGAACGACCATTACCAATACCAATACCAACCGACATACACAACACAGTCAGGATTCATACATTATACTAGAGGTATGTCCTTCTATAAGACATTGAATATTATATATGCTTTCAGCCAAATTGGTAGCATGAATGATTTTTAGGGTCAACAAAAGGACAATATAGTTTTCTATGGATAAACTTTGGTGGACAACGATTACCGTTATTATGGTTATGATTATGATGATGATGATGATGATAATAATAGAAATGAATACCTATTATATTATTTTGATAAGATGGGGGATTCAAATGCCAATAACCTGGTAGATGAAGTTGGAAGAAGTTAAATTTATTAAATTTTGAAGGAAACTCAACTCATGTCATAAACCACAATCCACACTCAATCTGGGTCTGAGTTTCTTTTGATGCAAAAGATTGTCAAGTCCAATTTTAACAATGTTAAGTTGTAAATTTCAGTTGAGTAATACTCGAGTCTATAAGAAAATAATAATTAAATCCAAAATCCCGAAACACATGAGCATTTAATCGAGTGACCCACCATATGTCCCTTACCTTTCCAAGGTCAAGGTCCATCATCAGGATCTGGACTGGATGTGGACGAAATTTCATTACTTCACACGTACTTGTGAGTTATAAATAAAAAATTACTTTTTTATCGCTTTTTTTTTTTTGGTACATGAATTTTCGTATCCCGTACAAAAACATTCTGGATGCATGCATGCTGCCAATCTTTGATTATAAAACATAGGTTTTGAAAAGTAAAGAGGACGAGACGGGTTGGGGTGGATTTTCCGAAGAATAAAAGTTATAGCTGATATGGAATTCATGAGAAATCGTTAAAATCGAACGATAAAGTGAAAAACGTTGCTCGTTGCAATATTCGTTGTCGACGCGTCGTCGTCGTCGTTTGTATAAAATGCAAGTTTAAGTCTTCTTCTAGACTCTGGAAACTGGAACACAAGGAAGAGAAGATGGATACTTTATATTACTTATCATACATATATAGGATATAGGAAGACCCAAAACCAGATGGGAGTGTATAGGTATCAGTATAGTAGTCGGAGTAGAGTGGCGTTATAAAACGCATGAACGACAAAACATGCATTCGGAAACGGAAGTTGCCTTGGGAGAGAGTTTTATGACACATTACACATTTATAACGACACACGCTCGTGTCGCTTGCTCGAATGAAGAAGTTTGTCTGCAGCGAAAAACGAGAACTATTAAAAAAAAAAGAAGAAAATGTAGAGCAAAATGTTTTCCAATAAAACACACAAAATTTAAACGAGGGAGGCAGGGTAAAAATGGGAGATTACAGAATGTAAATAGCATCATAAAATGTCGCAAATAAGTTTATGGGAGGAGAGGAAGGTGTAGCTGGTTAACTATTCTAGCAACTTTTAATGGGATAAATTCGATAGAGTACTCGTATCTCGTATGAGAATGAGATTATGAAGAAATAGCTACTTTGGTTCACATCACACACACATCTACGTTTTGATCGTCGGCGTCGTCCTTGGTTGTGTGTAAGGATTAAATGAGAGAATTAAGAACTTTAATTGACTGTCTTATAGTAGCCTAGGTAGAATAACATGTTAATTTATTAAGCACCAAATGATATAAGTGCAGATACAAGGTAAATATATTTTTTTTTAATTTAATGCTAATGAACAGACTTACCACTTTGACTTTTTTTCAGTAGAAATTGCAAATGAAATGAGTACAAAAATCCAGATCACTCTTTTTTTTATTCAATTCAATTTTAACCACACAACTGAAATAAAAGGATTATAATTTGAATCAAGTGCAAGCTAGGAATTATGTAAGTAATAGTGTAATAATTATTGAACACATCCATTTTAACTCATTTTGACGTCTTGTCAATTTGTCATTTTATCTTGCTCACACCATTATGTATATTTTTAAGAGGATATAGAGTAATAAGCGAGATGAAATACTGAAACGTCAAACTGATTCGTCTCAAAAGTTTCCAATGCAAACACCGCCAATTTGACATCTGAGTTAAACATTCGAACATATTTAATTTTGAGTTTTCTTTTTCAAATTCTGTACAATCATTCTAAATTGTAGTTACTTTTAAGGGGAGGTTTATGACAGAAAATCAAAACCAAAACTTTTAATACATACATTTCTGATTAAAATCTCATGAAGTTTTGTTTTCTTCAATTTGAAAATTTCCAGGCACACAAATTTGTAAAACTTATATTTAATTTATTCAAAGAAATAACAAAAAATTTACCTTTCACTCAAAAAGATGTCAGTTATACACTTCAATCTGCTCCGGTTAAAGTTTCTTTCAGACTATACCTTCTTATGACGTTTCCCATTTCTCTATTAATTTAAAGTCTCTATAAGCATTCCTGATACTAGAGTCTTGAGTTGAGTTTCCAATATTTTTGAATGTTGACATTGATTGTGTTGTGTTTCAAAAATAATTTGCCGTCAATCTGCGCATAAATAATTATTATAATAACTTTTGACAACCATTCCATCATTCTTCAAATTTTCATCCCTATCTTTTTCTCCTGAAAACCCATCAATAGAGGCAAAGAAGGACTTCTTCCTTATCTTTTATAATAATTTTCATTGTTCCCTGCCATTTGGCAAGGAAGCTCTTCATAAATAATTACACCTCGTTATGAAGCTCTGCTGTGCAGTGTATGTCTTCTCGAATAACATCTCGTCCATCATTTCGAACACACCGGCCGGATATGCTGTCAATACTTTCGCTATAATAATTAATTGAACTTGTTTTAAAATATTGACAAGAAAAAAAAAGGACGAAAGTGGGTGATAGGTATAATATTTCGAAAAACCAATATTTGGGAATCCAACGGTGGACACCGTTGTTTTTGGTTTGACGACACAATTTTTGTCAATTATTAATAAATTTTAAGTTGAAAGATTATTTATCAGCTTTTGACAATTATCGCACAGTAAAATAAAAGGTCATCCTGAAAAGTGATAATTTTGTAGCCTGACAGAATCATAATGAGTTCGCGATGATGACATCAGGTCAAAAATGTTTTTTAATTTCGGTATTTAATTTTTTTTTTTTTATTTGATAGTCTAATGTGTTTTGGGAAATGATGTGTTTTATTTTAGAAACAAATTTCCCTCCTATATAAAATAGATTATATTGCTTCGCATCTAATGATGATACTTAATTTGATTTGCTTCATTAAATTTGATTTTAAAACAAAACAAACCGATAGCAAGGTAGTACATGAATAGAATTTTCTGCACCACCAGCTTATGCCGAGTAATTAGTTTCCAATTCGATTTATCATTTAATTAGAAAATTTTGAAATAATAAATAAAAGTACATATTTATATATCTATGTTTTTATACTTAAACTGCTTACCTATGCGTGTGGAACTAATTTGGTTAAAGCTCTTAATTCTTAAATGAAATGATATATTGATGAGGAAATAGTCCTTGACACTTATTTAATTTATGTAAGTATGAATTAAAATGATATGAATGGGGATAAATTGATGTAGACAAAATTAAGGGAACTTTATATGTATTTGTATAGCTTTCAAGTTTCTTAAGTGATTCGGTTCTGTGTTTTTACCAGTTTTAGATTTAAATTTGAATTTTGTGTTAAATTTCCATCAATTCAAATTTTTCAGTTTAATCACACAGCAAAGTACCTCCCATTTTATAAATTTTGATTCAATTCATTTCAATTTTCAATGGCTTATTCAATGTTTCAATAAATTTTGTTTTCTCTAATTCAACACTATACAAAATACCAAGACTTTAACTCTTTTGATTTCTTCTAACATTTAAGTCCCAAGCTTTTCAATGATGGTGTAAAATTTACTTCAATTCAATTTCTTACAAATCGAATCAACTCAATTGAATTCAATTCAAACTTATGCAAACATATTTATGTATTTATTCAAGCAAATTGCAATTAATTTAAAATTACTCATGATAATGACAAAAAAGAAAAAAAAAACAACAGAATTTCACAAAATTTACATGACAAATTCCTCCCAAAGTCATTTATTACAAATTTCCTTAGTCGAATTGGAGATGTTTTTCCATTTCCCATTTATTCGGGACCAAATGAAATGAAAAGTCATATATTTTAATGTTCCTTATAAATTTCTCAAAGAAAGTTGTCTTTCTCTTTTCGATTCCTTATAAGAGTTAACTTCTGTATTTGATATGAGGGCAGATGAACAATATACACATAAAAACTTATATACATATACACATGTATAATGTACTATATTGTATGTGTAGTGTAGGTATGTATGCAGAAAAAGATGAATGGTGCCAAAGAAGGACGCAACATTCGTAATGGATTTTCTTTTCACAGATTTTCTTGTGTTTTGTTAATTTTATTTAAATTTTCATTCCAAGGAGAGAGATGTGTATTTTTTGATTGCCAAAATACTCATGAGTCATTGGAAATCAAAAAAAGAGACAAAAAAAAGAACAATTTAAAATAAACTTTATTACGAAAATTAGATTTACAAAACCAAAGTAGAAAGAAAATACAAGAAAATTGAATCAAAGCAAAAAGTGAAGGTATTCGAGTACGAGGCATGAAACAGAGAAATAAAAAATTTAAATTATGTAATTTTATATTCTTTTTTTTTATCTTGGTTTGTTCTTTTTTGTCCTCTATCTTGAGTAATCCTTGAAGAAAATCTCCAGATGATGTCTTTTTCTTTATCTGATGATTTTTTTGTTTGTAGTTTTATCTTGCGGTCTATTTAATAGGAATTCTGGCACATTTTCTTTAATTTTATTTTAAATTGAAGTTTGTGATCTGAATATCAGAAAAAACTTAAGATGATGATATAAATTTGTGTCAACAAATTCATTGGGATTTAGAACTTTTTTCACAGATCGTTTAAATCTGATAAATCTGTGCTATAAAGATGTTTTATTCTTAATGAAACAGGAAGTTTTCACAGCTTAGTGTTATTTTATACAGGGTGAAACATTACTATAGGTAATTATCAAAAGAATCCCTCCCCTGGATTAAAACGCTGAAAGTGATAAATATTTTGATGTAATGCTGTAATATTTTTTTAAAAATTCAGTGCACCAAAAATTATATATTTAACTAGCAGACCCGCCCACGCTTTGCTGTGGCTAAGATTTTTATTAAATTGTATTGTAGTAAACTATTTAAGGGGAACAGTACCCTGTTTAAAAAGATTTATTGAAAAAAATTGACAGAATTCCTTCTTGTGTGAGTGGGTATTTAGCTTACTTCAAAATAAATTTAACTTGTACTTTAGCTTACATGAAACGTACCATAGCGCCATCTATTGAATACTTATTCAATCCATTACATATCGCCATCTTTTAAAATCATTTGGAGCTAACAGATAATTGTGACTGTCAAATAATAAATTGAGATGTAAGCTACTCTGTAAAGAAATTCGCTTAAGGCGCCGCCGTCTGTTCTAGACTTATGGAAACTACGATCAATAACAACAATAAACGTTTTTGATCAGTTTATTATTAATTATTAATTATTAATTATTGGGACCGTTAATTTAAATAATAACTATCCTTTCATCTAAGTTGGACCAAATTACATATAAATGTATATGCCAACTTTCATGAATATCAGTTGAGTTGTTTTTGAGTTCATTCAAGACATACACACGGACATTGAATTTTTATATATTAGGATTTTAGATTTTGTTTTGCTTCAAAAGTGTCAAAAACAAATCGAAATATAAATGCATGACATTTGAAATGTTATTTTACATTCTGGTGGCAGTTTCTTCATAATTAATATACTTATTTATTAATAGACTTGAAATTAATAACCAATAAATTGATATGTGCAAAAAAAAAAAACAAAATTGACCATCAGAAAGTTCCAAAGTAAAGTATCTCCAACAACTACTCAAGTTCTACTAATGCATGTTATTCAATCAAAAAGTCATAAACAACAAAAGATACGAGAGAATTGAGATAATAAAATATTAAGGTTTTAATATCCATTATAACCGCCCGTAATAGTCCAACAAAGCCTACACAAACTCCCCTTCTTCAATCAACGCCCATCACCCCCCACCCACTCCAACTTCCAGTCAAATTGTTAGATCAGATAAATAAAACTTGCAAGTCCTATACATCAGCGAGAAAACTCTTCACTCATCCATGAATAGTTAGCTGGGAACATTTAGTTTTTATCCCTAAGAAGTCTACATAATATCAAAAGTTTTTTTTTTCATTATTTATTGTGGACAAAGAAAGGAATCAGGAAGAAAAACAAAAAAGGACAGAAATGATATACAAAACATAGGACGTATGTACATAGGAAGCACAACTTTCTATAATTCCTTAATTCTTTTCCCAGGAGGATACCAGTAGACATCACACTAACAAAAACCACACAAAACAGAATTCCAAGTTTTTTTTCTTTATAACAACTAGAAGAAGATGAAGAAAGAGAGGAAGAAGAAGAAAAAGAAGATATGTAGCTTCCTAAAAATATGTAAAAGAAAAACCAAAAAGCTATAAGGAAAAGATAGGAAGAAACATTAAAAAAAAATCCCATTTAAGTATAGGATCTCTCAAGACGTTTGAGAAGAAAGGAGAAAAAACTTAACCCATAACTTTTATCTTTATCCCTGAAATCCTTTGCAAAATACTCTTGTCCGCTCCCCCTCCTCCCACCACCGCACCGTCACCATGTCCACCATCGCATCGCCATTTTCACACAATCCTTCTTCCTCATTTTGAACTGGATAAAATTTGTTGTTCTTTTTTCGCCTCACATTTTGCGTGGTTGTGGATTGGTGGTTTGGCTTATAAGTTTGTCGATTTTACCAAATAATGTTTTGTTTAACTTTTTTGATAAACACTGACGAAGACCAACCGTCCCCGCCCGCGCCAACCAGAACAGCACAAGAAAACAAAAGAATTAACAAAAGTGCAGCCGTTTTAGTTTGAATAGTTTTGGAGTCTTTTATGGAACTTCTTTAATGCTTTATTAAAAATTGGTTTAGTTAGGTACCATTTTTAGCTCCACTGTTATACTTTATTAACTCTTTAAATGACATTAAATTTCAATACTGCTTTCTAATAGTTAGATCTTAAAATCCAGGTGTTTCAAAGTAGGGTCAACTATTACTTTGACTTAAAGGCTTTAAAGTACGCTTGTGAATGAATGAGGAAAGCTGAGAACAACTGATTACAAAAATTAACTGAAGATAACTAAACATGACAGGTAAACTGTTAAAAAAATACTGAAAATGACTGAGGATGACTAATGATAACTGAAAATGACTGAGGATGACTGTGGATGGCTGAGGATGACTGAGAATGACTGAAGATGACTGAGGATGACTATAAAGGGCGACTGAGGTTTACTAAAGATAACTGAAGATGACTGAGGATGACTAAAGTTAACTGAAAATGACTAAGGATGGCTGTGGATGACTGAGGATGACTGAGAATGACTGAGGATGACTGAGGATAACTGAGGATGACTAAGGATGCCTGAGGATGACTGAGGATGACTGAGGATGACTGAGGATGACTGAAGATGACTGAAGATGACTGAGGATGACTGGGGATGACTGAGGATTACTGAAGATGACTGAGGTTGACTAAAGATAACTGAAGATGACTGAGGATGACTGAGGATGACTGAGGATGACTGAGGATGACTGAGGATGACTGAAGATGACTGAGGATGACTGAGGATGACTGAGGATGACTGAGGATGACTAAGGATGACTGAGGGTGACTGAGGATGACTGAGGATGACTGAGAATGACTGGGAATGACTGAGAATGACTGAGAATGACTGAGAATGACTGAGGATGACTATAAAGGACGACTGAGGTTAACTAAAGTTAACTGAAGATAACTAAACATGACTGATAAACTGTTAAAAAATTACTGAAAATGACTGAGGATGACTAAGGATAACTAAGGATGACTGAGGATGATTGAGGATGACTGAGAATGACTAAGAATGACTGAGGATGACTGAGGATAACTATAAGGATGACTGGGGATGACTGGGGATGACTGAGAATGACTGAGAATGACTGAGAATGACTGAGAATGACTGAGAATGACTGAGAATGACTGAGAATGACTGAGAATGATTGAGGATGACTGAGGATAACTGAGGATGACTGAGGATGCCTGAGAATGACTGAGAATCACTAAGAATCACTGAGAATGACTGAGAATGACTGAGAATGACTGAGGATGACTGAGGATGACTGAGAATGACTGAGGATGACTATAAAGGACGACTGAGGTTTACTAAAGTTAACTGAAGATAACTAAACATGACTGATAAACTGTTAAAAATTACTGAAAATGACTGAGGATAACAAAGGATGACTGAGGATGACTGAGAATGACTGAGAATCACTGAGAATGACTGAGAATGACTGAGAATGACTGAGAATGACTAAGGATAACTATAAGGATGACTGGGGATGACTGGGGATGACTGAGAATGACTGAGAATGACTGAGAATGACTGAGAATGACTGAGAATGACTGAGAATGACTGAGAATGACTGAGAATGACTGAGAATGACTGAGAATGACTGAGAATGACTGAAGATGACTGAGGATGACTGGGGATGACTGGGGATGACTGAGGATGGCTTTTGTATCAATTTCTATTGAGAAACATTACAAATCTTTTAATCAGGTTTCATAATAATTGAATTTTGTCCACTTTATACATTGGCGTATTCAAAATTGAGAATCATTTTTATCTTTTAATTAATTTATGTTCTTCTCTTCAAATTTACATATAACAACTTTTAATAAAAGTCTATTATCCCTCTAATTTGTAAAATTACTTTTATTTAATCGCCAAAATCTCATTACATAATCCAATACTGTTTTGTAGCCTATTTCCAAAACTATGTATTTACAATTTCTATATAATATATAGAATAGATAAGTACAGAGTAAAGAACTCATTTAATCTCTCCCGTCTTAAGACCATCAGAGCTTAAAACGCAATAACAATTTAGCCTTATGATTTTCTTCTTTGTTCCTGGGCGATGCCAGACTACATATGTATGTATAGGTATGTATGTTTATACGTAAGTAGGTACCTATTACTTAAGGTTCATTTCAGTAAAATAGGCAAAGAATCTCTTTTCAAACGACCGCCGACGACGACGCCGACAACGCGACATAATTGTTTTCGCAGTGCTTCCTTTGTAAGCGGTTCCTTTAAGCATAATCATCTTCCATATATTCTTGTTATAAGACGAAGGCGACAAAGCACACCTTAAGATCCTTTAATGTTTGTGCCTTTGGCTTACCTAACAGTAATTTAATATATCAGTTAGAAGAGCAGAGTATGCATTGCATAAACTTAGCTTTGACGATTTTTTCAAGGACCTCATTCTACGTACACTGACACTTACTTATACACCGCCCGCCCGTCACCCATCGTTGTGGGACAAACATCAGGAGGCCCTTTGAAGAATAACCGGGTCCCTTTATAACGGACAAGGGGCTGGCTGGAGACATTTTATCCGAAATCCTGCTTCTGTTTTTTATTTAATTTATTAGATTGTACAGTATGTTATTTTTTGGATACAAAAGATCCGGTCAAAAGCAGCAGAATAACCATAAGGAACTGTCTTTAAATAATTAATAAGGATCAATGGTTTAGGGTGATGCTGATGCGTATATGGAGACATTAAAGGTACTTTCTAATGACATTAGTTTACATCATGGTGACCGACGAACGACCCTCTCTGGGTAACAAGTCCACTTTTTTTCATTCGTTAATGTAGAATCGTTACCCCCATTTTCGGAAATAACTTTCTTTTTTTTTAGTATTTCAAAGGACATTTAACCTCAACCCATGATTATCTATACATTCCAAGTTAAAGATAGACATTTGCTGTATTTTATTTGCCGCCATAACGACCCACGAATAAATGTCACCCTTGAGAATGGGTTCACTGTTACTGTAGACTTCATAAATTAACAAATAACTGCGAAGATAGGTAGGAACTGTCATGCGTTTAAATTTGCGTGAGCTCAGGATTCTTTTATAAAACTATGAGGCTATGACCATGAATACCTATAGGCTTTTGTTTGTGGTGAAAATTAATGAGAAAGAGCTTTGTTGTGTTTGTACGAATATAAATATGTATTTAGAGATTTAAATGTGATGGCTCTTGGGGTATTACGTGGTGACATTGTTTAATCACCACTGGGTTATTAATGTCATTGTTATGCTGGTGGTAATGTTTATTCTGTAAGAGAAAATAAAAACAAACAAACAAATTTAATATTTGAAAAAGAAACAACAAAACTTTAGAATCTTCAAGATCCCTTCGAATAATTCTTCTCTTGGTCTTTGTTTTCCAGTTTGACAAATAAAAACCTTCGTTAAGAATGGACTAGCAAATGCTGTAAAATTTAAATCTTGAGTTGATTCTGGAACACATTATGTAAATATGTCGATAATACAGAGTGATAACATCGATAACAGTGATGCCAAGTTACTTCAATTAGAATGAGAAATACCAATCGATTATAATAGAAACGTATTTTAGGTGGATTTAACATTGGATCAAAGAATTAAAGTATGCATCGAAACAATCATATTTCTTTACAAATTTAATTCATTTTTGTAAATTTGTTATTTTATTATTTGTATTTAAAATCATTTGTAATATTTCCTGTATTACTTATAAGTTTATCTTGATGTACAGCTGATTGAGAAATAAATATCAATATCAACTAAATCATATACCATAAAGACAATTAAATTTACTAATAACACAAAGCTACTCAACTCTTCAGTATTTCAAAAACTACTTACCCGAAAAAGAAAAGAGGAAGACATTGCATCACAACAGTTTATGTTACTGGCGACTGTAAAGACAGTTAGAGCAAGGATTGCACTGCTATTTGTACACAAGAATATGAAATGCAAATTCATTATTCCATCCGTGATATAGTGATTGTTTTGTTTTTGTATAGCAACAACAAAAAAAAATAGAACCTGCACTTCTCCCGCTTTCAATCCATTTCATAGCTCATAGCTCACACGCAAGATGCATTACGAGTCGCTTTTTTACACTTCGTTTCCATATCCACATTCAATGGTTTCAATACTATCACTAGCATAACTCATACCCGCATATCCCTGCCCAACCATTTCAAACGCTTGAGTTGGCAATTCAAATGAACCACTTCTTGTACGCTGTGTTCTGAAGTAGAGCGGACAACTTGTGCCAGGATACCAACGACGACGCCAGGGAGTCAGGCTCAGGACCCAGCGCCAGTGCCAGTGCCAATCCAACTATAGGAACTCTTTTCCACTCAAAACCATACACACGCTCTTGGAAATTGTTTATTGTTCAACGAGAAGAGCGAGAATGAACCTCAACTTGTAGGTTTCGCATTCCTCTTATTTTGTCTGCCCATCATCAGCTCAAGAGGCAGTCAGTGGCATAGACAATTTTATTTGTTCTTTCACCCACCAACGAAAGTCCGAATGATATGCCACCAGTTTCAGTTCCAGTGCCAGCTTCAGCTACAACTACAGCTTCAGCTCGAGCATCACCTTCAAACCTTCTTCTTCCTAACTCATAGGTATTGCCCCGTCATCCTGCCACTGATGGTATTGACTCAATTTGCTTCCGTGTTGGTCTTACTTCTCACTCTACCTCCCTCTTTCTAACTTCGTCCTTCTCGTTCTCAATAAACGGAATGCGGGACCAATTGTTAAATTTGTTTTGCAGAAGATGATTGCGATTGCAATTTACAAAAACAAGGACCATAATACTCGTAGAGATGGCATGGAAAAGGAAATGCAGTAAATCACCATAGTTGAGTAAACAATAAGCACCGGGCTTTCGTTTTACCTACAATTCTTCGGTCTTTCCCGATGTCGAAACTAACAAAATGCAACAGGAGCTTTATTTCTATTATAGTGTGGTAACATCCATACCTAACCTGGGTTTGTTGGAAAAATAAAAAGGGAATGGAAATTCATTGTTGGGACTTTGTCCAATAAGATTTACAAAGAATTTTCATTCTTTGTTGTGGCAAAAAGAAAAATGGCTGAAAAGAAAACATTTGTGCATAGATTTTGTATGTCGTTTTTGTATATCAATGTAAGGAGCTTTTTTATTGTTAAAATGGAATTTGTTTATTTTTTCTTGTATTAAATTGTTTTACTTGTTTTTTTTTTTTAACCAGTTAAGAGCGTGTCTTTTGTTTTGGTATTAAAACCCAGGCAGATTCATAAATGACAGTTTGAGCAGACTAAATATGAATTTAGCAGCTGTCAGTTTTAAAATAACGCTAAATGTCAAATTACTGTTCGAAATTACTTAAAAATTACAAAAACGACCTCAAAACATATTTGAAACAATTGAAGAATGCACTTTTGCGGAAAAATTAAGTAAACGATTGTTGAAGCTTGAAGAATGAGGATGGATCAGCATACTTCAATAAAATTAATATTAAATTAGTGTTGTGGTAAATTAAGTTATAAAAAGAGTAGGCAAATGTGACGTAAATCAACTTTACTTTTACAAACCAAAACTAAAATAGTAAGTATACGCCACAGTGAACAAAATTGTTTTTAGTCATTTTCAGAAAGAAAACAAAACCACTATGGACTCTTTTTTTTGACAATAGGAATTTAAGAACTCAAATTGACATTTATGCATTTAAAAGTGACTTTAAATTTTCTTTAAATTTAAATATTTCTAAATAATAATTCACTTAAGTTTTCATATAACTTCGATTTCTTCAAATTTGAAAAATTGCTCTTTGAATTTTCCCATTCCTGGGAATTAAATTTAAATTCCATAATTTAACGAATGTGTACTCAAATTTAACAATATTTAATATTTTCTCTATTTCTATGATTGCAAACTCCTACCATCACATTATTCATTTAAATTGAACTTTGGTTAAGTTAAAAACAATTCCTCATGCAAACTAGGTAGGTACATAGACATACATAATATACAGATGTATGTATGTACGAGTATGTGAAACTCGAAAATAAATAAATAAGGATAAAAAAGAACAAAAAACTTCTTTTCTGAAATCTTTGTTTACAGATTTGAGAACGCACAAAAACTAAGTACGAGTCCTTGTATACTGTTGTAAAGTGAACAGCACCCAGAAAGTTTACTCATTTTCGGTTTAAGTAAAATCGTGACTAAGAAGAAAATACGAGTACCTACTTGGAATATACTCATAGGTGTGCACATATATGTACATAAGTGTGTGGTACACAGGATAAATGAGAAGGATCTATGTTCCAGAAAATAGAGAAAGTTTAAGTGAAACGTGTAGGATAAACAAGAGTTACTCAAAAGATAGATAATGTGGAAAACATATACATGACAGTTAGTTTGACAATCAGGGATACAAGGGACACAATGTAGATATTTTTATTTTTCAAGTAAAACGACAGATTTATATAAAAAGAAAAAAATAAGAGATCTTTAAATTATTTAAGAACTACTCGTAGGTCTAAAAAGGATTCAATATAATGAAACTTTGTATTTCCTTCATTCACCTGATACAAAATGGATTTTGATCATCATCCAATGTAGATACTCTCGACTTTTAAGAAACACCACTTTCTTTTGGTATAAAACTTGTATCCCAATTATTTATGAAATTAGGATCTATTTAATATTTTATATTAGTCAAACGTCCATTTGATCATTTCTTTCACTAAAGTCAGGGGAAATATAGCTTTTAGAATAAAGTCTTGTTAGACCGACTGTAATCAGTATTTAAAGTTATATTCAAGAACATTTTGTTCGAATCAATTTAAATAGTTTTGTTAAAGTTTCTGATTATAAAAAAAGAGAAATTCTGCATTCATCCCCAATATTTGAATCATTGAAAAAAAGCATATTAATTAAAATCTTCATAAAATATTGAAATCAAATGAAATGCTACCATCTATTTATATAATTTGTAGACCACATACATTTGATTAATCTGTTTTTTTTTTTTTAGTACGGGTTGATATATGCAATCTTTTAGTTGAATTCGGTTTATGATACGAGGTGATTGCATTCAAGGAAGACTGCATTCTTTTTCAGAAGCTGTGGTTCGTGAATTAAGTGGATGCTTCTTGATGGTCATGAGGATCTTTACCTGAATTGAACGAAGTTTATTGGTCTTAAAATACTTTAGCAAGATGTTTACCAGAAATTGGAGAAGGAGCAGTGCATTTACTGTAAAAAAGTTCAAAGTTGGTAATTTATAATTGGTAAATCCTTTTCGGTTGATTTGTATTTAAAAAAAAAATAATTTCATCCGAACAAATCCTTACATAACAACAAATTTTTTTCGTTGTTGTATTTGATTAATCCTCCTTTAAGGATTGTATATTATAACAATTTGTCAATTTTTTTCAGGATTTTGAAAACTAATCGCAGAAACACAACTAAACAATATGATTTGATTTTGCTCTAAAAATAGCTAAAGAGCGTAATCCTTTGCGTTCCATTTAAATTGACAGCAAAAAAAATTCTGTTTTTATTTTTCAGCTTTTGAAAATCCCATTTCGTCCACGAGAAGTAAAAAAACTAAAAAAAATCCTTTTTTTTTTTGGAAAATAGAAATAATATTGTGCGGCTTAGAGATAGAGCGTAAATCCTTTGGCATTTTGCTGTTCCTGATGACGACGATGCATGGTGTGAGTTGGATGATGGTGAGGAAATTCGCTGTTGTCGAGGGCTAGTTACAAAAGGGGGAGAATCTACAGAGGACCAAGGATTTTTCAGCTCTTCATCTGGGATGTGATTCAATTCAACCGAAATAAAGGATTTCAATGAGGATATAAAAGAGCAAAGTTATGACGATGTGTGTATAAGTGAATATTTGTTTTTGTTTTTTTTTTGAAGGAGTCAAAACTATAAACTAACCTAATCTAAAGATAAACCCGAAAGAGTTCAAAGAGTTACTAGACCTCATAACTAAAAATGTATTCCTCCTCGTTTGTGAACCTTTTCTACCGCCACCATACAGATCTTTCAAGTTTTTCAATTTTGATTTACTTACGTTTGATGTGAGTCTATATGTGTGTGCAGGTTTATATTTCAAATTAAAAACCATAAAGATGCGGTTTATTTTGAGGCAATTTAAAAGTTGGCTTTTTATTGCCTTCCGTATAATATCGCTCTCCACATCTCTAAATAGGCCTCTAAGAAAAGATTAAAGTTGAAACCATTTTTTACAAACCTATATGAGTTTTGAAATACTAAGTAAAAAAAAAACACATACATTCGTACACAGGACCATCTGACTGAATATGGGTTCAAAAGTTGAAATGAAAAGGATTCTCTACTGAAGTTAAATTAATGACCGGAACACTCAGCAATACCTTTTGATGGATATTAAGATTTTTTTTTTTTTTTTGGGGTAGCTGAAATCCTTTGGTCTTTGAAAGTTTGTGGGGTCTTATATAAATTTCAAATTAAATATTCATTCGTCTTATGTATGAACGTATGTATATACTATGTGTATGAAATTTAATAAGTTTATAATTAAACTAAAAAGGGACATTCATATAGTTGAATTATCACATAAAAGAAGGGATTCTTTTGGAAGGATTCACCACATAAAAAACTTGGGTGTTGTTTTGCTTGATATATCATCCTTCAAGCGTTTCCTAGAAGTAAGATGATGTACATATGTATCTCTAAAAGGCCTAGAAAATATTAAGATGACTGTTTAAAGGGTGTCCCAAAATGTCACAATATTTGCTATTATCTTAAATATTTTTTAGAATGTTGACACACTTCGTTAGCTGTCTGGGAAGACAATTCAAATCTTCAGTGACTTTCATACGTCAATGTAGAGAGCATCACACACTTTGGAATGTGGCTGTCAAAACAGTTTGTTTTAAAATTCGTTGTATAATACTTCGAGGCTTGTAAACTGTCAGCTGTCAAATAAGTGTTTTAATGTCTAAAACTGTTCAACATGTGGTGAATTCAAATGAAGGTGGTGATATTTTGGGACACCCTTTAAAATACATTTTTGGGTCAGGACATGAATATTTGATTAAGGGATTGGCTTTTGTTTTGATGAAAATAAGCATACACACATTTGTGCGTAGGTACAAATGAAAATTGATTTGAATGTTATTCTAATACACTAATACTAATACAAAATACGAAAAACCCATATCACTATTTTGATGCCAACATTGATTTGTGTGGTTGTGCTTATGGACAGGATCTAAATTCTAGAGGGGTATACGTACCTACGCTACATCTTGGACCAATATTTGGTATGAGTCTTTTAATAAATGATGTTTGCTTCTAATCATTGTCTCTTACAATTCCAACAACAAATAACAACCCACAATAATTGTGAATAAAACAATGTGATATGAATTTTAATAAGGATAAAATGAGATTTAGAAATTCATAGAAGCACATGAATGCGAGTGTTATGTGTGTTTGTTTGTTAATTTAAACTCTTTATTGTTGCTACTAATTATTTGGGTTTGAGAATAGAATAGTAATAGTTTGACATTTTCTTACAAGAATTTTCATTTTTAATGACAAAGGGATGTTGAGAATATTTTAAAAACAGAATTAAAATTATTTTTAAAGAAATTGTTAACCAACTCTTATCACTTAGAGAATACTTTCAAACATTTATGTATGTATGTACATATGTGCATATGTCTGGGGGAAATAGAAGGAATTAAGGTGACCTTAAATTTAAGACCAAATACGAACGATGAATTTGACTCCGGGAGTCTTGGATAAGAAAGTCGAGGAAAGCACCTGAAACAGTTTATAAACGAGCTTTTTCTGACAAAGTGTCATATAAAATAATTGATTGGTGATAACTTGTGTAAAACTATTTATTGTTATATCCTCTGACATTTGACACAAATATCTTAGAATTGATAAACGAAAAGAAAATCACTTTAAGCCTAAACCTAAAGCCAGGTAGTCTTTTTCACAATCTCACCATCATCGTAATAGAAATTATGATTGAAATCGTAAAATCGATATATTTTTTTACAAATACTCAACTTTCGTCATATCTTGTACCTTCATTTATGTTGATATTTCTAAAATTTCAAAGACATTATTTATTCATAGAAAAATGAGTGTGTGTGTGAGTGTAAAATAGATAAATAGATATGATAACATCCAGACTGAAAGGCTTTTCACTTCAATTACAAATACCTACATTAATAATAAATCTCTTTCAATTTAACTTAGATAAATGACAATATTATGAATATAATTAACATGATTTCATTCAAAGGTAAATTAATGTCTTAAAAACGCTCAAAGCCAAATAAGGATTACCTACCTACACACACATATGTACTGTATGTGCATATATTAAATCCAAACACATTTACCTCTACATTATATGCATGTATGTATGTATTTACTTATACGTAACATAACCAGTTATCATAACGAGACGATGATACAACAGTAATTTAATGAACTGCCAGAATCCGCCCTTAAGACAAAATTATCCCTAATTCCAATTAATGTGACATTGAGAGCACCTTTCACGTGCTAGTGGTGGTTAAGTTTTGAGAGACAGCGACACATATCAGACGGCACGAGCGACATCTTTCATGATGGCGATGCGATGGTTTGAAAGGTATAATGTCAGTGTGTGTGTGTTTTGTTGTGCATAATGAAAGCTTGTCCTCGGTTTTCATATGAAAGGGGAATCTGCGGTTAGCAATTTCAATTAATGAAGCACCATCAGCCCCCTCTTACAACTGAAACCCATCCTAGGTGAATTCATAATACATATGTAAGTCTCCCTTTTAACAAACTATCAAAATACACAGAAGTTCTTCCATACACCAACAACAATACCTACCCCACACCAAGCAATTAAACAGAATTTTGCAAAATGTCAAATTATGTTAAGCGGAATGTCATATTATAAAGATACAAAAAGTATGCGACAAAATGGTTGGGGAAAGGAAGAAGACCGTGATAATTTTGCATTTATACAATAGATTCAGAATTTTCTCACACTAGCAACAGCAACTGTCAGGAATTTATAGTATTATATTTTGATTAATAAACAATGCCAACTAGGTATATTTTTTCCGAAAGTGTGCATTTCCGAAGAATTTAAACATATTATAAAAGTAGACCAAATAAAAATACCTTCTTGTTAAAATAATAATAATAAGTTTGAAATACCCATGAAAATTTTAATTTTTTCAAGTATACTTTGTTCACCACGATCTTGGGAATGGGATGCAAAATCTTTCATGATTTTGTTGAAGTTTAAATTATTATTTGATCTGACTTCTCGGAAAAATTAAATAACCCTACGGAATTTTTTTTTTATTAACTCCGCTCTTGTCGTAGTGAAGGTGAATATAAGAATTTATGGAATTCAAATTAATTTGGAAACACGCCGCCGACGACGGTGGCACTTCTTACCCTCTTCCCTGTCACACGAATCGGTCATAATTATGAAATTACTTCCCAAAAAAATATTTTCATGCCCCTGAAGGTGGTTGGTTTGAATTCTTTAAACATCTCCATTCTAATCCTATAAAATATCCTTTAAAAGGTAAATTATGTTGAAAAGTACATTTGCTAAACAAAACGACCTGTTGTATTTTTTGTCTTTCTTTCTTTTATTATTCCCTTGACTAGAAAGAAGATATGACATTGGTTAGTGATTAATGGACTTAAAGTTTTTTTTTTTTTTTTTAATTCATTTAAAATCTATTCAAATACAAAAATGTTTAATGGTTCAATGGGGATTTGTAGGAAGGAAATTGTTTTTCAAAAATTAGCTACCTTCTAATTTATCCTAACTGGATTTTTGAGGGGATAGGTACGATTTATTTTTCTCGAATAAAATAATTTAAAATTGGACAGTAAGTCGTAGGAAGCCTTATATATAAGTTATCAAGACGGATTTATACAAACAGGGATAAAGATAAAATTTACAAAAAGGCAAAATCTACATAATCTGCCAACTGTCAGCTGTCAAAGTGTATACCTATCTAATTATAACCTGACGTTCTTATTGATATTTTCTTATTTTATCTTGGAATCGTTTTTTTTCTTGATTTTATGTGCTTTTTGCTAAAAAGCGGTTTCGTTTCGAAAATATTGTTCAGATAAATTTTAATCGCAAGCCTTTTTTATAAGAAACTTTAAAGATGACTTACCAAGTTTACTAATTTTTGTTGAAAATTTTTGTCTTCTGGTGTTGTCTGTGAAAATGATGTACATAAATGATTTTCCAGCAATGAATCACCCTGTAAGTAGTTTTAAAGTTTTAAAATATTTAAATTTATTTACGTACATATGTTAAACATTCATAAATTACTTTCGCAACTATACATAAAAACTTTAGCTCAATAGCTTTTCATTATAAGTAATTTCTATTCCATCTCTACATTATGTATTTCCATTATTCTAGTCACCTTCTCCATTCAATCCATCACAAAAAAAAAAAAACTCATAAGGAATCAATAGTTGTGTTTAAAAATTCATGAACCTTATATGTATGTATGTATCTACGCGGCTAAGTGAATCCATCGCCATACTTTGAGTACTTTCAATGTAGACAGATACAATTCGCAACAGTATAACCCTTTTAATGACAATTCACAATTTATTTTAAAGAATAATTTAATTCTACATTCGAAAAAATATCGATCTGTCAAAAAATTACATTAATTTTGAAAACAACACACAATAAAAACTTTAAAACTGCAAGACAATAAATATGAAAATCCAAATGCACATTTATCAAAAATAAAATTTATATTCAATTCATAATCCCGATTCACAATTGTGGCAATGATGGCGGGTCGAATGGCAGATCACCTACTAAACTAAATTGTCTTCTATTTGACAGGCAATCAGAATATCAGATCAGATCACATTGACAAAGAAATAATAATCCTTTTCCTTAGTTTTGTTTTTGTTTTGATCTTCTTTTCTATTTCTGTTTCCCCTTTTTTAACAACTATTTAATGTACATACATTATATACTATACATACATGTAGGGGGAGGGAAAGGGAATAAAAAAAATTGTTTGTTTAAGTTTATATAGTTTTTAATTCACTTCAATTGCTTTTTAATTTTATGATCTAAATTAAATTGAATAAAATTTAAATATTTGAATTATAAAAAAAATATTGAAAATAGAATGATTGAATTTGACTTTAATTTGACATTGACTTAACTTTCTTTGACCTTCTTAACTTGACTTTACTTTTACTTTGCTTGACTTTACTTTTCAGAATGCCCTGCTTATTACGTTAAGTTTTATATCTATAGGTACTATAGTTAGTTCGTTAATTATGAATATTTGAATGGAATGATTTGGAATGTTATATGAATTTAAATAGTGTACATTTTACATGTTTGGTTTTAATTTATGATGTTTATTTAGTTATGAAATGTAGTCATCCTACATTCGGCCATCCTTCTTGTCGGCTGCCTCAGACGAACAGTCATCTTTGGTAAGGTTTTTACATCGCTAAACTTTTGTAACATCTTCATCTTCATCATTGCCTTCGGAATCATTTTCATCACTTTCACTATCATCTTCATTTCGCCAGGGCTTCATAAAGTCAGCGGAGGACGAGGTAGAATTTGGTCCCTCGTGAACTCCCACTTTGTGAACTTCATATCGGTCGTTTCGCTTGACTTTAACAACTTCATATGGCCCTAAGTATAACGGGTACAGTTTAGTTCCTGGTGCAAATTGAGTTTTCTTTATCGCAACCAGATCGCCCAATTTGTATTGCGTAGCAGCTTTTCTCTTTCGGTTATAACCTCTTCGATTTTCTTCTTGTACTTTCGCAATTTGTTCTTTAGCTTGGCTTCGCATCTCCTTCCTTTTGTCTTCGAATTCTTCAATAAGTAGCTCTTCCATCAGTTTCTTGAGTTCAATATTCTCCACACGTTTCATACGAACTCCGAACATTAACTCAAATGGAGTTTTGTTTATGCTTCGATTCACTGTTGAGTTCAAGATTCTTTGCAGTCCTGGAACATGTTTGAACCACTTATCAGGTGCATCGACTGACATTTTCGTCAATATTTCAACAATAGTTCTGTTGACTCTCTCCACCTGTCCATTTCCGCGAGGAACCCCTGTTGTCACCAGCGAATGGTTGATCTTTCGTTCTTCGCAATACTCTTTGAATAAATTAGAGGTAAAGGCAGAACCTCTGTCCGTGATGACTCTTACTGGATCACCGAAAGTTTCACTCTGGAACAACATCTTCTTCACAACCTCTTCAGCACCTGTAGACTTTACCGGAAATATCCAAGTAAACTTCGAAAAAGCATCGACGATAACCAATAAATGTTTGTAACTCTTTGCCGTCGAATTCATAGGACCAAGATGATCAAGATGATACGTATGGAGTGGAGTATCAAATTTTTCAATTGGATTGAGTAAGCACTCCTGCTTTCCACTCTTTCTCGCTCCAAGGATACATGGTATACAATTTGAAATCACTTGTTTAATTTTCGATGGCATATTTGGCATACAAAAATCCTTTCTCGCCAAAACTTCGACCTTCCTTGCATTCATGTGACCTTGCTCGTGTATGCCTCGCAGTACTTCTCTTTGTAGCTTCTTTGGAACAACCAGAGAATAATCGCCTTCAACAAATTTATAAAGAACACCGTTGCGCATAACAAAATCTTCATGCTCTTGATGTTTCAAGATATTTGCTATCAGCGAACAAAACTCATCCGTTTCTTGCGCTTTTCTAACGCGATGCAAAACACCATCTTCTACCCTCATTATTACCGGAAATCGACTAAGCGCATCTACGTGCCTCATCGATGTACCAGCTCTGTGAAGGACTTCGCAGTTAAAATCTTGAAGAAATATTGCCCACCTGGCAACTCTCGTACATAGCTCCTTCTTCCTCATAGTAGCTGTAAACGCCTTACAGTCTGTAAATATTTTGAACGGTATCCCCAAAAGATATACCCTTAACTTCTGCAAACACTTTACTATTGCCAAAACTTCCTGTTCATAGCTGGTAAACTTGCTTTCCGATATCGACGACTTGTAACTAATATAGAAAACAGGATGCATTTCATTATCATTGTGCCTTTGAAGTAAGACACCTCCGTATCCAACCTTACTCGCATCTGTATGAAGTTCCGTTTCTAACCTTGGATTGTAAAGCTTCAAAACTGGATCTTTGCATAAAGCATCCTTCAAATTTTGGAAAGCTTCAACTTGACTTGGACCAAAACAAAATTCCGTATCTTTACGTAGTAAGTCAGATAAAGGTTTTGCAAGAACTGCATATCCCGCAATGAATCGCCTGAAAAAACCAGTCAACCCCAGAAACGACTGAATTTTTTTGACTGTATCCGGCTTCGGAAAATTTTGGACTGCATTGAGTTTTTCCTTCGATGGCTTCAATGAGCCGTTCTCTACTACGTGACCTAAAAATTCGATCTTTTCTGTGATGAATTTACACTTTTTCCAGTTGATAACAAGACCATTTTCAGCTGCTACTTCAAAAACTAATTTGAGTTTTTCAAGACATTCTTCAGGACTTCCAGCTTGAACAACCAAATCATCAACGAAGATTCGTAACCACCCTGAACGCAATAGCTTCTCAAATACCGCATTAACAAACCTTTGAAAAACCGACGGCGAATTACAAAGACCAAAGGGTGCTTTAAGGAATTCATAATGCCCGTCCGGTGTTACAAATGCAGTGTATTTTTGGCTTTCCTTTTCTATTGGCACATGAAAGAATCCATTTTTGAAATCCAAAACCACAAAAAACTTTCCTTCAACAAGGTCTTCTAGGATCTCTTCTATCAGTGGAAGTGGATGACGATCTTTTATAATCTTCGCGTTTAATAGTCGATAATCAACGCATATTCTATTAGTGCCATCTTTTTTCTTCACTAAAACAATAGGGCTTGAATAATCAGAGTAACTATGTCGAATTATACCTTCTGCTAGCCATGAATCTATCTGCTTCTTAACATCTTCCTTCTCTTGTGGTGCTAATCTTCTCGGCTTCTGATACACTGGACGTTCATCGGACAGCACAATTCGCATTTCTACTTTACACTTTTCTGGTTTTCTTGGCTCATAATTACATACCAACTCTTTAATCTCGTTTTGAATTTGTGGATCGGATATATGAGATAATTTTGTATTAAGGATCGAATTTAAGTCACTCTTTTCTACCAATTCATCAACTTCCATTTTCGAAACACTGTTTTCTTCCAATCTAACCGCTTCTGGAATTTTGGTTACACTAATATAACCATTCTCAATACTAACTTTCGAAACGCTTAAGAAGTTCTTTCCCAAAATCATACAGTCGGACATCCATTCATCAGGAACGATATGGAATCTAATGGAATAACAATCATCTTCGATTGAAACGTCCATCAAACAAGATCCATTAGTACGGTTTGCATTGCCATCCCCAAATCCCGTCAAAATTTCTCCAACCCCATCAACAACAACAGCACCAGCCCTTCTCCAAATACTCTCTTGTATCAAAGATACATCTGCTCCCGTATCCACCAACACATCGTACACCTCTCCAGCCAACGTAAGTTTGACACAACAGTCGAGTCTGTTAATTCTTTTAACATTTTGGTTTGTATTCTTTGATTCTTTCTTTGGACAATTTGTAGATATGTGACCAAATTCACTACATCCAAAACACCTTGCTCCTTTGCTCTTGTTTGGACACACATCTTGTACATGAGAGAGAGAACCACAGTTTGTACATCGTTTTTGAGTCACAAGATTTTTAGACGTGCCTGAAAAATTTGCCTTAGCATTTTGTGAATTGTTTTGGGTTTGGTTTCTATAGTTGCTCGTACTTGCTTTTTGATGACCTTTAATCATTTCATAAACCAAAAACTTCTTTTTAAGCTCATCTAGAGTCGTTGCTTCATACAAAACCGTTTTATTCAAAGGGCTATCTGAAATACCTTGAATAACATAGGCTATTAAGGATGCGTCATCAAAATTTCCCTTCATAGCAATTTGCTTCATTGAATACATGTATTCTAAGAAAGATTCATCATACTTTTTCTTCCTAGACTGAAGCTCATTGTGAAGACTTATACAAGAGGGTGCATTATTAAACTCGCCCAGTAGAAACTGCTTCAAATCATCCCAACTGCAAATACCGCTTTTCGATTCAATTGCCAGTTTGGCAGCTCCTTTTAGTAAACGCCTCGCGTACAAATATTTTTGTATGGGATTCCATTTACACACTGTAGCTATGTCCTCAAAATCCTTCAACCACACAACTACATTTTTTCCAGATTCACCAGAAAATTTATCTAAAGATTCTTCTACATCCCTAAAAACAAAATGATTGGTTTCCGACATCTCTCTTAATTTTTCGTTAACTTTCTCTTTATCACAATCAGCAGCTTCAATATTTTCAACTAAATTGTTATCTTTTTCCGTTTCCTCTTTATTAATTTCTTCCATAAAACTACCTACTGACTTTCCTTCATTCAAAATTGCATTTAGTAATCTTTCTACTAAGTCTGTTTTTAAATTATATCTATATGATAATTTCTTTTCTTTTAAAATTGTTTGTAACTGTTTTGTTGTTAATTTATTTAAATCTTCCATTCGGAAATTTAAACATTCCTCCCCATCATAACACTCTTACGATCATAGCAAAAAAATATAACTCGTCTTGAAAGTTCTTTTCTTTTGTTTTGATTTTAATTTGAAAAAAAAAACAATAAGCATGAAATTACATGCGATAAAAAAGCTCTTATTTTATTAGCCAAATGTCAAGTATTCGTTGCATGCGATAACTAAGCTTAAGCCTATGATACAAGATCGTAAAAACAAATTGCACTCAATTTATGCCTGACTTGGCGCTTTACAAGCAAATCGATCTTGTGCAGTATAGTAAATTAAATATTTAAATGTAAGAGAAAAGAAAATGAAACGATCTCACCAATTTTGTATCATATTAATGATTGTCTTTTTCTCTTATATTTTGTTCTCTTTTTTTTTTTCGTTCTCCTTTTATATATGTATAATTTTTTTTTTTTTTTTTTTGCACTCACTGATCGCGTTAAATTATTTGCTTTTTTTTTTTTCTATGCACTAATATGTATCGCACAATTATTATTCTTTTTATGCACTTATTATTTCGAATGAACTTTCAGATTTTATTTTTTAATTTAATTCTTAGCTTTTAATCTTTTCTTTTCTATCTTATCACTTTGTTACTTCTTGTCACTAATAACTTTTTAACTTTTCGTTTTCAGTATTTAATAACTTTGCATGCTTTTTTTTTTTTTTTTTAGGATTTTAACACTATAGGTTATTATAATGTAATTTTATAGTTTAAAGACAACTAGTACACTTTTCGCGGCACTTGTCCAGCAACACTTCTGACACCAATTGTAGGGGGAGGGAAAGGGAATAAAAAAAATTGTTTGTTTAAGTTTATATAGTTTTTAATTCACTTCAATTGCTTTTTAATTTTATGATCTAAATTAAATTGAATAAAATTTAAATATTTGAATTATAAAAAAAATATTGAAAATAGAATGATTGAATTTGACTTTAATTTGACATTGACTTAACTTTCTTTGACCTTCTTAACTTGACTTTACTTTTACTTTGCTTGACTTTACTTTTCAGAATGCCCTGCTTATTACGTTAAGTTTTATATCTATAGGTACTATAGTTAGTTCGTTAATTATGAATATTTGAATGGAATGATTTGGAATGTTATATGAATTTAAATAGTGTACATTTTACATGTTTGGTTTTAATTTATGATGTTTATTTAGTTATGAAATGTAGTCATCCTACATACATGTAAGCTTTTTAAACGACACTCCTACACAAAGAAAATGAGAAGAGTAGGTGGCCTTGTCACTCTGCAAGAGGGCTGTCATTATGTACAAAAGCACTAAGCAGTGAACTTGAGCAGTGCTGCTGCTGTGGTACAAAAGTGCTTTTAATAATTTGCTTTTTGGGAACGATCAATTAATTTTAATAGTTACTGATTTAAAGATTGTTGGCTGCATATTTTTTTAAAAATAAATTAAGGGGAAAATTAAATTCAATCAAGTGGGATTTTCATTTTCTAAAAAACATTCATAAAAGTGGCTAGATGCAATCAATTGGGGAATACTGTAATTCAACTTATTGGAATAAAAGGCAAAAGTTTTCTCTATTTCATCACTTGAAGCTTCTAACAAATGTGTATATTCCCATTGTTTTGGAATAAAAAGAAACGAATACATAAAAAAAGCCAATATCCCACAAACACCACTTTACTTATATGCTTTTTCATTCAGCTCCATCAATTTGTTTTTTCTATTTTGAAATTCTATGCGGTTCTATTTTTTTATTTATCTTCTTTAATTTTTTCAATTTAAAAATGGATTCACCACGAATCGAAAGAAATACAAAAATAACAAGTTTCATTGATGCACTTTTATTGATCGAAACAAAGGTATTTCATTTTAACACTCATCAAAAAAAAAAAAAAAAAAACAGCCGCTTTTCCTTCGAAACTTCATCCTCTTTTTTGGTTCATGTTGTTTTGATAGAAAAATTAAAAAGAAAAACCACAGAAAAAAGCAACCATTATCGTTCTCCATCTCGATTCTGAAAATAACACAGGATGCACCATAATAAAATCAATTCTTTTCCGAACGATGATGATGATGCCCCATCACCATCATCGCATCGAGATTCCAGAGTCGAGAATTGGGAACGTTTGGATGGATTTTCAAATTGAATTATTAAAGAGCGTTTTACGTCAAATTTGTGCCAATTTTAGTTCAAGGATAATGGGTTGGTTGGTTTGAATTCCTGTAAAGAGTTAAAAAATGCATTGGGTCAGAAAAAAAACAACATAATTTGTCAATTTATCACAATGACAATTCATTTCTTTAAATAACCACCATGGCTCTTGGAATGGACTAAAGTGAGTTTAAAATCAAAATTGATTTCCTTCAATTAGCTATTTATTGTTAATTGAGATTTATTTTTGAAAATTTACACTCCTTCCATATACAGCTAGAAGGACGAAGAGGAAATAGTTATTTTGGGTTTGAATGCCGGAATATATTTGTGGTTTACGCTGAATGTGGGACAATTTCAAAATAGAATAGCAAAACAATTTCTCAATGTCAATTTTAATTTTCAATTTTAAGCAATGGGAAGAGAATGCAATTTCGAGTTACACTCAACCAAAATCGTATTTTTAGAACACGTATGGAAATTTAAGTTCTTATGTTTTTTGACTTTATAATAAGTTTTTTTTTTAAACTATGTCTTTTTTCATTAAAAACAGATTCATAGAATAGAGTATTGGCCTTAAAAAATGTAGGTATAATACAACTCGTTTTTCGTTCAAGCCCCCATAGTAAGTTTTCAAATATTGGCGCCCTAGTAATCGTATTCGATTTTTGCATACATATGCACATACATACATACCTACGAAGACAATATTTATCAATTTCAATCCAACCAAACAATCGGAAATTACGTATCATCCATCAACAATTTCTTAAATGTTTGAATTCTTAATTTTTTTGATTCAAAAGATCAGACATTTTTATATTTTACATTTCTATTAAACCAAAAGTCGAATAAATTAGAAAGATACAAAATAAAAATAATCGAATGACATTATGGAGAATTAAAAATGGCCCATCACTATTTGATTTACGAAAAATGTGTGAAGAGAAAAAATATTTGTATACGTTCCCACTCACGTCAGAATCTTTTTGTTTTTGTATTCACATCGAGTGTAAAATTAAAAAAAAAAAAAAAAAAATAGGAGCAGAAGAAATACGAAAAAGCCTCACACTGCTATGATATCAAATCAATAGCGTACCGACTACAAACACATAGTACCGACTCGACTCGTCAACATCCAATTCAAAAAATTCTGCTCTTTTAAAATTACTGACAGTTTGACTCCAAATTTTGTTTTATCCACCAGGCGATCATGTTTTCGAGGAGTTAATATTTTTTGTTTTGTCTTACTTCATAAAAATTTTTACAAATTGAGTGATTTTTCCATTCTTTCTTACTATGTTTCTTCCTCCCCTGAAATGTTACTACATGTAATGACTTTCTATGCATATTTGTATAAGCTACCTATTATCGTATTATCATTTCTTAGTATTAGTGGAGTGGGTATCACAATTCAGAACAAAAAAACGAATAAGCTAAGGAAAGGAACACCTACTTGTGTTCAACATGCATGCTTATGCTCCCCTGGTGAATATTGGCTTTAGTTAAGCATTTGAGAAATTCTGTTTTTGTATTTTCTTGCAAATTTACCTATGTACTTGTGAAGATGGATGTATTCTTACTTTTAAAGTGCTTGAGTAAGTCTCTAATTTTGAGTCATCCTAAACGATTTGTGCTTTCTGCTTTGTTATTTTGTGTTGTTCTCTTTTTAATTTCTTCCTTTTTTAACAATTACATTTTTTTGTATGTATGTTGTTAGTGTGGTCACTCATGAGCATACCTGCCACTCTACCGATAATAAAGCGTAGTATATATCACAAAAAACGCAGTAGATCTTGAAATATACATAAAATAAAAAATTCAACGAGTTTAAAATGCATTTAATTTTCGAATATAAACATCAGAATATTAACAATTATATTTTCATAAACCAACTCCAAAAAAAAAAACACAAACACATTTTTAAAAAAATCACATTCCATTTGGTTAATTTATTGTGTTTACAGCTAAAGTTGTATAAAGCTAAGAACTCTTAAAAGAGGAGTAGATTCCTTCGCTGAGCAGTACATTTTTATTTAGGGCTAAGCGCACTAGGCCTACTGTTATAGGAGTAGGATGGCAGCACTGCTCATGAGTGCATATGTATAATCATGAGGTAGTTTTGCCAATGGTATTTGCGTTGTGTTAAATAGAGAAAACAGGAACCACACGTTGAAGGAAAACACAATTAAACAACATAACACATACATCGGCACATTTTATTGGCAAGAAACGAGAAACAAAAGAAAAACAAAAAAATATTCTACTTTCTATTTCAGCATGATCGCCTGGTACATCAAAGTATTTTGCTCCATAAAGTTCACCAGACAAAGCGGCACACACATAACGCACAACTCATACTAAAACTAAATTGTATTTTATTTCAAGAGCGATCACAATTACAAAGAAAGTTTATTTATTTTTTTTTTATTTTTTTTTTTGCTTCGAATTCCACCATAATGATGTGCCCCTCCTTTTTTTCTTCCACTTTTCTATTTCTTATGTTTTTCCTTTTTCAACAAATACATGTTATTTCGTTTTATGCGATGGTCACTGATCCACACACAGATTGAGGAGTGTGAGTGTGAGTCTTGTTTTGTCAATCATTAGTCATTCGATTCATGGTGATGTGAAATGTGAAAAGAAAGTAGGTATTGAATACAAGTATATTATTCATTCTCATTTTATTCTTTGTTGAAGTAGTGATGGGCAGAAAATGAACATTAGTTATGGGAAATTAAATAAACGATTATTTCGATTCCCTCGCAACTTTTACGAAGTTTAGTCGATTTTGTGTTTCAAATAATATACATAATATCGAATCCAACGAAAAACGTCAGTTCAGTTTTTATATTAAAAAAATTGCTAAACATATTTTTATTTTAATCAATACATATATGTTAGTACAAAAATATTATTTATTATTATTATTTATTAATCATAACAATTTGAATAAAAAATAAAGCTAACTGATAAAAAATAATCGAATGACATTATGGGGAATTAAAAATGATCAATAGCCCATCACTATCTGATTTAAGAAATATGTGTGGAGAGATAAAAGTATATGTATACGTTCGCATTCCCACACACCCACAGAATCTTTTTGTTTTTGTATTTCCATCGAGTGCAGTTGAGATTGAGTGAGATCACAATATTTACAAAAATAGGAGCAGAAATGTGCCAAATGTTGCTAAAAAAAAGTGCCTACATTCAGATAACTACTCTTCTGAGACCAAATTTTGTTTTATACACCAGGCGATCATGTTTTCGAGGAGTATATATTTTTTGTTTTGTCTTGTTTCATAATAATTTGTACAAATCGAGTGATTTTTCAATTCTTTCTTACTATATTTCTTCCTCCCCTGAAATGTATTGACTTAGTAGGTATTAGTGGAGTGGTGATCACAATTCAGGAACAAGGAAAAGAGAATTACGAATAAGCTAATGAAAGGAACACCTACTTGTGTTCAACATGCTACTTATGCTCCCCTGGTGAATATTGGCTTTAGTTAAGTATTTGAGAAATTCTGTTTTTGTATTTCTTGCAAATTTACTTGTGAAGGTGGATGTATTCTTACTTTTAAAGTGCTTGAGTAAGTCTATAATTTTGAGTCAGCCTAAAAGATTTGTGCTGTCTGCTTTGCTATTTTATGTAGTTCTCTTTTTTTAATTTCTTCCTTTTTTAACAACTATATTTTTTTGTATTGTTGTTGTTAGTGTGGTAACTCACGAAAAACGTCAGTTCAGTATTTTTATTGAAAAACATTGTTAAACATATTTTTATTTTAATCAATACATATATGTTAGTACAAAAATATTATTTATTATTATTATTATTTATTAATCATAACAGTTTAAATAAAAAATAAAGCTAACTGATAAAAAATAATCGAATGACATTATGGGGAATTAAAAATGATCAATGGCCCATCACTATGTGATTTAAGAAAAATGTGTGGAGAGAAAAAATATATGTATACGTTCGCATTCCCACACACCCACAGAATCTTTTTGTTTTTGTATTTACATCGAGTGCAGTTGAGATTGAGTGAGATCACAACAATTACAAAAATAGGAGCAGAAATGTGCCAAATGTTGCTAAAAAAAATGCCTAAATTCAGATAACTACTCTTCTGAGACCAAATTTTGTTTTATACACCAGGCGATCATGTTTTCGAGGAGTTAATATTTTTTGTTTTGTCTTGCTTCATAAAAATTTGTACAAATTGAGTGATTTTTCCATTCTTTCTTACTATGTTTCTTCCTCCCCTGAAATGTTACTACATGTAATGACTTTCTATATATATTGACATAAGCTGTTATCATTTCTTAGGATTAGTGGAGTGATGATCACAATTCAGGAACAAGGAAAAGAGAATTACGAATAAGCTAAGGAAAGGAACACCTACTCGTGTTCAACATGCTACTTATTATGCTCCCCTGGTGAATATTTGCTTTAGTTAAGTATTTGAGAAATTCTGTTGTTGTATTTTCTTGCAAATTTACCTACTTGTGAAGATGGATGTATTCTTACTTTTAAAGTGCTTGAGTAAGTCTCTAATTTTGAGTCATCCTAAACGATTTGTGCTTTCTGCTTTGTTATTTTGTGTTGTTCTCTTTTTAATTTCTTCCTTTTTTAACAATTACATTTTTTTGTATGTATGTTGTTAGTGTGGTCACTCATGAGCATACCTGCCACTCTACCGATAATAAAGCGTAGTATATATCACAAAAAACGCAGTAGATCTTGCAATATACATAAAATAAACAATTCAACGAGTTTAAAATGCATTTAATTTTCGAATATAAACATCAGAATATTAACAATTATATTTTCATAAACCAACTCCAAAAAAAAAAACAGAAACACATTTTAAAGAAAATCACATTCCATTCGATTTATTTATTGTGTTTACAGCTAAATCTTTATAAAGCTAAAATTTCTTAAAAGAGGAGTAGATTCGTTTCGCTTCGCAGTACATTTGTATGTAGAGCTAAATGCAGTAGGCCTACTGCTATAGGAGTAAGATGGCAGCACTGCTCATTGGTGCATATGTATAATCATAAGGTAATGTTGTCAATGGTATTTGTGTTGTGTTGAAAAGAGATACAAGAACCACACGTTGAAGGAAAACACAATTAAATAACTAACAACATAACACATACGTCAACACATTTTATTGTCAAGAAACGAGAAGCAAAAGAAAAACAAAAAATATTCTACTTTCTATTTCAGCATGATCGCCTGGTATATCAAAGTACTCTGCTCCACAAAGTTCACCAGATAGAGCGGCACACACATAAAACTCATACTTTATTTTAAGAGCGATCACAATCACATTTACAAAGAAAGTTTATTTAGTTTTCGTTATTTTGTTTTGCTTCCTCCTTTTTTTCTTCTACTTTTCTATTTCTTATGTTTCTTCTTTGTCAAATTTGCAATTTTGTTTTAAATGCGTTGGTCGTTGATCTACACAGAGATTAAGGAGAGTGAGTTTTGTCTTGTCATTCATTAGTCATTCCATTCATATAGTTACCTACATATGTGAAATTAGAAAAGAGAGAGTATGTATATAATTTGTTTTCATTTTGTTCTTTGTTGAAGTAGTGATGGTCAGAAAATGGACACTAGTTATGGGAAAGTAAACGATTATTTCAATTCCCTTTCAACTTTTACCAAGTTTAGTCGATTTTGTGTTTCAAATAATCCAACGAAAAACGTCAGTTCAGTTTTTTTTATTGAAATTGTTAAACATATTTTTATTTTAATCAATACATATGCCTATGTCAGTACAAAAATATTATTTATTATTATTATTTATTAATCATAACAATTTTAATAAAAAATAAAGCTAACTGATAAAAAATAATCGAATGACATTATGGGGAATTAAAAATGATCTATGGCCCATCACTATCTGATTTAAGAAATATGTGTGGTGTGGAGCGAAAAAAGTATATGTATGTATACGTTCGCATTCCCACACACCCACAGAATCTTTTTGTTTTTGTATTTCCATCGAGTGCAGTTGAGATTGAGTGAGATCACAATAATTACAAAAATAGGAGCAGAAATGTGCCAAATGTTGATAAAAAAGGTGCCTACATTCTGATAACTACTCTTCAGAAACCAAATTTTGTTTTATACACCCAGCGATCATGTTTTCGAGGAGTTTATATTTTTTGTTTTGTCCTTTTTCATAAAAATTTGTACAAATTGAGTGATTTTTCAATTCTTTCTTACTTTATTTCTTCCTCCTCTGAAATGTTACTACATGTAATGACTTTCTATATATATTGACATAAGCTGTTATCATTTCTTAGGATTAGTGGAGTGGTGATCACAATTCAGGAACAAAGAAAAGAGAATTACGAATAAGCTAAGGAAACGAACACCTACTCGTGTTCAACATGCTACTTATGCTCCCCTGATGAATATTGGCTTTGTTAAGCATTTGAGAAATTCTGTTTTTGTATTTTCTTGCAAATTTACCTACTTGTGAAGATGGATGTATTCTTACTTTTAAAGTGCTTGAGTGAGTCTCTAATTTTGAGTCATCCTAAACGATTTGTGCTTTCTGCTTTGTTATTTTGTGTTGTTCTCTTTTTAATTTCTTCCTTTTTTAACAATTACATTTTTTTGTATGTATGTTGGTAGTGTGGTCACTCATGAGCATACCTGCCACTCTACCGATAATAAAGCGTAGTATATATCACAAAAAACGCAGTAGATCTTGCAATATACATAAAATAAACAATTCAACGAGTTTAAAATGCATTTAATTTTCGAATATAAACATCAGAATATTAACAATTATATTTTCATAAACCAACTCCAAAAATAAAAACAGAAACACATTTTTAAAAAAATCACATTCCATTTGGTCCATTTATTGTGTTTACAGCTAAAGTTGTATAAAGCTAAGAACTCTTAAAAGAGGAGTAGATTCCTTCGCTGCGCAGTACATTTTTATTTAGGGCTAAGCGCACTAGGCCTACTGCTATAGCAGTAGGATGGCAGCGCTGCTCATGAGTGCATATGTATAATCATGAGGTAGTGTTGCCAATGGTATTTGCGTTGTGTTAAATAGAGAAAACAGGAACCACACGTTGAAGGAAAACACAATTAAACAACATAACACATACATTGGCACATTTTATTGGCAAGAAACAAAAGAAAAATAATATTCTACTTTCTATTTTAGCATGATCGCCTGGTACATCAAAGTATTTTGCTCCAAAAAGTTCATCAGACAGGGCGGCACTTACATACATAACGCACAACTCATACTAAAACTAAATTGTATTTTATTTGAAGAGCGATCACATTCACAATTACAAAGAAAGTTTATTTATTTTTTTTTTATTTTTTTTTGCTTCGAATTCCACCATAATGATGTGCCCTTCCTTTTTTTCTTACACTTTTCTATTTCTTATGTTTTTCCTTTTTCAACAAATACATGTTATTTCGTTTATGCTATGGTCACTGATCCACACAGAGATTGAGGAGTGTGAGAGTGAGCCTTGTTTTGTCAATCATTAGTCATTCGATTCATGGTGATGTGCAATTTGAAAAGAAAGTATTGAATACAAGTATTATATTATTCATTCTCATTTTATTCTTTGTTGAAGTAGTGATGGGCAGAAAATGAACATTAGTTATGGGAAATTAAATAAACGATTATTTCGATTCCCTCGCAACTTTTACCAAGTTTAGTCGAAGTTTTTGTGTTTCAAATAATATACATTATACCTAATACAACGAAAACCGTCAGTTCAGTTTTTTTATTGAAAAACATTGTTAAACATATTTTTATTTTAATCAATACATATACATAACTATGTCAGCACAAAAATATTATTTATTATTATTGTTATTTATTAATCATAACATTTTGAATAAAAAATAAAGCTAACTGATAAAAAATAATCGAATGGGGAATTAAAAATTACATAGCTATGGCCCATCACTATCTGATTTAAGAAAAATATGTGGAGAGAAAAAAATATATGCATACGTTCGCATTCCCACACACCCACATCAGAATCTTTCTGTTTTTGTATTTACATCGAGTGCAGTTGAGATTGAGTGAGATCACAATAATTACAAAAATAGGGGGAGAAATGTGCCAAATGTTGCTGAAAAAAGTGCCTACATTGAGATAACTACTCTTCAGAGACCAAATTTTGTTTTATACACCAGGCGATCATGTTTTCGAGGAGTTTACATTTTTTGTTTTGTCTTGTTTCATAATTTTTTTTTACAAATTGAGTGATTTTCCCATTCTTTCTTACTATATTTCTTCCTCCCCTGAAATGTTACTACATTTTTTTTTAATTTCTTCTCCTTTTTCAACAATGAAATTTTTTGTATGTATGTGTGTACTGTGGTCATTCTTGAACTCATGAGTACATGCATATGCATATCATATGGTAGTGTTGCCAATGGTAGTTGTATTGTATTAAATAGAGAAAACAATAAGAACCATCTTTGAAGGAAAACACAATTAAATAACATAACACATACATCGGCACATTTTATTGGCAAGAAACAAAAAAAGAAAAACAACAAATATTCTACTTTCTATTTCAGCATGATCGCCTGGTACATCAAAGTACTCTGCTCCTTAAAGTTCATCAGACAGAGGCGGCACACACATAACGCACAACTCATACTAAATTTTATTTTATTTTGAGTGCGATCAAATTTACATTTACAAAGAAAGTTTATTTAGTTTTCGTTATTTTGTTTTGCTTCGAATTCCGTCATAATGATGTGCCCCTCCTTTTTTCTTCTACTTTTCTATTTCTTTTGTTTTTCCTTTGTCAACAAATACATGTTAGTTCGTTTTATGCGATGGTCACTGATCCACACGGAGATTGAGGAGTGTGAGTGTGAGCCTTGTTTTGTCAATCATTAGTCATCCGATTCATGGTGATGTGCAATTTGAAAAGAAAGTATTGAATACAAGTATTATATTATTCATTCTCATTTTATTCTTTGTTGAAGTAGTGATGGGCAGAAAATGAACATTAGTTATGGGAAATTAAATAAACGATTATTTCGATTCCCTCGCAACTTGTACCAAGTTTAGTGTTTCAAATAATATACATTATACCTAATACAACGAAAAACGTCAGTTCAGTTTTTTTATTGAAAAACATTGTTAAACATATTTTTATTTTAATCAATACATATATGTTAGTACAAAAATATTATTTATTATTATTATTATTTATTAATCATAACAATTTAAATAAAAAATAAAGCTAAATCATTGAAAAACATTGTTAAACATATTTTTATTTTAATCAATACATATACATAACTATGTCAGCACAAAAATATTATTTATTATTATTATTATTTATTAATCATAACAATTTAAATAAAAAATAAAGCTAAATCATTGAAAAACATTGTTAAACATATTTTTATTTTAATCAATACATATACATAACTATGTCAGCACAAAAATATTATTTATTATTATTATTATTTATTAATCATAACAATTTAAATAAAAAATAAAGCTAAATCATTGAAAAACATTGTTAAACATATTTTTATTTTAATCAATACATATACATAACTATGTCAGCACAAAAATATTATTTATTATTATTGTTATTTATTAATCATAACATTTTGAATAAAAAATAAAGCTAACTGATAAAAAATAATCGAATGGGGAATTAAAAATTACATAGCTATGGCCCATCACTATCTGATTTAAGAAAAATATGTGGAGAGAAAAAAATATATGCATACGTTCGCATTCCCACACACCCACATCAGAATCTTTCTGTTTTTGTATTTACATCGAGTGCAGTTGAGATTGAGTGAGATCACAATAATTACAAAAATAGGGGGAGAAATGTGCCAAATGTTGCTGAAAAAAGTGCCTACATTGAGATAACTACTCTTCAGAGACCAAATTTTGTTTTATACACCAGGCGATCATGTTTTCGAGGAGTTTATATTTTTTGTTTTGTCTTGTTTCATAAAAATTTGTACAAATTGAGTGATTTTTCCGTTCTTTCTTACTATATTTCTTCCTCCCCTGAAATGTTACTACATGTATTGACTTAGTATTAGTGGAGTGGTGATCACAATTCAGGAACAAGGAAAAGAGAATTACGAATAAGCTAAGGAAAGGAACACCTAGTCGTGTTCAACATGCATGCTTATGCTCCCCTGGTGAATATTGGCTGTAGTTAAGCATTTGAGAAATCTGTTGTTGAATTTCTTCCAAATTTATTTGTGGATGGGATGTAAAGTAAGCCTTTTAAAGTGTTTGAGTGAGTTTATAATTTTGAGTCAGCCCAAAAGCTTTGTCCTTTGTTATTTTTTGTAGTTGTTATTTTTTAATTTCTTCTCCTTTTTCAACAATGACATTTTTTGTATGTATGTGTGTAGTGTGGTCATTCTTGAACTCATGAGTGCAAGCATATGTATATCATAGTGTTGCCAATGGTAGCTGTATTGTATTAAATAGAGAAAACAATAAGAACCATCTTTGAAGGAAAACACAATTAAATAACATAACACATACATCGGCACATTTTATTGGCAAGAAACAAAAAAAAACAAAAACAAAAATTTCTACTTTCTATTTCAGCATGATCGCCTGGTACATCAAAGTACTCAGCTCCAAAAAGTTCATCAGACAAAACGACACATAAAGCACAACTCATACTAAATTGTATTTTATTTTAAGAGCGATCAAATTCACATTTACAAAGAAAGTTCATTTAGTTTTCGTTATTTTGTTTTGCTTCGAATTCCGTCATAATGATGTGCCCCTCCTTTTTTCTTCTACTTTTCTATTTCTTTTGTTTTTCTTTTGTCAATAAATACATGTACATATATGAGGTTAAGGAGAGTTAGCCTTGTCTTGTCAATCTTGTCATTCTTAATCATTCTATTCATGGTTATCTGAAATTGGAAAAGAGAGCATACAATACAAGTATATTATTTATTTTCATTTTGTTCTTTGTTGAAGTAGTGATGGGCAGAAATTGAACACTAGTTATGGGAAATTAAATAAACGATTAATTCAATTTCATTCAATTCCATGTCAGTACAAAAAATATTTTTTATTATTAATATTATTTATTAATCATAATATAAATGTACAGATGAATGTTAAAACTAACAGAACTAGCTCCATGGTAAACGGCTGGGTTTGAAATATTTTTTAATAATTCACAATTGTATCTTTGCAATTTCGGTGTTCTACTTTGTATGAAATATGGTGAATTTTCTTTAGACGCTCTTTAAAAGCTCACTCAAAATTTAGAAAAAATGTTATGTTTATTTAAAAATTGTAATGAGAAAAAATTTTGAAAACCAAACACTTTTATATTTGAATCTAAAAGCAATGAGTGCCTTTCAGTTTTTAGTCAAAATTATTTACAAACAACAATCTATTGTTATTTGATCAAAACTAGGAATTAAACCAAATAATTTTATCAAAGTTTTTGTTTTTAATAAAATTTCTCTCGACCGTCAAAGTGCTGAGCTTATGTTTTATTTAATATTTATTGTTTTAATATAATTTGACCCATCAATGTGTTGTAATGTTTTCTTTTAATTTTATTTATACAAACTTTTAAGCGTATGGGTTAACCATAACATATCCCATGTATTTTTTCGGTTGTGTGGTTATCAAATATTTGTTAAAATTAAAAGCAAACAAAAGTTAAAAACTATATATGTACATGCAAACATGCAAATGAATATACTGTGCATGATAATGACATGCTAAAGGACGAGAGACCACAGAGCAAAAACAACAACACAATTAAAGAACATGAAACAATGTATGAGTGTTGAAGGTACCATATAGTATATACATGTGTGTGTACGTATAGCTATGTGTGTCATTAATTATTAATTAAAGGACTTTGATGCACATATTGCATTATGTACTTTAAATTGAAAAAAAAAACATGAAATAGAATAAAAGAACACAAAATTGATGAGTCTGTGTAAAAAATAATAAATTATGATTTTATGTTGATTTTTGCCATTAATATAATTTTTCCAGGCCAATATATGCACACACACATCACCCGGCATTACATCAATGAGTGTGACATTAATTAATGATTTATGAACATTCCCCAACGAACAATAATATTACTAACATCCAGAGCGACAAAATAGAAAAAAAAAAAAACACCAACATATTATAATAAAATAAATTAATAAATGAGTACGCATTAACTAATTGGGTGCACATCCAATGACGACGTGGAATAAAACGTCCGGTTTGATACACTAATGGGTCGAAAAATTGTCCCAAAAGTTCAATTTACATGACGATATACATACATAAAATAGAAAAAATACATTTTTTAATCAAGCAAATGTAAATGTTTAAAATAATAAAACAATCAACGGTGAAAATGGCGGGTAATTTGATATTAATAATACAGATAGATGGACAGAAAAGATTGGTAGACAGATAGATAAACAGACAGATAAGCAGACAGATAGATAGATGGACAGATAGATAGACTGATAGACAGACAGACAGACAGACAGACAGACAGACAGACAGACAGACAGACAGACAGACAGACAGACAGACAGACAGATAAACAGACAGATAGACAGACAGACAGAAAGACAGACTGATAGACAGACAGATAGACAGACAGATAGGTAGACAGATAGATAGATAAGCAGACAGATAGACAGATAGATAAACAGATAGACAGACAGATAGATAGACAGACAGATATCCAGATAGACAGAAATATAGACAGACAGATAGACAGACAGACAGACAGACAGACAGACAGACAGACAGACAGACAGATGTCCAGATAGGCAGATAGACAGACAGATAGATAGACAGATAGGCAGATAGACAGACAGACAGACAGACAGACAGACAGATAAACAGACAGATAGACAGACAGACAGAAAGACAGACTGATAGACAGACAGATAGACAGACAGATAGGTAGACAGATAGATAGATAAGCAGACAGATAGACAGATAGATAAACAGATAGACAGACAGATAGATAGACAGACAGATATCCAGATAGACAGATATATAGACAGACAGATAGACAGACAGACAGACAGACAGACAGATGTCCAGATAGGCAGATAGACAGACAGATAGATAGACAGATAGGCAGATAGACAGACAGATAGACAGACAGATAGATAAGCAGATAGATAGACAGATAGATAAGCAGACAGATAGACAGATAGATAAACAGACAGACAGACAGATAGATAGACAGATAGACAGACAGAAATATAGACAGACAGATAGACAGACAGACAGACAGACAGATAGACAGACAGATATCCAGATAGACAGAAATATAGACAAACAGATAGACAGACAGACATACAGACAGACAGACAGACATACAGATAGACAGAAATTTAGTAAGACAGAAAGATAGACAGAAAGATAGGCAGGAAGATAGACAGATAGATAGACAGATAGACAGGCAGATAGATAGACAGACAGATAGACAGACAGATAGACAGACAGATAGATAGACAGATATATAAGTAGACAGATAGACAAGCAGATAGGCAAACAGATCGACAGACAAATTGACAAATAAAAAGGCAGACCGATAGGCAAGCAATCTGACTCTAGGACAATTAAAATTCTATGCTCTTCTCGTTATATTATTTTCAAAAATGTCTCAATACATATAAAAAACAAAAAAAAAAAACTATAACAATTTGTTAACACTGCCAGAACCATAATTTCCAATTTGAACAGTCATTATGGGAATAAATTAAATAATACATCAAAAAAGCTTCTTCCTCGTTCCTCGAGCCTGAAGCCAGACTAAATGATTTTTAATGTGAAATTACCTACCATCAGAATATCCTTAGCCCCAATGGGATGAATCCTAGATTATTTATAAATCTCTTTTATTTATTTTTGTCTTCCTTTTTTGTCCAACACAAAAACTCCCATCTGGCAGAGAATAAAAAAAGGTACATGTTTATTATCTAAAAAAAAAAAACGAAAAAAGTAGGTAAATTATGTATAATTTCCTTCCCCCGATGAATATTCCAATAAAAAGGACGAAAATTCAAAGATACATACATACACACAAGTAGTGTAGGACTGTAGGTGTATGTGGGTATCCTTATAGCAGAGAAATGGTTTTTCTACAGGGAATAAAATTATTATTATATCTTACAAGATTTTTATGTCACGGCAGAAATGATCACAATTCACAGAGTAAACCAGAGCACTTTCGTTTCGTCCTTTTTTTTTGCGTTTGTACTTCAAGTTCTTCTCTGATTCCAATTTTTATCCATTTTCCGGTTCTTTTATCTTTGAACTTCAATTTGTATTTTTTTATTTTGTTCTTTCTCATTATAAATGGTTTTTTCTGCTGTGTCCTGTTTCCTGTGTGTCCTTGATGTTGTCCCGATAGGAAAATTGCCATATTTAAAAGTGGAAAATCTAAAAGGGAACTGTTTTTTTTTTTGTTTTCGATTTTTGTATTTTATAATTTAAGTGAACATCTAAAGACACAAATATAGAAACTTAAAGATTCAAAGAGGAAAAGAAAAAGCTTACAGGAAGTAATTTTAAAAGAACCGGAAATATAAACAATCTTAGTCTCAAAAACAATTTTTAAAAATTTTAACTTCAAAAACAGACATTTTTAGAAATTCTTTATGATAAAACTTCTTTGTATTAATGTTGTGTCAAATAACACATTAAGAAACGTTATTGTAAATTTCATCCATCTTCAATCTGTCAATTTTTGAAAAGGTATTACTGTGAATGAAAATATTGAAACTGGAATGTCTCTCATAAGTTTTTTGACTTTTTGGAAAAAGCAGATTGAAAAAAATAAGAACAAGAATTACTTGTAAAATGCCACTTCCCTGAGGTAAAATGGTTTTATTTTCTTACGTCAAAAATCTTTTCTCTCCCATCCAGTAGCCCCCTTCCCCTAAAAATGGTAAAAGTTAAATAAAAAAAACACAAAAGAAAGGATATTTTTATTTTCATTTTTCTTCCTTTTCAAATATTATCACCTGATGCAAATTCAAAAAGAATCCTGTGGGTACGTCAAATTCCTATGGATGGTTGGATATTGTGTTTTTTTTTTGGCACGTACTTTCCGCCATTCCTGCGATACTATAGTTGAAAATGTTGTTTCGAGAAGTTTCCTTTCTTTACTCGTATTTTTGAATAAAAAATTATGAAGTACTTATTTAAATTTTTCTTGATTTGAGGATAAAAAACAAAACACCTAGAGTGGTCATTTACGGATATTAGCATTTCATTTTGTGTTATTCTTATTATTTGGTTTTTAATATTCTCTCTTATCTTTAAAAATATGTCAACATCAACACTTGAAACCAGCTCCACTGTCCGCCCGCCGCGTACCGCCACCAACCAACGCCAGCGTCTCGCGACAACCTTGAATAAAAACTTAGGTTTTTGAAGATATCGGAAAAACCGATTAAATGTTATGGTCATTTTATATTGCTGTGCGAAAAAGGAAAATGGGTATTGACCCAAATCTATGTCGTCCTTTTTTTTCCATACCTCCATGAGAAAACTTTCATCAATAATAATTGCCGCGCACATAGTGACCGAGAAAGGACTTAGCCGTTAGAGAGATGGTTATAAAATCTGCATCGTAATAAAAAAAGTTGAATTGGTGTTACGCTATGCGGGTTTTCCGGCTGAAAAAAAAAAAAAAAAATAGGAGATGAAGGTTCTCGTAAAAAAGTGAAAACGTCCTTCGAAAAGTTGAGTGTATTTATAGTATGTAAATTTTAATCGATTTTCTTTTAATTTTTTTTTTCTTTAGCTTTGGTTAACAAGATCTAAGCTGAAATGAAACCATGTTAAGACATTTAAGTGAGTTGAAGAGCAACTTAAGAATATTAATAGTCCACAAATGTTACTTCAAGCTGAAGGTTAAGAGTTTAATTAAATACTTATGTCATTTCACAAGCAAACTGCTAAAATATTCTTTAATGTTGCTAATATGACGTTTAGTGTCATTAAATTTATTCGAAATGTCAAAAAACAGATTAAGTTTTTAAGTCATTTACTGTAATCGAGATAAAATGATAAAACGTCAAAATGATTCTACCCAATAGCGCAATGTGAACACCGCCTTAAAAAAAAATGTTTGCAATTTATAAATTATTAAAACTGTCAATTAACAATAAATAGAAGTTGGCAAAGTAAATTACATACCCCTTGTCCTTCCCCTCTAATCATTGCTGCTTTATCCTGCGTAAAGGTAAAAAAACATAAAACAAAAAATTTTGACAAAGAAGAAACATTTTTTCTCCAAAACATTTTTTTCTCTTTCGAAAATAAATAAATTTGACTTCAAAAGTAGGTAAGATATTCTATCGAAGATTTATACAATTTTTGCCGCCAAACTCAAACTTGTGTTTCCAAAGAAAAAACAAATATCTTAAAAATGTTGTTTTGTTTAAATTTTATTGGAAAATTCATGGAACTCTTTCGACTGAGGATATGAATGTGTCTTTTCACTTTCAAGTCTTATAAATACTAACATGCTTTATTTTGTCCCCTTATCCCCCACACACCATGAAAACCTCTAAAGTTCTTTTTTTTCTGGAAGATATTTTTGTATTCGGGTTCTGAATGGTTGAAAATATATAAATATTTTGTTTTTGGAAAGGGGGGGGGGGGGGGTAAGTTTGTATAGTTGATATTCATAACTTGTGACGTGTGTATAGTATTTATATGGAATGTCGAAAACACCTGTTCCGTCAGTCAGGTATATTAAGGTGCATGCCATCATGTATATGGCAGCAATGATGCGGGTTTCTTCCTCTTCGTTCCCTCAATTTATGGGAGGAACATAAATGTTTAACAAAATTTTTGATAAAGGACTAAGAAAAAAAAAATGTGATGTAAATTCTTTCTGAATATCTTATGAATATGAAGGAAGGAAATAGGACCGCCTACTGTCTTAATCTTCAAAGGATTCCGCTGGAACTGTCAAGGATGACATTCTGACAGAATTTTTGAAGATTTTTTCTTCTTCCGGTTTTTGTTGTTGTTGTTGAGTTTTTATTTATTGTTCATATACAAATAGAAAGATATATTGAAGCTGAAGATACATACATACATACATATATCAAAAATTGCATTACATCGAAATCACTTGAGATAATAACTTTCATACCTCCTATATTCTCCTAATCTCATCACAAAGCTTTTGCAGCAGGGATTTACGGGTTTTCGTTTTTTTTTTTTTATTTTTTTACTCAAAGCTGAAAGCACTTGACATTTTTGTCGTCTCTATGGAGCACTAGCCGAGGACAACATAGCTTGCAGGTATTAAAGTGTAAATCCAATTGAATTCCAACGAGTGTCACAAATGGGATGAAAAATAATGGTCAAGTGCCCAAGCCAGAGATGCCAGAAAAGAGGACCCGAAACCAATTGACTTCGTTCATATATATGTATGAATGGTGGTGGAGGTATGGTGTAAGTTATTCCGCAAAAATTGAAAATAGAAAAAAATAAAACTCAAAAAAAGATCCATTAGTTTTATGTGATGGGTCGGAGAAGGGAAGGCGGGAACACTTTTGATTTAGGTCACTCGATGAATTGAAAGTGCATCGCCACCATCATCATCTATTGCACCCACAAATATCCTTTGAAGGATAATCAAACCATTTCCCATATTGCACCGTGTCCCCTCCTTCATGTCGTGTCGTCATCGTTAGAAGCCACTCAATTTTATTTTTTTTCACGACATTTTAGTTTTATACTCACACACAAACACACACAGATAACTTCGTACTTTTTATAGGTATTTACTTTTATTTTTTAGATAGAAAATAGAGGCAAAAATGTGCATTTAGGATTCTTTTCAAAAAGAACCATCCCACAGGAAAATATCTATGTACATCTTCATACTTATTTAAGCATACATTTATATTTACATACCCCACTCGTATATATCCCGAAAAAAGGGTATTTGGGGATGTTTAAATTTGCATTAACACAAGCTATATCTATTATAGGGAGCGGAAAAGAGATGGGAAGAGTGTGAAAGTGTCACTTTGGCATAAGATAAATGGAATGAATTTTAATTCATTTTCCTGGTTATGTGTTGTTTGGGGCTACAGTGTAGACCAAAAGTGTGAATTTCTGTTCGTGTTTTTGTAAATTGTTTACAACCAAAAAGGACATTCAAATATTTTTGATTTATATTTGTCATACCAATACAACATAATATTATATAAAATTTAAGGAAGGTGGACGAAAATTATGTAAAAGCTTATATTATGATGCTATTTATCTTACGCAATGGCGGACGAAGTATCAAACATATTTTTGTTATAAACTTTTTTTTCAAAATTTGAATGTTGTTAAAATTAAGAGAAATGGCCCTAAACGACTGCCCTGAGGAACCCCCTTTGGGACAATGAAAGCCATTTTCTCGAACTTCTGAATTTACAGCAGCTACACACATACATATACATATGCATGTAATTGTATACGTGATTTCATCTATTTCAAAATTAATGTAAAATTTATTGATAGAACAATATTTCCAATTCCTCAACCTTCGAACTACACTGTATGAGTTGGAGTATATATTTTTCGATTTTATGCAAAATGTATACTCCATAGCCAAGACCTAAGTACTTAGATGATGTGCTCTTCCTGTTTTTCATCGTTTTGGGAACTGCAAGTCTCTGTCGTCTTTATCAGCTCCTTGGCTCCATTTCCCTTATTTTCACTTGTACACATTTCCACACACACACACCCACACCCACACACACAGGAATGTCTATATAAATAGGTATTCCAAAAGGAATAAAATACGATGCATCCAGGTGATAAGATCTATATACATATTGTATGAGCAGAATACCATCCCAACAACAAACCCAGCCTGAATCCGAATCCGAAGCTCTGTCCCGATTCATGTTTATTTATGAGTTTCGATTTCTTAGATTTATTTACAGATAATGATTGTATTTTGAAATTTATACCCGTCCATAAGGCACAGGCTCTATATCTACTCTACTCATATACAGGATACGGTTCGTTTGGTCGAGACTTAAGACAGACAACCTGCATGTGGGTAGGAATCATATATACTTGTTTAATGGCACATTGAACTAGGGCACATGGAATTTCACATCGTTAAGTCCAAGAATGTTAGTCGTACTTTTTGAATATAGGTTCGTCCTTGGTGCGGTATCGGAAAAACAAAGATTTTCTTGGAACTTGATGCAGAATTTTTGTTTGCGTTGTTGTTGCAGATGATGGTTTTCTGAGAGGAGAAAATATTGAAGAAATTTGAGATGAACAAACAAAATTTATGTATTCTTATGTGAAGTTTGTTAAAAAAGATGCATATTCTTTTTTTTTCTATTGTTCATTTAGCACTTCAAATTTCAGACTTCACACATTGATCCTTACACTTTGTACTTCAAACTTCATTTTTCGTATTTCGCACTTCAGACTTCGTATTTCATATTTCGTACTTCTCATTTAGCATTTCGCATTTCACACTTCAATCTGCACACTTCGCACTTTAAAATTTGTACTTCACACTTCATCTTCGGATTTCGTATTTCGCACTTCAGACTTCGTATTTGATTCTTCCTACTTCTCATTTAGCATTTCGTATTTCGCATTTCACACTTCGATCAGCACACTTCGCACTTTAAAATTTGTACTTCATACTTCATTTTTCGTATTTCGCACTTCAGACTTCGTATTTCGTATTTCATATTTCGTACTTCTCATTTAGCATTTCGCATTTCACACTTCAATCTGCACACTTCGCACTTTAAAATTTGTACTTCACACTTCATCTTCGGATTTCGTATTTCGCACTTCAGACTTCGTATTTCATTCTTCCTACTTCTCATTTAGCATTTCGTATTTCGCATTTCACACTTCGATCAGCACACTTCGCACTTTAAAATTTGTACTTCATTTTTCGATTTCATACTTCGTACTTTACATTTAGCATTTCGCATTTCACACTTCGATCTGCACACTTCGCATTTCGCACTTTGAAATTTGTACTTTACACTTCATTTTTCGCATTTCACACTTTGATATCCACTCTTCGCAATTCAAAATTTGTACTTCACATTTCATTTTGAACTTCATTTTTCGTATTTCGCACTTCAGACTTCGTACTTCTTATTTAGGATTTGGCATTTCATACTTCAAATTTCCGACTTCGCACTTCACTTTTTGAACGTTGCATGTCATACTTCGCGCTTTAAATTTTACACTTTATACTTCAAATTTCACATTTTGCATTTAACTTCGCACCAGATACCAGATGAATTGAGGAGCAGTTTGCTTCTACCGACTTCACCCAGCATCAATCAGCTGATATATGGTCACTCAAAATAGCATAATTTGAAATCAATAATTCTCAATTTTGGCTTTTTCATCGGTGGCGGCGCTGTTCGGCGGGGACTAAAACGCCCGCAAAGAGTATTCAGTGTATGCAAATGAATTCGAATATATTGATGTCGAATAAATGGTACTGGAATTGTTTGATTCGCGAGATTTCAACCCGAAATTAATTATCCACTCCCAAAGATATCGCACAGTGGCGGGTCTATACAAAAGCCTTAACACCAATAGCATACACCCAATTTCAGAATTTCCCAGGTGCGGTGCATAGAGATATTTGTGTAGGTTAATTTTCAGTTTATTTTCGGTCCAAAAATCCCGATGGATAAAAAGTCACAATTTAGAAAATAGTCTGTTGGTGCGGTGCGATTTTAACAAAAAGGATGTGACTACTAGACTATGCAGACGCAGAGAACATATAATACATATTTACGTGCGTGTGTACGTAAGTTTCGTACTATCATCAGCGTCATGAGGCAGAAAAGTTCAGTTAAGCACAAAGGCGTGAAACTGGATCCCATTCATTTGGATGGGATCCTTGATTCTTGTTCCATAGCAAAATGTACGAGCATGTTATATGAATTTATAACTTTCATATACCTATAAAGAAATGATAGTTTAGGTGTGTTTGTGTGTATCTGGGTAACTGGAGGTCTTTGCCATGGAATGGATATTAAATTCCATTGGCTTACCCATGAAATTAGCCAGCAAATTGAGTCAAATTACGTGCGGTAGGTGTTTATAATCATCAGCAGAATATGCTCGAGACTAAATTTATATCAAGAGACCACTACTCTGTCTATCTATAATGTGAGTGTGTTGTGCGACATGCGGTACTCGTGCCAAGGCAAGTGTTTTTCTATATGACCGACACAACCGACGACGGCGGCGAAGCGACGAACCGACCGACCGACGACGACGCGACGTGGACAAGTATGAATGCATGATGAGGGCTCTCCCGCCCAAAACATAATTTTATGCGAAACACATATCACCTCTTGAGGTACATTCTATTCCGGATCGGGCTATGCGAGATAGAGAGAGGACGTTTTAGTAATTTGCAAAGGATATTGAAGGACCAAAATGGGACGCATCATATTTTGCCTGTCCCTTTCTCTCTAAGGACCTTCCGCTGCCCGTGTTTCATTAACATACGGCGTGGCGTATGATTGTATGATTTAAAGTTATAAACGTTATAGAACGGCGGCCATGGTCCGAGCAGAATATGTTCACGATTAAGTGAGTTTAGGCAAACAATCGATGTTTTTTTGATTATTGCAGCTGCTAAATGCAGCTCTGAACGATATAATGATAAAGTTAATGTGCGTGTGTGTGTGTGTAGAATAAGCTTTTATCACACACAAATTATGTGGACCAAAACTAAATGCGCTAGTAAAATATTGGTTCAGATTAATTAAACTCGCCAGGTATGTGAAATATTATATGTGGGGCACTGCGGCGTATGTGGAACATTTTAATGAACATGATGTAACATTTAAAAAAATTTTAAATACTGAGACTTTAATTAATTTAAAGCAGATGTTTTGACGCAAGATCTTGAGAATGACCAAATGACAAGAAATAGGGACCGTTGAAAATTCGTCAAATTTTTGTTGAAGAAAAACATTTTTGAGAAACATTACTCAGTTAATTTGACAGATCATTAATAATATGAAATGCCGAAATGTCAATATTCGAAAATTCTTATTTTTCAAAAGAATTCAGAAATACTTAAAGTCTATTTTTTCTTTTACAGATTCAAATGCACATAATTTAAAAAATGTTCACTAAAGTGCCTTCCAATATTAAAGCTTCATTTCCAAAAAAAAAAAACCAAACACACAACTTCATGTTTTCACTCTCTCGACAGGAACAAGTTATGAACTCAAACAAAGTGTCAAAGTTGTACAAGAGAGCGAGAGAGTCTTACATACTTTCCAAGATTATTAACACTCAAGAGTGTTAAAATTTAAGTCCTTAAACACATACGAACTAATGAAAAACGAAAAGAATTTAAAACTAACAAAAAAATGGAAACTAGAATACAACTTCCTTTTAAAGTACATTGCCGCTTTACTCGTAACGTCTCTATTGTATGTATTTTATTATAGTAGTATGGGTTATGGGGGTAGTATGGTGTGAAGCCGAAAATTGAAATTGTTCCTTCTTCTTGAGGAAAAAGTCATCGAGATTTTCCTCATCAGCCACATTTTATATTCTCTCCACTTGAATCTCTTCAAAAACTTAACCCTTCCCCACGCCCCCTCTAGATGCCCAAAAAACCCGTCTGTCTCATTGTTGCATTAAATTTTAATGAACATTTTGTTTCTTATACTTTTCCCAGTTTTTGTTCGAAAAATGTTCTTCATATGCAACCAATTTGAGACAACATAAATGTGGGTGCAATGTAAGACTCTTACGTCCTGGCCCTTCCGCCCCAAGGATCAAACAAAAGTGAAAAAGTGAGATAGGGAATAATTGTTGGATATGTACGAGTAAGAGTACGACTATGTACTGAACGTGTGTTGAGGAACACAGGAGCACTTTAATATCCTTGCAAATGTCAAAAACACAAACATACACACTTGAAGGAAGAAAAATAAGATTAAGTAACAAAAATAAAGGATCTTCACTCTCCTCTCTCGCTCGCTTTATGGTAGTTTCCAGTTGCACATTCCTTGAGTACATTAGAGTGAGTCAAGAGGCAATGTGCGATATATATATGTATGTACAAGTTCTATAGGTTGGTTGGTCGGTCCTTTTTGCGAATAGTCCTGGGTTCTGGATCGGGTTCTATTCTTGGTCATGTTATACCCACTCGCTTTTTCTTACTCTCAAAACAGCTCCATAAGAGTGTTGTGTGGATATATGAAATTATTTTCGAGCTAAACTGAAACTTTTGCCCTCTCTAGATTCTGGGAAGGATAAATATGAAACTCGTATGGGATGATGTCCTTGCAGTGTTGTGTGATTTTTTTTTGTTTTTTAATTTTTTTTTTGTTTTGTTGGTCCAAAGCTAAATTTAGAGAGAAGAAAAACGAGATGTTGGGGAAGAAACTTTTTAACAAATTACTTCTATACACCTACACATATCAAGCTAGACACTAGACACCATACGCAGTCAGGAGGTCTGTAGCTATGTCCTTATACAGAGAAGAGGAAGAGGAATTCCTACCTACCTCTACCTATGCACTTGGAAAATTTGCTAAAACTTTATGGTTATGGAGTTTTCAAGTCGAAGGAGCAAACAAACACAAACTCTCCCCTCAACTCACTTAGTGAATGTGAAGAGTTCTTGTATTTTTGTTCTTAAAATTTATATTTTATACAAAAATAACACTGCAAGGATACGAAGTAATTAAGAAGAACAAGAAAGGAAGAAAATTGTTGAAAAGGTTATAGTCGGTAGGTAGGTACGTGAGGGTACAAATATCCTTAAAATGATGTCAATTCTACGTGAAAATAGTTCTTGATATTTGTGTTTTTTTTTTTTTTTATTTAAATTTTTCAAGAAATCAGGAAAAGGCTAGAGGCTATTTTTCATCCTTCATCTTCAATTCGAAGTATTTAGTCGTATATTGTTTCGCAACGATTGTTTTTTTTTTTTTACAATATGCTACTTGCTGAATTTTTAACTCAGCATTGCCATCAGAGATTTTTAAACCTCGCATTTCTGAAACGCCATTAAACTTGGCGATCAAAAGTACCAGGACAAAGGATCTGGGTGCGTTTGTTGGTGATTTTTTGTCGTTGTTGTTTTATTAAGTTCATTTGTCTTGTCGGTCTTTTCTTCTTTTGTCAGAGAGGTCTTTTTGTCGCTTGTCACGCAAAATTATTTAAGACAGGATAAGAACGAACAACGATGAGACGCTATGAGGGCGACTGACGACGACGACGCACGACGATGAGACGATGCGATAGATGGGAACGGCTGGGCTGTGGAAAATTTACATTCCTAACAAACTTCTTGTCAGATGCAAATGTGAGAGGAATTTTCAAAATTTACTTTTCGCAGAATCAAAATGACGGGGTTAAGGGTGTAAAATATGGATTTTTTTTTTTATTTTTGAAAGGCATACAATGGAAATGTGTGTAGCGGCGCTGCGTATATTGTTGAATTTTATTTGGGGAAGAAAGTTGATGGCAGTTCACAGTTTGAAGAGGAAATTAAAGTTTTGAAAAGATAAAATGGCATTAATGTTGAGGAAACCTTAGCTATTTTTTAAATTAAAATTTTAAACTAAAAACTTAAGTGAAAAGTAGGTAAGAATAATTGCAAGGATTAGAAGATTTGTGGTTGGAGGGTTTAAGGATCCTTTTTAACCACAAAGTTTGGGATTGAATTATAGCAGAAAAGCAATTCAATGTTTGGTTATAACTTCTTGGAATTAGTGATATAAGTCATGGGAAAAAATAACATTTCGGCCAAGGCCTATAGAGAATGAGGCTTTGATTTCCAAGAAAGTGTATTTCAAAAACATGAGCTGTCAAAATTGTAAATACAAATTTATTCTAGGAAGGTCTTTTCAGTCAGAATCAAACAAATACAAGTATGCATACTTAAAGTTAGTTCCTTTAAAGTAAATTGAAAAACAGCCTTTTAGCATTTTTTTTTCGGATAAAAGATAATTTTTCTTAGCAATAAGTCTTCTATACGATTTTTTTGCTTTTATATGTGTATGTGAATGTCCTCAATCAAAAATGATGCGAATTGAACACTAAACAAACTATCTCTTATGTAACTAATTAATCTTTCTTAATGTAAAAATCAGTGTCCTTTTTTCCCAAGGAAACTGTCATTCAGCAGTGTTTGTGTTTAGCTATTCAAAATTTTTGACAAGGGTCCATGGGGCAAGGTTATTCTATCGCAAGGTACCTGCTTCTACCATCATATCTTATTACATATAAAATAAATCTTATATACGAGTAGGCTTTGAATAAGTCCATGTGGTTTGATATTAAAAAATCATAAAATGATGGACATTCACAATATCCTTTGGCATGTTTATCATTCTCTAATTTCCTTAACCTAACCCTAGTTTTTTTTTTTGTTGCAATTTTCTCCAATTTTTTGAAGGATCTGTCAAAAATATCCCTAAAAGGTGTAACATTTCTCGCTTTTGTTTACATTTGTTGAAAAATATATTAATATTATTAAATATGTTTTCCGGAAAAGTTTTTATATGTTTTCTGTATCGTGGGTGTGGGGGAGTGTTAAGGATGCTTGAGTCTGTCACATTAGACAGAGAATGTCTATCTGTACCTAGATTGTTTTCCATCTCCATCTTTCTGGATCTAAATTGATTTTTTGTTATTCATCACAACTTTTTAAATGGCTCCTATCATGTGTGTATTGTTTTTGTCCTATGTGTATATAGGACACAAATAAAGACACTTTTGTTTGCAAGGGGAAATTAAATTTCACCGGACAAAATGGGTTTTTCGAAGTCAATCAGTGGTCCGATACAATTCGATTCGTTCATATATGTTCCTATTAAATGTGTTTTTCACGTGGAAAGTGGGATTTCATTTGAGTTGAGGCTTGAAATTGATCCGAGTGACAGTCAGAGTCATGGAATTGTTGCCAAAAGGACATGCTTTATATTACTCCAATTTTCAATTCCAAAGAAAAAAGAATAAAAAAAAAAAAACAGACTTTTGTCAGTGATTTTTTTCCCTTTCCAATCGATTCACCTACGGTACTTTTTGTATATGTTTGTGCAGTACAGTATTTGTATATTTTCCTAGGAAAGGTTGTTGTCCTTTTTTTTAACTATTTTTAATCGAACAACACAGAATTTTTCAATCGACACGTTTATATGTATGATTTTCAATTGGTGGGTAATTTTGAATCCATTTAGAAAACATATAAAAGCCAATCTAGAGAAAAAAAAAAACAGGGAGCACTTAGTGGGCAGCAGTCAAATTGAATTAAAATGAAAGAACTGAGCGCATATGGTATAGGTAGTTCCTTTTACATTGGGGCAGGGCAGACAAAAATTCAAAAAATTTCTAAAATATACCTACATCCGTTTTATGCTAAAACAATAATCTTAACTCTTGGGAATCAAAACTTTATAAGTCAAACCTTAACATTTGTCAAATTATTATTTTTACTATAAAAAACGTCCTAATCTGAGTAAACTTCATATGAATTAATATGTCATTTAATATTGGCTTATCAATTTTTTTTTTCTTATTATTTAGGAAAAGGATAATTTACTTTTTTGAGTCAGAGTCCGGCAGAATTTGGAAACAAGACAGTAGGAATCAGCCATCGATTAAGATAAGCGACTTAATAAGGGTTGATAGGGACGAATTTAACAAAGCCCTTTCCACCCTTACTCACGAACCAGACGAGTTTCTTCAGTTTTTACAGAGAACCTATGGGGATTTTATATATTTGTACCAACTTTTTGATATGAGTTATTCCACTGTCGAAAACCATAATCCCTGTACCAGTCATCTTTTCAGTTGTGTATACAATACTTTTGATAATTTTATTTTTATTGGGTGTTTCTGGTTTAAATGACAAAACAACATCTGCTCAATTATTGTGTCAAATTAAAGATTTAACTTAGCAAGTACGAACCAAGGGCAGTGGCGGATTTACAAATTTGACGCCTGAAGGCAATTTTTGCCGCCTATATTGCATCTGAAATTGAATACCTTAGTTCACAATTGTATTTTTTATCTATTAAATTTCCACTTTATGACTTAAGGACTAAGGTAACATGCCGAATCCTTGATTATTTTCACAGCAAATAATTATGAAGAAATATTATTTTAAACAAAGACAAACTCAATCATGTACTACTTTTTTAGGAAAGTTAAGGTATTTCTTGAAACTATACAATATTTACATAATAAGAACAAAGCTTACACCAGTGGTAGATTTACGAATTTTGCAGCCCTTGCCACCAAAATTCGTTTCTTTGTGCTCTCAAAAAAGTTGGATACTCAGTGTAGCTCTGGATTTCGACGGAAAATTCCCGCAGTAATCGGGTACCCGGAATTTCGTTCATTACCCGAGTATCCAAGTATTTGGTGCCCGGGTACCCAACCTATTACCGGGTACCAGATACATTTCACGGGTACTCTGGTATCAAAGAGCTCTAATACCCAGTTAAAAGTCGTCAAAGATTTAGTTACGTTCTTGTGGCTCTAAGGCGACGAATTGTCATGTCCTCAATTATTTTTACAATTCAACAATTTTGTTTGAATCGCACATAATTATACATTGTCTGTAATTTGCCTTTCCACTGATTTAAAGTGAGGGCAGAGGGCACAGCAGTTGATTACTGATTCTGGGCGTCGAACTAGCTGTTTTGCTATAGAATATGGAAGATTACTTTTTTGATTTCCATGCCACCCTAGGCTCAAGGCTTTTGGGAAATATCGCCACTGGCCAAAAGAATATCCTTTCTTGATTGATAATTGTCACAAGAATGAACTTGAACTTGTTATGTCTTAAGATTTTTGTCTTAAGAAAACTAAACGTAGTTTGCATCTTTTTTTTTTTTTTTTTTGAGGAAAACCGATTGAAATAAAAAAAATAAACATTTCTGGCTATTGTCTCGTCGTCAGTATAGCACAATCGTTTAAAAAAATTAACCAAATTAAGATTTTTATCCCAAAAACGAATGTCTCCTTCAGATAAACATTTCTAGCTTAATCCAAAAAATCCACAAACAGAAATGAAAAAAATATCAAGCACCAAATTAAAACCAATTATTCGAATCAACATGAAAATTCTGTGAAAAAGAAAATTGCTTAATGCAACTAACAACAACTAACCCAGAGTCAGAGTCAGAGTTGGAGTTAGAGTTAGAGTCGTCTCGCATTTAAAACTTTTCTAGAACAAGTCGAACAAAATACGGTCAGACATGTACATATACATAGATATGAAGGTATATGCAACTTCACCACATAATACTGACTATTTGAATTGAGAGCGGGAAATTTGAATATCCTTTCATTCTATATGCCGAGTTGAAACTGTCGCTCGATGAAGGACGACGACCGACGACGAAAATGACAAACGCCTAGATATACATACACACATAGATAGATTTGCAAAGTGCCATTGCCAAAGTCAAAGCCAAAACAAAAGTAATTCAATTTGCGAAACGATGACATCCTGAAATTGAGAGGTGGAACCTTAGGAGAGTTACTCCTTAAACCTTAACCGCGTTATACAGTATACCACCAGCTGCTGCTGCTACTACGGGTGCTTCTGCTGCTGTTGGTAGAACACAACACTCATTCGAATACTCGACTACTTTGACTGCTCCGATAGCAGTTGGGAAAACAATAGATAGACATCTGTATGGAGTGGAGATAAACTAGACACCATCTCACACTCTCCGTCGTCGCCGCCGCCGACCGCACTATAACCACGACCACGATCCTGACCAAAATACGACAAGGACGACGACGACGACGACGACGGAGATGACGACAAAGACACACTCTTGAATTCCCAAAGCACAACTTGTAGTAAAACAGACTGCCTGGATGTGACCTTGTTATATTTTGGTCGGTCATATAGCCGAAAGGAAACTCCTAACTCTTAACTCCTTTTTGGTTCTATGATGCATGTGTATGAGTGGATATTTTATGTGTGTATGTTTGTATGAACAACAAGGAATTTATGGCCAAATTGGGATATTTGTTCGGTTTCTGGAAATTTGGAAACTTTTCCGGCTAAAATATGGAGCAGCCAAATGGAAATGCTTTGTCCAGTTTCTCGTTTTCATAATAGTCGTATCCTTATACCGCCTGCTGCCATGTGTGTGTGTAAATTATGTTGTCGTATTAGTTTACGATATGCAATGCACCATGCAAGTCTATATTTAGCATAGCTTCACTAAGGAAGAACTTTAACTGCAGTTTTGTTTAAATTGTTATACCTACGAGTATCCTTTTTGGATTGTTTCCTGTTTACATTGGCATATATTTCACAAAATAAGTGAATTCTAGAGACGGGAGCTAGTCTGTTTGTTTTTTATTTTAAAAATAAAATTAGAAATTAGAACAACATTTTTAATTATAATTGTAAAAAGTTAAAAAATAATCTAATCGAGTAAAAAAAAATTCTGCAAAGGATTAACATTATCCATACATTAACATGGGTAACAAAAGAATACACCGTAACAAAGATTAAAAGAAGTGGCCCTAAATGGCAAGCCTGTGGAACACAAATTGACAATACCATTTAGAAAAAGCATATATAGCAAGATACGAGCAATTAGGAGTACGTTTATTAATAAAAGAAAGAAAGTACGAGACAATAGGTATTCTGAGTACTGATTTTTTCGATCCTTTAGAGACTGACGAAATCAAAGAGAATCTTGTTAAAGTTTAAGTTTAAGTTTAAGTTTTAAGTCGATAATATCATGTCGTCTCGGTTTCAAGAAACTGAATAAAGAAATTGAAATTGATTATAATGACTTCTTAATTTCGTAAACCGTAATTAATCCTTAATTTATTAAATGATTTATACTTATCGTCTTTCAGATATCTTATAAAAGTTTTTATTTGTCTACTGAAACAGAAATTTAATAGAATACCCAATTATTATACTTATTGCTATCAGGAGATATCAATAACACAATAATTTCTGTGGAAAAGGATTTATCTTAGGCTTAATATTGTGAATCAATTCTGTAGTAGAAAAAGGAACTCTCAATAGGTTTTGTTCAAGTCTCCCCGGGTAACCATCATTATATTCCAAGGAAACGTGCTTTTAGAAATAATAACCATCATCAAAACACAACAAGAAACAAAGATGCAAGACATAGTTATTATTTCTTCATAAACATCCATCAACTCCATCCAGCTTAACTTGTCATTTTGTCAATCAAATCAACTAAGGGTTCATAACATGAACAACATCCTTCGAAAATATTCATACGGACAAAATGAAGACCAAAAAAATGTATTAAACTTCATCACTATGTCAATTTTTTAACGAATCCCATCCTTCATCGTAGAGGAGAGTTGTACCTACATATAATAATTACACACTCACACACATAAAGTTACAATGATGATTCTATAATAACCAAAAACAACCCTCATCAAAACCCGAAAATCACTTTACCCTAAAGCGTTTCTAATGTTCGTTATTATGTATTCTCAATCGTTCTGTGTTACAATGTCCTGCCTCGCCTACATGAATCATTTCGACCATCATTTTGAATCGAACGAACTGGTGTATGGTCACCCCAAACCACCACACATACTCGCATACTCTCTCACACCTCCACAGAAAGGTATTATTTTCCCTAACTATTTCCTGTTGCCAGGACCTCTCTTAAATTCATCTGAAAATGAATGAATTTTTGTCGACGGATCTAGGGGTGGGGCATGGGACTTGGGGGTTTGTTTTAACAAGCGCAGGGAATCAGGGATGTGTATAGTTTTTGGTCTTTTTTGGACATTTCTGAACCTAAACAAAATGTCACAAGAAACATGAGTAGTTGTTCACATGGTACACACACAAAAACATCATCGATGAAATAATTATTTTGAATCATGTAAAACTATCCAAGCAAAGGGTAACGGATAAACAACGGACAACGACGTTGACGATGACGACCGACGTGGTCCGGTGGGGGGCAACGGCAGCGGCGGCGGTAGGAGGAACAATGCATGGATGACAAACGGACAGATATACTCGTACTAGTAGGAGAGGTTTTTGAAAATCATGCACAAAAGGTGCCAGGACTTAACATTAAAACTCGTTTTCTATTCCTGGTGGTTGATATGGAACTGGGAGTATCCTTATTTTGTGGGAAATGTGCATGGATACAGTCAAAACTCTCAAGCCCTGATTTCATTGATAATTTTACCTTTCCAATAAATGGTATGAGACTCTGTAGGACGTCCATTCAGACCTGTTTTAGTGAGTCATTTGATTCATGTGAGTCACATAAGCTTTCGTTTCAATTTTAATTGTTACTCCATTTAAGGGGGTCTGTATATTTGTTCCACAATTGAGGAATGTGGCCAAGTGATAAAATAGCCTAAGTCTGATATGACTGCCAAAAGCCATCTGCTGAATGAGCTTCAAAAATGATCATTGTTGACATTAATTTACTAAAGCAGCTTAAATTTTCTGAAAACAAATTTAAATAATAAAAGATTGATTACTGGTAAAATAGCGTAAGTCCTTGATCTTTTATAAAAGTGAGGAAATTTTCAAAAGAAGCTTACGTCAAAATAAAGAGACGTTACTGTTTGATTTAAATATCTTGCCGAAATTATTCCACTTTAGACAACATCATCTCCTAACGCTATAGTGCATCAGTGGCGTGGTGGTCGACTGGTGGTGCGGTGTACAAAATTTCCCATACAAAACCGTTATACTCGTACGAGTATATGCATCAACACCGTTTTATCCTAGAAAACAAAATGAATGAATGGTTTCCACCAGGATGTGTGACATGTTCCTGTGGGTAGAACTTTCAAATAATTAGACACCGAGTTTTGTTGGTTACTGGATTCTATATAACGACAGACGATGTTTTTCATCTAAAGGGGTCGACATACCCTTTTGATTGTTCACCCCCAGAGTTAGAGAATATACTTCCTTGCATGACATTGTTGACCTCAAATTATGAATGAAAAAAAAAAAAAAAAACTGGATAAAGTCCTGGAGTAACTTCTATAAATTCTATTTTAATTGGGTTCTATGTAATAGAGCCAACAAGTGAGAAGGGGCAGGATCAACACACGACTTTAATTCAATACTTTATTATCTGTCCCCAAAACTAAAGATTATAATTTTTCATTAGAAAAAGGGTTAAATTTTCCTTTTTGAATATTATTCAGAAGGAACAGGATACGATAAATTAAAATAATATCCATTTTCAAAAAGAGAAAACCCTAGGGGGCTATAATAGGTCCAGGAAATATAATTTACTAGAGAATGGTCGATATTGTTTTGAACACTTTTGAGATAAGATAGAGAATCTTTTAAAATTGATTTTGGTTCTTGATGATTGCTTATTGGGTAAGAGACCCCTTCTTGTTTATTAAAAGAGAAAAATAATTAAATTTTGCTATGAGCTATAATTTAATTAGTTATGATCTTAAAATTCATTGGTAATTTAATTTGTTCCTAATATTTGGTTTATATATAATCTTACACCATACACATGTACGGAATTTTTGCTATACAGGAAATATCAGCTTCGTCCTCTGAAAGGAGAACTTAAGGGAGTGTGTTTCCTTATTTAAATTCAGGAGGAAAACATCAGTTGTTAATGAACCAGACATAGCTTTCCGTTTTCAAAACAGATATGGAAATACTCAGATACCGACACCTGAAGGAAAATAGAACTTTCAGAAACAATTTCGTATTATTAAAAAAAAAAACAGTATTTCTTTTGTTCTTCCACATTTTTAACTTAAAGAACTTTTAAATATCGAAGGATAGATGAGGAAATCGATGAAAATTAATTTTTTTTCTCGATTAACTGCACAAAAACCCGTTTTTGAAAAATTATAATAATTTCGTGATTTTTTTCTTTGAGAAACAATTGTTAATTCTTTATTTTTCATCAAAATAACCAACAATTTTTGGGATTTTTTAATTTTTTAATATCAATTTTAGTAAATTTTAACTGTGATTTAAAAAAATTCATCAAATTTCAAACATAATTTTGTTTTCTGTGTGTTGAAATTCTGAAAAAAATATATATGTATACCAAGTCCAGAAGAATGTTAAAAAATATGGCTGCTTAATTAATTGAGTTTTACAATTTTGTAACTCGAGAATTTGTATGGTTTCAAATTTTGGAACACACAATTGTATGTAGCAAAAAATTAATGTTTGAATTATTTAAAATTCAATTTTATAGGGAGTAGAGTTTTTTTTTAGAAAAATAATATAAAGAAATAATAAATTAACTTACATGTTCTAAATTTTCCTCGACGTTAACTGGCTACTTGTAAGGACTTATGTATTCCTTAAATTTTGTGCATCTGATTCAAGTTTTTTATGTCATGAAATTCAGAACTAAAAAAATTAAAATAAAAAAATAATTTAAGTAAGTAAACAAAATAATAAAAATAACATTAATTAAAAATATTAAAAAAATTTCAACTACAGAGCAGATTAGGTACGAAAATTTCTCTTTTTAATATCCCATAGGGAGTTTTAACAAATCTGGACGTTTTAAAGGTTTCTAGAATCTAAATCCGTCATTTTTGGAGAGATGTCTGTGTGTGCGTGTGTACGTACATACGTTCGTACGTTCGTCCATGGTATCTTAAGAACGGGTTAAGAAGCTGAAAGGACTTTCATAAAAATTTGACAAGCGATTTAAAGCAGTTTAAAAAAATAGTCAACATTTTGGTTGATCAAAAATATCAAAGGAACGAATGGTGCTATTGATAATAAATTTTACTGTGATACAGATTTCGTATAAATTTGCAAAAAGATCAGAGCTCAAATATACAATGAAAGTAAAATGATATAACCTTCAAAATAATTTTCTGCTATGTGAAATAACGTTTTTGACATCTGGCAAAAAAATAAAAAAGTGAAAAAAATACTACCAAAAATTGGTAAGAAATGTTTTTTGACTCTAAAATCTCGAGAGCGGAATATTGACCTTATGTGTATTTTATTTTATAAGTGATACAATTTTTACAAATATCGAATTGATAGTGTTTTTAAGAAAAATAAAATAATTTACAAAAATTTACCAAAAAATGCCAAAATTTGTTTCTTGATCTAAATATGTCGAAAGTGGTCAAAAATGTGTACTTACATTTTTTTTTATTTTTAACATAATACAACTGTTAACGTATGGTACGTTTTTGACAATAATATCGAATTGAGACTTCTTTTATACCAAAAAATTAAAAAAGCACAAAAGTTCTACCAAAAATTGGGAAAAATTGTTTTCGAGAAATTTTTGTAAGCCTGATGATAATTTTGTTGTCGGTAAAATTGTTCTCAATTAATATTAAAAGTAAATCAATAAATATCAAGAATACATCGATTACACAGTTTTTACAAAAACTGACAAATTCACAAGAATTAACAAAATTATGTTATGCTTGAAGACAGTGACACAAAAACTTTAATAAAATCCAATTTTTTAAAGTAAAATGGGAAGTTATCAGTGTGGGTTGCACTCAGCCTCTTTTTTTGTTTTAAATAATAAAATTTAATTCAAATATTTTGTTAGCTGAAAAATTATACAATATAAAAAAATTAAAAAAAAAAAAATACAAAAAATAATCAATAAATAATAAACAAAAAAACAGCCTTATTCTTATACCATATCCAGGATAATTCACAGGAACTCAAGGAACATTTCAGTTTGATTTGAAATTACTGTCCAAATTTTTACTGAAATAATCCTCTTTCCCCAAAAACAAAAAACCATTAGTTATTTATCAAAAAATCACCTTAATCACCCTTAATAACCCTTTGGCATTTGTGTTTTCAGTCAAAAACTATTAAAATTCCATTTCTATAATAAATTGTTTTGGGAGACCTACATATGTATATTTTTTTCGGACTGTATTTTTATTTTATTTTATTGTTTTTCATGCGAATCTAAATGACAGCAAGCCCAAACACTTAACACACACGCAATATAAACAAATGTCTGTGATGTGAAGCATTATTTGATTTGTGTTTGTGAAACTCACAATCACAAATCGTATCCTTAAATCATTTATCATTTGCACAACCCCTAAGTCCCAAAGCAAAAAATTGAAGTGTTGTTAAGGAAATACATTTGGATATTCATACATTTTCTTTTGTTTCGTAAATCGTATAATATAATAATTTTTTGAAAATAACCCTTCGTCAGGAATGAATTTATTATGTATGTATTTCCGGTTCCGTTGGCAATATGGATGGCACATCATACAATAAGACGACGACTCGCATGACGGACGGACGTAGGGACGGACGGAGATCTAAAATGATTATAGGCTATGAATACATCGATTATTTAGAATGAACAAGTTTTACATACACACAAATTGTTTTTCACACACACATTCAATACAAAAAAAATATTTTGTTTTATGCTTTCTAACGATGCTATATTGTTTCAAAAAATGTGAAACATTCATTTGTAATTTCTATTCACACATATTTTGTGTAATACTGGAAATGTATGTACATATATAGTTTGTGGTTATGTTTTTTTTTTACTAAAAAAAGGGCGGTAACTGGGCACAGCTATAAGCAAAGTTTTATTTAAAAAAAAAAAAGTTTCATACTAAAAATCTCATATGGTAAAGTATGAGTACCTACTCAGTGTTGTTTTAGTATTAGTGTCACACAGTGGGATTTTTTATTGAATAGAATTCAGAGTGTATAGTTTTTGTTTCTAAGTGTTTTGATAAATAATTCAATAACGCTAACGGATGTGGGAATTTTCAAATTTCCTGATTCTGGTTGAAACTATTTAATGTCCATTCATGTTAAAGTCTTTTTTTGTTTGTGGTTTAATTTTTTGTTTGAAAATTCTGTATGCAATTGGAGAACATGATTTTAATTGGGCTCCAAAATTCGACAAAAAAATAAAACATTTTGGTATAATTTTTCAATAAAACATTTTTATTTTATAGTTTCTTTCATCTCATTCCAGTTTTAATTTTTGTCTTGATTTTATTTTATTTTACAATTAGCTATGCTAAAATTTTATTTTCATTTTCTGTTTTGTTATTATTTTTAAATTTTAATACAACTTAATAATTAATTATATTTTTTTTTGTTATTTTAATTAAATTCAATTTTATCTTTCCGCTAACATTTTACTTAGTTCTTTGTTTTGTTTTCTTTTATTTAATAATTTCTGTTTTACTTTTTTTGTAACAAATATAATAAAGAACACAATTCATTACAATTAATTTTATTTTCTAATCAATATTTTGTTTTTTCTTTTTATAATTTTTATATATTTATATAGAATCATCTAATATTTAATTAACAAGTTGTTTTTTTTTTTATATTATTTACCTACATTAACTACAAATAAATCTGCTTCTTCATTTTTCACGTTCAGTTTTTAATAGATAGACTACATAAATTTATTACACTCAAGTTTTTTTTTATGTATTTTTTTAACTTAATTTCATCTATATAATATATGTTGAACTTATTTATTAATAATTATACTAATTTTATAAATTTGAGTTTAAAGTCTTTCATTTCTTAGGAATTTCTTTGCGTGTGTGTGTGTTCAGAAGTTTTTTTTTGTTTGTTATTTTTTTTTTTACAAATATGGTTTTATATATATTTTTTTTCATTGAAATTTAACTATTACATAATTAACTTTGTTTTCATTGATTTAAAATAAAAAATGTTATCTACAAGATTTATTTAAATTTGTTTATTTGTTTATTTTTTTATTATTATTACTTTTATAACTATGCATGATTTTTTTGTTTTAATTTATTAAAAAACAAACAGAAATTTACACTACATTAACTACAATATTTTAACTACAATTTCTTGATAAAAACTTTGTATTTTCTATGTATACAAAAAACTAAAATAGAAAATTAAAAATTAATAATCAGCTACGTTTGTGGCAATTTTTTTATTTTTTTTTTTATTTTTAAAATTTAATTTATGTGAATAAATGAGGTTCGTTATATATTTTTGTCATTTTTTTAATTAGTTTCAGCGTAGAATAGTACATGGTTATATGAAATTGTTTGTATATAGGTAATTGATTTAAATTTACAATTTATTTATTTTTCTGTCGATTGTATATCCTAGCTCTACGGAAAGTTTGTATTTAAATTGAATTTTAGTATTTACATTTAATAAAAAGTCGTTAAAATTTTACCAAAATTTAAATTTCATCAAATCAAATAAGAAAAATGTATACTTATGAAAAATCAAAGTAAATGACAAATGATAATATAAATAAAAATACAAGTAAATAAACACACTTTTTAACTTTCGCAGTCGGTAGGTTTAAAATTATATTATTTTTTTAATTGAATATAAATAAATTTTAATTAAAATATATTCAAATATTAAAAAAAGGAAAAAATACAGCCGAAACGTAGAACCTTGACAGGCTACGAAACGTAAAAAGTGTGGGCATTAAAAGTTTTTAATTTAATTCTCTACACTTGATAATTTTTATATTTTTCATTTTATTTAATCAGTTAAAAAATATTATATACTTTTCAATTTTTTAATGAAAATACTTTATTTTTATTTTCTAGGATCAATATTGTGCGCTTGATTTGATGTGATTTTTCAAATAAATTTGCTGATATATAATGAAAAAAATAAACAATTAAACAACATTAAAGTGTATATTATTATAAAATAAAAGAAAAAAATGTTCGTTACATTATTACAACCTCTCTGAAAATTAATATTTGTATCTACAATATTCAATTTTATTATATAAGGTGGCGTGAAATTATTGTTAAATATAAGTTTTTGTAATCATTTTTTTTTAGTTAAAAATTCGGACGTTCAAAACGGAAAGGATCAATCCAACATTTTTGTTTTCACAATATTTAAATTTTTTCAAAAAATTATTTTTTGATTTTTAAAAAAGAATTTCAATTATGTATTCTAATTTTAGTTTCAAAAATATTATAATTTAAAAAAGTTTTTTGAAAAATTGTAAACAAAAATCGAATAAACAGAGTTTAAAATTTTTACTAATTTAAAATAATTAATAGATTGCAATTTTCTCCAACATTCAAGTGACATTAAAGAATGTCGATCATTTTTTTAAATAATATACTATAATAACCAAAAAACCATAAATGTTCCTTTTCTTAAATTTTAAATAAAGTAAAATTTTAACTGCCACCCTTAATAATTTTAAACGTAACAATAATAATTATAGGCACGTTTAAAAAAAAATAACAAACTTAAATTTAAATGTATATTTTGTAAATTTTTGTCTATAGGTACATATATAAAATTTGTCTATAGAAAAAAAAAAACAACATAAGAAAATTTAAAAAATGTACCACTTAGATGTCCTACAATACATTTATATATTTAAATTTAATATTATATTTAAACTTAAGAAATAATTTCGTTTGTTTTGCAGTATTTATCTATTTTGTATTTAATTTATTTTACCTTAAATTAAAATTTATTATATATTTACACAGAATTGTTTTATAATCATTTATATATATTTTTTTATATTTATTTTTTTTAATTTTAATAAATTGAATTTATTTCTTATTTACCTATCACGTGAAAGAAATTGACTCGATTTTTCATGTATGATGATCATGTGTATCTGAAATAAAATTAAAAAATTAGATTAATTCTAAGGAAACCATAATTTTATATCATATTTAAATGTACTGGTTTGAATTTTTTTAAACTTACCTATTACTTTTTATTTTAAAGGAAATATATCAATAACCATTTTTTTTAACTAGCTTATCATTTTATTGATAAATTTAATGATAAGCATTAAAAAATAAGTAATCAAATTCATGGGAGGAAAACTCAAATTAACTTATGGTTTTAAAAATTACAAAATTACATTAAAAAAATTAAAATTAAAAACACATAACAAACACAAAAAAAAACGAAAAACGAAAAACGAAACAATCTCAATGAGTTTTCGACAGCGCCCGTTCGCATCCTTTCATTGTACATTCTCGTAGCTTTGCGCGATTCTCGTAAGTGCGAATATGAAAAACTTTTTCTCCATTCAAATGGAAATACAAAATATAAAAAAAAAACGAAAATGAAAAAAACAAAAACTTGTGTAAAAAGCCTCTTTTGTTTGTCTGTGCTTGCGCCTGTGTTAACCATTACAACACAGGTACCGTTATACTCGTGCCTTTTACTCTGACTGTACATGGGGCATTTTTATGCGCTGTACGAAGTATCTTTTAACTATTTTGCATAATAATTTCACTTGGTTTTATTATGATAGCGGTTCGGCATCGTAATATGCAATATGGCCGTTAGCACAACAATCCTACTCTAGGTAAGGTACACCTACCGTAAGCGTGTGTGTGTATGTGTGAGTGTGTTTTGTTGTGTTGTGTATTTTTGTATGGAGGATAATATGCGTGGATGATGGTGATGGGCGGTATGGATAACGAGTGTCCTTTGTTAAAGGACTACACCAGCTCATCTGGTATCAATTGTTGTGGTGTAAATTGCTTGCCTCCTGCGTCGTCATCGTCGTCGACGAGTCGGTCCTTGGCCGTAGTCCTGCTGTAAGCCCAAACATTGCACAACAACAACGACGAAGGACGGAATAGGTTGGTGTTTTTGAAGGGAAAAAAATAATAATGCTTACCACCGGTTTTTTTTTGGATCTAAAGTGATGGAAACGTGTTGACAGATGGATTTAAAAAGTATTTTTTTTTTGCTCCATTTTTTGGAACCTTATGGGATGCTTGAGCTTGGGCTGACTTTATATACATACGTTTCTTGTACTGGTGTACCGTTTTTTAAATGATACTTTCCTTAAAGAAAATTTTCAAGCTATTGCTATTGAAATTGCTGAGCTCGGCGAAAAAAGGGGTTTTTTCGTTTTCATTATAATGACTACTGTCAGTCAAGCGTATAAAAGTTCTTTTTCCATTTTTTCAGTATTTTTTTTTGATGATGAGTTGTAACGACTTACAATGGAGGCTATTATGTTAAGAGGTGGCATAACCAACACAACACACAGCACAATACACACATGTTGGTTATTTGCATATAAAAATGATTTAAATATCTTTTGTGGTAAAATTTTCTTTAATGAAAATAAATATGTACTGTTCATGTACTTTCCCAAAAAAAAAGGAAAAACCATAAAAATATATTTCAAACTTAGTATTTAAAAAAAAGAAGAACGTTTTTGTTGTGCTTTGAAGCTTAAAGACTTTGAAGTTTTAAATTAGATTTTTTCCAATTTAAGAAAAGAAGAAGCTATAAATCGAGAGAACAGCGATTTTCAGTTTTTAGTACTGTCGAAATGGGCATTCATTTTCATCAACATTGACATAACCACTACAAGATAATTTTCCAGAAGGGATTACTTCTGTTTCTTTGGAGAAAATAAAAGCACGATTAGTATAAAATTAAAAGTCTTGAAATTGCATTTAAATAAACATTTTAAAAGCTGCGACAAAAATATAAAATAAAAAGTTATAATTAGGGTGCTACTTAATGTGCAAATATTTTTGGAAATTCACTAAAGCAAACTGATTTAGGTTTTCAGTTAAATGAAGTTAATAAGTATTTTTATGAACTATCAACATTTATAAATCTATACGATTCTACATTTATTTATTATTTATTTTATTGTGCTTAAGCTTTAAAGTGCAGTTTATTGTAGAGTATTAATTTAGCAAAAATTTAAGTTGTACTTTATTAAAATTAAATAAACAAAAACATTTGCTGGTGAATTTAAACAAAATTAAATTTCAAAAGTGTTTAAATTTTGATTAGGAAATAAAACAATTTTTTCTGAAGATTTTTTGTTTTTGTAACAATAACAATTTATTTATTATCATCAATTTAGAAGTTTTTCTTTTCAATATATTTCTGCACAACATAAATTTTTGCTTAAATTCTATTTTCATATTATGTAAATTTAACATCTTATTTTTTAGATTTTTTTAATTTTTTTTTGTATTGTAATAATTCTGTAGATCGTATAGTCTAGAGAGTAGGGGATTAAATTCTTGTATATCTTAAATTTAATTCTATGTTGTTCTTATTTTTATTGAAAAAGAAAAATTATCTATTTCGATATTGTGATTTTAACCAATTCACTTTTTAATTTTCTTATTAATAACTTTAGTGTGCATTTTTTTCTGTGGGAAGACCTTGTCTATTGTAAATAAATTTAACCTTTCTATTGAGTTTAAACATAAGGTAGATCGATTTGTGTTTTTTTTTTTAATATTGGTCTTAAGTTTTTATTTTATTTTAAGTTAACTTTCTATTTTTGTGAACTGAATAAAAACAATCGTAAAAGTATTCAGAAATGAAACCATATAATTCTTGAATTTACTTTCAAATACCTTATTTTAGTATTCATAGAAAGGTTACGTGTTGGGCGCCACATTAATTTTAATCACTTTCGTTTTGAAACTGATTCACAAAAAGGAAAATTTTCTTTTTGTCTAGGGAAAATGATCTTATTGACTTCAAAAAATCATAGTTTGTAGTTATTGTGAGTCTGTCAAAAACCAAACTGACATATGTATGTATACTGTGTGTTATAACTTGTCTCTTTCAACGCCTTCAAAACATGTAATTTTGGGACTTTTTTATACAGTTTATTTAATAAAAAAATAGTTATTAAGGGTGAGGAACAAATCATTTCCGGGGAAGAAGTCAATATTAGAATTATTTCTCTTTGGAGCTTCAACCAGGCCAACGTTGGGCGCCATTTTGAGCCCATAAAGAACTCACTGTCACATTAATCAAATCGAAAAATACACCAATTAGAATTATAATAAATATTAAGTTTCAACATATCTATCATTTTGTATTTTACTAAAACTATCTTATTACCCATAACATTGTACGAAGTTAACCTTTTCCTTAATGAACTTCACCTGTAACCTATATATACCAACTCTATTTGTGTATTTGCCTTATTCTAATAGATTACTTATTAAATATTTATTCTATGGTATGGTTTTACCTTAAAATCCCTCAATTACCACCAAGACATTTATCTCTTAAAATTCTATCTTATATAGATTGATTTTTTTCCTATAAATAACTATCTGAGAATTCAAAGTCTGATTGACTCGCTCGGGAGGAGCGTGTCATTTGTGAATAACCCCCACCGATAGCACTATCGAAATCAGAGGATGTAGTTGCCTCAGGCTGGATCACTACTAATGATTCTTTACCTTGTGTAATTGCTAATGTTGTCGGTGTAATAACGGTGCCTCCTTGTGAACCTATTACATTTGTCGTCGTAATGATTCCTCCACTTCCTGCACCTGCACCACCGCTTCCATCTATTGGTGGTTTATTATTCGCATCCCGATCCACTAATCGTTGTCGAAGAAGTCGGATTTTTTCTTCCTTCTACGAAATAAATGAATAAATAAAAAAAAAACCAAAAGAAAACACAAGTTAATTGAAAAGCATTACTATGTCAGGGTTCTTATATAAACAAGAGTCGAGGTTAAAGTTTCATAATGAGGTATTTAATGAGAAAAAAAAAAAATAAATTGTGTGAGTTCATTTAGAGACTCAGTACATAGTTGGAAAAGAAAACCGCATAGAAAATCCTTTTTTAGAAAATTCCATGCAAGAGTTGAAAATGTTTAATTTGCTGGAATTAATTTGATGGCTCAAGTGCAAAACTATTTTCAAAGAAAAATGTTCTCTTTCGCTTCAGATTTTTTTAAGTGAAAAAATTGAGGGTCACCGCTTACAACTCTAGATTCGAAAAAAAAATCAAAATCAGGATACCCCAAAATTATCTATCTATATAAATAAAAAAGGATCTTTGAAATGTATAGACGCCCATAACTTTCGAACGACTGCACCAAATTAGATGATTCTTGGTTTTATATATTCGTTATTGTTGGGACAAGCTTTGTGTAGTATAAAAACTACAAAAACTTTACACACCATGGCTCATTGCACTATCGAACACTGTAATATTTCAAGGATTTGATGAATACTGTCTAATTTCGACGCGTGTTTTGTACCCCCGCAGTGTTTTCTAACTACTTAACTGACATTTGATATAGTCACAGTTGACATTAAATATCAATATTTATTATTATCGATAAGAAAATGCAAAAAGTGTCCACCTGGAAGTATATGATCAAGACATAGGGTTGCCACTGTTTCAATCTGAATTTATATGTGTATGGGATGTCTCAAAATGACTTTCGAATTTAGACTTTGCCAAATAGCACTGTTAACAAAACACATATAACATTGAAGATTGAAGTTTAGAATGGTTGAATTGAATTTTTTGACAAAAGGGCTACAGTACCAAAATCGATCGTTTCTCGAAAGAGGTGGTAAAAATAATTGTAAGATTGTAGGTGGTAATCTCTAGATCTACAGAACCGATTTTGAAAATTCTTTTACCAATAGAAAGCTATGTAATTTGTGAGTAACATAGGCTATAATATATTAGTGATTAATAGATCCTGGATATCAAGATTTAATTTAAAGCAACTTCTGTTACACAATTTTAAGAACAGAGCAGAACAAAGTATGCGAAAACAGCTAGTAGAAAAAAAGCAATAAAATGACACAATATTTTAAATTACCTTTCAAACTTTTTTTTACGCTTTTTTGAGCAAGTTTTGACTTTAAAATGAGATTTTTCGAGAACGTCGAATTTATTGCACTTGATTCAAAAACAGGCTAGTAGATTAGAGTGTTGACTTAAAAAAAGGATAATATTTAGTTGTGAAGTGATAGATATAGATAGATAAAAAAAATTTACTATACCGGTAGTTGGTACAAGAGTTTGGTTTTCTTATGTTAAAAGATTAAATTAAATGACAAAAACTTTTTAAGTTGCATGTCAAGTTAAAGTGTTATCTGTTATACATTCATTAAAAAAGAATTAACATATGTATACTTTAAAGAATATTCATTTATTCTTAGGTTTCGATCTTAGAGAGTTTTTTGAAGAAATTTTAAAGTTTAGTATAGTTACGTCCGTTGAGAAACTCGAGGAACTGGTCACGGTTAAGGCTTTCACTTCCAAGAAACTGTATTCTATATGTACGAAAACAAGGAGACACTCCCACAAAGTGATATGTATTTTCCGTAGCATCAAGGTTGCAATTTTCAATCGGAGATGTGTGTAAAAGAATTACCCATACATGAGATTTTTTTAAATGTTTGTGTTTTTAACAGGGACTTGATTGTGGTTTTGGAGAATTTGACTCAAAACTTAAATATACATACATATCTTCCAAAAATCAATCAATCAGTCACATTAAAAGCCCTAAAAATAGGAAACAAATCAAAATCACCCAACAACATCGCGTTTAGAAAACCCAATTCAACAAAAATTGGATTTCTGTAAAACATAACCTCAATGCAAGTTCTTCGTCTATACCTATATAGTTTACCTGTGATATCAGTCGTTGCAGTTCTTCATTCTCTGTTACCAGCTTTTGATACCTTTCCTCGTCTTCTTTTGAAATCCCCGAGTCTGGATTATATTTTGATTCCGCTTTATCCTTCGGATGTCGAATCACTTCAATTACCTTTTTTAAAAAGAAAAAAAAAAAAAAAGAAAAAATGAAAACCAAGTAAGCAAAAATAAGAAAAAAATAAATTAAAATTGTTTGTTTTTACCTTTGGCACAAATATCAGCAACATGCTGAGGAAACAACAAAATATCACAGCCAACGACACAAATGCAAACGATGCGTCCTGCTGTGAGGCAATAACCATGCCAACGGGTGCTGTTATCAGGCAAAGGACAACCACGTTGTATATGCTCATGCCAACGTATCTGGAATCGTTGATTTGCTTCACTTTTATCGAACGTGTTTCATAAGCAAGAAACAGTCCAAAAACTAGGATCAATCCTTTAAATCCATATACGAGTCCTATAGATATGAGAAAATACATACAAACAAACACACACATATACACAGATCAATAAGGATTCGTGATGGTATACAAATTTTTGTTAACTTTGTTAAAAGGAAGACTTGATGCAATTTTGTTCTGATGATTCTGTTTTTTTTCGAGTTTTTTTTTTGAGTTTTTTGGTTTGTAATGAACTCATACCAAATTTCAACCAACTTACCAAGCCACATGGAATTCCTTTCACTCTCGCAATGCTCCAGCTCGGGGCGAATTTGAATATCATCCGTCGTTGAGATGGGATCTTCGAGGGGGAATGTCTCCAGGATACGCTGCAGTGGATCGAATATTTGCCATGCCAAGAGGATAACCAAATCGACTGACAGTAAGCCGGAAACCATTGTGTACAGTTTCCATGGTTCGACTTTTTTCTGCGAAAGGGAAAGGACGAAAAAAGAATGATATAAGCGATGTACTCGTACTCCTTTGCTATAGTAGGTTGTGTTGTGATTGTGAGTAAAAGTGTGAGTCTGGGTGAGAATAGAGTTTGGTCCTTAAAGCGTGCTTGGTGAACTCGTACTCGTACCCGTCCTAGTACTCGTAAATAGGAAGAGAGGATATGTTTGGGCGCATACTACAGGACATTATATTATGAACCCTTCATTGTAGCTAGGTGAACCTATGTATGTGAGAATCTATATGGGATTTACAAAATAGCATGATGGTGCAAATCCTCCGAGACTAGAGTGTATGATTTGGAGTCACTTTAGGTCAAAATGGAAGAAAATAAGACCAGAAGCAGGATTTCTAGTTCATATTGCATCATCAGCAGAATGTGGAGAATAATTCTTTCAACATCACGTTGTACGAGTACGTCTACGTCTACGTCTACGACTACGGATACTCATAGAAGTGTCACGTAATAGATGCACTTCTTTCTGTGTCCTGTGCAAAGTGAAGATACATTCGTATTCAGATACTTTGTATCAAGTTCTAGATATATTTGTATCTATAGTTTGTCGTTGTCTCTGTCGTCGTCGTTGGTCGTTTTGTATGATTGAATTTTTATGCAAATGCGTTTTTTTTTTCTTTTTTGGAATGCAACATTAAGTTGAGTGTTCTTGTGTTTTTTTTTTTTTGGTATCTTTGTATGACTGCAGAATACAATTTGTATGGGTGTGTAATGTACTCATATGTATGTATGTTTTAATGGACACTTGAAAAATTGCATGAACGTGATTTTTGGAAATGGTATTTTTTTGTTTAGCTTGCTTAAGTTTTTCCTTATATTGATTGCTTCAAATTGGTGATCTAGTTTTTAGTTTAAGTGATTCCAAGATGAAAAAGTCTCAAGGAAATAGAATCTATTATTTCTTGAAACTATCTAACAACACACTTGAATATAAATATGTATATATTGAGGATTAACTAAAAGTAAAAATATACTACATAAGTTGGACTTTAACGCATTCTAATTCTATTATTTGCCTAAACGAAAGACCACTCTGACACTCAAGTTTTCAAACCTTTCTAGATGGTTTAGTATATAAGGGGCAAGAGGTTAATCCAATTTTTACTACAAAAAGTTACTTACGAATTTAAATTATCAAGTTTGTCCATTGGTGTTATCATTTTCATAGAAAATAAGTCAATTTAATTTATGTAATATCTATCTATCTTCACCTAAGACGCTAATCACAACGACTTTCTATTTCCTTCAATAAATAATTCCATTTGAGACCCTTGATGGAAAATTCATAATCAGAGCACTTAGGCGTATACGCACTTTTTTATTTCGCCTTTTTTAACTCTCTTAAAATTAGCTTGAATTTATTTAATTTAAACAGTGTATTAATAGTGGTGTGCATCTGTGACTTTTGGGCTAAATTCTGATTATTCCATAAAGGATAATTAATTGTCTTTTACTTGTCAAATAATGAGTTGTCACAGAAAAAAATCTGTGAAAACATTTAAATCCGAATAAAAAAAATTAAAGTGTTTAAGACTTTAAGCGACTTTGTGCCCATAGTACATTATACAGTATATGTACAATGTACGTATACCACAAGTCCCTTAAAAGTGCAAATTAAGTTTTGGTTTTTCTACAGTACAAGGCTACTTCTACGAATATAATTTAATTATTTACTGAATATTGAAAACATCATCTGTGCACTATAAAGCAATGTGTTTATGCGTTGAATTTATTGGTGCCGTTTCCATACGGAATTTTGTTTTGAAAATCTTCCAAACTTTACTATTAAAATTTCTATATTATTTTTGTACATTATTAAGTTGGAAAACTTTTACATACCCAATAACGCGACGATGTAGCCTTGGCTGCGAGTCCCTGCAGGAACATAAAAAAAATAAAATAAAAACAACAACAACTATAAGAATGTCCTTCTAACTCTTGAACCAAATAAGTTTTTATATTCAAATTCTTGTATTTTCCTCCTTTTCAAACTCACTTGAGTTTTGTTTCTTGTTTTCCAGTTCTGCTCATTTAAGGACAAATATTAATTGTCAAAAACATTGAACCATTCAATGTATAATCATCAATATATTCTTAAATCCCCTTAATTTGGACATCAATAATTTATCCATATTTCGTATTTGTATGAGTATGTGTGTACGTGTGTGATGAAAAAACCGTATTTCCCTTGACACGGTAAAGATAATAATCAGTGATGGGCATTGCTATAAAACCTATAATACAGTAACACGTAAGCACGTAAGGACATTCCTTACACACACATTTGTAGTTTAATTTTCTGTGTTTTTTTTTTTGTATATTCTTACTGAATGGATTGAATCGGAAAATAACAACCTTCCTGGACACACATGCACACACGCACACACACACAACCAATTTCACATATCCTTTCGATTAATAATTAAAATCAATTACAGTCGAGGTGAATATAATTTTTTCGAACCTCATATTCCGCAGTCTACTTCTTACTACAAATGTGAAAAATGACACTACAAATCACTTGATTGATGCCTTTTTTTTCCCTTTTCTGTGGTAATTCATTTTAAAAGAATCTGTTTGAGATTAACTTTTAATGGGAGTTATTTCTTATGGAAATGTGGAAATTAATTTGAAATTCACGAGAAAAGACTATTTAGTATAATCTTTGATATATCGTGCTAAATAATTCTGAAATTTAAACTACTATCTGAAAAAAAATTGAAAATTTCACAATTACCTAACATCAGAATTCCCAACTTAATCTGAGATCAATCCGAAAAATACCAAATTGGTATTCGACAAATGTGTAACTTAGTTGCGAAATCAGTTTTTATTAAATATTTTGAATTCTTTTGTCCTTTGAAAAATGTTTTTGAAGAAATTGAAAGCACTTTGAACAATAAAACATGCTGGATTGCGGAATAATGAATACAAAGTGACAAGTGACATCATGATCAAGAATTTCCATCGTTAACCTATGACTTTTAAAACCTTTTCCAATCCAATCTATACAATACACACTCAAGTGACTTGGAGTGTCAACCTCGAATCAAACGACAACACACAAAAGTTCCTCAATTCCGGTTGACTGGTGTTTATTGTCCATTCAAACCGTAAAAATGTATCCAATGAATAGGTTCATTCAGTTTCAGGTCCTCAATTTGAGATTTTTATTTTTATTTTCATTTTCATTTTAATTTTTTTTTTTGTATTTAAAGATGGAGTGTGACCCACATCACATTACGCAACATGTCACGTTCAGAAAATGTCCAGTTCTTTTGTTGCGTGCTAATTGGGCCAACCGGAAATTGAACAAAAGAAAGAAAATTCTACCTCGCAATAAGATACAAAAATGTATATACATAAGTCCAGTTACGGGCTTATTCAACACATATGCAGTGAAAAGCGAAAGATAAATTATCTCATTGAACGAATTGTTGCGTATCTAGGAGTATGTATACATATTATATCTGTGAAATTAAATGAATTTTATTATATTGACGATGTGATGAGAAATGTCGAACATAAGTTAATGAATTGGGTCTTCTCTTCATACTTCACATTATTAGTAGCATCTTCATATTCCTACCTTTACTTATACATTTATAATATTTCCAACTTTCCAACAAGGTTAACTGTATAACAGTATTATTAAAAAAAGTAGATGGCATAAGGATAGGAAGCTATTTATGCTAAATTGGATTTTATTTTATTTTTTTATTTTACATACTTTGTTGAAAGGTTGTGTGGCAGGATGCTGAATCCTGGATGTTGGAGTTTGGGAAAAATTTATTCATGAAGTGTTGTGGAATAATTATTTTTGCCAGAACGTGAGTCAATAAATGTAATTAAATGTTAATTCGAAGGTTAAATATGGGATGTTTCATTGTTTTGTATTTTAAGAGAAAATTATATAAATTATGTATATAAATGTAGCTGTAGATAATAATTAGTTAGTTTTGTTTTGCAAAAACACAACTATAAAAAAAAGGATTATGAAATTGTTAATTTAATTCGGCTGTATTCAAGCAGAAGAGGTATAAATTCATTTAAGGTTAAGGGCAAAAAGTTTTTGGTTTATTTTATTTAATTTATTTACAAGAGATGTTTTTTTTTCTGAAATAGGGCTTTATTTTACTCTTAAAATAGACTTGAATATAAAATTGAATTCGAAACTAAATTAAAAGTACTTTCTCCACTCTGTTAAGGTATAAGTTCATGTTAATAATGAAAACCAAAACCATCAGAAAGAAATTTGAATATGGAAAAATTAATTGTGATTTTTTTGTAATCACAGGAAAGATTCAGGCGTGCAAATCACTGTGAGTTCAACCTGTGATTTGGAGTCTTTTTAAAATATTATTTATTTTTTTTACTTTTCTTAAGCCAAATAGACAAAATTGTTTTGAGATCTCGTCTAAAAAATTGTGACATTGTTTGAAGAAACTTATATTTTCAACCCGGGAAAGGCTGATCCAAAATCTTAAGGAAATCGAAAGATGTTTTCTTGTACATGTTTAAATACTCAAAAATAATTCTTTTTTAAATTAATTAGAGATCGAAATCTTAAGTGACGCTTTCTGAGATGAAACTTAAAATTGTTATTCACGTGAAAAGGCACGATATTGACATTTTTCAAGTTTGAAGAGTCAAGTGGGGTCTTGTCTCGCGTCTAGCCACCACTCTACGTTCATATATCAGTTAAGTTGTGCGACTCTTTTTGACGTCTCAGTTTCCTTATTTTAAATCTCTAATACTTGACGAAGGGGTGAAAGTATCAAAGATAACAACGTCAAATAGAGTAGAGCAAAATTTGATCAGTCACTCAAACAACCAATTTTTATTTATAAAACTGAAAATTTTGATCACCTGTCATTTTCTTTGTTGTGATTGAAATTTAAAAACATGGAGTATTTGGTTTGAAATCAGTTTTGAATAGAATTTGGTTGAAATGAGATTTGCACAGCTTCCATCAATTTGATTGATTCAGAAAACTGTGGACTGAATGCTGCCACCTGTCCTGTCATTAAAGTGACACTTCGAAGTGTTATATCAATTAAAAATGGCAAGTAGAAGTGATAGAAGATGATTGTTGCATAAACATATAATTGTTAATGCATTGTAATCAATTTCTGGAATTAGGTAAGCGTCTTAAATCAAATAATACATATGTATCTATTCCATCATCAATCACCACTTATCAATATCTATCAATACTCAATTTAAGCTTAGCCTCGAGACATGTTCATACGTACTCGTATGTACATACAAAAAACGGAGATCATTTTCCAATAAAAAAAAAACACTGGACCTTGGCTCGATAAAAGACTATCTATATGAGAATGCTTTCAGCAAAAAAAAAAACCGTTTTCACTTAATTACTGTGATTAAAAGTACAATATTTATCGTTTCGTTACCATGATACAAATAAATACAATTTTAATCCTTTACACACAAACATAAGTGTACGAGTATTGAAATTCCAGCAGGCAATCATCAGAAAGTAATTACGTAAATTAATTACAACAACCAAAATTAATTTAATTCCTTAAAAAAAGCTGCAATTTTTAAAAACATAAAGAATGTTAAAAATACATATACCAGGATTATATGCCACAAATAACGTCAGGTGCCAATACAAAATGAATTCAACTAAAAAAAAAAAACTCAAGGAATTAAAAGACTTGACTGCTCCAATCTCATTTCCACACTCGGCTTTTTTCCTCGTGTAATTATTTCCCACCAAGGTATAATTATACGTTTTCATAAAATCAATTTACCGTTCGTCGTTAAAAATCCATGTTTTTGTATTTTTTCTTTTTGGTAAAGGTAACATACAAAAGGAAAATAAGGTAAATGAGGGACTTAAGTAGTTAACCTTTAATGCTCGTTTCGTCCATTACAAATTCAAAAAAAAAAAAAAAAAAAAATACGAAGAAGTAAATACAAATTATAATGGACATCGAATTACACAGACATCAGAGCCCGAAATGTGCCTGAGATATTAAATAAAAGTGTTGCGGTTACCATCGTACTGATCCTTTGGGATTTTGGATTTTTTTTTTTTGCCCTCGGAATACAAAATTTTTGAACGCAACCCCCAGGAGAGCTTGAAAATATAGCGAAAATGGCCAAACTGAAAAAGAAAATGGAGGAAATGCTGTCAGATCCCGTCGACACGTAGCCATCTGGAATCTTACAGTGATTTCACTATACAACGAGGTTATTTAATATTTTGTTTTATTAGTTATTCAAAACCAAAAAAAAAAAGAAATAGAAAATAAATGATTATAATATCTTCCTGCCCTTTTAAATATTTAATTTCAATTTTGTTGAGTATCCTTGTTTTTTTTTTTAATGGTTGATGGGGTATTTTTTATTTTTTTTGTTTAATATCATGAAAAAGAATGTAAATAGTATTTTCAACTGAAAGGATTTTGCATAGCAATGCTACAACTGTCACTTACCTTAGGGTCCGTTTTCGCTTTTGTTGTAAACCTGTGCACACGCCACACTTTGCTAAACATGGCTCCATACGCTAAGGTAAAACCTGTTGACAGCAGCCATGCTCTGGCTTGGCAGATCTAGAAAAAGTACAAAATAAAAAATAGAAAAATTGGATTTTATGTCATTAAAAGATGAATCAATTGAGTAATATTTACTCTCTCCCATGGGAATAAATTATTATTATTTTTTTTTTATTTTACCTTTGGATATTCTTCAGAGTCAACAAAACGACCATCAATACCCAGCAGGATTACCGATGCCAGGCATGTTATGACGCCAAATAGCATGATGGTGTTGCATACAGGATGTGATGATTGTATAACTCTGGAAGAAAAAAATAACGTTAAAGAATTGTTGGGATGAATAAATTATTTAAAATTAAGGTTTTTAAATATTGATGATGAAAAATCAATATTTTTTTATTGTCAATAGGTAAAAGTTACACAAGGATATGATATAGATTTTTACATGAAGGGCATAAAAAAGACGGTTTGGTCAAGGAAGTCGATTACAAACTTACAAAATTCTAAACTAAACGACTGAACCGTACTTAAATAAAATCCCTGGATTTGGATTCTACTAAATTCTTCATTTACTTACTTACACAGCTATTCAAAAAAGTATTTTTTTTTTTGCTTTTATAAGTCCTTATTCCTAGATTTGGGTACCAAGTGGGCCAGGAAATAACTGATATTCGATGATCCCCAAGAAAATAACTTACCTATTTTGATGTATGCTTAGAACCATGATAATTATCATTTTGAAAATGTCATCTGCCATGTTTCTCTTCTGCATAGGGAAGCTTAACATAGCTTTAAATATCTGGATTGGCTTCTTTATTCATTATATCCTATACATTTGAAAGATCGGTCCAACGCCGAATCAGAAATAGCAGCCCCATACCATGATGCTACTGCCTCGGTTCTTCACAGTTTTTTTTTTTTTAGTTAAACGGTAATGGAACTCCTTCCCTATTATTTTGAACAGCTTTGTACGTTTGTCAATATAAAGAATTTACTTTGAGTTTTTTCTACGTTACAAGTTCTTCTGATTTCGGCCTAAGAACAAACTCAAAACTAGATATCTATTAGCGGAACTGCTTCTCTATCCAGTATCAGTACTCTACTATTTAGATAAATAGAGAAAAGCATCGGGCGGAATGAATCCACTTTAACGCACATCCTAGTAGTACTCTAGGACATCTCTCTTGCAATGTGATCCAGAATCAGCTTTAGAAGGAAGTTATCTATTCTGTTTATGTTAGCTTAGGTCCATTGTATAGAACCTGGTTGGAATAGTAATGTTTGTACTCCGACTCTGGTGTTCTGTGCAGCGTCTAAGGCACTGTCTCTCAAATACTCGAATCTTTTCCATTTGAGATGAGGCAACGTTGAACCATACCGGGTAACCATAGGCAATCATTGGCCGAATAAGGGCCATGTAGCAAATCACTTTAATTTTGGTGTCAAGGGCAAAAGCTCCCCTGATGGCTATGGTCAGCGCAGCACTTATATGTCTATCAAAATGTAAGTACTGATCCAACCAGATGCCAAGGTACTTTACTACAGTCGCCAGTGGTTGTCGGTCTGGTCCTCCGATCACTAGATTCCTCCAGTTCTTTCTCGTATCTCTTGAGGCTCCAGACAATGGAGTCCTAAAGAGAATAATTTACGATTTCTGGAAATTGAAAATCAACTTCCAATTATCACAATATCACTGAATCTTGTCGAAGTCACGCTGCAGAAGAACTTTGACAACCTCGACTTTTGGAGCCGTTCGCTATTAGGTCATCGGCGTACACAATTGACTGAGTAAGACTACCTATCGATATCAGATCGATGGTGTAAATGTTGAATAAAATCCTTGCTGGAGACCATTTTTTATATCGAAGACTGCACTGTGGTAGAACTTACATCGCCACTCTTGACAACAAACTTTCTACCATTGAGCATGTCATAAAGCATATACAACAGGGGCTTATTTATACCAAGACGGGCTAGCTTGAGATAGAGACCTTCTAACCATACGGTGTCGAAGGCCTTCTCCAAGTCAACCAGACAGGCACCCGTACACTGTTTTTTTTTTGATTTATTCCATTGGATATCAGATACAAGCTTAGACGCGGCATGAATGGTTTCATGTCCCGCCTTGAAGCCGAACTGATTATCGGGTATGATATCTATTGTTGTCCGCAGCCCTATGGGACAGAGCGCATTGTTAAATAATGTGGTGAACATGTCAATTGCTTCCTGAGGTAAATGTCACCTGACAGTCACCCGATGACTTCTTTTTCTTTATTGACTTGAAGATGAGCTGGAGCTCTACCTTTAAAACTATAAGCAGGGAATTTGGCCCACTTCGCTCGGTGGTTGTGGCGTTTTCCAAGTGATCTTCATTGAACCCGGTGAAGCCGAGTTTCTCCGATCGCCATTGCGTTATTTCGTTCCGCAGGTAAAAGTGGTGAAGCAGAGCTCTGTCCAGGTCCTGGTTCACCTTGTACACTTGCTGGAAAGCAGCCCCCACAGTCTCCACTTTCTCCTGAGGATCTTCAATCATATAGAGTTCATCGTCCAAGACGGCGTTTTTTGGATCAATCTCTACTGTCTCTGTTTTCTGTCGTTCTTCGAAGCTTAAGAGACGGAAGATCACTATCGTAACTTTTTCTAAAGATCTTGTTAATTTGTGGGAACATACTAGGGTCGCTAGAATTATCAGCCCGAAGTTTTCGTTCCCAGTTCAAAATAACAGACAATCGATAGTTCTTCTTGATCAATTGGTTGACGATTTTGATCGAGGAATTCAATGTCCTAATCTTCAAATCGTTCGGGTCAGTAAACCGTGTGTATAAAAAAGTCTTGTTAATAGACCACTTTTTTGTATTGTTGAGTGCGTCTATTATCGCGTTACGAAAAAAGTTGGTAGCGTCGCGTTTTTTGTACTTTAGAATTGTTCTTTCCTCGGTTCGTTGGATTGTCAGTTCCATTTGTTCTAGATATTTGTCCATTTTGTTATTTGTTAGATTCCTGTCATTTGGTGCTTTTCGTTGGCTTTTGCATTGGTGAAGCAAGGCACCGGTATATACTCTTCCAACTCGACTAGCTAGTTCGGCAGCTGAATTACGATGCGGTGAGTCAGCAGTGATCACTGTCATACTCTATCGTCCGCAAACAGTTTCTTGGTCTTTGACCCACAGTGTCAGTAATTGTCAGTCTTGTGACCATTAGTATTAGGTCCAGATAGCCACCTTTTCTTGGGAACGATATGGTCTATCTATTCAATTCTGAGGTTGGGAATGTTTGGCACATTTAAACAGTTTTAAAATTTACAATTTTGACCATTTTACCTCCATTGTAAACACCGTGAGTGAGACCAAACTTATCGTATACATGCTTAAGAAACCTCAAGACTGTCTAAACAAGCTTTAAAATGTTTGAGAAAAAAAAGTAGATTTTATTGAAGAGACAGAAAACAATAATATGAAAAATGTTTTCATAAGAGATCCGCTTAGTACCAAGCAAGCTGTTTTTCATTCTTCTATACCTACATCATGTTTATAAATTGGAAAAAGTTTCAAACTAAATTAAACAAAAAAAAAAAAAAAAATAAAGAAAAACAAAACAAAAAGGAAAGGAAAGGAAAGTAGAAAACAATTTCTGAAGTAAAACATTAAACTCGAAAAATAATCTGAAGCCCTCTCTCTGTGCGTAGTAAGATATGCATCGATTGTGAAGCTCCTCTCTGCTTGGCTTACTAATTCCACTTGAGTAATCCTTTTGCTCAATATTTATATCTATCTATGAACGTATGTATATGTATGTATGTACATATGTATATGGTCCTGATTCATATCCATTGTTTAAGGCAAAGCGATGGCGCTGGTTGGGTTGGAACTCGCTTTCTGCTCGCTCTATCTGCCTGCCACTAAGTTACCTACTTATACCGGAATTCTATGTAAGCTCCCCCTTTCTGTAAGTGTAGGTATATCCTTATATCATCTCCACATATGTATGTATGTATGTATGTATAGTATATGTTTGTACCCACATCAAACCCTCCATCCGCAACCTATGAGCTACTTATCTTCTGCCATTATTACCATACACGAGCAGAAGCTATTCTTGTTTACAGCATCCAACATCTGAAGCTCTGGAATAGGGTATATGTAGGCCTGGGTGATGGGAGCGAATGAAAAAAATTAATTCCACTTAGATGGATTGCCACCATAGTATCGCCCTCGAATATACAATCAGGATATACGGACCGACCGAACCACCATTATGCGAGATGATGATCATCTCCAGGTCCAGGACCAGGATCTAGCTATACGTACATACTAAACAAAACCAAAGCAGAGCAAACCAAAGCGAACTGAACTGAAGCTGAAGCAAACCAAACAACAGCCATCAACGCAAAGCCTCCAAGAATAGGATAACCGTAAGTTTTCGAAGATAAGTGTACACTTGGTAGCATCCAGTCAGTTGGATTAAACGTAACGACGACGACAACGATGACGCCGACCAACGACGACGTCTAAAGGACGAACGTCGAGCATACGAAAGCGAAAGCTATATATGGGAAAAGTTTGTATTTTTTTGTTTTTTTTTTTGATTTCGTAATGCTCTTTCGTCCTTTAAAAGTGAAGATTTGTGTGTGTTTTTGTTGACGAGGGTGTTGGTGATGTTGAGGTAGAACGATATTTGCCCAGATAAAACGGAACACCTGAACATGAAAAACCCACACCAACTAACTAACCAACGGCAACGGCAACGGGTACGTCTTCCATGTATTTAAGTGTCACTCACCAAAGCTATCGTCGCTACCAATTCTCTGCCACCACCAAATTCACTGTACCTTGTACCTAGAGTTTGTTACAGTTAGTAATTCCGACGTGAGTCGTTTAGCTTTTGGGGGTTTGTTCAGGTACCAAGTACCAAATACTGCCATCGAGGGACAATGAGTATCTAGGACTTTTCGTGTTCCATTCCATTCCATTCATGAATGTGCACAGGGCGATTAGCTATGCAGATGGAGAATCGAATCCATAAGGAGGAACCAAACGCACAATATTCGCATCCGCACTCGGCACTTCCAAATGTCATGTCTGTGTGAGATAAACAGAAGTAGTAAGTTTGAAAAGTTTGGTACATATTTGGTTTCTGAATTAACGGGGCCGGGATTGCGTCGTCGTGTGTTATCGTCATGGAAATGGGACAGGGAAGGACTTGTCAATAAGATTCTTTTGTTGGATATTCGAAAAAAAATTTACTTGAAAATTCAATAAAACTTTAGGGCGGAGAAAATTTTGAATTATGATTTCGAATTGCCTCTTTTATGGGATATTCATCAAAATTTCTTCATTTTGGAACGACTAATTAATCACAACAAAAAATATCACTAAGTTTTAGTTTTTGGCCAGGAATAGAGCTATAACTTAGAGTTCGTAATCGAAGTACTCCTTATGTGGGATATTCAGAATATATAACATCTTATAATGTAAACAGTATTGTTTGTAAGGAATTCAATTTTGGTATATTCATTAAAGAGATATACCACCTAAATGGAATAAGCAATGTGCATTGTACATGGGAAAAGATTATTTTGTTTGTGGGATATTCGAAATTTTTTTCGAATATCCCACTATTACAGCCATTCTTAATATTTCAAAATTCGTAAATGTGTTTGGGTTCATAGTTACTAAAACAACAAGTGACACATTTAGTCGACTATTAAATTTGAATACACTTTTGACGAATAACCCACAAATGCAAATTTACAAATGATGTCGAAAACCCCTTTATCTTTATTTTCTAAGAGTTCAGTATTGCTTGAAATAGCCTTAGAAGGTGTTAGAGTGTTATGTATCGTCTTGTTTGGATATCTTCGTCTAATATCCCACTCAGAAATGGAAAATGTTCTTAAACATAGGTATTGGGATTACAAATAATGGAACAAGTTTTCTTTCTTAGAATTTAATCGTCTATAAAATTATAAGTCTACTTTTTTTGCGAATAACCCACAAATGTAAGCATCGAAAAGAAGTATTCGAAATATCTTGAAATATAAATTCTTAGGTTAGGTTAGGTTAGGTTAGGTTAGGTTATAAAATCCACCACTGACCGACTCAGCAAGAGAAAAATCGCTCAAACGAATAAGAACCTTCCGCCAATATGTATGTAGATAGGTAGCCTCGTTTATCTCTGAAAGACGCTCGAATTTTCAACTTTTTTTTTTTTTTGCGAGACAAGAAAAATGTGACAGGCGAGGCGCTGGGATTTTGGAATGTTTATTATTCATGAATTTATTAGGGAAGATTTTTCGTGGGTTTTTTTGCGTCCTTATATAAATATATACGAGTATATAATTATTGTATAACAATAAAAAGCTTGTTAGCTTTACGTAGGAATACTCGACTCGTATATGCTCGGTTAACTTTTATCGAATAACATTGTCGTTCAAATTAAATATACAAATATCCCTCCGTGCGTCGTCGTCGTCGAGCCGCCGCCGCCGCGCTTGTATGCTAGGTGGGTTGAGTATATATGTATGTAAAAGGGAAGTTTTAATGGCAAACCAACAAAGAAGAATAATCATTTAAATGAAGACTCAACTAAGCGGCGAGAAATAGGTTTTTATATGAGTCTGTATCTGTGCAAACGCACTCCCTGTCAAAAGGACCTTTTTATCGTGCGTTTATAAGTAGGTATGTACTCGTACATAAACATCTTTGTATATAAGTATATGTATCTTTCTTATATTGTTGTGTTCTTCTATAAAATGTTCATCACTCACAATAATCTGTTTGTTCTTGTATTTGATTTTTATAGTTTCAAGAGGTTGAATTATTTTGGTGGCAGAGGTGGGTTAGGTTTGGTATAATAAAGTCTTGATTATATTGCCTGCCTTTAGGCTTGAAAATAAATGATATTATTGCTGGGAGGGTCTTAAAGTGTCAGTGTCAGTTAATGTTGGAATTATATGGTGCGAATGTAGGATTTCTGATGTTTTTATATGTAATTAATTTTAGCTTTTAGTTGAATGAGGAAATTAAACTAATGAGATTTCTGAGATGGACAATTTTTTTTTTTCTTCTGCGAAACGGACTGATGAACAGTATTTTGGTTAAACCACGTTATTTTCTATCTTCTTAGGAGGAATGTGGAGCTTCAGGGAGATATCAATTATGTACAGGAGAATTGCAAATAGAGAACAGAAAAAGTGGAGTCAACTAAATTTTAGTTCTAAAAAACAATTTATTCTTTCAAATGAACTTAAAAGTGAATAAAGATAAATTAAGGGAAATCAACCGGAAAAATAAAGTTATGTTTTAGTATTTTTATCTCATCAAAGAAATTTGAAAATTATTTCTGTTCCAAAGAATCATATTTCTTCAACGACTTCGGACAGTGTCTAATAACGGCAAAGGTGTTACACAAAACTTGGATTAATTCTAGTTACTGCTAAATCTCTATAATTTCCTAAGAAAACCCTGAGGAGAAGGACACTTATCCTTCTCTTACAACATCAAAAACGGATATCAAAGTCTTAGATATCATTGCCCTTCCACTTAACACAAAAAAATTAAAATATATTAAAATCTTCGTAGTCGTAATTGATTTCAATTTTCTTAACTTTCTCATAAATAATCTCCCAAAGTAAACTCTTTTCTTTTATTATCTTATAAAATAAACTTAATTGCTTTAAGATTATAACACCCTTAAAGAAACTCTATAATAAATTATGCAAATATAAATGTTAAGTATAAGGACAATTCTATACATAACTATACAAGTAATCTTGAGTATATTCATTTAAATATCCTTTGTATTGCAAATATCCATTTAGATTACACGAAAATCATTAAACTACACCAACTTCTATGCTTTAAATTGAAATCGAATCAGCTTTTTCCTCCTTGGATTTACAAAATGGGATATAATAATATATAGGTACATGAAAATAAAAACCTACACAAAATCACTTTACCCATTATATACAATACTTATTCCTCTGTTATCCTTGATCTTAAATGAAATTGGAAAAAAAAGAACCAAAAAATTACTTGTGTAATCCTCTTCGAACTAAACCGTATCCGAATCCAAATCAGAATCTATACCAAGTGTAATCTGAGAAATCCTTTTCTTACAAGAGTTTTCCTCTATATCACAAAAGTACCTACCTTACCTTACCTACATACTCGTACCTACCTAAATCTATCTAGTAAGGCAAGAAAGGCATCATCATATCCAGATATCCTGATATCCTGGCCCAAGTCAACGTAAATGCTCTGATTACATAAAGGTATGTACGGTACGGATAGGTTAGGTTTACCATAGGTACTCAAGATATCCTTCGATTTAATCGAGATAGTTTAAATTGCATCAGGATATAAGTTAAAGAAAATCAATAAAAGTTATAGCAAAGTTGCATATACGAGTACTCGTATAACCATGTTCTGCAATTATTTATTATTGGTTGAGAGAGGTCCTTTTTGTTTCTATATAGGCATCACATATGAATTTGGCCATAATCTCTTTGGCAATGGTGGTAGGTACTTGAAATAATCCTTTTTCTCTCTCTCTCACACTCACATATCTAACAGCACCAAACATATACAACCTAGAAAGATACATCAGGATACCTATAAGAGGAAACAATGTGACACAAATCAAATGAATTTGTAGTCTAAGTACCGTTAGTAGGTACTCGTACAACATGCACACCATCAAGGACATCGATTTATCATCATCTTATGTTGTGTCAAGCCAATTGAATAAGACGATGGCCGACATCTGAGTGTTAATCTGATTAGGTTTAACAACACAAGAGACAACAGGACTCGGTTAGTCGATTTAAAGGACAATCTACGAGGCAGAAGCAACAATACGAGAAAAAAAAAAAAAAAAAACAAAACAGCATCGTCATCATTAAGATCGAAAATAGAGACAACAACAAAAAAGGATATATCCCTACTTTTTCCCTCAAGCAGGATTGTAGACTCGTATTGATCCTCAGCAGCAGCGTCCGCATCCGTTTTAACAATCTAAAGACAATGAAGTTTATTAAATAGCAGAAAGCAAAGCCGAACCGAACAGACTTTGAGGCATTAGCTTCAGCAACAAGCAACAAGGACTTGACGTACCCAGACCCAACTAAGTCATAAGTTTAGTACAATCCTTTTGCAGCTGCACTGTGGTCTAAAAATGACAAAATTCGGGGCAAAAATATAAATTTAATATTTTTAATATTTTTAATTTCAAATAAAAATTAATTCTAAAAATGAACAGGATGTATCTGATGAGAATGCATTAATGGATCTTCTTCGTCTTAAAGGTGAATTAACAGAATTTTTTTAAAAATTTCAGGGCCTTCATTAAGTAACTTTGGCAGACCGGAATCTAAGTGACGTTATTCAAACAACTGTCAGGAATATAAAGAACCAAACAGAAAATTTTAGGACAGTTGGTTAAGGAACACCCTGTGCAGTTTTTTTATTGAAAAATTGTGGATGCATTTCTTGCAACTTAGAAAGTCATTTTGGACCACAGTTTGTTCAACAAGTAAAAAAAGGACGATTGGTGTAAAATCCGTTGAAACGATACAAAAAAGGATTATCTATGTATATACTTTCACCGTCATCGTCGTCGTCGTTGTCGTTGTAGTCGTTGCGTCGCGTCATTGGATCCAATGGCAACGATAAACAATTGTGCATGGAATTAATGTGCCACGATGGATAAAGATTGAGGTGTCGTCCTTGGCTTTTTGGATACAATTTTCGGAAGGAAGGAAATAAGATCCTTTCTACTCGCTCTAAGGAACTTAACATGGGTTTTTTTGTTGTTCTTTTTATTTTTTTGAAGAGTAAAACAAAATGTCATCGGTAACTAAAAAGGATATCGCCCCTCTTTCGAGTGCCGCACAAACCTGTTGTTATTTTTTTCTGTAATTGAATTATTATGCTTGATAAATCCAACAAAGAGTTGTTAGTGATGAAAGGATGTAGCTTTAGCCGCAGGACTTAATGTTTAAAATGCGCTCGCCACCGCACTCTACCGTAAATTGGTGATGTTTGTGTTTAATAGTTTTAGTGTTATGTGGTTGGAATAAAAAGGTTATCGTTATAAATTGGCTTTGTGTATCTCATACCAACAATAATATGTTCATTTTATCGACTTTACGATAAAGAGTATTTTTTCAGTATTAAATTTAAGGACTAAGGACTGAACACTTCAGTGTTGGGAGTTAGTTTGATGTGGTTTTGAGGTACATTTACGTATAGAGAGAATTGTGGTTTTGTGGAGTGTTGTTGGCTTGTGATTTTAAATTAAGAGTCGACCTTAAGTTTGCTGCTTTTCTGTTAAAATTGAATTGAAGACTTGATAACGCTACACTGCACTTTCAAGTGTTGTATGAAACTTGTACGAGTGACGTAACTGTTCCCACATTCTCTCCGTTTTCTTTGACAGTGTCTTAGACTCTCTAAAACATTACCAACTTAATTATTCACGGTATCAAGAAGATCCGAGAAAATTAAAAAAATGGAAATTGAAGACGTTTCACCATAATTAACATAAGTTGAACAAAAACACCCAACTCCAAACTATATAGTATAACTTAAATTCCGCAAAAAAAAAAAAACTGTTCCACTTTAATTCAATCTCGAAGTAAAAACTTAATGAAAAAAAAAATAATTTCAATTAATAGGTCGATTACACTTTTCATCCTTTTAACAAAAATTGAACAATTTTCCATTATTCTTCGTTCTTTTTTTTCTGATTTTATTTTGCACTTCAACTCTTTTCTTTTTGCCTGAATTTCGAACTTAAGTGCCTAACACATGAGGCCAACCAACCAAGGAATATACACGATAGGTAACCCCTCATACATTTATAGAAGTATGTCTATGTACATATGTGTGTGTGTTTGAGTATGATATATCCTTCTAGTATGTGGTGGACGAACGAACGTGCTTGAGGTGCTTTTCTCATTTTCGAGCACAAAAAACAAAGAGAAATAAAAAACCCAGAGCTTATTTTTCTTTGTGTTTTTTTTTTTTTTTTCTTTCTTCCTTTTAAAAGCACCCAATCAAGAGTGCAATTAATTTGTTCTAATTGAAAATGAGTTAACAAGGATCAAAATCACAAGTGCAGGTTGTTGAAAACAGAAAATGATAAAAAATAAAAAATAATTGAAAGGTGTGTCTGCTAGAACAAGAAAAAATGACTAGGTTACTCGAACTTAGGGAGATTTAGATATTTTACAATAAGGTCCTTAAATCTTTGCACGAAATAAGAGATTTTTTTTGAGAAAAGAGATTAAATGGGTACTTTTATCATATTTTCTTGTTAAACGTTGAATGAAACTTTAAAATGATGTCAATTGGTGGTAATTTGACACTAATTTACACCACCACCATTTTTTGTGATATATGTACAAAAAAAGTGTGAACTTGTAAAATATTATAAGAATTTTTATTTTAGAACATTTAAGAAGGATTATCATTATTTAAATAATTCAAAACCGCTACACTAACACTTATTTATCTCGATAAGGTTCATAAATCATATAAGAAAAGTTCAAGATTAAGACCAAATGAAACAATCATGGTTGTACAAAATTATTTTTATTTTTAACTAGCTGACCCGACAGACGTTGTCCTGTTTCAACGATGAATATTCAATTCGAACTGGAATAAATAATCCACATACACACAATATAAAAATGAATCCCTAATTTTCTTTGGACGCCCCATAACATGAGAACGACTTTACCGGAAACCAATGAATTTTAGTGGCTCTCGTAGCAGCGCCAATTTGGCTTGGCTTGGCCGCACACTATCCGTCAATCGCGCAAACTGTCAAACCACCGATAGTTATGTCAAACGCGCTTAGGTTAAAACGGAAAAGTTTGTAGAAAGTTAAGTTTTCTTAAAATGTGCTAACAAAATACAGTTTATCCATTTCAAATAAAGAAGTTTTTTTTATGAAAAGAGTGAGATTATTTTAAAAATATTAACACCAAAAATATCACAGTCCGGTTCAGTCGATTAGGTCTTATTTTTTCAATTTTGTTTAAAGGTTATCCACAAAGAGCCTAACAGGTGTGTAAAACTGGTATTCTAATTATTTATTATCATACATAAAATATTTCTACTTAGTTGTACTCTTTACTGTTGAATTATCAATTTTTGTTGTAATTTTGTATATGTACATAAGACTTTCACTTACCTTCTGTGCTTATTCCATATATTAAATACGATAAGACCTAAGGCTACAACTATCCCACAACACGATATTGTACACATACAAACAAACAATGGCAATGACACCGTTCGCAGGACTCTTCTCACTATCGTTCGATCCTGTGGAACCTGTAATGATATAAACAAAACAAAAAAAAAATCAAATAAATAATTAATTTTTCGTAAAATATCGTGCAATCAAAAATATGTATGTACGAAGCGAGAGAAAACACTCAAGCAATCAATTTTGAATCCTTTAAGCCCAATTTGAGGAAAACACCATCAATCGTTTCGGGCGAAAAATCAGAGCATACACCTACATATATGTTTGTACATTGAGGTCCTTGAAGGCCTCGTCCTAGAACCGTAGTTACATAGGTTCATTTTTGTTCGTATATCTATTTGAGTGTGTATTTTTTGTGAAATTGAAAAAAAGAAACACTCCAAACAAATTGTTTCCTGGCATAAACAATGCAAAATTGAGAGGGGGAGAGGGAGGGGCGTTAGGATGGTTTATATAAAAATCCTTAAAATTGATGAGATGCATCCACTCTCATCCCTAACGATTGCAATTCTAGAAAATATCGACAAAACAGAGACCGAAAAAATATATCGTCCTCGTCGTCGTCCTTGTGAAGAATTACCATTCAGCAGCTGGTGATTGAATGATTTATCATTATCCTCGATATGGTAACAGCTTGAAGCAACAAAACCAAAACTTCACTCGGATGACATGACAACCTGAATTGATTATAGAATACTTTTTTTTACAGGTACGTAGGTATTTTCATTTAATTGAAATCATAGGACAAAAAAAAAACAACTATAAAACATGTTGGAATATCCTTAAAATACACACATAGGCAGGCAACCACCAGAGCAGCGGTAATCAATCGTAAAAAACATGACAATTGCGTTTAAGCTTCTAAACCTTTTTTGACATTTTTTTGTTTTGGACTGTCAAATTAATAAATGTGGTCATTATGTTTTATTTTTATCCTTTATACAAACTGAGCAATAAATCACAAGGAATCCTACTCCTGAATCCTGAATATTCAAAGGTAAGTAAATTCTTTTAAAATCCTTTCTCTGCTGATCAATTATTTACAAAAAAAAAGGGTTTTTCTATTATTTTAAGGACTTTTTTGAGTTAAAGACAAAAACTAAGTCTATTAATAAAAATGGAAGTAAAATACAAATAAGACAATTGAATAATGGATATTAATGGTTTTGAACTTTTTATACCTTTTTTCCATTGTGATTTAAAAGGATTTGAGGTTTCGGGGAATTTTTTTTTTAAGAATTGTCCTTGTTGGAATAACTCTTTTTTTTTTTACTAATTTATTAATGTTTAAAAATACACACAAAAATACAAGACACCTAAAATGGAATCGAAAGTTAGACTAACTTTATAAAACTAATCACTTAATCTAAAACTCCAAATAAAAAGAAATTGGTTATTTTCCAGAAAATATAAAAATAGAAATAAAAATTACAAACGAGTTTAATTGTAACTTGTCTTGTAAGCTTTAATTGTATTTCCATTCACATAGCTTTTAAAGTAAGAAGGAAGAGTCTAGCTTTCAGTCAAGTAGTTAAAATACCAGAAGGAAATAAAAAGGATGTCAAGAAATAGACTGTTGGAAATGACATGTTGAATTTTAATACTTCTGATGTTAATAATTTCATGTTTTCATTTGTTTTATTTTTTATATTTGTATTAAATTGTAGTGTAGATTTTGTTCATTCTTCTTTTAAATTTCATTTGTTATTTTTATTAATTTTATTTTTCCTTTCATTAAATTTTATTTAATAAAAACGTAACTCTAAAAGGTTACTAATAAGAAATTTTTAACAATCAGAACCGGAACCAGAACCAAATAATGGCAAATAAAAATTTGTTTAGAATTGAGAGTTTGTTGAAGCAAAATTATGAAACATTTAATATTCAAATAGAAGCCATTTTGGTGAAAAACGAAAGCTGGGTTTATGTATAAGCGAAGAGAAACCTATTCCTTATAAAGAAGATGCTTTAACCGCATATAAACTTGCAGGCCGGAAAGCGAAATCAGATCTCATCCTGGCCATTAATACTTCGGAATTAAGTCATATACTACGTGGATGTTCCTAATGAAATTGGTATTCAACGATGACGTCTGACAACTGTTTACACCCCCGAACAAAACGGTGTAGCTGAAAGAAAGAACAGGACTCTTGTCGAATCGGCCCGCTGTATGCTAAAAGAGCCTGGCCTTACACCATCATTTTGGAGTGGAGTATTCCTTACGAAAAATGGACAGGTAAATTAACGAAATTAGATTTTATCCACCATTTTGGTAACAAGGTATAAGTTTTGAATAAGACTCCAACAAAAGGAAAATTCGATGACAGGGCTCTAGAAGGTATTTTTTTGTTGGGTATCCCGATGATCAAAAAGGTTTCAAGAGATTTCGGTTTATAGATGAAATTAAAAACTATCAAGAATTTGAAGATATCACTAACGACAACACAATTAATGGACGTTCCAGAATTGAAAATCTTCAAACTAACATCATCTTTCCAATTCATTTTAGACAATTTTCTCCGTGCAATACAAAAATTGAAGATCCTTTGTCTGAAATTCAATTAAAACCAGAAATTAAGAAAAAGAAGTTTGTCTTAAACCAAAATATGCACTAGGCACAAAGATTAAATTGAAGACAGGAAAACCAGGACGACCTACCTACGTAACAAATAAAAAAGGACGACGTTTTAAATGATCAAATCAAAGAAGAAGTATACCTAACCTTAAAAATATCGGATCGAACGAAATTATTAACCAAGACTTGTCATTAAAAGAGGAAAAATATGCAATGACTGTTTCTGAAATTCCACTGTCACAAGCCTTATTCGAACCTGACAAAGATCACTGGAAAGAAGCCATCTATACAGAAGTTCAAAACCTTTTGAAAAACGACACCTCTAAACTATAGTCAGAAAACCGATGAATTCCCGAACTATTTTGGTTGTAGAATGGTGCTACGTAACAAGTAGAAAGCTGATGGTTCACTCGAGAGAAGGAAAGTAAGACTTGTATAGTCAAAGGTTTTACCCAAAAATCTGGTGTTGACTTTCACGATACATTAGCACCTGTCGCAAGACTTAGTTCACTACGACTTCTGTAGGACCTGCAAAAACTGGCATGAAAATATATCAACTGGACATTACATCTGCTTATCAAAACGGTACAATAGATGAAGACATTTACATGGATTAACCAATATTATTAAGAAGAAAAAAATGTTGACGAAAATCTCAAATAAAACGACAAAATATTAAAGACAAAGGCTAACAAAATGTAAAATGCGCTGCAATCTAAACAAGAAGCGGTTTGCAAGCTTTATAAAGCCTTATATGGAATGCCACAAGCTGGCCGCCATCCAGTGGAATAAAGAATTTGACCGTATTTTGAAGCAAATTGATATGGAACCAACTATTTCCGACCCATTTGTATATTCATATTCTAATATTTTCAATTTTCAAGCAATGATTCTATGATAAACGCCATAAAAAATGAAATATCCAAATCTCTCACCGTACGAGACCATGTAGAAGCAAATTATTATTATTTGGAATTCAAATTCAGAAAACGAAAAACCATACACACATGGAAGAAAGTATTGGCACCCCTGTATTTTTTAGAACTATGTCTGTTTTTTTTAGTAAAAGAAGGAGTCCGTATTTAAAAATTCTGTGAACAACAATAACTTTTACATATTTTAAAAGGAACATAACAGAAAACACACCACATATTTTAAATTGGGTAGTGAATATTTATAATAGTTAAAAAACACGAAAGGATCATTACAATAGAGTATTTATGCATTTTCAAGTTATTTTATAGCGGGTGGGCATACCCCTACTTTTAATTACTTCTTTCAATGTGTTTTGCATGATCTTACAAATTTCCTGGCAGTGTTTTGGTCGATGTTCTTCCATTTATATGTAATCACCGTTTTTAACTGAGCCTTGCTGGTAATTTCATGTTTATCCAACACATCCCATAAATTCACGATCAGATTCATGTATGTGGACTGTGGCGTTGTCTTCAGAGTATTGAGAGTGTTGTACAGTATCAATTCTTTTACTATGTGAGGGATCAGTATCTTGCTGGAAATTTAAATTCCAGGCAAGTTCCAATTTTACTGCATTTTTCTTAAGAATTTCTTTGAGAATATTTAAATAGACCAGGGGTGCCAGCACGTAACTTGATGCAATCGAGTTTACTAGATGCAATCGAGCTGTGGAAGCACCTAATTTGTTTCAATCGATTGTCCTCGATTGTATCGTCGTAATTGGCAGCACACAATCTTGAAATCGACGTTTAAAACAAAATAAAATACTCAACAGAAAATAGTTATCGTGCAAAGCAATTTTGTTTGAAAAAAAATATTCCTTGCTGGCTTGAAATGTTTGAGAGTTAAATTTTATCCGTTTTGGTCAAAATTCTTGTTCCCAAAGGATTATATATTTTTTAATAGCAGTATTCGGTTCTTGCAACACTGAAGCACAGCCATCGTTTTGAAAAATATTGAATTTTCTCTCATCATAGAAAATTACCTTCTTCCAGAATTCCGTTTCCTTATTTAGATTGTTTTTTGCAAAGTCCACACGTTCATTTTGTAAATATATTGTTTTGGACTAGGAATCCGGGAAAAGTTACCAGCCTTATGAATGATGTTTCGTATGGTTTTGTTTGATACAATCACCCCAAATTGTTCAGAAATTCCTGAAGGTTTTTGAGATTAAATGATTCTTGTTTTTTTATAGACGACAAACTTAACTTCTTTTTTGGTTAACTTTTCGGGATGAATCGCTTCTTCTTTAACTTTTTAAAGTGTTAAGTGTATAAGAAGTGCAACTATACACTTCAAACTGTATTACAACTTCTGTTATTACTATACTATTACTCGAATTTTAGATAAGAATATTTCTTTAGACGATTTAAACGATCTTTCTATTAGTCTAAGAGCTAGTGAACCCTCCCTGCAAGGTTAGAAATTTGTATATTTACGATTTAAGGCACGCTAAGAGCAATAGCCATGACCTGGCAGGTGTCAGCCCTGCACGTTATCAGCCCCTTTATTTTTTGGACTGTTAAGTAAATCGAGTTTCAAAACTTGTTTCTGTAAATTTGAAAATTTAATAGGATAAAGTTTATTTAATGTACATCTTTAAAAAAAATTGACGGGCGATTACAATAAGCAGAAGTATATGACAGATCAATGAGAAAACGTACATTGATGAGGTAAAATAAACTTTATCCTGTATACTTGAAATTTGTATATGTTTTCAAATAAACGTCTCAGAGTAAGTATGTACAATGCCAGGCGGTTTTGACCAGCATTAGACCTTGACAGGCGAGGGGACAGCTGCTAAGGGCGTGCAAATAAAAAAGTAGAATTTACAGAGTGTGCCAATACTATTTTCCAGCTTAAAACTGAGTCTGAGTGCAATTTTTATTTTTATTTTTTACAAAAAGTTGTAAAACTATTTTTTGTTTATAATTACCATTAGTTAATAAGTTAAAGCAAAACATTTTAAACAAATTTTATGAAAATTATTTTTTGTTTAATGTTATGCTGGAAAAGTTTTAAAAAATATACGTGTGTCAATACTTTCTTCCATGTGGTATAACACTATCGCAAAGTAGATACCATACATGACATTTTAAAAAGATTCGGTATGGAGGGTTGTAAACCCGCAATTGGTTGCAAACTTTCTAAAGATGAATTAAAAGATGGATTACATGACGTACCCTATAGAGAATTAACAGGCGCTCTCATATATCTTGCTGTAGCACCCAGACCAGATATCGCGTATTCATTAAGTATCCTAAAAGTCAATTTAATAATTGCTATAGACAAGAACACTGGATTTCAGCAAAACACGTACTTCGCTATTTGTGAAATTTTGGGAAAAATTCGTTATTTTAGAATGGAGGGGGGGAAGGGGTAGAAGACAAAAACGTCCTTTTCAGTCTGTTCGTATCATGCATGAAAGAATTCGGTGTGATTTTGGGTGATTTTGTAATTTGTTTTTGCAGGAGCCACTTCAAACAACATAAATGCAGAAGAGAAAAAATTCGAAAACATGAGACCCAAGAAAAACGACCTGTTCGACAATTTGACATTGTTTCTCTCTTTCTGCTCTTGTCCTTTTTCTTAATATTCTCTTTCAAATGGTTTCGTTGTTTGAGAAGGAAACTTCGATGTATTGTTACATTATAAATCATTTCTATATTATTTTTTATTCCAAAACTTATATCCTTCATCAATAAATAAATAAAAAAAAAATTTTAAATTGATATCAAAGAATTGAAAAGAGAACTGTCAAAATAGATTCATGAATCTGATTTCAACGTGTAATAGCACTTGAGAAACAGAATAGGATAATAAAGAAGAATTCGAATTCGAAGATGTCGCATGCATCTAGATTTATTGTTTAATAGAAGAATTACTTGTCAGAGCAGTCAGTACTTACAATTGGATTAAGAGGTAAGACTTGTGGGTTATTTTGAAGCAGTTGTTAATATTTCAACCTTCTTTTGATATAACCCTTAGTTTAAAATAATATACATACATTATTCAAAATATGCTTCTAGGTTTAGATCAAAAGTCTGGACTCCAACGGATATCTATGTTTATTGTTTAGATTTTAAAGGGAAAATTTTGATTCATGTTTTGGTATTGAAATTGACCAAATTACGATGAGTGTGGGAATGTAAATATGCCCTAAAATAATTTTTCCACTTCAAAAGGTAAATGTTGAAAATTCTTTTTGTCTACACCAAAGCAGGTAAGATGTGTTAAAAGAGATTAGAAAATAACTTAAGAATGGCCAAAATACAACTTTGAATAGTTTACCTACTAAAATTTTATCTGTTGAGAGATTCAAAATTAAAGCTGGAAAAAAGTCGAACCCTACGAACACTCCGCAACTAAAAAATTGGGCCTTTCCAATTTCAAAAACTACATAAATCTTGAAAATTTTGATTTTTGGAAGCAATACAAATCATATTTAAAATCAATCTTAAAACTTTACCGTCTTTTTTAATTCATTAAAATTTTAAACTTTCTCATTCAAAGTTTATTTTATTATTTTTTACTCTCTGACCAATGAGACTAAAATTTAATCGCACCTTAATCTTGAACAAATTCGCCAAAATCCCTCCCTGTTAAATAAATTCGAAGATAAAATATGACCTAAACTTGTATCCTTACATCTTTTTTTAAAGACTCTTACACATTTGTATGGTTTGGTACTTACTCAAATTTGTACTTCTATTATTTGGTTCACATTTTGTATGATAAACTCTCCTAACAAATGATAGACTATTAATTTTCATTTCACAAAATACGAGTATATTTCTTGCAAGTATTTTTTTTTTTTTTGGTTTCTATTTACTGCTTTAGCAATGGGAATTATTATTGTCCTTAAAAAGGCAAGACGAAGCAAAGCAAGGACGACAACGATGAAGACGAGACAACTTGAAGCCATTTAAGCAATATTTATATGCCCATATATTTATGAAAAAAAAAAATCAGAAATATACTTTTTTGATATGATAAGAAGAATGTACCTAACGAGATTGCGATATGCCTCCTGTCTGGTTATGGCATAAATAAATTCCATACTCTGAAGCTAAGTATGACACATATATGTAAATACAAATTTTTGTGATATAATAACGTCGTCGTCGTCGGTCGTCGTCGTCGGTCGTCGTCGTTGTCGCCCATGTAAGGGCCATAAAATATAAGTCTCAGGTATGTATTTAAATATAAATATTCATGTGAGAATGTGTGAATGAATGTATGTATGGTAGTGTGAGTATCAGTATGTCAGGAGTCATTTTTCGAATGTTATGATAACAGGTAATAAGGTTAATATTTCATCAGAAAGGTGAGTTCCATTTAAAGTGTTTTAGAATTGTTAAAATGCATAAGTAAGTTTTTATCTCGAATAAGTAAATTAAAAAAAAAATGAACTCAAAACTGACCCATGACAGAATGTAGATAACACATGGTTGGCAACACTAAGAATAAATTTGATAGCTGTATGTCAAATTAAACAAAATGTGACAGTTCGATGAAAAATTTCCTTTTTTGGCATTTAACTCTTAGCCATCAAATTGCTTACAGTGAATTTTACTGAGTAGAATATAATAAATTTTGATAAATTCAAATGTTAAATCGGTCCTTAGAGTGATATTCTATTTAATTAAAAACAATATGCTCACCTTGCCACCAGCCCATTGCTCCATATTTAGCCATGTGAGGTTATCAAGTTGTGTATCATAGTAGCCAAGCTTTTTGTATTCTCCATTGATCATTTGTTCAATCTGTGTTAAGGCAATACGATCACCTTGGGAACTGAATGCAACAACTCCCTGTAAATAGACAAGAAAAAGGGAAATTATTACAAAAAAAAGAAAAAAAAAACTTTGCACAAAATATGTAAGTTCTCTTTGTTTTCAATCTTCTATCCCGCAGCCAAAGTATGGGAATTGGAAAATATTTCCCTTGAGAAATTACAACAATTTAATCAAAATTCCCCCCAATTCTTTATTCTTACCTTAGTTGCTCCTTTAAAATTTATAATCTTGAATTTTAATTATTTCACCATATCCCATACCTAGGACTGAACCTATACGCTGGCTATGATCTAATTAAATTTCCTTGCACTCTGAACTGAACACACTCGTATAATGAGTAATTTATTGTTATTTATTTCCCTATTTTTCTTTATTATTCCTTTGGATATTATCTATAAGGAAGCTCTCTGCACCTTTATCTCCAGAAAAGACTAAATATAGAGACCAATAAATTACCAACCACACCCTATAGATTCATTCGTGCACATTTAACAAACTGTTAAACACCCGCTGCTGCTGCTTTGGTTGTTTCCTTATTAGATACCTACATATATCTATAGCAGATACAGTAGTGCCTGGTAGAATACAGCTATACGAATATAATGCAATATCACGCTAACATAATAAAGCTCAAAAATATCGGGACTTTCCCTTCCTTGCCTAAAACTACCTCTACGAGCCTTCATTTTTCACCTTAGAGGATGTTATTTTCCCTTCAACAAAAAAAAAACAATGATTTTTGTTTTTATATGCATCTGTATGTATGTATGTATGTTTATGTATATTTTTTTTTCATTAAAACAAAGACGGTGGGCTCTCCTTAACTAATATCCTTCTTCAATTTTTTATAGCTACGTATATCAATATCACCGAAATAAAAAGAATGTTATGTACAATAAAATGAAACCACAAATCACTTAAGCTTTGGGTTTAAGATGTGGGGCTTCTTAAACCAACAAGAAGTCCAATCCCAGTTAATAACCCACTAAATTATCTGTTATGGAAATATTTATTTTCGAAACGAATCAATACACTCTGAGTCGTTTGCTTGTGGCTGGAAAATTATAGTAGAACTTTGAAAGAGTTTTCACGCGAAAATAATTCAAGTTTGGTTTTTATTTTCAAAGTGTGGACTACATTGCCACTTGTGGAACGTATTATATTTACAGAAATTAATACGTCTATTTAATGAACAAAATTTATGGAAGTTTATTAATATCAATTTCAATATATCAATAATATCAATATCAGTTTCAGTTTTCAAGTGAAATCATTAGACAACTTTAACTACAAAAATAGTTCTGAAAATTCTACGTAGTGAAATTTTATTTTAATTTACAAAGATTAATAATATAATTATTAAATTTGAAAGCATTTAGTTGTAAAAGACAGACAGACAGATACGATCCACAATTGGCAAAATTATGAAAATAAACTTTTTTTAAACTGAAAGCTCAGTAAAATGGGGAAAAATTTTCCGAAATTGTAAAAATACATTGCACAATAATTTTCCTGAAGAAAAACAGCATTAAGCGCCAAAAGTTTTGAAATATTATTCAATGTAAGTTTTTTTTTACATGCAATAACCTTCCCTGATTTCAATCAAAGGACCCAGAGTGTTTTCTTTTTTTGTGTGGGTGGACTTTAGAAAAAAGATGATGAAATTATTAGACCCCCCCTTAGTGTGTTGGTGTGTTTAGTAAATCTCGATTCATATAAACTCGTACACATATCGCCTGATGTCTTGTCCTTTGGGTTTTGAAACGGAAAACCTGTTGTGAACAGCAGGAAATTAATTGTCAAAGAAAGCATTGGTACAAAAAAAATCCCTTCGTCTTTTTTGTTCTTTGCAGCAGTAGTAGTAACAACAACAAAAACAACAACATGGAAAAAACTTTGTTCTACTTTCGTAAAATAAGAAGAAAGCTATAGAAAAGTTTTATATCCTCTCTCTTTTTCAGTCGAATAAATTTTCAGAAAGGACATCAAATCACATACATACATAGTATGTACATGGTACACGAGAAAATGTAGGTTTTGTGTGTTTTTCAACTATCAGGTGCAATACAGAACCATTTACACTCGTGTATCCTGCAAATACCGTATAAGGTTAAAATATGAACAAGAACACACATAACTTGAGAGTAGGTAAAATGAAAAGTTCGAGGAACAAAAAACATCAATTCCTGGACGTGGGAAACTTTTTTTTTTTTTCTTTTCTGTGTTAAACAAATAAAACTTTGCTTCCTCCCTCTGTCTCCGTATTGTGATTCATCGTCCTTTTGTATTCGTGTAATTGTCCTCGAAAACGTAATATTCAACGCGATTGTAAGAAATGGCAGAAAAAAGAAAAAAAAAAACAAAACATGCAAAGGTTTTGATTTCAAAGAATTGCAAGGACTTCATACTTGGAATAGGAATTCTATTTATTTTTTATTATTTGGAATAAAATGGAATTATTATTCGCTCTATGTAGGTATGTATGTATATTGTCCCAGGTGTGTTTATGGAGCATCATCATCGGCTTCCTGCTATTTTTGCACTCTGATGCGACTGTGATGTGTCCTTATGGTACATTTTTATCCTTTTACTCGATTTAACGGTTGAAAAAGTTACAATTGTCCTTATACAATTTGTGATGTACGAAGTAACGTTGTAGCATATAAGATAATGTAATTACAAGGTTATACCAAGAGTACGACGACGAGGATGACGATGATGAAGAGAGCGAGTGTGTAAAGTAAAGATAAAATTTATTTTCTCCTCGTTGGTTGCACTGACTGCCTTGGAACCGGAGGAGTTGGAACTGGAGCTGGAGCAGAGGCAAAAGATGAAGCTGGAACTGGTTTTGGAGATGAAGCTGAAGCCCTGCACTGCACTGCTTTACAAAGTTGAGTAAATATTGTATGTTCAGTGTTTTAAAAGGACCTGCGGAATGGTATTGTGTCTAGAACAAGCATCGAGGGTCGGTTGTGAGAGTTTTCTATGAGTGAGTGATGAAAAGGAGTTGAAAGGTTTCCTTCCCTTTACTAATTTTTTTCCTCCTTATTTTTGCCATTTATTTAAGGTCGGTATACTTATATTTTTTCAGAAGGTGGTGTACGAGACAGATTTCCCAACTGACCTTATTGTTATGGAATTGAAGCTGAAAAAAGGATCTTGAATTATTAAGACACGTTGCAGAGTTAATAAGCTAAAGAATAACAGCGAACAAGAGAGGAGACATCATAAATAATAAAATACGACAGAGAGAATTGTGGTGGTTAGTTAGTTGACTTAAGTGAAGTTTTTTTTTTCTTTTTTTTTTTTATAAGTATGCATATACGTATGAACGTAGTGTAACGTAATAAATGGTTTATATTTCTTTAAGTGATTTTTTTGTTTTGATGACACTTTTGTTCGGCCAAAATGTATATGAGGAATGTTTGTCAACATGATATATGGCCAAAAAAGACATGACTAAACTTTAACAAAATGGTAAATTGGGGGCAAATAATGTTTATTGCTTCTTTGTTGTGTTCAAAATCAATCTCACTTTATTTTAGGAACTAATGATATATGTAGATAGGTGTGAATAATGTTAACCGAAAACGCTTATTGTGCAAAGTCTCAGAGGACCAAACTTTAGAGCAGACTGGTTTTTAATAACCTTTTTATAAGACTGGGTAGATTTGATTTCTTTTAAGGCCTTAAATGATAAGCACGAGCTTTCTCATTTTCAAAAAAGAGGCTGGTTTGCGACCAAAACTGATAACTTCCCATTATACTTAGAAAACTTGGCATCAAGTGTTTCCTTGCAGTCTTCAAATAAAACATAATTCTGTTAAAGCGTGTTAATTTGAAAATTTTTGTACAATCGATTCATTCCTGTTATTATCGATTTATTTTTGAAGTTGATTAATAGCATTTTTTTTTTCCAAAAAAGTTATCACTTTTCTCGAGCTTTTTTTTGTAAAAAAATGTCAATTTGATATTCGTCAACATTTTATAATTTAGGTATTGACAAATGTATTATTATGAAAATAAAATACAATTGAAGTGAATATATTCAATTCAAAAAACAACTTTTGGCATTTTTTTGCTAAATTTTTGTTTAAATTATTTATTTTTCGTATAAAAATTGTCAAAAATTGATATGTGTCAAAAATGTACTATTTACTTAAAATTGTAGTATGTATAAAATAAAATAAATTTTGAAGTCAATTTCGTTGTCAGCTCTCGTGAATCGAAACAAAATTGTACCAATTTTTGGTACTTTTTAATTTTTTGTCAAAAAAACTGTCAATGGAATTTTTCCCAAAATTTTACTAGTCTTCAAAAAAGTCAGTTCAAATAGCAGAAAATTGTTTTGAAGATAATATCATTTATCCTTCATTGTATATTTGTTTAAAAAAAAACTTTGTTTTTGGGTTTTCCACTTCAAAGAAAAAAGAGGCTGGGTGCGACCCACACTGATTACTTCCCATTTTGTATTTATTGTACAAAAATGTCAATTTGATATTCGTCAATATTTTATGGTTTTTTAGTTATTGACAAATGCATTATGTTAAAAATAAAATACATTTGAAGTCAATAGCATTGCTTATTGTGATGATATTTAAGCCGAAAAAAAAATTTTGACACTTGGTTTTGGTTTTTTATTTAAAAAAAAAACTGTCAATTCGATATTTGTCAAAAAAGTACCATAATGTTCAAAATTCTACTATGCAAAAAATAAAATAAATTTGAAGTTAAAATGTTTGACCACCCTGGACATTATTCAAGACAAGAAACTACTTTTGACATATTTTGGTTGAGTTTTTTTATTTTTTGTAAAACAACTGTCAATTCGATATTTGTCAAAATTGTAGGATATATTAATAATTGTATTTTGTATAAACATAAATGAGTTTGAAGTCCATATCGGTGATCATTCTCGAGATATTCAAGTCAAAAAACACTTTTTACCAACTTTTGGTTTTTGTTTTTTAAATCACCAGATGTAAAAAACATCGTTTCACATAATAGAAAATGCATAGTTTAGAAGATAATATCATTTTTCCTTCATTGTATATTTTCACGCCAAAATTAATTATTTTTTAGTTTTTCAATTTTTAAAAAATAACGGTAAATTGAAAATCTTCAAAATGTATAACAAATCTGTATAACATTACAATGTATACAATAAAATTTATTTGAAGTCAATGGCTCTATCTATTTTTGAGATATTTGCTTCCAACCAAAATTTTCACTTTTTTTTTTAAACTGCTATAGTGAAAAAATCGCTTGACCCATTTTTATGAAAGTTTTTTCTGCATCTTATTATATTTATTATACATATATATTCAGTTATAACCTGTCGAACAAAATTTAATTGCAGTCGATATCTTTATTTGTTCTTGATATACCGTGGACGGAAAATTGTATCCCGACGTACAAACGTACGTACACATCACATGCACACACAGACATCTCTCTATAAATGAGGGATCTAGATTCTTTATGGGAGTACCACGGCGTATACGTACTTTTTTAAAGCATTTTATTAAATAATTAATCAATTTGACTTACAAAATTGCAATTTGATTTAATTTCTCTACAAGTTCTTTTCTCTGGATTATAAAAAAAATAATTTTACACTTAAACTTATTAAAATTAAACCACCAAATTACGTTTTAAATATGCTGCCAAAATTAATGGTATCTTAAAAACACAAGATATATTTTTAATCGTACACTCTGGCGTCGACGCACTATTATCAAATTTTACTGAATATTTTTTTAAAAACTCATTGTGGTCTAGATTTATCTACTGAAGATATTTTTTGACATTATATCCTATAAAAAAAACTACATATGTATGTACATATTTGTGTTACGAAAGAGAATACGAATTATTTAAAAAAAGTTGTTCAAACATTTCAAAACAAGTACATACATATATTAATCCTAATATGAAAGCATGTGGAAGTGTGGAGCAGGGAAAGACAGGAGTGGTTGTAAGACTCGCTTTAATGATATCAGGAATCCATGACAATGTGCTTAGGGGACACACCTACATACATACATTATGTCGAGTAGAAGCTGCAAAGTAGCAGAACTTGACAAAATTTCATTAGCACACTCATAAAACGTATTTAATTGTATTGGTCATAAATTCCAATTTAATTTATTTGTCAAATGAAATCTAACGCTATCTCTAAATTCCAACGTTTTTTCATCAACTCACTTGTTTCTATTCAACATTTTTAACATAAATTCCTCACAAATGACATCCTCACTAATTAAGGCGAGTTATCTGTAACATTTTTTTTGTTTTCGTCCTTTAACCCTGAAGTCATTATTTTTAATTAAAAACAAAGATCTCAAAAAAAAATAGACTAACAAAAAAATTCAAAATAAAAACGAAGAACAATTTTTAAAGTCAATGTTTTCTGCTCTGTGATGTTATAATCGTAATCGTAACCAAACAACATTATCCATCCGAGAATAACATAAGCATATACATACATATGTGTGTATTCTATGTGATATCCTTGCAAGAACAGAAAAAGAAGAGGATAAAACACCACGACCTTATCTGGAAAGTTCAGTTAAAAGAGCAAACGAAGCTTTGGGTTCTTTTAACCAAGGCGGCATAGGTGGAAAAAAACGAACGCAAGCATCGTAAAAGGATGCTCATACGAGCAAATGCGAAATGCGAGTGCAGAAAAAAAGAAAAAAAAAACAAACAAAAAGGCAAAATGTTTTGATATCCTTGAACGAATAGTTTATTATCCTTGTGACAGCAAAAGCAACGACAACAAACGATATGGAGTTGGTGATGGCAAAAGAGAAAAAGTTAAAAATAAGGACCCATCCAGGACCCAGCACTAGCACATATCCCACATATGTACAAGTTAAGGTTAGCCCTACGGGGAGAGACACAAAGACAAAAGGAAAAAGAAGAAAAAGACGCGTTACGTTAAAAGATGTTGACACACCAGCGACAGCGCAAGTAATTGCTGGAGGAGTAAAATAAAAGACGACATTTGTGCTTGAAGTTGACACTTAAAAGAAAGAGTTCAGCGAATATCATATAGACACACTTCCTGGATCCTATGTTACGAGTGGTGTAGTAATTCGCGAAGATGATGGCAGCGTTGTCCTCGGCGTCGTCGTCGTCTCCGTCGCGGCTCAAGTATAATATTATCCTTTGCACTCAAAAGTGTCAGAATAAGTGACAACATGTGCCACAAAGATAAACACACTAACACACTTTCAAATAAGGACTATCACCATATCGTTTGTTCTTGAAAAGTAGATGGGTTTATTTAATCCACATTCAAATCCACCCCCCCCCCCTCACCAATACCACCTTTTTCTTCACAACTTTATAAAATACAATGAAAAAAAAATACAACAGACTTGTACTCACCGACACTCCCAGGAACTGTGTTGAATTCATTGCAGCGTAGATTTCATCAGCAATGTCCTTATCCGTGTATGTAAAATCACGCAAGGACTTTTTCCGTTCTTTCAGTCGTTCCATGGTTTTGTTAAATGCTAACGCCACACTCCACACAGCATCGTAGGCCAACGGAGCCTCCTGATAGCCCTCCGGGTAGCGAGCATTGCTAATTTCATAGCCTTCATCTGTGAGGGCTGTATTCAGTCGTTGTCTGTTTTTTTTTTTTTTTTTTGGAAAAAATAAATAAAAATTTGTAAATAAAAATACATGACACATTTCAAAATGATTTATTGTGACTTGTGGCTTACCGAAATTCCTCGGCTGTCATTCCGGAAATTGTCGTTTGATTGTTCTGATTCCACATAAGGGCCTCTGTTGTCAGATGACCTTCTGCAGCAAGTCGCATTTGCTCTTTTGTACATGTTATACCTTCGTTTTCTAGATTCTGTTCGAACCAGTTATCTTCATACCAACCTGAAAAGAAAAAAATGAATAAATTGAAAATTCGTTTTTATCGATGACTCCATGAAAAAATCCTTAAAAATTCGAGTACCGGAGAATCTTCAGAAAATGAAAAATTGATTCCGGAACTTTTTTGCTTAACAATTTAGAAAAAAAAAAAACAAGAAAGAAGGTTTTAAAAACTACGGGCGTTCTTTTCTCGGTTATTCTAATACTCAAAATCAATGACTCTGGAGACAGCTTTTCTTGAGACAATTAGATCTACTGTCAAACCCGAAACCAGTGACGTTTCCGTTTGTGTAGGCTGTCAAACTACCAATAAAATTCAAGTATCAAACTTGTCTAGCTGAAAGGCAGATAGTATTGAGGCCTAGAATATATATTTTTTTAAGACAGTTTAAACTACATATAAGTAATGATTCTCTTCGGGCTAAAGCAATCGCCATGAGTCAGAAAGTTATAAAACTCCCAGACCTAACCAATATGCGATACCTCAAAAATGTCCCCTAAGAAAATCCCAACATGTTTTCAAATATTAAATCTCTTCATGAATCTCAAAGTTCGTCACCAAAAACCAGGTTCGATGTTTTTTGCCTACATTTTTCAAAGTCTGTTGTTTATTCAAACAAAAATTACTATCTTAAGCAATTAATCTGAAATATTATCCACCGCGCGGTCGTCTGGGTCCCTTCCATCTGTCCATTTTCCCAATCAACCTTCCACATTGAAACAAAAGATTCAGGAGAGTGACAGGAGAGCAGCAGCAGTCGTGTCCTCCAAAGGAAATATAAAAGCCAACTCGTGCTGTTACACTGTAAATATTCATTAAGAAACTTTAACTCTCTGTCTAAGAGTTATTTTATCATAAAACCCAAAATGTAATAAATATGCCCCCAATGATGATGCTGATGATGATGGTGATGACGGGTCCTTATTGTAGGTACTGGCGCGAAATTCAAAAATCCTTTTCTCGGCTCATCTGCATTATATTAGTTTCACTCATTTACTTTTTAAACTGTCAAGTCCTCAAGTCCTATACTACGACCGACGATAGCGGGGATTCAAAAATGAAGAAAGAGCAATCAGATTTCAAAATCCAATCTAATTAGGTTCCAATGAAAAGGAGACGGCGCGGCGGCGGCGGCGGCGACACGAGACGAGACCAGAAACGGCAGGAAGTTGTTGTTTTCTGATTTTTCGTGGTTTGCAGATGTCGACGAAAAAGAAGAAGAAGGATAACGACTTCTTCAATCATTTAATTGGCCAAACATTAAAAAAAAAAACGAAGGAAAAAGCGGATTCCCTCAAAGGAGTAATTAATTTATCAAGATGTTGAAGCTTTTGCAGTCAAAAGAAGAGGCTAAGAAATGTCAGAGAAAATGCCAATGGAAGCTTATCGACATTTTGGGCTTATCCTGGTGCTGTATATAGGCGTGAGGTTTAAAGGCGTAAAAAGGATACACGAATAAAAAAAGCAAAATAAAATTCATGTCTGAGTTTTTTTCAGCTTTTTTTTTACTGTCAGTGATGTTGGAGGCTTATGGGATAAGCCATTCATGACCTTGAAGGGTTTAATCATAATCCGCCCGAATCAAGAATCCCAGAGAAAAAGGGAAGACACCAGAAATACAAAAAAAAAAAACATGAAAAAAATAACTCTTTCGGAAGAAATATTTGATGGTGGGTTCGCTGTTGTTGTCGTCCTTGGAGGCAAATATCCTTACAAAACATAAAATTATATGAGCGGATTTCTGTTAAGGCTTATCGACCTCGGGGAAAATGTTATGTTTCTCTTTTCGTGTGTTATGAAAAATATCGGTATGGTCTGATGTATGATTTCTTATGTAAGGTTAAGTCAAATTTACAGACATTCTACACACATGTCTATATATATTTGTGTGAATTTTTTATGTAGTGTGGGTTTCTTAACCAGAAGGACAAGTATTTTGAGCTTTGGAAAAAATATAACATGGTTAGTTATGTGTTTTTGTACAATTTAGGTTTTTTTTTTATTAAATTGAGGGGTTTTCATTTTGGGTAATGAAAGATAAAATACCATGAGGGTGGGTGATTTTAGACATTTTTTTTAAAAACTTTTTCGAAAATGTTTATGGAATAGAATATCTAACATAAGGCACTACAGCACAAATAACATGTCCTTGATGGTTTGATTAAGTTATGACGTATGACTGAGCTTTTGCTGATGGATTGGACACTTGGTTGAACTTAATCAAAATTCCAGTAGGTTTTCTGTGAAAATCGAAAAAATCAGGACAATTTAGTTTTTCTGAATTCTCAAGATGAATTTTTTTTTTTTTACTCCGAACCATCGGACAGTAGTATTCTGATTTGTCAGATAACCAATATCAGAACTCTATTTAGACCCTTTTGACACAATATCTACAATTCATCCTAAGTGTATACACATTAGATACTTCGGTAATTTTGTAGTGACTTTAATGAAAGCCCCATCACATAAATCTTATTACCCATAGGAAAATTTTTGCCAACTCAAAATTACTTTCTTATTCTAATGTTACCTTTGACATTTTACCTTCTTATTCTTAAAAGAATCCTTTCTCTTAAAGGAGGAAAAAAGTAGTAATACAACCCCTCCCCCCCCCCCCGACTACATTTTTGTGTACCTTTTATGTCAAAAGATAAACATTCCTTGATGCTTTCATTAAATTTGATTGTTATTTTCAGCCAGACAACGACAACGACGACGACAACAACTGACACTTATTATAAATCAACTAGTAGTTAAAGGTAAGGGTTTGTGTTTTTGTGACTTTTGGGATACAAAACAAAACAATTTTCTAAGTGGAAATATATTTTGTCACAAAAAAAACATGATAGGTTAATTGAATTTTATTTGCCTCCTTAGATTGGTAACTTGTGAAGGTGAAGGCTCAGAGACTCACTTCAATTTTACATCCAACCATATAAAGGGTGTCCCAAAATGTTTCAACTATTGGGCCTTCAAAAACTCAAATAATTCGACAGTTGACAGTAATTGGGTACAAAAGAGTAGTAGAGTATGAAAGACAATTATTGACAGTTTGCAACGAGAATTGTACTACTAGAACTAGAATAGAAAAGTTAATTTGACGAGACAAGGACTGTATCTAATTTTGAAATAGAAAAAATCAGAGCTTTCAAAAGATTTAAAAAAAAGCCTTCCATCAATAGAAATTGACAGTTTTTGGATTGTGACATAAAAAAACAGCTAAAGGTATGAGCGTTTTTGAAAGATATATCCATACTATCCATACTATAGTAATCCATACTCCATACTAATATTATAAAAGCGAAAGTAACTCTATCTGTCTGTCTGTCTGTCTGTCTGTTACTCTTGCACGTCTAAACGGCTAAACGGATTTTGATGAAATTTAGTAAGGTAATAGATGGTTACCTAAAAACGCATATAAGATCAAAATGATCACGTCATCGTACTTAGGGGGTAGAAAGTAGGCAGAAAACTGAATAGAGTTAGTGATTTCTTTATGGTTTTTGCTGGGAGTTTTGCTCTATCATGCCTATAAATGGCTGAACGAATTTTGATGAAATTTAATTAGGTGATAGATAGTAACCTAGAAAAGGATATGGGCTATTAATATTCATGCTATCGTACTTAAGGCGTAGGCAGTAGGCAGAAAACTAATTAAGTTAGTGATTTTTAATCGTTTGTTTAAAAAGTTTACCTCATTCACGCCTTAACGTCTGAACGGATTTTTATAAGACTTGGTTAATTTAAAGATAGAATCTTAGACACGGACACAGGCTACTTTTTAGGACAGGAAAATACCTCATTCCCGAGGAAATATAGCGTGATCGTGTTTGATGTTTTTTTTTTAACTGAGTGTTACTAAAGCTTCAAGTTAGTATTTGATCACTTTTCTAACTTAGAGGGTAGGTAGGCGCCATAAATTAGGGAATTTATGATAAAATTTTGATGCAACTGTTTTTATTTAACAGTTTTCCTTGGATCGAAACTTAGCGACATTCCATCACACTACTTAAATTATAGGGTAGGAAGGTACCAAAATTCAGACTACTTTTAACTTCGGGAAAATATCTCATTCCCACAGGAACACGATAGTGGGACATTGTTGCAGGGGGACTTACAGCCGGGAGAAAACAAAAAAACTTATGCGGACGAAGTCGAGGGTAAAATCTAGTTTTATTTATAAAATAAAAAACATTTTCAAAAAATGAAAAAGATTCGCCTAGAAAAGACGATAACTGTATAATTCATGGTGCATTCAATAATCATAAACTTACAGCTGTCAAATAAGAAAGGTACGTCAAATTCACGTGTATATATTTGTGCATCTTTTAGATAAACCCTTTTCTTACGAAAAAGTCATAAAATCTTTTTTTAATACATATTTTAAAATTTCAAAGCGAATTCTAAGCCATATTCCTTGGGTTTAAAAATGTAAAAAAAAAACTGCATCAACTTGCTTTTATTTTATTCCTTAATATATATGATCTAGGGAAATAAAAGTATATGCTTTAAATTTACCTTCAAGAAAGTTAAAAATCATCTAATTTTTTTTTCAATCGTTTCCATCCTTAATCTTCAATTCCTTTGAGTCGTAAATTTTTTTTTTACTGTTTTACTGAAAATTTAACATATCAACTCTCGTATAATTTTTTTTTTCTTTTGGTAAAAATACAAAACAAGAAAAATCTCATGCATATGTACTATTGGATGTTACACCAAAATCCGCCCACTCCTTTCATCATTCCATCTCATCTAACCAACCACCCACCCACCCACAAAACTGTCTTTTACATCGCATATCGTATCAAATGATTTCCTGTTTTCTTACATCACTTACAGTTACAATACATAGATATTGCATGATGTTTACCAAGGATCCTTTCGCCAAATATTTGTATCTTGATAAATAAAATAAAAGAAAACAGAAATAACAAGCAATGTAGGATGTGATGCTACAGTTCAGAAGTGGGATGTGTAATGTGGAACAAGAGATGTAAACATCACAGGATACCCTATCGTCGGGTATCAAGCGTAAGTTTTCTGGTCTTGTTGTTGTTGTAGTTTTTTTTTTTTTTTTGGGTGTGTGTGTGTTTATATGGGTTAACATAAATGTTCGTGGATATAAATATTTTATTATTAAAATCAGCAGGAATTTTTCATTTATTTTTGTTTCCCACATTCCCTGTTTTTCTACACATGGAGGCATCTCCATATATGTACATGTACATACATACTTCTGTGTCTTTAAGGATGAAATTTTAAACAAATCTTAAATTTAAAAATCTCAAAGTTAACTAGAAGAAAATGGCAAAAGTAAATTTAAAACAAGAAATTTGAGAGAAAAAAGAACAGGCAAAATAAATTAAACAACAATCGAAAGAAACGAGTCGAAATAAAAATAAAAATCCTGATATCCTTTAAAAATTCCCTTCCTCCCACACAAAGTATTTTCCTTATTTCTATCTGTGTGTTCTTGTGTATTTGTGTGTGTGTGTATGAATGTGTATGTCATTCGCTGTTTCCATGATTCAATTTGAATAGCAGCATCATCGATTTATGCAAAATACTTAATCCTTGGACTTTGTTGAGTGCTTATGCAACAAACTATGTGTATGTATGTGTGTATGTATGGCAAAAGCAGATCCAGACACCCCGCCTAAGCCAGACAGACACACAGACTGACGGCATGCGATACAGAAAGAGTGAGTGAAGAAGTGGGGGTGGGGATGGGGATGGGCCGGAAGATAGCAAGATGAGTTTAAATGAGAGGAAGCGGAAATAAATTGTATTTATCACGAGTTGACTAATTGATGGTTGTACTTAAAATTCCATCGGAAAAAGAGAAAATAACATTTTCAAGGATTTATTAATTCCAACATACATACATTTATAAAATACCTTCGTACACATTTATTTACACACACACACACGCAAATTATAGAGGATTAGAATATATGTATATGGTGTACGTTTATGTGTGTAGAATGTTGAACAGGGGGATTTTACCGTGCTATTTCGTTTTTCTATTGAAATATTGAAAATTTATGTTGAATTGAATATGAATTTGAATATTTTCCTGTTTTATATTATTTTTTTTTTTCCTTTTTCAGCTCTTCCCTTCCACTTCGCAGGAAAATGATTTTTATAAGCTTTAAGTAGAAATGGTACATTTTGCAAATAAATACATAAATGGAATATACAAAACAAATTGATAGAGGTATGTGTAAATGAATTTTAAATACAATTTACAAATTCTGTGCAAGTACATATTTTTCAATTTCGAACAAAACAATTTGGTTTTTATTATTGTTTGCGTATTTAGGCGCTATTTAAATAAGACCTAACTTATTACGAGCAACATTTTGATTTTTGAGAATAGGAAAATTAGTTGTGAATTTTTGAACTATTTTAAGCTTTTATAGTTTAACTAGCTGACCCAGCCACGCGTTGCTGTGGCTAAAGTTTTTGTTATATTACATTATAGTAAACAATCTAAGAGGAACAATAAGAGAACATCAGTCACGGAGTCCACTATGCTACACGTTCGTAGATTTACCATAGCAGCGCCATCTATTGATTACTTACTCAACCCAGTCGAAAGGTATCGACATCTGTTAGAATCATTTGGAGTTAACAGATAATTGCTTACTCGATCCAGTGCACAGATGTCGCTATCTGATAAAATAGTTTGGAGCTAACAGATAATTGTGACTGTCAAATAATAACAGACAAATAATTAGCAATAAATTAAAATTGCGACTATAATTTGAGATTTAAACTATCCTATCTCTCAAGTTGGATCGAACTGCACATGGTGTGCGAATTTTATTATAATCGGTTAAGTGGTTTAGGAGTCCATTGAGGACAAACATTGTGACACGAGATTTATATATATTAAGATTATTGAGTTTTGAGTTTTGAAATTTGAAATTTGAAAAGTTGTAATTTTTTCTATTAATTATTTGAATATTTATCACTATTTCAGTTTAAAACAATATTCCGTGCCGAATATTTGATCGAAATTGTTAAGTTCAATAAATATTTTGCAGCACTTTGCCGATGTTATTTGAAGGAGGCTAAAAAAGGGGTTTATTGATAAGTCTTTTCCAAGTCAAACGAATGCACCAAAAAAATTTGATACCAAAAAGTGATGAAAGTAATAGCCGCTTTTTATTACACACATAATGTAAAATAAAATGATACGGATCATATTTTCCCTTTTAGTTTCAACTGATGTTGCAACTTGATATTATTAGAAATTAATTATACTCCGATTAAATATCCTGATTCAGAGGTAAGAGGGCTCATTAGGCAACTTAATATTATTTACGATACGAATCATATTGTTTCTTCAGTCTTCAAATAATGTTGCTATATTCATGGAGCTTAAGGTTGTACTAATGATTCGGAATCGAGTCTTGAATATAAATAATGGTTTCAAACTAACTAACTAACACTTGCAATAATTGAAAAATGTCCCTTCTTCTCAGTGCTAGGTTAAATGTTGTAATACATGAAAAGTGCTGATATACATATGTAGATCTTCATGATCTTCATAGTTTTGGAAGATAGACTCTGGACCTTCTGGGAAGACCTATGAGCTTTGAGCTATAACCTTAAGAAATAAAAACTGTCAAAGTTAATTTGCACATGACGATATGTCTTTAAATTTAACTGCATGGACCAACATGAGATCTTAAAACAAAAACTTTTATTTAGGAGCACAACTCATTTCTAGCATGAAGAGATTAAATTAAATTTTATTAAATTTGGACAAAATCATTACTAAGCCAATCAAGGGCGACCAACTGAATGTTGTTATTGGAAGTGTACTCACTCCTGAGAATAGTATATGCAAAAGTACATTTATAAAAATTAATTTTACATCATCTCGAAATTTAACGTTGGGCGCCATTTAAGGTGGAAATTTTTAATTGTACCTTAAAACTTATAGTTTTCGTTATGTATTTTTGGTAAGAATTAGAATGATTAGTTTAATGATTTCTTTTACTCATTCTTTTGTTTTTTTTTTTACTTTCAATTTAAAAGTTAATTCTAAAAAGTTTCACGTTGGGCGCCATTACGGTTTTGGTTTTCAGATCTTTAAAATATGCTAAATTACCTTCTTTGGAGATGAACTTCTCCAGACAACATAGCACGCCTATTTAAGGCTGGGTGTCCCAGATCGGCAAACTCAAACTTCATGTAAATGACTTTATATGTGTTAGTGCCTTTTTTTTGTCATGAATTTCATGGCATCGCCATATGTGGCCAGAGGAATTTTGTTCTTGTTTGTTACTCTCTCTCTACAATCTTTTTGAACAAGAATAGAGTCGAAGAAAAAAAAATGACTATCTTTATAATATCAATAACACGCTAAAGTGGGAAAAGTAAAGAAAAAACAACAATAATAACCAAAGAAAAGGACAGTCTTTGCTGTAGATGTACGTTTCCTTTCCATTTCAATATATTTTCTCGAAAACCGGTTCTGATCTCATTTGCATTGCAATTGTTTTTGTTTTTGCCAAAGAACAATAAACCCCCTCTCTATTGCCACAAAAAACATCAAGATCAAATATAAGAAACAAAACGATCATGACTTTTGCTACGTCATCAAAGTAAAGGGTGCAAGAAGTAGGTATATAAACCACACACAATATTGTTCTGCATACTTCCCACCACGCGAATGGGACGTACACTTGCTCTAGTAAACTCATTGACAAAAAAAACTGGTTTGTCCTTACATATTCCTCAAATTCCAATAACCGGTTTTTCTATTGCATTTTCTGTTCTTGATGCAAAAAGGAAGAAACAACCAGCAATATGTAAACCAACAACAAAAATATTTGGGAGCGGGTGGGCGAGGCTCATTTCTTTTCCAAATGAAAAACATTCTCTCGAAGCGCTAATTTCGCAGTGGAATTACTGGGAACTGAAACTTCTATGTGTGCGTGTAAAAAGGAAATTTCAAAGGGAAAAGCACCAATTTAGACACTTTTTCAAAAATTTATTTAAAAAAAACCATCACCGCAATTAGAATTTTTGAATTGGAAAACAATAGAAAAAATACTGAAGAAAAATAAAAAAAATAAGAAAAATATGCACAAGCATTATTTTCTGTGGAAAGCTAATTGTTATTTGGGCTTTTTCAATGAACATTTAAAGGGTTAATAATTTTTTTTTCGAAAAAGTCAATCCGTCACTCCCGAGGTAATTAATTAAACTATTCAATAAAATAAAGAAAAAAAATGTAGTTCAAAAGGCTAAATAAAGAATGAGGGATATTTAAAAGTCCTCAAAAAAAGAACGTGTTTTGCGTTTTTTTTAGGTTTTTTAATTTTTTTAAACTTTAAAAGTTAATTATTTAAAAAAAAATTTATTTGTAATAAAAAAATTTGAGACTGGCTTTACAATACTTTTTGTTTCAATGAAATATGTTGTAGATTAAAGAAGTTATACCTGTTCAAACACGCCAAACCCATTGAAAATTGCATAAGATTGGACTAATTTTTTGCCCATAAAAAAAATTAAATAAATTAAAGTCAATCCGTCACTCCCTTAATTAACTTAATTTCTTTTGAAAACACCAACAAAATTAAATAAAAATCTTAGTTATACCAAAAATAAATGGTGCATTTTAAACTACTATCAAAATAGCGACAAAATTGTAGTTTGTTTCACTCTCAGAATTACTATATTATACATTTAAAAATTATAATGATGCAGTTTAGTAGCCCTGTTTATTGAGAATGCATTAATTTTTATTTCAATCAATCAGCATTCGAAATGTAAAAGTTATTGCTTTATTTGTAACATTCCAGCCGTTTTTTTGGCTGGCCACCCAGCCTTAACGAAACCGTAAATTGCAATTAGCTTGATTTTCACTCACAAACGATGTGATAAACTTGCATAATCTTCTTAATTCAAATGAATCTTATTTCTCACAGTATCCCCATTGAATGCAGTAAGTTTTTGAATTATTCGTCTTCGTTTTTTTCTCTAATTTATACAATTTTATATCCAAAACCATCTCATTTGTGTGTGTATATAAGTATGTATATTGACAACCATGATGAAAATCTTTCTTTTCTATTTTTTAGTTTCTCATTTTTCTTTCTTTCTATCTTTTTTTATTTTAATGTTCACACCTTTTTGTCCTTCTTCTGCAGTTTAACCATTCAGCTTCGATTTAATTTAATGGTGAGCTTTTGTATGTTTGTTCTTTTTTTTTTTTGCTTCTTTTCGTCCTTTTCTCATTGCACCCCAGCAAGGATACTTTTCTCTTACTTTGAGTCACGTTTTACACGTTTTCAATATAAAAGAAGCATAAATTAAAGAAATAGTACTTCTCTTTGAACTTAACACCATCACCTCACCAACCTGCTCTGCTCAGTGCTCAGATCACTCTAACGTCTCATTCCACTAATCAACATCCTTTGCCATAATGGAATGTTGCATAAGGGAGCGGTCGCTGTATCTGTATCCGGTGCGAGCGAGGTGAGGCCGACGGTGGTGGTGGGATGTAGAAAACTATAAGTTCTGTGACTTCACGACACAAACGTGCACAACCAATACGATTCACCTCTGCTCGACATCCAATGGCGCACAAATTAATATCCAACACACGTGAGGTGGCGGGCGGGCGTGAGAGAGTGTTTGAGTTGTGCTGAGTTGACGCCCGATATTTCCCGCGATTCTCGATTTCTCTTAGGAATTTGTGTACTGTACGAGTGTGTGTGATGGTATGTAGTTTTATCCAGGATTAACAGTTCTGTTGTTAGAGGTTAATTTATGTAACCTCAACCGGGCCCGGTGTGTAAATCATTACCGCCATTTTATCGATAAAACGGTATAACCTTTCCAAAACGTAACCATGTCTTGTTTCTTGTTATCCTTTCCTTAGACAAGGACACGAGGTCTTATACACATCTCATCGGTGCGGTGAGGTGGCGCGTGAGAGGTGATGATAGTTGGTGAGTCGGTCGAAGCGCCAACGACGACGACGAAGACGATGACGATGACGATGACGGCAATGGCGATGAAAATGGTACGGGCTATATGGGGAAAAGTTTAACTCAACTTCACTTCACACAGCAGAGATATAAAATATAATCGTATAGTATCCGTACGAGTATATCCTTGAACAAAGGTGATTGTGCGGTGGTTTTGAACCTGAATTTTCCACATGGAGGGCGTAATAGTTTGTGGTTAGTTTGTTGGTTAAAAAGGCAAAGGACTATCGTTCGTGAATCCTCATTCCCCGTGATGGAACCAAGAACCAGAGTCAAGGAGGTAAATTTCAAGGGAAGTGAAGAAAAATTCGATAGTTTATGAGCGGAAGTTAAGGTTTCTGAATTGCGCTCGTTCTGCTCCCTCACACAATGTGGTAGTGTGGAACGACGACGACGATTGTTCAAATAGGAAACTTGATAGGGCTTCAACACAACCATTGTTTGTGAGCGGGAAAAGCAATGTAGTTTGCCTTGGTATATTGTATAACCATCAGGGATCAGAATTGAGTTTATTGTGTGGTGTGAAACAAATTTAAGTTTTTAATTGAGATGAAAAGTGAAAGTGTAAAAGTTTTTTAATTTTTTTTTTTGCTTAAAGAAAATTAAATAAGTTTGTGATAGGAAACTAATGACTTTGAATCAATTTTTAATAACAATGTAACAGGAATTCAAGTTAAGAGATTCTTCAAAGTACGTGGGAACATGTGACTCTGACATGTGACTGTGTTCAAGCATTTTTAAAGCGATACTATGGACTTTTTGAAATGAAATGGACGAGTTAAGTTTTCTGAGTTTTTCGTTTCCTTAAAGTCGTTGCAGATTCTTATATTTCATGTAATTTAAATTTCCCAAACTCCAAAGCAAATCAATTTTAAATGGCTCCCAACATGAAACCTTTCAAAATTAAAGAGAGAACTATTAGAGAATAAATGGACAAGGTGGTGCAAAAATATGCCATAATTTATACAAAAACTTAGAATTTTCATTATTTTCAACTATTACTTGGAACAGTTTTTGAAAATTTTAAAAATAGTCGGAAATTTGCGCTTAACTAAAGAGCATTATATAAACTATGCAGCAAAAGAGACTAAAGTAGATGAATTGTAACATTGAAAGAATAGTACAATAAAAGGTTAATATTAATTGATAATTTTTTAATTGGCGCCCAACACGAGGACTTAAAGAACAAATCATAAAAGATTCTAGTTTCGCTATAAATTCGAGAATGTCATGAAAAATCTTAATTTCAAACATAAAATTTATAAAATAAAATAACAAACATAAACTTACCAATAAAAAACCATACGTGCGCCTTTCCATATAGGTGCTGTTTAAACATCTCGCATAGGACACGGCGAGCTGCAACTACATAAAAAAGTCCTACGATTATTCTAGCATCCTGACGCCTTAAATTTCGAACGGCGTCTGTTGGATCGGATAGAAATGATTGTCTAGTGACGATTTCGACGCCCGCCTCCATACATCGATTTTCGAGGTCTTCAACGGTCTAGAAGGAAAATGGAAAATGGAAAAATAAAAAATATTTGAAATATCAAGTGGCAATAAATTTAAGTGTCTCCCAACCCAAAAAATAAAGTTGAAACCGACATAAAATAGTCAATTCTATTCCACACATATTAAGGATACAAAAAACACATACACACACATACACAATCAATATAAATTTTATGCTTCAAGATGGAAGAGCTCCAATTAGTGTCAAATAAATGCGTACTTCTTGTCAAGGAAATTAGCTTTAGTATTATAATAATTTTTCGTCCTTCTAAATGTCACCCAATGTCGTGCGTCGTCGTGCGTCGTCGGTCGTCCTCGTCGTGTTGTTCATAAATTCTCGAATTTATAAATGAAGAACAACTCATTGATATTCCCCAAAGTCCCATGTACCTAATATTCGGAGTGTACCAGGATATAGTTGACTCTGTTTTCCTTTTGCTTTGACACAGAGAAGGTATCCCTCCCATTCCTTTCCTATCATCATCGGTGGAAAAGAAAAACAAGAAATGGTTTTTCTTTTGTTCTCTCGATAACAATGCCCATGGCCAGTAAACATTGCGAGAGAGAATTGAAAATTAGGTCATCAAAGGACTCTTCCAAGTTGTATTTTTTTGTGTCCCTTATTTCCTCTACATAGCTTCAGGGGGTGATGGCGATGATGGTGAATGGAAAATAGTAGTTGGAGTAAAGTAAATAACACAGAGCCATCCTGAGGTGAGGTGGAATATTATCAAGGGAAGTGGAGGATTGAACAAAAGATGTTCAAATTGTTCGATATGAAAGCTTTTGCTTTTGAATTTGCTGGAATATCCTTGAAGCTGTATGAAGGTACATGAAAAATAATAATTATAATCACAGAGAAAAGACAGAAGAAAGTTCAAGTCAAAGAGTGTCCTGATGTCAATGAATAGGGAATATGCTAATTTTTTTGTCTAACAAAAACTGTACCAATTTGGCATTTTGTCGTGTAATTTGTGTGCCAACAAGAGGAGGACCGACCTAATTAGAAAGGTACCGCGGACATACTGTAGATATATTTTAGCATGAGGGGGAATTAAATATTTATTTACATTTTAAAGGAAGTATTTTTTATTTTTATTTTTATTTTTATTTTTGTTCTTGTTTTTGTTTTCTTTTGTGGTGGGTTCTTTCAGGTACACACAATGGATTTTGATTATAATTAAAATTTTAAATACAATTTTAGTGTGTGCAGGGGCGGCGGAAGTGGGTATGGACAGGCGGTTAATTGTTGCCGACAGTTTGTAATTTGTGATAGATTAAAGGTTTCTCAAAATTTCTAATTGACATTTACTTTCACCCCCGTCATTTTCTTCTTTTTAGCAGATTACAAAGTAATACATCAAGGATTATACCGTCGACGTAGTTGAAATTCATTAAACATATTGATCAAGGTCGAAGAAGAAAGAGAATCAGATTTTCAATGGAATAATTTAAATGTACCTCAGGAGTGCATAATAGGGCCTATTTTATTTATTTATTTGTCTGCTGATGGTGGTTCCCATGATGGATCACTGCTTTGATAACCTGTGGAAATAGCTCTGAATGTTATTTTAATTTGAAGTCGACTTTTTCTTGAATTACTTTTTCGGCAGAAAGATTTTCTAAAATGTACTATTTTCTAGTTTTTGAAACTTGAAAGAAATGAAACAATTTTACTAATTTTCCTAACTGAATGCAATTTTATATCAAATTCCCTCGCTTATTATTATTTTACTTTGAAATTCCTTATGTTAAAAAACAAAAAAACAACACAACAACAATAAACTTTCATATTCCCTGAGCGACAGAATTAAAAAATTGCCCCATCAGCTGCATGTCAATTGCTGTGAATTTCATCTCTCACAAATTCAATTTTTTACATCCGTCTCTATTTCACAGAATCTCATGTGTATAACCAACAAACTAGGACAGGGACCAGCGACAGGAAACTGTCATCACAAAATGAAAAAAACAAAATAAAAAAAAATATCAAAAAACATATTACTCTGAAATTGGAAATTGGCACATATCTGAGTTATTGAGTTTTTTTTTTTTGAGCTTGTACTCAAGAGTGTTGGCAATCTCATTTTCATGGCAAGGAAAATACAGGGAGTATAGCTAAGCGAGTTGCAGTTTTGTGCAATCTGTGCGTTCAGTGTCAGAAAAATGTGTTGTCCATGTCCTTATCTCGGCACAACCAGACACAAAAGTAACGTTTCCATATCCGCTTTTGGTCGTTTTATATTTTTTATTTATATTTTCGTCCTGTCACACAATGCAACAACAAAAACAACGACAACTGTGATGAAGCTGTCTCCTTCAACAAATTGAACGAAAATTCAAATAAAAAACAATTGTTATAAAAACTTAAACTATACATGAACATTGGACAGCTGATGCAACAGATCGGCTTCCTTTGCTTCCTTGAAAGGGACTTTGAGCGGAACTGGAGTGGAAACAAAACAACTTCCTATGTTTGGTTTTGTGAAATCTATATGCTGGGGACACAAATCCCCCAAGTGAACCACCTCTCTCCGTCCAAAAAATAAAACAAAAAAATAAAGAGGATATCCCAGTGCAACAGCTCATAGTCTTTTTTTTCATCTGACTTTCTTTTACGAATAAACGTCAGTGTCATTCAACATTATTCCAATACCTTGCTTTGACATCACAGCAAGGCAGAAGCAGACAGGCAGGAAGGAAAAAAAATTACAGCTGACGACAGGACTCAAACGAACACACAACATATACGACAGAAGGAAGGTAAGGTACGTAACGTACCGGTACCATCATAGAAAGGGAACGAGAAAGGAATGATTATGATGGAACGAATATGTATCCCTGGAATGAAAAATAGAAGCATACGATACACAAGTCCCAACTCCCAGTTCCCAGATGATGACAATTGCAATATTTGCCAATGACAAGGATAACGACAGTACACACACAAATGTCAAAGAAAATAAATTAGCAAAAGGTAAAATGTTTGCAATAGGTTGGTGTTGGTAGATGAAAGTAGGAATATGGAACATATGTATATCCTGCCATAGTAATCCTCAGGGCGGTGTATGTGATACAAACCATATGATAGGAATTCTAAAGCACTAGATATCCTGCATGAATCGAATGAGCTTTCATGACATGGCTGCTATGGCTATAGAAAGGACATTCTTATATAAGTGTGAGGTGCAGAGAGAGAGAGAGAGAGACATCTTGTCGCTCTGGATGAAATACCAAATTGAATTTAAGGGTTTATCGTGTTGAATTTTAATGCTGCAAGTGGCTTTGTGGGCAGCTTTGGGGCGTGCAGGGTAAAATATTAAAAGCTGTTGGGAAATTTGGTCAAAGGAATACAAAAAATTCATAAGAAATGCGATCTTTGACAGAAGTTAATGGAAACATTCGTAGATTGAAACTGTTTTAATTTTTCTCTATAAGCTTGGGTATTAATCTGATGGTACTTTGATGGAATTCACTTGTAAAATAGTTGTTGGGAATTGAATTCTATCTAAAAATGTTGATTATTTGGGTCCAATGTCCAATTTTGAACAGTCCTGTACCGGCTGGCTTAGAGTCATGGCACGCTGAAGACAATAATCTAAGATCAGATATCAATGTGTACTTCCTTTAGAAAAAGGTTATCCGAAGCACTTTTAAAGACTCGAAAAGTTGAAATCTCTCTAAGCTTTCCTCACAAAACAGAAGACTATCAGTTATCTATCTCCGATCGCAAAAATGAAGGAAGTCTTCTTGAACTGGATCTTGATCTGATGGTTTTTGTCTCGCAGGGTTTATGATCAATATTTGACGATTCAGGGAGAACTGGAGTACCAGAGATTAAAATGCTGTCAGTGCTCCTCATTATTGGGTCTGCTACCTTGAGTCTTAAAATTCTTCTAATGCTTGAAATAGCTAAAGCACAAGCTTTCACTAGTTTCACCACCTCTAAACATAATCGTCCTTAACAGCAGTTGAAGTTCCCTTCACCAGATTCCACTTTTGTTTCTGTTTCCATTTATACACCCTCTTAAGAAAATTTTTGTTTGTTATGGACCATTAAAATAAAGCAGATCGGCAATTTTTTTTTTATCTTCATATAAAATGTTTCTCTTTTATCCCAAAATGAGGGACATTGCAAATTAAACGAAAGTAATGAACTGTTAACGAGAAATGTTTCTCTATAGTCTAAGAGTATAACAACAACTAAAAAAGGACTAAGAAATGAAATAAAATCGTACGGTGAAGTCCATTCCCTTTAAACCATTCTCATTATTTACGTGCGTTTCCATTAAACATTTTTTTTTGTTTTGTTATTTCCAAAAAGGACGACAAAAGGTACACACCAAACCAAAGTACCATAATTTTTTTTTTCTTTGAAACAATATGTGGGAGTGGGTGTCCTTTTTCTTTTGTTCAATTACTCCTTTTTTCTTCTATACACGTTTCATTGGCTGTAAAATATTTCAAGGAAGCAATAATGGTGGAGATGATTTTTTTCAAATTAAAGATTCAATTTTTTATTGCGATTCGAGAGTCCTTTTTCTCAAGAATGTTGAAAAAGATAAACGATTTTAATATCCAATTTGTCCTGTCATTAGAATGGCAACTACGTTGTTCTCCATTTCTGTACTTTTTCCGAGACAAAATAACATTAAGTAAAATGTTCAAATTAATCCTGGAAAGGTCACAATGGGCTTAACAGATTTTCGTTTTTGTTTCATGCAGCAGGGATGTTATTTTTACATCTGACTGACGCGACACGGAAGGTGAGTCAAAATGGAGGGGAAAAAAAGGAAATTAGTAAGCCATGATAACTTTCAAACAGAAATCAATTTTCTGTGTTTTTTTTTTTTTTTTGAAAACACGGACAGAACCTACCTAACGACACATTGCATTGAACATGCCTGATCTTATCTGATAAACAAAAAAAAAAAAAAAAAAACGTGTGTGGTGTGTCCTTATATGGAAAATGTCATTACCCACATTGATTCTGTCTGTAAGTGAATTGACAGGTAATCTCCGTTAGCTGGAAGTCAGTAACACACAAAATACATCATGTCGGGTGTCATTATCGTGAAACACAAATCAACGATATTGTGTGACAAGGTCAAAACTGGAGCAATCGGAGCAACACAAAGCCAAAGAGGGAGAGAAAAATATGTACAACCAAAAAATAAACTGGATATCTCATTTATAGGACACGTCATTACCATCAGACATAACGAGAGGGAAACATAAAACACTACTTAGCTTGACATGGAAACTGTCATTTATACCCTCCGGAGGGGTCGGGGGGTGCGGATGGTATGTCGTGTCAGGGCTCTGCAAGGAATATGTACTCGAATCTTGTATCCTTTCCAAGGAACGAGGCGGTAAGGGTATGGTAAACAACATCACATAGCGCATATTATAAGAGAAGAGCAAGAATGTTCTGTAATATTTTTACTCCATTTAGCTCTTACAAGCTAGCTTAAAAATATCAAAATAAAAAAGATAGTCAAGTTGAGGACTTGAGAGTTTCTTATATTTTCAGGGTTTTTTTTTGCATCATAACCGTTATACAGAAAACCTAACTAGCTACAGATATATGTCCCTATACCTATACTTGCCGTACACAGAACAGATGTAAAAAGTTTTCATCCCGATTCCGGACTGGTGGACATTGTAAAAGTGTAATAGCCTGATGGCCTGATCCTGTCGCCGCGAAGAGTACGCTCATCGTCGTCGTCGTTGTCGTCCATCGTCTTCGCGTCGTCGTCGGTCGTCTCCGTTCTAAGAGTCATTGAGAAAAGTGCTCTTAATGATGATGTTGCAAGGAGGGATGTTTTGCTCTGGATGACATGGGTGGTAAGCCCACCCATACTTATAGAAGGACTAAAGCTAAAAACATGTAAAATATAAATCATGCCCTTCTTTTTATAAATCACAAGATCCGAGGGAATGATGTTAATAATTGGGCGCTTATGTGGCGTGGAGAAAAAAATATTATATTACAACATCTCATCATTGCAAAGTCGTGATGTTTGTTGTGTACAAGGGGAAAAGTGGCTATATAAGCTCCGGGAGGGAGAGGGAGCAAAAAAATCAATTTGCAACTTTTAGTTTGTGTTTTGTAAAAAAAAAAATAAAGCAGAGTTTACAACATTCTGCACTAAAGATTGATTTTTCTTTTTTTTGTGATGATAAGTGGAGATTTTTGAGAAGATGAAATTTAATGAATAAAGTCTAGAGCAACTAGGTTTTGACTCAGAAAACAAAGACGAACACTCGGTGGAAATCGTCAGGACAACTACCTTGATCATGTGAATGCCATGTCATTCAAAACATTCCAAAAATTGCGATCTACCAAATAATTACAAAAAAATTGGTGGCAAATTTAAATCTATGCACAGTAAAATCTCCCTTTGCGGACACCTCCCTTAGGCGGACAAATTTGTTTGTACGGAAATTGCTCCATATAAGTTTCATTGTTTTCAGTTTTTGTTGGACGGACACTCCCTTGGACGGACACCGACAGAAATCTCTCGTATGAATGACAAAATATTTTCTCTTAGATGGACACCAGAGCAGGATTGAACATGTGATAACGCTGATAATTTTCTGGCAGTGAATCTGACGAAGAGGATCAGGACCTGATTTCTACCACTTTAATTGAAGAAAAATGACGGTGAAGCTGTTCAACTTTTGGTTGACCTATAGTCCAGATTCCAAAATAAATCGGTCTTTTCTAAAACCAAAAAAACAACAATTTTTTGAAAAATACATAAATACGAAGCTTCTTATATTTTTACAAAGTTTTTATAGGCTGGTTTTTATATTATGTCTTAAATTTAATCATTTCATTCCAAGTTATGTGATAAAAAAGAACAGAAGTTTATTTATTTAATTTTTAACTTCCCATAGGGAGTTATTGTAATCGGTCCGATTTGTCAAATTGAAATTTTTGACAAATCTGGACGTTTCAAGGTTCCTAGAATCTAGATCCGTCATTTGTAGAGAGATGACTGTGTGTGCCTGTGTACGTACGTTCGTACGTTAGTACGTTTGTACGTTCGTACGTTCGAGATACCCTTTTTCGTCCACGGTATCTCAAGAACGAGTAGAGATATCGATATCCAGTTAAATTTTGTTCGACAGGTTATAACTTCGAAAGATGCAGAAAGGATTTTTATAAAAATTGGTCAAGCGGTTTTTTCACTATAGCAGTTTTTAAAAAAGTGAACATTTTGGTTGGAAGCAAATACCTCAGGAATAAATAGTGCCATTGACTTCAAATAAAATTTATTGTATACATTGTAATGTGATACAGATTTGATATTAATTTAAATAATTTTAACTTACCGTTATTTTTTAAAAATTGAAAAATTAAAACAAATTTTTTGGCGCGAAAATATACAATGAAGGAAAATTATATTCTCTTCAAAACTATTTTCTATTATCTGAAACGGCGTTCTTTACATCTGGTGAAAGTTTGAAAAAAATTCAATTGACAGTTTTTTTACAAAAAATAAAAAATACAAAAAATTCTTCCAAAAGTTGGTAAAAAGTGTTTTTTGACTTGAATATCTCGAGAATGAGCACCGATATTGACTTCAAACTTATTTAGGTTTATAAAAAATACCATTATTAATATGCTACAATGTTGACAAATATCGAATTGACAGTTTTTTTACAAAAAATAAAAATACAAAAAATTCTTCCAAAAGTTGGTAAAAAGTGTTTTTTGACTTGAATATCTCGAGAATGAGCACCGATATTGACTTCAAACTTATTTAGGTTTATACAAAATACAATTATTAATATATTCTACAATTTTGACAAATATCGAATAGACAGTTTTTTTACGAAAAATGAAAAACCAAAACTGAAATTTACCGAAAAGTGTCAAAAATTGTTTTTCGACTTAAATATCATCACAACAAGCAATAATATTAACTTCAAATGTATTTTATTTTTAACATAATGCATTTTGTCAATACCTACAAAATAATAAAATATTGACGAATATCAAATTGACATTTCTTACAACAAATACAAAACTACAAAAAGTTAAGAAAAATTTGTAAATATTGTTTTTCCGTTTCAACATCTCTGACAATTTTTTTGTTAGTAAAATTGTTAACAATCAGCATCAAAAGTAAATCGATTAATATCAGTAACGCCAAGTTTTCAAATTATGCATAATGGGAAGTTATATCAGTGTGGGTCGCACCCAGCCTCTTTTTGTTTTTGCTGTTAGTAAATTCATGATGTTACCATTATTAGTTAAGTTAATTTTAAGAAAGTCAAGTTTATTTTCTGTTAATAAATGAAGACTCTTAATTGTTAAAATTAGTGTTTTTGTTTGATTTCCTTTAAACGGACAACTCCCTTAGGCGGAAAAAAATTTCTACACCATGGCTGTCCGCCCAAGGGAGATTTTACTGTATACCTAAATCTTGGGATACTCCCGTACATTAATATCCCTACCACCAAGCCCATTTGTCAACAATTTAGTTTTCGAGAGTTTCTTCTTTTTAAACTCTCAAAGAGCTGTCAAATGCGAAAATAAAACCAATTTTCTAAATATACTTTATTCAAGTAGAAAAAAAATCAAAGAAACCAAAATGATGATTATGGTTAATACTTTCACATCAGACAGACTCATACTGCAGGGCCACAAAAAAAAAAACGTGAAACCATTTTATTTTATTTATTTTTTGACCAAACGGCAAATAAATAAATGAGAATGAAGAAAAAAAAATTACCAGGATGAGAAAAACCAATTTATTTTCAATTTCATTTCCTTTCTCAAAGAAGTGCTGCTTCAAAAACTCTACTTCCCTACCTTCCTCTCACTCACACGCTCTCACTCGTTCAACTCATCTCAAATCAACTTCAACCCTTTTCAACCTCAAATTGTTATCGATTATCACACAGCTGAATCGAAATGATAGAGCCATTTAAGTGGCAATCCATTTTGAGCACCCAAATATGGTAGGTATATCGATGTAGGAGCATAGAGGAAGATTTTTTCTTTTTTAATCAGGTATGTGTCAGTTTAGACCAAAATGGGAAGTTGATTGAATTTACGGCTGATGTGGTGTTTCACGCAAACAACAACTGTCACTCTCATTGTCACTGTCATTGTCACTGTCAAACCATTCGCTCCCCACCAACGCAACGCATCGCAACTTCTTTAGTCGCACATGTGTGACAACTGACAACTCGTCCTCATCGTCGTCGTCGTCGTCAGTCGTTTGGAAAAAATAAAGAACATTTTCAATTTAATCCACCAATTACGTGGCCAAAAGGAAAATTTACGACTTCACAGCTTATAAGTTCAATTGCTGTTGCCGATGGTGCTGGTTCTGGTGTTCCTGCTCCTGGTCCTGGTCCTATACTGCTCCTTCTGGTTTATGTCTCACTGGTTTCACTGAAAATGGGGGATACAAAGAAGAGTGCTGCAACCTCCGGATCTGGTAGGGGAGGCTGCTAGCGGTATTATTTCATTTCTTTCAAAATGTCGCCGCTCTTCCAATATGGCAATGACAAACACTATATTCCGCATCCGCATGTGAATGAACAAGTAGTGGGTTGGTTTCCGGTCTGTGGCGCTACACTTGGGTCTTAAACTGGGTACGGATGTGGATTCCCACTTCGCAGCTTTAGAATGTTATGTATTTTCGTCTTAATACGAAGGGGAAAAACGGAAAAACACTGCGGATGAACATAAATCTGCCATAAAGCATATAAGAGGATATTATTTATGGAAAAAAAAAATAATATTAGAAATCAAGGGGCTTTGTTTCTTGAGTTTTCTTCTTTTGCTTTGTTTTCGGTGCTTGGCAGCGAACTTATACGCTTGTACCTAATGTCGTCCAAGTCCTCGTCTTGGCTTAAGTGCGAGTTCAGTTCGGGTTTTTTCCAAGGACATAAACAAAACAAACAAATATTTTGAACACGAAACGGAAAAAAGCATAAATTTGTGGAAATTTATTTAGTAGCTGATTTATACTGATTTTTTCTGTTCATATTTTGAATTTGGAATATTTTATTGTTGAGTAGATATTTTATATGTGAATTGTGAATAGGACCAATTTGGGGTATTTTTGTTGAAGTATCTGCTCCTTATCTTTATGCATGTAAAGTTGAAGGCATTTAGTTGGGATTTATTGTGTTTTCTTCTTCTTTTTTTTTAAGAAGGAGGAGAAAGGAGGAGAGACAAACTTATGTTAATAGGTACACGTCTTAAGTGGGATGAATTTATTCTGATTCCTGAAATAGCAGTGATTTCAGTTCGATCGTAGATGCTGGATTATGATGGATTTGTTTTGAGTTTCAGCTCTAGGAGGTAGTTTCGTAGATATTATTTATATCTTGAGGGTAATTTTCCCATAAATTTTGGAAAATGTTTGGAATGATCGTGCGATTTGAATTAAGAATGTTTGCCCATTTCAACTTTTCATCGAAAAAAATAAAACGCAACTTAACTTCAGAAAATAGTTCTTAATTTGGAGGCTTCCTTGAACAAATAAAAAAAATTGTTGATCTGTGAGATTGGTCAAAATGGTATGAGAACTTGCCTAGTAATTTTTGTCTTGATTTGATCCACTTAATTTTGGCATTTAAATACATAACACAAAAGTATGTAGAAAGATTTACTTCGCATTTTACACAGTTGACTTTTCGACCCCAACTTTGAATCTTTATTAAAATTTTTAAAAAACATCAAAACTATAATTTTTCAATTCTGTATTATATAATAGATGGAATAGCTATGGTACAAGAAAAAATTTTATATATGATTTCCGTCGAAAAATTGGTTCGCTAGCTTTTCGATGGAAATAAATTTTAGTCATCCAAGTTTTCCATTTTTTTTTTATTTTGATTAAAATTGTCAGACTTCTTCGACTTATTCGATTTATTCAAAAGTACATAGATTTATCTAATTTTACTAATTCTGATAAATATTATGTAGAACATAATCTATATCTATTTATCTATCTATATTAAAAAAAAAGTGAGTTGAATTTCATACATTTTTAAGAGTGTTAGTCAGATAAACACACAAGTACTTCAAAGTTCACATTTCAATCTGATATTATGTACAGTTAACAAAAAAACAAAAATTGTATGTAATTTTGGCTTACCTTAGACGGCCAAAAATCTTTAGACGATGGGCTAAATTTTGTATTCTTTTTGAATTTAAGAAAAAGAAATATTTTGAATACATAATTTTACCAAAATGATAATGCGACATTACTGTTCCTATTTATTTCACAGTTTTTGAGTACCAACACTTTCATTTTATTGTCCACTACATACGACTTCATGTTAAGCGGAGCACATTTGTACACCATGATAACGCATCCGAGAGATGAGCATCCTAAATGATATATCGTTGGCTAAGAGAGTAAACCTGCTATATCCACTTTTGGGCTTAATTGAGTTAGGTATGCAGTTTGAAAGGTTTGAAGAATGCACATCGTCCGACATCAACATTTACATTTAATTCTATTTTTAAATTGGTCAAATCGCTTGATGCGTAAAACAGCTAACTCCATATTACCAAAGAAAACCTGCTAACTCCATTAGAAAATCAGTTATCTCATTATTAAATTAAATAAATTCTTGTTATATTTTGCAAATTTGGCATTTAATGAAGTTTTTGTGTCTCTTATCGCCAAATAAATATTATTATACTAATTTTTGGTAGAAATTTTTGTAGTTTTTTATTTTTTTTTTTTTGAGAAAACTACCAATTCAATATTTATCAATATTTCATTGGCTCAAAATTTTAAACAACCAATTGTTAAGGGCTTAACATTTTACTAACTAGCTACTTTCTAAATATTTAACAATTTACTATTTTAAACCCTTTTTTTCGTTTTGCTCAGTAGTAAAAAACGGACATCCAAACATGTAGATACAAATAGTTACAGTTCGTGAATATAAACAAAGCAAAAATACTAAAATGGACCTATTAGTTGAAAATGTCCCAACTGTAAACTGGACAATCCATGCAATCCGCAATAAGATTAATTGTAATACACTTGAACTTGAACATCATCCGGATGTATATTTCTTCAAGATAAAGAAATCTACGTCTTTATTTTCATTTTATTAATTAAAGAAGAATTTATACCTAGCTCCCGAATTGAAGAAAATAAATAAATCAAGTCTTTCAAGTAAAATTTTCAAGAAATTAACAAATTGGTAAATGTTAAAGTAGGGTTTTCGAGATTTTAATTTTAGCAAATATGTTAAGAGATAGTAAAATGTTAAAATCCTTTAAAACTAGCAGAACAATCTTTTTAGCCTAGTAAATTGCTAAAAATGGATTTAAAAATTTACTCAATCGTTTACAATTTTGCGCCATTATTTTTAAAAATTGTAATCAGTAGAAAATAAAATAAATTTTTGAGTCAATACCGGTGGCTACTTTGAGATGTTTTAGCCGAAAAACATTTGTTTGTAGTTTTTTTTTTTTATTTTGTGTACAACAACTGTCAATCGATTTTTTTTTATATTTCACTGCATGCTAAAAACTTCGTATCATTTTCATTAATTGTATATTTGAGCCACAAATATTTTTGTCGAGTTTTTCAATTTCAAAAAATAACTCACAAAAATGCAAATAGATACGAAACTCTTTTTGAATTTGTTTTCGTATAGAAAAGAAGAGTACTATCGAACATACAAAATGATATTTTGGATTTTATTTTTAATTGACGAAAACTGTTTTAAGAAGTTTTTTCTCTCTCCTGTAAAATTTACTTTAGTGGAGTTAGCAGGTTTACACTCTAAGTCGACGATATGTATTTATAGTTAGGCAAGACTTCAGTCAATACATAAGGGCCCTTATATTTAGGCAAACGTTTTTTTACTAACTTCAATTGCTACTATATTTTTTACCTATACTACATAACATTTATAAGTAGGAAAGATTTGATTGTTTGTTTGAATTGAATAGGTTCCGAATCTACTTGACCGATTTAAAAAATTCTTTTTCCATTGGGATGCTACACTATCCCCATTTGGCTAAGCTTCATTGTATTTTTTTTTTTTTATTAAAATAGGTATCCTTACTAAAAGAAGTTTTGACAAAAGAAAATGTATTCAAACAATATGAAACATTCGGGAAATTATTAAAATGAAAAATTGACTCTGCAAAAACACAAAAAATTTGAAGAAGTTTTGCATTTAATCTCATGATTTAATGATTTTGAACGATATAAATGTGAAAAAATCATTGTGAAGTTCTGAAAATTTTGGATAGTTGTTAAATTTATTATTACTCTTTGCATCCCTTTTAGGTGCTGTCTATAGATAAAAACCACATTGAAATTTAAACTATCTAGTTTTTATTATTACTCTGGAGTTTATGTTAAGGCGTTAAATTTGGAGGAGACGAAGTTTTCCAGGTCAACTAGTCTATACTCATGTAAAAATTCAATTAAAATTTAATTAAGAGCGTTTGAAATAATTGTAAATCGTATGAAATATTTTTATATTTATTTGAATTTGGGTTTATAAAAATGACACCAACCAGGCGCATAAGCTTGGGTCGTAGAACTCGCAAGGCTACAAGTCAAAGATTTATTAGAGCTATTCAAACTAACGAGCAACTCGAAGCTCGAAATGCAAATGTAATTACGTTTATTACATCTGTTTACCCTTGCAAATTCAGGGTCAAGTATATATATATAGCAGGTTGCTTATTACCAACACCGCCAGATGGTGACTAAAAATTTTTGCAAATTTATTTTATAGGCCATTCAGAAGATAAGTCAATCACAACAAACAACAATTCGAGGTAAGGACCAATTATGGAACAATTCCACATTATTTGATTTGAATATTAATAGAAGACAACGTCTGTCGGGTCAGCTAGTACAATAATGTAAACCATGACTAACTTTTGAACAAATTTTTGTTCTCCATTTAGATTAACACACTTAGTCGAAAAAATGTTTATTTTGTGCCGATTGCCTTCGCAATAAACTGTCAAAATTTAAAAAAAAAAATATAAATATTTTGATTAACTTTTTAAATTTTGTAAAAACATTATACATTATGGTTTTAAATAAGTTAAAAAAAGTGTCATTTTAGAAAATTGAACTGAATTGTTAGTCAACAAATTGGCAAGTGTACCAAATTTAATTAACTTTTGTGTTGGTTGTCAATGAATTTATCCAAATTTGTAATTTTGTTGACAAAAAAAAAGTCAATAAAAATCTAAAACATCAACTTTAAAAAACCCGTTGAAAATTAAAAGTCTACCAAACACTCGAATTCAAATTATGTATTTATTTTGGTTCACTATCCTTAGGCACAGACCCGACCCCATATACATACATACATACTTAATACATACATACATAGACTAGACACTAACTTAAAAGAAACTCAAACTAAACTCAATATTATTGAATATTTCGAATATCCACTTACATCATTAAGCTTGTTATCAAGAGCAGTTTTGGTGAACCCATGGAAGATTCCAAAGGCAAATCCGGCCAAATAATTGGAATTCGATTGAAAGAGCATTTTAATTGATTCCATGAAATTCTATGTTCATTTGTATATAAATTTTGCTTCAATTTTTGGATTAATATTCGAATAACCAAAATCACATAACCACTCATTACAAAACCTCGATAAATTTATCTTTAAAAAAAAAAATGTGCAATTTTTGTAAATCCCTTTCATTGTTTACGTCAATATAGCCGAAAGAAAGCAGGACAGTAATTCACATGAATCTTTTTTTGAAACAGACACAGCTACTTCTCTTTTAATAATCCGCACATGGAAATCCCAACTTTGCAGGAAATATAGCTAGCTAAGGCTAAGGTCGGTTCGGTAAGGTCCTTAGATGGGAATTATTTTGGGGATTGTCTCGTATTTTATTAGATTTTAAGTGTCTCGCTCTGGTGTGGTGGTTCGCTGGTTTGGTATATTCGAGTAATAAATCCAAATATTTCCCAAAACTATACACTGCTACTTTACTAGGTACCTTTGTATGTACATATATATACGAGAAAGGATAATAAAATAGACTATTTTCGGGTTAAAGATTAAGGGACGGCAATCTCAGTCGTAAAAGTTGACAAAACAATAGAGAAGCTACAAATATACACACGTAGGAGGATCAGGATGTCCTTTTTTTTTGTTATTTTTTCTCTCCAGAATTTATTCTTTTTTTGTTCTTTTAGTTGTTTAAGCTTTCTATTACGAGAACTGAACTTTTGCTGATGATAAAATAAAAATCTGAGGAGGATTTTTGCGTTCAAATTATTTGTTTTATTTTTATGGGACACAGTCGCATTTAACTTGAACTTTAAATTTGTATTTCTAAAAGTAAAATTATACCTACCTATACAATATACTATACCAAATAACTTTGGATTTAGATTGATTCAGGTATTTAAGTTTTTGTTGTTGGAATTGAGTTAAATGTGTAAGTGGTTTCAGGGATTTAATGTTTCACAAAAAGTTAAGAAGTGTCGTAAAAATGAAGATTATTAGGTTTGGTTTTTATGGCCAATACTTAAAACATCGAAAGAGCTTAAGTGATGATGTATCTCTTCAAGATGAATGAGTTTTATATAGGGCTTGATTTTTTATTGACCAATAATGTCGGTAATACAAAATGTCAGAATATTTAAGATGACGGACTGATTTATTTCATTTCAGTGCTTAGTGTTTTTATTTTTTTGATATCCTTTCATAAGCATTTTTTTTCTCTTTTATATTTGTGAGGGTCAATTAAAAAACATGTCCGGTATTTGAATTGGTGGAATTCCAAAAAAAAATTCAGTCCCAAAAATTTAAAGTCAGGAAAACCTGAGAATCCAGAAAATTTAAGATCCAAAAACCAAGAATAAACTGAAAATGAAAAACACAAAGTCAAGCCCAGAACCGCAAAAACTAACACGTTCAGAAAATCGGGAAAGTATAAATGATTCATAAAACACAAAATTTTGACATTCAATAATAATAAATAATAAAATATCAAAAAAAAAGAAAACAGTGAGATTTGAATCTTTGGAAATTTAAAAGGAAAAAGTCTACATAAAATTAAAAAAGCTGCAAGTCCCAAAAATTTAAGACCTTAATATATCCAAAACTTAAAACAAAATATTTATGTTAATAAATTAATTAAAAACACTTCAAAGCTGGAATTCTTCCGACTTTAAATACAGGAAAACTGAAACTGTGAAAACTGAAAAAAAAAAAAAAATTAAGAGTCCCAAAACTTGAGAACACAAAACCCGAAACTTTGGTTTCAAGACAATTCGTAATTTTGTAAATTCTGAATTTTGGAATATTTTTCAGTTTTATGGGCTTTCAAGGTACTGGGTTTTTGGCGTAAGAAAAATTAAAAGAAAAGTGTGTTGATTATGAGAATTTACTCCTTCATTCAATCTACATCGAACAGTCTGAACGTTGCTTTGAATACACTTATTCCCCTTTTGTATGCACATTTAAACATACAAAATCTATAATCCTTGCAATTATAATTCAAGTCACATTTTAACTCCTTAAATTCCAATATCTCTCAATCTACATAAACAAAAAAGCAGCTTTCACTTGCATTCAAAATTCACATCATACATTATTTTTTACTTTCAATTCAATTTGAATCGGTTTATTATTTGCATTATAACCCCATGTTCTTTTTCTTTCCTCAATAAATATTTGCCCCCTGAAGTCCTTTAACAAACATATGTTTTCAATCTGACTATAAGACAGACACACACACACATTTGAAATTTAAACATTCACACAAATACTTTCATAATACAAAAATGTGTATGACCAAGAGCTTTCAAAAAAGAACAAAAAAAAAAAAATTGGAATATTTTTAATATTTTTACTGCACTCGTACTCACCGATATGAAAACCTCCTCGGCTTGCTGTAGAATGGCAACCCGTGACCATCCAAACTTTTTCATAAGTTTAATCCTTGTCGGATTGTGTACTGTTGCGGAGGGATGAGTGCGAAAAAGGGTCGGAAATCGACTGCGATCCGATAGTGCTGGACTCGATGCACCATAACACAGCTAAAAATAAAAAAACAAATACACAAAAGATTTTAAAGGTTATGATATAATAATTGTGGTTAAAAAAAAAAAAACAAACAACAAAGTTTATTTTCCGAGTTTCGGACAGGAAAATTTGCAAACGAAAAAATAAAAACACACAAACCATGAGACAAAGTTATGATTTAGTTCTTTTTGAGAATCCTTTTGGATAAAAGAAAATAAAACATTTAGAAATAAGGATGCGTTTTGAACAAAGAATTTTAAATAGTGTATCATTAATAAAAGTTAAAAAATAGAAGAAACAAAAATTGTGAAAAATACTTCACGTTGCAGTTGGTCCTTAAATGCTTTGAACTCAAAAACATAAAAAGTGGTATACGACATCCCATATGGACATTTTTAGAAATTCAACAAGGAGAGTTGGGTCCCTGTTTAAAGGATGAGGTTTTCTATTTTTATTTTATATTATTTTTATTTAATTTTTTTTGAAAGAGACGAAAGAATGTTTAGTCGTGAACTGGTAGCAGCTTATTATTTTTTTTTTTTTGAAGAGTTTTCATATTTCCAAAAAACTTATGTCACTAAAGAAAAAGTTAAAAAAAAAAATTGAGTTTAAAATGAATTTCTATCTGAATTCCTGAGAAAATGTTAATTGTTCACAAAATAAGGGAACCATAGTCAAAGTTTCTTGTCAGAAATTTAATAAATTACTACGAAGGTTTGTTAACCAATAAAAAAAAAAGTCTCCAAGACCTTTTGACATGTAGAAGACCATTTTACAGATCACGTTCACCGCTCTGTGCCTGGAATAGTCTTGTTGAAACTAAGTAACATTATTCTTCAATCCTTGAAAATGATAAAACAAATAACGATGCTAATATGCCTCCGTAGAGATCTTTATTGACAATTACGTGGCTGTCAATTTCATCAAGCAAAAAAAGGGCCCAAAGATACCACCCGAGTGAAACCCACACCATAAAAATGTTTGTTTTTTTTATGAAGTACATGGGACTTTACACCTGACAAAAAATGATAACAAAATTGAATTAAGTTAAAAGTAGGAGTGTCAGTAGTTTGCTTTCTTTTTCGCTTAATTTAAAAAAAAAATAAAAAATTTCACCCGAATCAGTGAAAACGTTTCCGAGAACTCTTCAGAATACAAGTCAAATACGCGTCAAGTTAAGTTCTTTCATTTAAAAAGAATTGTCCTGCAAAATGTCAGTTGAATTGTATCCCCTCCTCCGACCGTCCTAAGAAATGGCGGTGCACATCTTGACAAAACGATGACAAATTTTAAATTTGTAAAATAAAAAAAATTACAAAAAGTTATTCATCATCTAAAAAAAAAAAAAAAACAAAATATAGCACATCTTAGATAAAAAATGATTTTTAAAAATGAAAATTAAACTTTAATTTTCTCCCTCATCGCCTCCCCTTTCTCTGGCTGTGACAGATGGAAGGACAACTCAAATGAATTCTTTTCTAGGTCATCGACTGTCTCTGGTTCGCCCAGCTGATGCTGTGTTGGATTGTCAGTTGGCCTCTTTTTTTTTTTACAGATTTAACTCATTTTCATTTTTTTCTTGCAACACACACACACACACACACACACAGTCAAATGATACAAAAATGCAGTCGTCGCGTATAGATGGCGTTGTGTCAGAAATATAAACTTAAATATGTATCATCTTGTGATGATGATTGCGATGGCGATGGATAGAAAACTAACATCTTTCATTCATTTGTATTTTTAATAATATTTTTTTTTATTTCATCGTCTCCTTCTCTTCTTTTTTCTATGATATGTAGTTGTTATAAATTGAAAGAGAAATAGAAAGAATGAGAAAATAAGGAAATTCTACATTTTTCTATTTTAAACTTGATGTATATACTTCTGCTTTACATTTTTCTGTTTCCAATTTAAAATTGTTTTTTTTTTCTTATTTTTCTCAAAGAGGGTGTCAGTGTTGTGGGTAAGATGAGATACAAGCATACATAAATATATTTTATATTCTACACAATTGCGCAAAAAAAAAGAAATAATATTTATTTTAAGGATATTCTTATTTCCTTATAGACATTTTATATCGTCCATCCGTCTCTTTGTTTCGTCCTTCATAGATATGAGTTAGAATGTGTCTGTTTTTTTTTCTAAATATCTATTTCCTTTTAGTATGGGGGAATATAATATTATTATTATCTATCAGATATAAGAGAAATTTAAAATGGAAAATCTTCTTCAAAAGAAAGTATAATTTTAAGGGCAGTTTTGTGTGTGTTTGAATTGAATTGAAAGCGGTCAGAAAATAATTTATAAAATGAACTTTAATTTTTTTTGAAGACATTTTAGATGGGAAATCCTGCACGTGTGTTATAATTTTTTCATAGTGGAGCTATTACAGTATCACATACATAAATATAACATTTTTATTTATTCTCAATATAATAAAAATGTAGAAGTACACTCGGGCGTAGACGCACTTTTTTAATTCATTTAATTTTTCTGAATTTTTGTATTGGAATATTTTAATAAATTAAATTATTTCAATTAAATAAAGTTCACCTTATGAATTATGACAAAACCACCAAAAATTAGAAAGTTCAGATGAGTTGTAGAATGGACACAAAAAAATATTGTTTTATGATAAAGTAAAAATAGAAAAAAAGTGACATTTTAAGTTCTGGGATTCTATTTTTTTAACCAGTTTGAGGCTACATAAAGCCATATAATTCTTTCCTCATTTTCAATCAACTTAACATACTGTATGATAAAATCGAAAGGGAAAACCCATTTTAACCTCTACATGAAGTTGTAACATTCTATGAAACTCTTAAAATAGCGCTTTTAATTGAATTATTTTGTAAATAATTTATAGGTAGATACATATGTAACATAAAAAAAGGAATGCACAAAAATCCACTTACCACGATTAAATTCCACATTTTTGCTGCCTCAGCTACTGTTGTGCAGACCGTACTGCATCCAGCTAAAAGCATTAATTTTTGTGGCCTATTATATAGTAGATTGTACATGACGCTAGCTCCTAATCCGGGTTCACACTGCAAAAAAAAAATTAAATACAAAATTACATCACAATATTCAATACCAATTTTGAATTTTCAATGCTTAAAAAAAATTACAAAAATCCATAAAAACCAATCCAGAAGAGCATAGAATTCACTCTTCAGGCCAACAACCACAAACTCACTCACTTTGATTTTGGTTTCGTTTTTTTTCTTTGTATAGGATATACTACGAGTATTTGTGTATTTGTCATTTTTTCAGAATCAATTTTTAGGCAAAATGCCAATCTTTTCTTTTCTGCCACAGAAAATATTTTCTAAATAAAATAAGGACGGCAACTTTGTTTTAGTGACTTGATCTTACAACTTCATTCTTCGTCATAATTTATTCCAACATATATTTTTCACTCTTAATAAAATACTAGAATCAAAAGCTTTTCAATTATTTCCTTAAAATTTCAATTTTCCCATGAATTCATGACTTCCCTTAAATCACAAGTAAAAATTGTGTGTGTGTGTGTGTGTGTGTGTGTGTGTGTGTGTGTGTGTGTGTGTGTGTGTGTGTGCGTGTGTGTGTGTGTGTGAAGAATTTCAACAGGATGCCGTGCACCTCTTACATGCTCAATGCTTTTGATGTCGTCCTTGTGTTAACTGTTTTGACTTTTATTTTATGCAGCCAGAATGTCAGACACAGCCAAATACGAGTACCTACACAATAACAGGACAAACGAAACGAAAAAATAAAATAAAAAGAAAAGAAAACATAAAATAAAGAACAAACTATACTTTATAAATTTGTGTCGAAGGATTTATGGCGGGCACATGTCTGTGTGTCTTCGTCCTCGACCGTCCGACACGACATACAGTCGAATTGAATAACTTTTGGTGTCCTGGATCGGGGTCATTTGAGTTGGTTGAATAATATAAAAAAAGAAAAACACGAAACGATGACGTTGGTTTGGCACTCTGACGATTTTATAATCAAATCCTTAGAGAGAAAGAAAATACAAAGTAAGGTCCTTGGGTTCATTTTTTGTGCAAAAATGTCTAGACTTTTCGGTGGAAGGACTTACAATGTTTTGACGAGGTAATTGTACCAATGAATAGCTTTAACATTATTCATAAAAACAAAGTTACAGAGACAGAGAGAGAGAAAGGGAGGGCTATAAGGATAAAGCCAAAAATTCATTCGACGAAAAATGTGTCAAAAGGATATTTTTTTCCCATTTAATTTATATTGAAAAAGGATAAAATGATGTTCACATCGTCAGTTTAGTATTTGCACATTTTTTCCATTTGCTTGGAAAGCAAAATACATACATATGTATGTATATACTGTATCTGATAAATGTCCTTTCATTGATGAATGTCCTTTTTTTGTCTTGAATGCTTCTTAGTTAAAGTGTTTTTTTTTTTTTTTTTTTTTTGGTTGAAAATTTGTAACCCGAGACATTAAAGTAAAGAAAGTATGTAAGGTAATTACTTTGAAGAATGTCGTTTGAAAATAGGGATATGGATGGATGAACTGGACTGGACATGGACAACCAGGACCGGGGCAGGATGGGATATTGGGACATTGAGTGAGTGACAATAATAATAAATTTCTTGGAAAAATATAAAAAAAAAAATTAAAAGGTTAACCTTAAGTAATTTGGCAATGGAAATCAGGGTTGTTTTTCATTTTCATTTTCGTTTTTTTTTTTTTTTAATTATGGTCAAAACGAAAACTCATTTATTTCAAGTAAGTGTCAAAGTTTTTCGATTTAAGCCGAGAAAATTAAACTTCGAAAGCAATTTAAAATGTCAATTATTTTTTTATTTTTCAAAGGAGGAGGGGATGGATATAAATATAATTACTTCGTCAACACTTTTTTATGGGTTTCCGTAATTTTTTGTTATATTTAATTTGTTAGCAAAGTTTTTTTTTGGTTAATTTGTTTGCTTCTTTTATAAAAAAAAGGGGGGCGAAAATTTATTGTTAATGTCAAGCGAGACACATTTAAGAAAATTGTTCAAAAAAAAAAGTTATTTAGACGATTCATTATCTGTATCATTATCTGTCAATTTAATACTTTAAGCTGAGAGCTTATCAAGCATGACTTCAACCTTGAGCCTAAAGATTTAAATCGCATATTGGATTACCATTCAACTTAAAGTTGGTGGTCAAAGGGATGTTAAATTTTCACTTAATGCAAACATTTAGGATTGCATTTTGTGCACGTGATACTCTGAGAAAATCAAATTCCTTGATCCTCACTTCAATACACTAAACACTAGAACAAAGTCAATAATAAAAAAACAACCAGACCCAAACGAAATCCAAACACATCGATAAAAGTTTCAAGGACACACGCTAACTATTAAGTTATATTTCAGTATATAGTTTGTATTTACCTTGATATTGATTTACATATCTTTCTCCTATAAAAATTGTTTCCATGGCTAATAAAATTGATAGGCTTCCAAAATGCCTAACCCATAATCTACGTAGGTATTATTTATAATTCAAGAACAAACAAAACAATTTCGAGACTCTTAAGACCTGGTACCTCTATTATAAGTCTAAGTCTATTCTATCTATTGCAAGGATTCGTATTTCTCCCTTCATCTTCATTGTGATTTCGCACCGCTCGGCTCGGCTCTTATAGCGTGTCTATTGGTAATAGATTTTCAGATACTTAAATCAAAACATAACTTCGCAGTCAAGAATACTACACGTACATATATACAATACATACATACATAATATCCTTATACCATTTAACATTTCTGAACAGAAATAGAAAAACAAACAAATCACAAATTCTTAAAGGACGATGGATATAATGAGAAATGAAAATAAAACAAAGTAAATATCGACAAGGACAAAAGTGAAATTCGATAAGTTTTTCTTTTTTCGTTCTTATGATGGAAGAAGAAAATAACAAAAATGCTTCCATTCAAATAAAAACAAATTTTTTTCCTAAGGATAAGAATGCCAAAGAAAGTGGTGCTGGCAAAGGGAGATATGGCGGGCGGTGTGTGATGACGAATTAGAGGATGTTTGTGTTTTTTTTTTTATTTCTGGATATCGATGTAATTTACAAGGATATTGTTCTTTTGGTGTCGGACAAGATTTACTGTCACAAAATAGACAAATTATATCCTTTCTCATGTTTAGGATGCGAGGTTTTTTGTTGTTTGTGTTTTGTCATCATAATCATCATCATCACCATCATCATTATTATCATCAAAAAGTGAATACGACTATTCGTAAGTAAAAACGTAGTAAAAGAAATTGAATAACCCAAATAAAGATGCGATTTTTCTAGGCTTTGATTTTATTGAAGATTCCAAGTATATATGTAGTCCTAGAGGCAATTTGGTCTGTAGGAGATTATTATTTCCTTTCTTTGATACATCGTCATTGACACTAACATTTAGATTTATATTGAAGCAATTGACTTCTTTTATGAGATTTTGTAATATTTTATTAGGAAAAGAAATCCATCCTAATTTCATCTTCATATAGAACTTTTCGCTTATTTTACTCAATCCATAAAAAATATACAATATAATTCTCCTCCGGCCGGCGAGGAGAAGAATATTTTATTTTTCAAATGATTCCTTGTCAGCGGCTGTTGGGAAAAATGAATAAAGTTAAAAAAAAAAGAAAATATTCCAAAGTTTTTTTTTTAAATTTTTTATTTTACTTTCAAAAAGTTACTTCTTGAAAAGATGGAAACTTGTAATTAAATTCTAGATGAATAATGAAATACGTAAAAAATTATATTAACAAATTGAAGATCTATACCAAGGTGTGGGAAGGGAATGAAAACACAGATAAAGTAGGTGTGCGATAGTCACCCGTCTGGGAAAGCATATTTTTAGAAAACAAAAAGAAAGAAGTTGGTATTTAAAGATAGATGAGCTTTTCTAATGCGATCTGGTTATTCCCAAAAGAATGCCTTCGAAATATGTAAAATTATTAAAAAATAAATGTTTTTAAATTGCAACCAGGTAACGAATTATGTTTTCCAAAACTATGTCATTGTTAGTTACATCACTACATAGTATAAACAAAATAGTTTCCTGCTGTCTGTCTGTCCGTATGTATGTTTAGATCTTTAAAACTACGAAACGGATTTTGATGCAGCTTTTTTTAAATAGAAATAGTAATTCAAGAGGCAGGTTTATAATGGGTGATTTTTTAAGAGGTTTAGAACTTTAAAAAAAAAACACAAAAAATTCGAAAAAATTAATGAAATATTTATTTGAATCGATAGTTTGAACTTTGCAATTTAATGTTTAAAGATAATTTCATGCAAATGTTGACCGCGGCTGCGTCTCAGGTAGCCCATCCGCTGAGTCCAATTTTGGCATACTCTTTCACACATATCGGCCGGTATCTCACGAATGAATGCATGGATGTTGGCTTCCAGTGCGTCAATCGAAGCGGGCTTGTCCCTATAGACATTAGCCTTGACATACCCCCACAAAAAATAGTCTAATGGTGTCAAATCGCACGATCTAGGCGGCCAATTGACCGGAACGAAATGTGAAATTAACTGTTCACCAAACTCGCCTCGCAATTGCGCCATTGTTTCGCGTGCTGTGTGGCATGTGGCACCGTCTTGTTGAAACCACATATCATGCAAGTCAAGAACTTCCATTTCGGGCAAAAAAAAAGTTTGTTATCATCGCTCGGTAGCGTTCACCATTGACAGTAACGCTGCGATTCGCATCATCTTTGAAGAAATATGGCCCAATAATGCCGCCGGCCCATAAACCGCACCAAACAGTGGCTTTTTCGGGATGCATTGGTAGCTGTTGCAATGCTTCTAGCTGATCTTCACTCCAAATGCGGCTATTTTGCTTATTTACGTACCCATTCAACCAAAAATGAGCCTCATTGCTGAACACAATTTTTCGATAAAAAAGCGGATCCTCGGCCAGCTTTCCAAGAGCCCATTCACCAAAAATTTGGCGTTGTGGTAGGTCGGCTGGCTTTAGTTCTTGCACCAGCTGTATCTTAAAAGGCTTTACGCCCAAATCCTTCCGCAAAATTTGCCACGTAGTGCTGTAACAAAGGCCTAACTGCTGGGAACGGCGGCCGAATCGACATTTCGCGGTCTTCTGTCACACTAGCTGATACGGCCGCAATATTTTCTTCACTACGCACAGTACGTAAACGTGTTGGTGGTTTAATGTCCAACAAAGTAAATTTGGTGCGAAATTTGGTCACAATCTTCCGAATAGACTGCTCAGATGGTCGAGAATGCCGACCATAAAATGGAAGCAGCGCGCGATGAACATTTCGAACCGAGCACGAATTTTGATAGTAAAATTCAATAATTTGCAAGCGTTGTTCATTTGTAAGACGATCCATGGTTAAATTGCAAACCAAACTGAAGCTGTTTGACAGTGACACAAGGTACTAAACACACGTCAGCTGTCAAAACCAGTGTTGCCAAAACCAAACCAGCTAAAAATCACCCGTTATGACATAGTGTCGAAATTCTACACGTTTCTATTTTAATTTTAAAAACAATTTGATCGAAAATATTCAAGGAGAAAACATTGTTTGTATATATGTATATATTTTTGAAATTGTACAGTGTTCGCCAGTGTAAAAACCAAAATGACCCTCAGTGTCTCAATCTGTGTCAAAAAAATATTCTACACATCGCCACAATTGTGATTTTTTAGCCATGTCAAATTTATTTGAGAAAATGGTACCACAAACTTTTCCTTAGTCTATTTATAAAGACTAGCTGTTGCCCGCGACTTCGTCCGTGTCAATTTCAGTTATTATGATAACAATTAAGATTTAATTTAAAAAAATATATATATTTTAGAGTAGGTACTTCTGCTTAAATGATATTTATAGTTATATTTTCTTGTGACAGAAGAACAAACTGATTTCCTCCGCAATCCGATATTAAAAACGCGACGTAGAGTTGGCCGTGTGAAAAGCAGTATTGACGTTAATCAATTCCTACGTGTTTAAACATTTGGATCTGTGACCCTAGTGGCACAGATTTGAGTTTTATGACTATAATCTTACTAAAAGGGAAACATTACGATAACACTATAGTTTCAAAAGACTATTTTGGTACAAAAAATTGAAAACAATAGTAACATATAGGTTTAAATACAAATGTTTTGCTACTAAAAATTTTAATATAACAAAGAAGTAACACTCCAGTTTCACTGTTACTGATTTTAACATTTACTTACAAGTTACTCATTTGCAACTAGTTTGTTACTTCCATTTTTTCCCATTTCACAAACCATAACATAAGTGTGCTAACTAGTTTCATTGTTATCATTTTGACATTTACCTTATGTTACTTTCATCCATTGAAAAATTTAATCTTATGTTTGATTTAAAGTAACAAAAAAGGAACTATCATGTAACATATGAACTAATTCATAGCAAAGCAAAATAAAACATATTAATAATATTTGAAATAAAATATTTCTAAAAATAAAAAAATAAAGTTTCCACATCACCAAAATTCGATATATGAAAATTATCATCTTAATCCAAGCAATCATTTACAGTAGTGATTACTCTAATAATTTGAACATACATATGTAAAGAGAAAACTGAAATAGTTTCCATTATAAGTTTTGTTATTCTTTTGTGACAATCTATATTAATAAAAATGATAAAAATGTAAATGTATGTTTGTTCCTAATCGCTAATCTCAGAAAGTTCTTAAGCCATTGCTTTCAAATTTTTACAGAACATTGAACTTAAGTCCGTGAGTGTTTATATATAATTTAAACACAAATAATACCTTATACTTAAACACAACACTACCTTTACTGCAATATAAGGGTTATAGCACCTTTACTTATAAAAAAATAAATTCTTAGATTTTTTGTTTTGTCAAAAAATATAAATAAACAAAAATAGGAAAAATAAAATACCTATAATTCCTTTCAATTAATCAAATGTAACACATTACGCCCAAATCAAATTCGTGCATTGCTTGCCATTATGGACTTGGCTCATTTGGAGGGTTAAAGGCCCATGAAATTGCTATAAGCTCAAATACCAGGAAAATTTTAGCCCATCATCTACCGATTTTTGGTCCAGAAAAAGGTCGTATGCAGAACATACATACCTACATCAAGTGTGTATTATACTATAATAATTATAGGAAACATTATTCCCTTTCCAACATTATCTCCTCTAGAGATAAAGGTGGAGAGATCGTAATCCTAAAAAATATAAGTCAGTCTTTAAGTTTATCTAAATGTCTTCAGACTTGTTCTTAAGATTATAAAATTAAAAGTTGTGTTTAAATAAATAAAATTGTATAATAGTAAAATGTGGTTTTTTCCTTCAAATAAATAAAATAAATATAACGAACATTAAAACCACATAATTGGCGCAGTCGGTTAAAAAACAAAAAATAATATTTACAAAACTTTAACGTGAAACATAAAAACTATAAATTACAAACATTTTAAAATTGAAATAAAAAAAAAAGTTTTTTTAATTGCAATTTCTTAATGCAATAAAAATTATAATACATACATACTAATAAAATTTCATATTTATTTAAAAAAATAATAGACAAGAAATAAATCCCTAAAAACTGAAAATTGAAAGACATTCCAAAAAACATAAATTTAAAAAAAAAAAAATAAAAAAATTGAAAAGTTACAAAAAAAAAAAAAAACACAATTAGTTCGAAAACAACTAAAATTCTTTCGCCAAAAACGTGCATCATACAAAAAAAGAACATCTTTTAGATCGAAAACAACTCCCAACCGCTTGTACCGCTTATTATTCAGTCCCTTTTTGGGACACACGCTTGTGTTACATGATCAAACATTATAAAATAAGTTTGATAAAAGACACAACAAGTTTGAAAAAGAAATACATTGAATAAAAAAAAATCAAGAACATCATACAAAAAATAATAAAAAAATTTAAAAAGCTTACGACTACAAAAAAAAAAAATAATAATTAATACTTATAAAAATAATAAATTTATTTACAATAAGATGAAAACCGGAGTTTTGGAAATAATTTGAAGAAGACTCGTACAAAATACAAAAGAAGACAAACGAGGGAAAGCCAAAAGAGAATCAACTGCGTAAGTGGAACAACAATCAACAGACATGGATGTCCTTCCTGTAGCTGATAGATTTAAGGTAGTCTTAGATTTAGTAAGTAAGCTTCCTGAATTTGATGGAAATTCCAGTTCTCTAATTGATTTTGTTGACAGAGTTGACTACTATAGCACTACTCTCAGGTTATATCAGAGATAAAATCGTAGGAAAAGCTAAATTAGAGCTTCAAAAGCACGGAAGAATAACTTATTGGACAGAAATAAAAACCATTTTAAAAAATGCTTTCGGTGAAAGACTCTCTTTTGAACTATTAGTAGAGCAATTAAGAACCCTATGAGTTAAAACAAATATCAAAGACTACTTCGATAGTATAACTCATTATTTGAGTAGAATAAATAATTTATATCTCTTTAATAATGATGAAATTGACCAACAAGTTATTAATTCCAATAACAGAATTGCTCTAAACACATTTAAAAATAATCTTTCTGAACCAACAAGGTCCATTATATTAAGTAGAAATCCAAGAACACTAAATGATGCCTACAAAATTATTCGAGAAATAAATCACCAACATATTACACCCAATGGTAGCTCTCAAAATCCTAGACAATCCAATCGTTTTTTTAATCAATCAAACAGATTTGAAAATTATAATTCCCCATCAAGTAGCTCTTATCAAAATAATTCTTACTCTAGAAACTTCAATAGCTTAAGTAATAGAAATTCAAATCCTAATAATTCTCTTTATAATAATAATAATCAGACAAGAGAAAATCAAAACAATAGTACGCAAACATCTCGTAATACAACACAAAATCGAAATTTAAGTAATCAATCCACACGTTTAAATAGTGAGCGTATAAATAATAACACATACAGCAGCCAATCGCGAAGGTCAAACGGAGAGAGAAACCGTAATTATGAACCAATGGACATTAGCCTAAATGAAAACAGAAATAATCAAAACGAATATTTTAGCCAAGATCGTCAAAATTTTCAAGGAAGTCGTCAAAACGACTACCCTATATAATAATTAAATCTCACATTCGAAAACTTAGATTTATTATTGACTGCGGTGCTGAATATAGCATTATCAATGAAAACTTATGTAATCCAAAATGGCAAATATCACCAAAAAAACATGTTTTGAAAGTACTCGATCGCAACGTTAACTCTTATGTAGAATACAGATTTCCAATTTTTAAAGAATTCAATGAGGATAACAACTACTATGTTAATTTCATTGAATATCAGTTTCATGACAAGTTCGATGGTTTGATAGGAAACAATATCCTCCTTAATCTCAATACAATAATAAATTATTGCTCATTACAAACAATGCAAAGATTCCCATATATTTCGGCGAAGGAGAAGAGGTGTATGAGAATCTTGTAAGCCAAAACAAAGATGTTTTAAGCGTTTTTTGTAATGAAAGGGAACCAATTGAAGTATTTCAAAATCTTTTTGCAGAACATTTGAATGAGAAGGATGTTTCAAAATTAAAATCATTATTAAATTCATACAAAACTATATTTTATAAAGAAGGCGAATCCTTGTCTTTTACCAACCAAATTAAACACCAAATAATTACAAAAAATAATGTGCCTATCTATTCCAAACGTTATCGCTATCCCGAGTGTCATTCAGATGAAGTTGACAAACAAATCTCGGAAATGTTAAATCAAAAAATTATTGTTCCAAGTAATAGCCCATACAATTCTCCACTTTGGGTAGTTCTCAAAAAAGATGATAGAAGCGGCGAAAAAAAATGGAGAATTGTTATAGACTATCGCAAATTGAACACCGAAACCGTGGAAGACAGGTATCCTATGCCTAATATAGATGACTTGTTTGACAAACTAGGTAAGTGCAATTATTTCTCGACGATCGATCTTGTGAAAGGATTCCATCAGATCGAGCTTGATCCCCGGGAACGTCCAAAAACAGCCTTTTCTACGAAAACCGGGCACTATGAGTTTCTGAGAATGCCGTTCGGGCTAAAGAATGCCCCAGCGACATTCCAGAGACTTATGAATCTTGTCTTGAGAGATTATATAAATAAAATTTGCGTCGTTTACTTGGACGATATTTTGATTTTTTCGACCAGCTTAGAAGAACATCTTCAATCGTTAAGAAAAATTTTCCAAAAGCTCAAAGAATGTAATCTAAAAATTCAAGTTAATAAATGTCGTTTTGCTGATCATTCAACTTATTATTTGGGCCATAAGATTGTTAACAATGGAATTAAACCAGACTACAAAAAAACTAAAGCTATTTCAGAAATGAAGCTACCAACTACTGTAACAGGTATTAAACAGTTTTTAGGTATTACGGGTTATTAACGCAAGTTTATGAAGGATTATGCAAAAGTTGCATATCCAATGATTAAGTATTTAAAAAAGTCCTCGAAAATTCATATTAAAGATCACGCATACATTAAATCGTTTGAAATGTTAAAAGCCTTGATAACTTCCGACCCAATTTTAAAAAGCCCAGATTTTTCAAAAAAATTTACACTGACAACAGATGCATCCGGTTATGCTATAGGAGCAGTGCTTAGCCAAGACAAACACCCAATTTGCTTCGCATCCCGAACGCTAAATAAGCACGAGCTCCACTATTCAGCAATTGAAAAAGAATTGCTAGCCGTTGTATGGTCTGTGAAATATTTCAGAACTTATCTGTACGGAAGGAAATTTGTCGTTAAAACTGACCATTTCCACTTGTTTGGATTAATGGTATCAAAGAGCCAAACATGAAACTTCAACGTTGGAAAATCATGCTAAACGAGTATGATTTTGACATCGAGTACCTAAAGGGGAAAGAAAACAATGTTGCAGACGGCCTTAGTAGGTTTATAGATAAAAACATGGTTGAAGATAATCAAATAGATGATGAAATTTATCTAATAAATGTTTTCAGTAATGAACTTGAAGGCTTTGATAAAGAGTTACACGTAAACAGTGACAATAACGCCGAAGTTATGTCTACTGATGCCACAGTTCATAGTGCCTTAGAAGACGAAACTCGTCATATTTTTATTACCGAAAAACCGATCAATCTTTTCAAAAATCAAATTTATCTTTTCTATGGTCCACAAGAAAAATTAACATTCAAAATTGTGCAGAAAAAAATTCTAAACCTTGTTCAAGTTAATAAACAAAATAGTGACTTACTTTAAATAATGCAAAATCTTTTAACTTCAAAAGGTTTTTTTTGTATCTTTTGTGAAGATATCTCACTTTTCCTTAAATTTCAAGAGTTATACGTTAATTATTTTCCAATGAACAAAAATCTAAAGCTCTTAAAATCAAGCAAAAAATTGAAAGATATAACTGACAAAAACGAAATAATTACAATTATACAAAACGAACATACCAGCAAAAATCATCGTAGCATAAGCGAAATGTTTTTAGAAATAAAAAATGAATACTTCTACCCAAACCTACTTCTTGAAATACAATAATATGTCAATAATTGCGATATCTGCAATATTGCAAAACATGATAGACACCCACTTACATTCCCAATCGAAGTTACTGAAATGCCAAAGCATTTCAATGACATCATTCATATGGATATTTGGTATCCAGAACGTGGTAAAATGTATCTCACTACCATTTACAAATTTTCTAAATATGCCACAATTCACTTGTTAGAAGATAGAAATTGGATCTCTATACTAAGTGCAATAAAACAGAGAATACAATTCCTCGGAAAACCGAACAAAATAATTTCCGATGGTGATACCTGTATATTGCACTCAGCTGTAGACCAATTTATCAAAGAGAACAAGATTATTTTCCATCAGACAACTGCATCCCTCAAAACCGGCAATGCCGATGTAGAACGACTCCATGGTACGTTTAACGAGCACCTAAAGATTATGAACGCCAGTAAAGATAATTCAGATTTAAATGAAAAACTTTTCAAAATTATTCTTATTTATAACTCCACCATACACACTACAACCAAGTACAGACCAATCGATTTTGTTTTAAAAAACTTAAGCAAAGAAGAAATTTCATCTTTAGCACAAAAGTTCCAATCGGAAAAAGAAACAAGAGTTCATAATAAAAACAAAACAACAGATTCTGAATTGAACCTATGTACAAATGTATCTAGTCTTAAATAGGAGCGTTGTGAAATGCAGCCTGAAGTACAAAAAACTAAACAATATTGAAAAAGTTGGTAAGTATGTACATCGTAGATAAATCAAATAAACGAAACACAAAATATCACATAAAACAGTTAAAAAGAAAATATAGTCACCAAAATGTATAAGAAGCACTGCAGACACTTTTCTTCCATCATTGAAATTTACATATGTACATTTATGAAAATATCCGGTTGTAATTGCTCTTCCTCAATTTTGTTTTTGAGTTTCATTTGTATCCATCCTTTATAATCAAATCCTTTCATTAGTTAGTTTTTTTTTTATTAATTATAAATCATTATTCATTTATTATTATTGTTCTCAAATAATTTAAAAAAGAAAAAGAAAAGTTTTCATTATTTAAGTAAGGATTCAGTTACTGTTTTCAAGAATTTAAATTTTCGTCTGTGTTGTGTTCCTGTTATTCTTCTATTTTCTCTTTTCTTCTTTATTCCTTTTCACTAATGATCAAATTGTAATAGATCAGTTGCTTTTGTTTTCATCTGGGTTTTCCAAGATATACAGGGGTGTCATGTGTTATTTGCGTTACGTTACGTACCATTACATTGTTCAAAATTTTAAAGGAGAGGATAAATGTATTTACATGTATACGAATATTTACTAATGAGATAAATGACTTTAAATTGCATTTGAAACATAAGAGTAGGTAAACATTAAATGTATAAAAACGATTTATAAAGAAAAGACACAAACAATATTGTAATAATGAAAAGATTAAACGTTTTGTAAATAAAGTAAAAAGATAAAAGTAAAGAAGACATATATTTCCAAATAAAAATGAATTGTAAATAAAAAGAAGAACCAAGACAACACAAAGAAATATTTCAAAACTGTTATAAAATATTGTAAATAAGCTAAAACAAACAAGACTATGTTATTTGTTAATAAAAAATCGATTAGAAATAAAAAAACAGAAGAATAATAAAACAACAACAAAAAACTGTTATAAAATATTGATTAATTGAAATGTAAACTGCATTCTGTCTTATAAAACGAAACAAAAACTGTTATACAAACCAAACTAAATAGCCTTTAAAATTGTTATAAAATACTTTAATTTATTATTTGAATTCATTCTTTGTTTAAAATTATTTTTGTTGTTTATAATTATGTTAAAGATAGTAATTATGTACTGTTATATTAATTTAAGAAAAGAAAAAAATAGTTTTATAGTAGTTTTTGGAGACCATAAAAATCTTGGGTGGGGAGGTGTTATATTATAGTATGATCTTACGATCACAACTCCAATATTTAACCTTAACCCACTAAGAGCGTTACAGAAGAGATACTAAAAATAACACTTGTCGTATGCAGAACATACATCAAGTGTGTATTATACTATAATAATTATAGGAAACATTATTCTCTTTCCAAAATTATCTCCTCTAGAGATAAAGGTGGAGAGATCGTAATCCTAGAAAATATAAGTCAGTCTTTAAGTTTATCTAAATGTGTTCAGACTTGTTCTTAAGATTATAAAATTAAAAGTTGTGTTTAAATAAATAAAATTGTATAATAGTAAAATGTGGTTTTTTCCTTCAAATAAATAAAATAAATATAACGAACATTAAAACCACATAATTGGCGCAGTCGGTTAAAAAACAAAAAATAAATAAAATAATATTTACAAAACTTTAACGTGAGAATTTTCTCGTTATTTTGGTAACAAAGCAATCATTATGACTGACATTTGTTATCACTTTGTTATATTCCATCAGTCACAAGAGAGTCGTTGCGATTCAATTGCTGCTAGCTGTGCCATTGGGGACTTATTAATTGTTACGACAAAAGATAATTTAACGGGAAATTGAATTCTTTTAAAATTAAAAAGTAAATTATTTGGAAGCATTGTTTTACCAACTGCTGGACCAGTCAAAATTATTGCCACGATCAGATAATTGCGAAGAAATTCGACTTCTTGAAATCGGGTCCCGTTACATAAACTTCGTGGTTTAAGGTTTCTAAGTAAAATTATTAGGACACCTATTTTTAACTTGAGGGTAATGGACCACATCAATAAATGTGTAAGTAACTATATTTCCTTTAATTTTAGTGAAAATTTTGTCGTTAATTTCGTCAACGCTACTGTTTCTTTCCACCAAAATTGCCCTTTGACACATCCATTGACAATCTTTATTTTCTATTTGAATGATATCAGGGTAAATCCCGACAGAATGACTCAACGGATCTGGATGGAATTTGGCACTGATATGGATTAATATTATTTTATGTTGACCAAATTTGATTACCATAAAAAAGGTTAGAGTGGGTCAATTTTTTAAAGAGACATATACAGACATTTTTTAGATCATTTGTAGAGAAATTATTCTTTCATACATATTTTTTGGGTAACTTAAACCGTTTACGAAGCGCACGTAACGGAAACTCTCAAATATGAATAATTGTCCCCGTTTTTGCAACATTTTCCACTTTCTCCTATTGGTAGTAGCGTGATGTTAAAGAGCCTAAAGCCTTCCTAGAGAATTTTTCAATTTGATCCAGTAGTTCCTGAGATTATCGCGGTCAAACAAACTAGCAAACAAACTCGCTTCAGCTGTATGATGTATGTATGTATATTGTATATATTAAAAAAATTAGTTTTAAAAATTCCATTCGGTTTGTCTCACTAAAACTCTGGAATGGCTTGGCCGATTTGTCTGATATTGGTTTCGAAATGTTTGTTGTACTCCAGCGAAAAAAAAGAAGTTTTATAGTCAGTTGGTTGTTAAATTTTCATATTTCAGTCGTCTATCCAACGTAAACGTAAAGTTTACACCGTTATTAAAATCTTTCATCATCAGTTTGTCAGTGACAGAGAATTACCGGTCTTAAAATGCCAAGGAAACGACGAGATTCAAATATTATACATAAACTTTTTTTTATAAGTTTCGAGGGTAATGAAAATGTTGCTTGGTTGGTGACATATAGACCAATCTAACAGCCAAGCGTGCTATTAGAACTCAACTGGGACGGGAAAAAGTTCGCCGGGTCCTCGAGTAACAGATAAAATTCTCTTCAACAAACACTGTTGCCGCTTTCTAAATATCTAACTGTCACTTTTGTTTCGAACACTTTGTCCTACTTTTCTCTTCATAAACAAAGGCTAACGCCCTTCTGTTTTCTGAAAAGTGTACTTTAAAACAATTTCGGTGTGATAAATTAGTCAATTGATACGATTTCGTATAAAATGTCAAAAAAAGAAAATCCGTTTTACCGGATATTTATCTGAGAAAAGAATAAACTAAATCCATTACCAGATACCTTATCCCTAAATTCAATGTCCATCAAATTAAGATTGGCAGCTAATCTCTGTCTTAGTAATTGATTACAAATTTGTTTTCAATGATGGAGGGAAAAAATTCAAATTCCTCAAAAAGGATACATTTATCCTTGCCAAAATATATCCCCTTTAAATACCTTCGACTTTTCTGACTCAATTTTTAGAGAATGAGTCTTTGTTTTTAATGATATATGGTATCAGTTGCGTACCAGTCATTTAATGTCGTGTAACATTACATAAAAAACGCACAAAAATGTCCTTGTCACGACTCATGACAGACATGACGACAATGACACATACAACATTCAGGTGCGCACATATTATTCCTTATTTTACATATATTTTTTTTTTCACTTGTTCATCTTTTAATTTTTGCATACCAAAGTATAAAGTTGTTGTCATAACATAAACCATCCAGGCCCATCAGGAATAATAACGCACTTTAGCGTGTGTCCTTATGTGAAAAAGGATAACGCACTGTTAACCTGACGAAGGACTTTTAACGCAAACAAAAAGAAAACAGAAAACAAAAAACACACGTACACACACAGCAACCAATAATGAAAGAAGAATTTTTGTCACGCTTTCTCTGGCATTCTGGAAACGTTTCTAATGAAATTTTATCGCCATCCTCTGGGAGTTTTGTGTGTTGCTGGAATGTCCGGGCCTGGGCTGGACTGGGCTGGTGTGATGGGTTGTTGGTATGCTCGTATTATGTTATGTTGGTCGCCACTCTCTGTCTCTTGGGACAACAATTTACGTCCAAAGGGGATAACGTCCTTTTTCTCATTTGGTTTGTGTTTATCCAGCAAGGATAAATCGATATTCACACGGGAGACGCGACTCCGCCGCCGTTTGCCGGTCCGGGATTTTTAGGAACCAAGCACAGGCTAGCAGAACAGCAACAGCCTAACGTCCGTCCGTCCGTAGAGTAATATTCTAGGGGCATGTTTGCAAATACATGGGTGCTCCATAGAAACTCGAGCAGCTAAGCAATCTTGTGGGGTGGCGCATCAGGCGGAGGGGGCGGTTTAATTAATTTTGGATTTCACTTTGCGTATAAACGCACACGCATACACACTTTCCCGCATGCGAATCCTTATCCTATACCAGGTCCTTTTTCCTGGTTGGATTCCTTTTGATTGTTGATGGTTGGTCAGGCCAGGATATTGTAGGTATTCCTGTCTTTTGTAGGTAACGTGGTTTTGTTATTGTTTTTGTTGTTCTTCTTATTAAAACTAGCCCCAAGGGATTAAATTAAAAACATATTGTTTGCCCGGAAATAACGGCGACTTGCTCTTGTTGATATTGCGAAAGAAAATTACTTTCCTCGAGGGTTTTTTTTATAGAAAATATCCTGGTTTTTAAATAAAATTCAACCATTTTCCCTGTAATTGTAAAAAGATATGAGAAAATTCGAAATGGCATGATGAATTAATTAAGACTTTTTATTCTTGTAAAGTCAAAAATTAGAAGCATCTGAAACAAGCACATAAAATATTTAAAATAAGCACTTGGGTGTTCTGAATTGAATTTTGTTTTCCTTGAGAAAAAGCTGAGTCTTAATATCAGACATTAAGTAAACCAACCCATTTGGAGTCTTAAAGAATATTTTTGACCAACAGCTCATTTTTTTCCAAATTTCATTTAACACTTATAAAAGGAAGTTAATGATAAGAATCCAAAAACTCAAGAAAGGATTTCACTTTACATCATATATCCTTCAAAATTTCCAAAAAAAATATCCACGGCCTAAAACTTTACTGCAAATCCTTTATAATTTCATAAAAATATCCTCAAAGCATATTTTTGTTATATCCCCAAGGATGTCACACAAAATTGTTACTTTGATTTTTATGACAACACAACACAGAAGCAATTCTACTCCTTTTCACGATGAAAAAACCGCCAGTAAGTTTTAGATTGATAATATAAGTAAGGGAAATGTTTCCAGGATGTTTTCGATGGATCCTTCTAAGACGAACACTAAAATAAATGAATATAAAACTTAGGTGGTGGCTACATAAAGTCGTCATTGTCTTTATTAAAGTTATGCAATGTTGAGATATCACGCAGCCAGTGAAAAGGACTTTTTTGTGAAAATAATGGTATCGCGCGACGACGACGACGACGGGCGATGGCATGGCGGTGAAAAATATTTACGAAAACTTCTCTGCCCTCTCTTTTCAGATGGAAAGCAGAGACTTTAATAATGAGGCTTGTTATGGAGTCTTAGAGTAGGAGTTATAATAAAGACCGGCTGGAATTTTAAGAATCTTTCGGATATTTTTTTATGGGCTCTAATTTTTGATGGCAGCACAAGCTTGGGCGAGGGAACGTTTTTCTTATTGATGCAATAGTTCAAGTTTCAGGATTTTATTTCTTTAGTGTTTTTCTCAAAAGGACACTACTAATTAAAATATTTCGGGGTCAATTTGAACGATAGAGTGAATATATAAAATAAAACCTTGTCCTTAAACATTTTATGCTACTATAAACTTAGAAATTTGTAATAGGAGGGGCATACATTCAATGCTTTGACAAAAGGAGTAATGACATTATTTTTACTGAAATACAAATGCTAACTATAAAAGAACTTAGCCCTTACTTTGTTTTGTTATACACTGAGAAAAAACAATTGCACAATCCAATAGAAATACTCTGAATGAAAGGGAAATGGCAATGATATTGGACCAAAGACGTATTTTTTAAAATCAACCGACGCGACCTTTTAAATAAATTCTGAACAAGGTACAGCTACTTATTAAATGCTAGTGAAATAAGAAAACATACTTTGTTTCATATACTTATTTTAAATCGTTCAAATATTCACTCAATTTTAAAGTAAATTTAAAAATTGATTCGTTGTTAATTCTGTTTTTTAACTTCCCATAGGGAGTTATTGTAGATTTGTCAAATTGAAATTTTTGACAAATCTGGACGTTTCAAGGTTAATAGAATCTAGATCCGTCATTTGTAGAGAGATGTCTATGTGTGTGCCTGTTTGTAAGTTTGTACGTTCGTTCGTTCGAGGTACACTTTTTCGTCCACGGTATCTCAAGAACGAGTAGAGATATCGACTCCAATTAAATTTTGTTCGACAGGTTATAACTTCGAAAGATGAAGAAAGGACTTTCATAAAAATTGGTCAAGCGGTTTTTTCACTATAGCAGTTTAGAAAAAAAAGTGAAAATTGTAAAAAATGTGATACAGATTTGATATAAATTTTAAAAATTTTCAATTTACCGCTATTTTTTAAAATTTGAAAAAGTAAAAAAAAAAAATTGTTGCGAAAATATACAATGAAGGAAAAATGATATTATCTTGAAAACTATTTTCTATTATGTGAAACGATGTTTTTTACATTTGGTAAAAGTTTGAAAAAAAATTCAATTGACAGTTTTTTTATAAAAAATAAAAAGTACAAAAATTTCTACCAAAAGTTTGGTAAAAATTGTTTTTTGACTTGAATATCTGGAGAATGAGCACCGATATTGACTTTAAACTTATTTATGTTTATACAAAATACAATTATTAATATATGCTACAATTTTGACAAATATCGAATTGGCAGTTTTTTTACGAAAAATAAAAAATCAAAACTGAAATTTACCGAAAAGTGTCAAAAATTGTTTTTCAACTTAAATATCATCACAACAAGCAATGCTATTGACTTCAAATGTATTTTATTTTTAACATAATGCATTTGTCAATACTTAAAAAATGATAAAATATTGACGAATATCAAATTGACATTTTTTACAACAAATACAAAACTACAAAAAGTTAAGAAAAAATTGTAAATATTGTTTTTCCGCTTTAACATCTCTGACAATTTTTTTGTTAGTAAAATTGTTAACAATCAGCATCAAAAGTAAATCGATTAATAAGCAACGCCAAGTTTTCAAATTATGCATAATGAGAAGTTATCAGTGTGGGTCGTATCCAGCCTCTTTTTTATTTTTGAAAGGATTTAATTCGTCGAAACTGTCCTAGAACGTGTTGAAATTTATTTTAATTTTAGCATCTACTAACTAAGCTAAAAAAGTTAAACCTCGTGCAATTTTTGTAATTAAAACAGTTACAGTTGTACAAATCTGACAAAAAAAAAACTCCTTAATTACGTTATACAGTTTCATTACACAAATACGAGTATATTTATATTTGTCTTAATTATATAACTAAAATTTGGTTTTTTCCATTCAAACAATTTAAAAAAAAATGAACTACAGAAAAATAAATAAATGTAAAATACTTTAAGTAATCACTTTGTTTATAGAATTTAATTTTAAAATGTATTCTTTTTTTATTTTTTGATGTTAATTTTCCAATATAACATTTTTAATTGGAATTTATGTAAATAAAAAATAACTACACCAAAAAGTGAAATGTTTTCCCGTATATATACACATATACATATACATAAAACCATTCACATTAATTTCAGGCCTTAATCACATTATCTGCAAGACCACAAAGCTTCATTATGAAACAAAACCACATTTTCATCGTAAATATGTATAAAAAATAAAAAAAACCTTAAAAATAAAAGAACATCGTTTCGTCCTTGTGTCGTCATCATCGTAATCATCATATCGTCATCCTCCTCCACTTCGACAACACCATATTAAGCGTATTCAAACTAAAGTGTGTCCTTAACATTTTCTGAATTTCAATATCCTTATGCACGTCATTGGCCTACTTTTTGCCGCCTTATTCATATAAAATTTATAGGCCCACCCAATCAACCTTTAACCGTTGCCATCATCATCCCACGTAATATTTATAAATTGCCTTGACTAAGAATCAAAGTTTTATTACGAGAAAATATTTGCTTTTTGTTTTACATAAATTTTACATGTCACACAGGTGCCACAAATACCATGACCACCATCGTGTGGCCACCAAACGTTTATAACTTCAATTGTTATCCACCGCCACATAATTATTATATCCTTGCAAAATTTATAGTCATGATGGTGGTCTCATACCTCTTCTATGTCTCGCCCCCTCCCAAAAAACCCCCTCGACCGCAAAAAATTCAAACTTCAAACCACCATAATTTAACCATTATATACAAATTTGAGAGAATGTATTTGTGAATAAGTAATTACACCTTCGTACGAGAGTGTAAGTGACCATTACATACAATTATTAGCACGTTAACTGTTTCGTGAGATTGCCATACATCAAAATGATTTGCTGGGAATTTAAAATTAAAATGTATTTGTCTGTTCGTTGTGTCGCGTTGTGGACGTCGACGTCGACGTCGACATCAATGTCACTGTCGTTAAAGTAATTTTTTTTGCAACGGTATGCGCGTATATACATATGTATGTAGTTCCCCACCTTAACTGACAACTTGACAAACAGATACACGAACTCAATGGCAATGACAAGGACATTAAAAAAGAAAAAGGAAGAAATTTTGTGATGAAATAATAAAAAACAACGAAGCGCGCAACTTCGATCCTAGAATAATATTAATAACAATAAAATCGACTCGTTTTTTCTAGCTGCGACTTTTTGGGCGGATTTTCAAAGGAAGATGTATTGGGTTTAAGGATTTTTTTTTCAAACTTTAAAAATGATACCAAAAACGTGACATTAAACAGAAATGACTGTGTGTATTTCGACTATCACAGTTTCTCTTGTTCATCTCATTTCTTAAAAGAAAAATATTCCTTAAATTTGTGAGAAAGTATTCATGGGATGTTCTTTTTATGAAACCCCACGACCCTCAATTTTTCTCATATTCTTCATTTTTATTTCAAATTTGAATCTTAAAACAAAACAATTTCCATACCAAGACAATCTTACTCGTACATGAGACCATTCTATGTGTATATTTATGTACCTACACACTGTTACTAAAAATTTTATTATTTTTGTTTTTATTATGCGTAACGTTTATTTTTCATGCTCAACGAAATTCACTGTGGCGTATACGTAAGATTTTTTTATTTATTTTTCTGTTTTGGTGTATTGCTTTGGTTGAGTTTATTTCAAATCAACTAATAACACCAGCATGAATGCTCTACTGACTTATAGAATGTGTTTCATGTGAGTTAAGAAATAAAAAAAAATACTAATATTTTTTTTCCTTCCACTTTTCCAACCCCTTAAACTTACAACAACTCGAAACCATGCCGTGCTAGAATGTATACAAAAAAATAAATGTATGTATGTTAGTAGTGGGAACTTGGTTGGTTTTTTGTGTGTGTTTTTTCCCCAATTTCTTGTTTTTTTGTTTGTGTTATTATTTTTCCTTAACCCTGACACAGATGACTGCTTAACATGAAACATTCCATGATTTTAAAATGGGTGCTTCGCATAGAAAAAAATAAAAAATAAAAAATGGTGTATCCCACCACAGCTTACTATATTCCATCCCTTCAAAATGATATAAAAACACACACATTCATAAAATGAAGTAAAAAAAAAAACAAAATAATATATAAAAAAAATCTCGCGAAGAAAAACGAATAAAATGCAGCCCCCAACAATATAACCTCACTTTCATTCCCATTATAACCCACCACTGCTACCAAAGCCAACACGCCTTTCCTAACAAGTAGGCAATTCATTGCCAAGTGGGTGGAAGACAGGGAAAAGAGCCGGAGAGGGTGTTGGGGTTTTTCAAATTGCTCGGTAGCTAGCCACATTGCAAGAGCTTGTTTCCCCATACAAACTTACATACATTATACCCATTCATGGTTTTGCTTGTGGAAATGAAAATTAATTACAAAAAAAGAGAGTATTAAAAATAAAAATTTAAGAAGAAAAAAAAAATAAAAGAAAATCCACCAGTGAGTCGTATAAAGCTGTCCTTAATTTGGACATAAAGGGAATGCGAGTAAATATCAAGGGATTCTGTTTGGTGATTGATAAGTTAATTTTTTATTTAATTAATTATTTTTGTTAATTTAAAGGATTTAAAAAAATTACATTTATAGAAAATTTGAGTGATGGTGAGAATTAACTTTGAACTGTCATTGCTCCTAATTCTGGGACATTCAGTTGACAGAAAAATTCAATTAATCGACCTACATAATTAACTTAAAAATAAATAAAAATAAAACAATTATACAATTCGAGAGTCCCTACACCCAGAGAAAAACTGCGACCGAGATTTTATTGCGCTCAAATACTAAACGCAATTGATAAACTCACAAAAGCACTTCAAGTTCGAAAAGCAAGGACTCTAATTTATAGTAAGCGTGGTTTGGTTGTTAGAGCATAATACTGTCATGCCAGTGGTCTGGGTTCAGTCTCTGCCTGTTTTCATCGTTGTTTTTTTTAATTAAGTTTTTTAATTCAAATACACCACGGTTTTGATTTAAATAAAACCTACTCTGGTTCCAAATCATTGCCGTTTCTCTTTGATTCAAAATATTTCTAAATAATTTTATAATATTTTTTTTTCTCGGTGTAGAAATAAAATACAAAAGTAAACAAAACAAAAATAAATAATATAATAAAATAAAAAAATATCCAATCATCCCAGGCAATAAAAAATTGTCGTAAACAATGTGCCACCCATTCATTTAAAAGAACAAAAAACACGTGCAGCACAAAATTATACCAAAAAACTTCCGGTCAATGGCTAAGTTTTCCATCACCGCACAAAAGACCTCTTAAGTTCAAAATACAAAATAGTCACGCAAGCAGATATTTACAAACAAAACCAAAAAAAAAAAATAAATAAAGAAAACCATCATAATGTACGAGTATATAGACCTGTCCAATGTCGTCCATGCGGTTCTGTCGCAGTTGTCCAGGACACATAATAAAAGGTTCAATCGGGATTTGCCCACCCGACCAGCGGCAGCGGCGACAGCTCTTAAATTTTCATTTCTATAAAATTCATATTCAATGCCTTTGTGTTGACGTTTTTGTATTTTGTGTATGTACTCGTATTCTCGACGCATAAAGCCACGACTACCTTCTATAGCAATTTTGATCCTTTTTGAAGGACATAGCGTATCCCACCACCAATCACCCGAAAAACGGAAAGCAAACAGAGTTTGTGCCTTGTGGCAAACTAATTTAGTACACCCAACACTCACAGTAAATAAAGTTTGAGTTTTTGCACCGAAATCTAGGACATAAACCCGAATGCAGGGGCAGATTTGGCCAGAAAAGCGCCTTAAATAATTTTTTTACATTATCCAGATATGTATCTGAGGAAGTTTTGAATCCAAAATCTAATATCACAACTATCTGGATAAGATCTAATGTCCAGATGATTCAAGGAGATACATTAAGGTACATACATATTCATATTCGATCCTAAGATCCGGATAGTGTCGGATAAGCTTTAGACTGAAGAGAGCTGAGTCCAACCTAATCCCTTTGTCAGTTTTCATGTCTCATTTAAGTATCCCAAATCAATCATTCCTATAATTCTTAATGTTTTTTTAATCTAGATATCCATCGTTATCTAGAATAAGGTACAGATTCAGATAGATTGATAGTAGAGCCTTCGGATAGTGTTAAGTATCCAGTTAAAGGTGGATAATGTTAAATCTCAGCTGTCTCATTTTATTAACCGGATATCCTAGACTATCCTCTATATAAGCTAATTATCCGGATATAGTTTTCGATATAAAACCACATACTTCGGATATCAAGAATATTGAGACAATGAATATTCCAAAATAGACAGATAAATGTCCGGATAAATATTTGAAGAATTTGGGATTTGAAGGTTGTCATTTGCTTAATTCCGGATCTCAATTATTACTTTTGATTTTCTCTTCTTCGATTTATAATATGTTTCCGGATATCCGAGTAAAGTTAAATTTGTTCAGTTATTTTTTTAAGAATTTTCGAAAACAGTCTTTAGCCTTTTAATTTAACACCATTCCGCCACTGTACACTTGAATCCCTTATCAAGACCCAATCAACAATAGCACAAGTACCTACCAACTATAGAACAACAACTCGGGGCCAAAACCTTCCTTGATGGGGCGATATGGCATAGAATACCAACATAAACCTTAACTAACAATATTCATTTGAGTCGAGTTCGAGTGTAAACAAAAACAACCCTTCATCCGTAGACAGAGACAGTGTCGCGGAATTTATCTACGTCGCCGCCGCCCGCGCTGCCTCCTTCCGCCATCTGCCTTCCGCCTACCGACTGACGACGAACGATGTCCTTGTTTCACCTTGGCCCTATATTTCTTTTTTTTTCTCTATTTTACTTTTTATCCTTGCTCTTTGTTCGCTATTTTTCCTTTTTTTTATTTTGGGTGAATTTTATTTATAGAGCTTTTTTTTTTTAGTTGTGTGCAATATGTTCCTTCAACACGACGAAAATGAAGGCTTTTTTGAAAAAAGGATTGGAGGGAGGTAAAGAGAAGAGGAAGACGGGGTAAGGTACTTAAAGTTCTGCCGGTTTTTGTTAGTTTCTTTCCTCTGTCATTTACACCCTTAGCAGGAGTTATATTCGAGTCGAGTCGAGTACATATACAAAGGGGGAGATAATAGTTGGCTGGGTTGGGTGGTGTCCTTTGATTTGGCCAGGTTCTTACTCCAGCTTAGCAATTTGGTTGCAATAGCACATAACCACTATAACACTCTGACACATAACACAACAACGAAACAAGAAAAAAAAACAGAACAGAACAACATCAGCACACATAAAAGAGATTTTTAGGACTTAGAAAGGGCATGTTCGTGAAATAGGCTTTTCTGTGTAGTAATTTTGATGTTTCGCCTTTTTTTCTGTTGTGATGGTTTTCATTTTTGTCCTGCGAATAAATTTTCACGCTAGAAAAAAAAAAAACAACTAGAAAAAACGACAGTTTAATTGAAGAAGGTTCTACGAGGGCAATGGAAAAAAATGAGAAAGAAGAGAAACAAAAGCTTAGGAGGTTTAATCATTAACGTGCGGAGAAGGTAATTAAGTGAAATGTCAAAAGTTATATAAGGGTTGCTATTTTAATTGTGACAGAACAAGGTAAAGAGTACTATACAGCCAAATTAGGTACATGAAAATCATTTTAGTGGAACTGTGATACTTTCAAAGTTTGTGCATCAAGGAAGGTTTTGAATTGTAACAATTAAGTTAGAAATGGAAAGTTAATGTTGGATTCAGATTCATTTTGTTTAAAAAAATACCAAATTATTTTGTGTTGTCACTTTGCCAGTGTATAAGATACGAGAATTCTCAGTTCAATGTCAATAAAACGATCTGGCATATGTATGTCATTTGAACTGACGTCCTGACGACGCGAAAATGAAAAGATGAAAATGTTGACCTAATATGAAGTTTACATTACATTACATAATGTACAGAGTAAAGACACTTGCCCCTTGAGTTACTGAGGCTAAGTAAGGTGATACAACACAAGACATTATTACAAGACAGAAGGACAGAGTGGGGGAAGAACAAGAGAAAGAAAAAGCACATGACAACAGCCCGCGGTAGGTTTCGAAATGGCAACTAACCGCGCACACTGATGCTTGATTTCGGTGGTCGATGGGAACAGACCTTTTATCTGTGACTAGGCCGTTGCCTTATATATGTATATATTCGTAGGTCCTCAGACCTACGAAGTCCGTTGGTATTGCCAAGCTAGATATAGGGCCTCAAGTACTCCTACGCACCATCTTGTGTGGTTTCCAGCGATGTATTTTAGCTCCCTCCAGCTCTTTCCCAGTCTCGCAGATTCCTTCTCAACTGTTCTTCTCCACGTGCTTCTCGGTCTACCTACTCTTCTTCCTTCTTGTGTGAGTGGATTCCACTGCATTGCTTGGCCTGCAATGCAGTCATTACCTTTTCGAAGCGTGTGTCTAATCCACTGCCACTTGCACCTTCGTATAATGGTATCTATGGGTTCCTGACCTGTTCGTCTATGTAGGTCATAGTTGGAGATACGATCAGGCCAAAAAACCCGTAAGATGTTTTGAAGACACCTATTAACAAAGGTTTGCAGTTTCCTGGTTATTGTTGTTGTTATTGTCCAGGTGCTGCAACCATATAGCAGAACTGATTCGACGTTAGAGTTAAACAGTCATAGCTTTGTGTTCAAGCTGAGAGATTTGTTCCTCCAAACATTGGACAACATCCCGAACGCAGCTTTTCCTTTTCCCATATACGGCTGGTGATGTCTAGTTCGGTTCCTTCTTCAGTAGAGTCGATACATACTTTCAAGGTATTGGAAGCTTTCTACTGCTTGTTGAGCAATGTTCATCAGAGCGGATGATTGCGAGCTCCCGAGGCTGAACATCTTTGTTTTTCCCGTATTGATTTTCAGCCCCACGATTGCTGCTTCTCTCTCCACCCTTGTTACCAATTGATGGAGAACCATGATCTTATGGGAAAGCAAGCAAACATTGTCAGCGTAGTCAAGATGTTTAAGGTAAGTTGGCAGAGTCCATCTTATTCCTCCGCTTCCTGTCAAAGCCATCCGCAGTACATCACTTATCACCAATAAAACCAAGATTGGTGACAGTACGCAGCCCTGTCTGACCCCGCTGTGGACTTCAAATTCTTCAGACAACCTACCTCCGTGTAAGGCATGACATTTGGACCTATCATAAGTAGCTTTGATAAAAGCAATGAGTTTCTCCGGTATACCCCTCCTCCACAAAGTAAGCCAGATAAACTCCCTGTTGACGCTGTCGAAAGTCTTCTCGAAATCAATGAACAGCAGGTGCAGTGGTGATCGATATTCGACGTACTGTTCGATTATGATCCTCAAGCTATTCATATGATAAATGCAGGAGGACCCAGTGCGGAAGCCTGCTTTTTCAGCGTCAGATACCCCTTCAGTTTTCGCACTTAATCAAGTTTTGAGCTTGACAATCATTCTCTTTTTCCACTCTTCGAGAAAGAATTATATATGAAGTTTAAATTTTATAATACATGATAACAAAAACAAAAAATTATTTAAAATCAACTTTTACAAATGAATTAAATTTTTTTTAATTTTGTATTGCAAAAAGTGGAGTAGTTTTAATGGCGACAGTTACTTTATTCTGTCAGATTAAATTTGACAGTTGTTCTCAATCTACATCATGGAAGACAATAACTTAAAATTATTTTTCTTTTCAATTTGAACAACATCTTAGATGTTGGCAACCATGAACAAAATAATTTGACAGTTGGCATTTTAGAGCTTTCAAAAATGGTTATGATTTTAAAACTTCACTTGTCATTTACATTAGTTGGGAAGAAATAAATTCACAAAAAATGTCAGAAATCTTATTGTTTATGACATTACTTTTAGCTTTCCAAGTCCCATCGAATGAAATCAACAACTCTCAGATTGGTGGGAATTCATTTTCAGAACTCAATTTTGTCTCTTTTCTCCTAAACTTAAGCCCAAATTAAAATGTCACAAAACAAGAATTATTACTTTGCCACAAAATTATCCATCAAAATGTAAATTGGAGATTAAACAGGTTTTAAAATAAAATCCAAAAACACGAATTTTTCATTCCAAGATAAAGCTTCTTGAAATTTATTTCGACAACTACATAATTCTTACTACCGCATCACTTTTTCCCCCCAAAATGCAATTATACCTTGGAACCACTCACTTTATATCGAAAACACGATTAACCTTTTTGGCCCATCCCAATACACTTCCAATTAAAACTGTGTTTTTTTTTAAATGGAAAAACTGTACCTCAATGACAAATATCAAAGCATATTTTGTCATCTCTGGTATGGTTCATTTTCATTTTAAGCAATAAAGTCACACGTTGTTGTCGTCGTATAGTACGTGATTTGTTGTGTTGTCTTGTTTCGTTACGTTTCACACATGCCAATCTATATACGAGGACTATACATTTATAAATAGATGTACAATGTACATACTCGTATGTATGTATGTCGTCCTTTAGCAATCTGCATATAAGCAAAAAAGCATCTTCTCAGAAAGAGTATCCGTTTAAACTTTTTTGTGTGTTGTGGTAGTTTCAAAACCAACGTAGGATTCCAAATGACTAAGTCTCGGTTGGTCTCTCCATCTCGGATTCCTTATTCCTTCTTCCTGGTCCCCTTTCCTCTCTGTAGCTCTTTGTACATTATATTACCGAAGTGATATATAATGTTATGTGTCTAAATTCAAAATGCCAAAATGGTGTCTGTATATCATGGAGTTTGACATATCTAATCAAGAAGCTGATTTCGATGTCTTTTCGTCTTTGTGGTTTTGCATATACTTGTACAATTTACATACACCTATATACACTCTTTATCCTTACATTACACACATACATAATACATATGTATGTATATGCAGAGTTGGGAATAATGACCAAGTTTTGTCCATGAGTTGAATAGTGATTTCCTAGTACCGAGTATACGCCAGAACTACAGGGTGTTCTCTCTTTTTTTTCAAATTGAGCTCATATTTTAAATTTTAGATGGTCCAGGAGAAGGACATTGTTAATTAAGTATGACCAGGTGATAACACAATAACCAATCCAAAAAAACTGAAAAATAATGTTCAAAAATTCAGCATCAAGATAAAAACGTATTCCCCCAACACCAGCGTATTGTTTTAAAAATGTTTTAATGAATAAAAAAAATTTAATAGTATGTCCTTTTTTATTAAAAGAAATCTAAGATATTTTCAAATTATAATGTTAATTAGTAAACTAAAAACTTTTTCTATACAATTGTAACTTTTCACGAGAACAAAATTTGTTTAGAAAAATTCCATACAAAAACAGATGTTTCCTTTTTTATGAAACACCCTGTAAATATGTCAATACCAAAAAATTATGAAATATTTATATATTGTTCATTGGAGCTTCTCATACATAATATGTGACTTGGATGTCTTTCTATTGAACAGTATTTCGAAATAGTACATTGTACCTGATGTACGTACATACAACGTGTGTATGTGTATATATTTTATATCTCAATCATCTGGAAGTGATCAATAGCATGTTTCCCTTAAATTCAGGATATATGTGAAGGAAATTTGACCTATTACGAGTGGACGAGCAGCACACACTGCACACAACAATGCGTTGTTCATCTGCAATCTGCACTTTACGGTCTGCATCCGATATCAAATCGATAGGATACAAAATCAATGCCATATCAATATGAAGCAGCACTTTCGTATAAAACCACAGAGATGTGATAATTTCTATAGATTCTCTTCATTTAGTTCACTGAATTGTATATGCACCTTTCTGTATTGAAAACTCTTCGAAGGAGGTTCCTGAATGTGGCCAGCAACTGGAGCGAGTCATTTTAATTGACCAATCTAACTAATATGTAGGTACAACGTAACAATCTATCTCCAACTCTGATGGAGAAACTTAAAGCTTGAATGAATGGTCGAGATTATATATTATGATGGGCATCAGGCACAGGCACAGTCACAGGAACAGACACAGACACAGACATATCATCATCATCGAACATCCTTGAAACTAAATATAGAAATATGAATCAATATGTCCAGTCCATAGACTGCGTCCAGGATGTCTTGAACAGAAATTTGTTGAGAAATATGATTTTGTAATATTTCCAGTCGTCCTTTCATCATCCCAAAATACAATCAGTTTTGATTGATATCGCTATGGAGTCATTTTGATGAATATAATTCGTTAACGTGTTTTTGGTTTTGAGCATAATATCGGTCGACCGCATCAACTGATGGGATAAAGTGCTCCTCTGATTTCTGCCACTATTTGGTTGAATTACTTGTGATAACCACATCCCAACTTGTGTTGTTTATGGTTTAGCAATGAAATTATTGGTTATTGTACGGTAAATTGTAATATTTTTTTTATTATTGAAATATTCTAAAATGTGGTGTGGTTTGGATTGTGGTTGCTGGAATAATTTTGAAATTCAACAGAAATTTAATAAATTTATATTTTATTTATTTCTGCGACTTATGAATTTGGTAAACTTAAGATTTTTAGATTTTTATTTCAGTACAACATTTGAACATTTAAGCACAATTATACTTGACATGCGGAAAACTTGATTAAGGAAATAAGTACTCAAGTATCGTAGTAAGAAAATTACATCAAAAAAGGAATATACTATTGAATTTACTTTTGACAAGGTCTGAGTTAATTTTGGAAAATGTTTACCTCAAAAACAAATTCTTAATACAAATAGAAAAAAAAAATTAAGGGTATTAAATACATTATTCATATATTTAAGTAAACGAAATGAAAATCCAAGAGATTTTCCCTTCACTAATACCACCCCCATATACTAATCTCCCCAATTTGAACCTTGAACAATAATACAATACTTTTTTTTGTTTTGAAAAAATAAGTAAACAAAAAAAAAGAAAATAGACTTATCCCTTGGCAAATTATAGGCTTCCATTTCTAGTCTCACTCTTTATCCCTCTCTCGCTCTTCGAGTAAATTGAACATCAAAGCTGTTTAGATCTATAAAATCCTTTTGTTAGTCCTTCTTATAATACAATTCAGGCAGAAGGTAATAACAGAATAAAATGTGCGTATTTTATACAATTTCATAAGGTAGACGTAAAGTACACACAATGAAATTCCCAAAATAAACCAATTTCAATCCCGGACAAGATACACATACACTACACAAGGCACCTTAATTTTCTCACCCTTACAACAAATAATAAATTGTCCATCTGAAATAATATAAGCTTCACAAAAACATAAACTATATGTATGTAGGACGTACGTACCTTTTTTTGTTGGTTAAATAAAATGGTAGATTTTGTCTTTTCATTTTGACAGAACAAAAAAAAAAAAGAAAGACTATGTTTTCCTTTTTGGCTATTTAAGGATTTTTTTTGGCAAAAAAAAAATAGAACGAATCCAGGATACCCTAGCTGAACCTAATGCCTCTGCCTCCATCTCAACCCCTGAAGACGCAAAATTTTTAGGTGAAGCCTCAAAATCAGATTTTCTTTCCAACATGAAGGGGAATTGTTCAGGTTTTGGGTAGACCTTTAGGGGGTTTACGACTCTTCCAACACTTTATTCCTGGCTTGAGGTAAATCATTTTCTACTCTTAATACTGTGATCTCTTTTTTTTTATTAATTTACACCAAAGATTCTATAAATTAGAATGATTTAAGGTTTAAGAACTAAAGATTGCAGATGTCATAAGAATACAATTTCTTGCGAATCCAATCGTCATAAATCGTTGAATGAATGAATTAATTTCAATGATTGTGTTCATGAAGACTGGTTCTTAAAAAAGGATTGCAATCATTTGACTGCAACAATGAATAAAAATAGAGCACCTCGACGGACAACCAATTTAAAGGGTTACCAATTTCAATGATATAGAAAGAACCTGATACAGCTGTCTTGAGAATTTTTTTAATTAAAAAAAAAAAAAAAACAGAAAGTTTATTATTCTTGAAGATGGAAATATTTTTTAATTATAATTTTATTTGTTTGAACATTTTTGAAAATCTTGCTTTGTGGTTAGTGGTTGTCTTTATTATATTAGATTTTATAAGAAGGCTACCTTAAGACTAACTTATTCTATTAAAATTGAAGGCACCTTAATTTCAAAAGAATTATAAAATATTAAAAAAGAAACTTAATAATAAAAGTGAAATATTAAATTGTTAAGGGATTTTTCAAATTATTCATTTGAAAGAAAGAATACTTATTTTTTTAATTCTTTGATGTTTAATTTCTTATTTCTTACATAATATAACTTTTATGTTATAAGGATCATACTTTCCAATTCATAAACATTTTTCATTAGCTTTTTGTTATATGTATGTATGTAGCATGAAAACAAATTAAATCTATGGATGGAATTTTTTATTTCTACAGAATTAAGAGATACGATGTATGTTCAACCATTAAAACAAAAAATATAAAATACTTCATTGAATAATTGAAAACAATTTCGTATGAAATCAACGAACAAAGGAATAATGAAATGGAAACGAAAAATTCCAAAGATATCAACATTTCATGGTTCATTTGTTCATAAATCGTAAAAATGAAAAACGAACATTGACCATTGACATATCAATTTCAGGAACAGATGAGATTTTATTGAATTGGAAATTTTTATCAAAATCAGTTCTGGTTAAATAATTTTGGATAATTAAAATACATACATAAAAAAAATCCTTGGTTCGACCTTGTCTGCAATGTAGCTCGAAAAACAACTTTTAAATATCTTAAGTCGTTTACAAAATTTAATATTGGTTTATTCCGGAATAAATACACTGTTGCAAAAAAAAAAAAACTATGAGCGATGAAAAAACGTGAATACTATCAGAACATTATTACTCAACTTCATTCTGTCAACACTTGAAAAGAATGGTGGAGATTAGAAAAAGATATTGGTGGAGACAAATCAAATTCAACAATTCTGTTAACTACAGAAAAGTTTAAATCCCATTTTCAACTACTCCTTTCGGAACCAGAAGAGGTTATACCTTCGTATCCTGATATACCTGCAATTAACGTATCGCAAATGGATCGTAACATAGAGAAGGACGAGATTGTTTTAACCATCACCACTTCTTAAAATACAAAAAAAAAACCTGGTATAGATGGGATACCGTAAGAATTTAATAACAATACCAGTCCAGCACTGATTAATGAAATATTACAGGTTTTTCAGCGACATTTTTGAAACAGCGCAATCATTTCAACCTCATTCAAACAATCGCTAATATATCCGCTATTGATAGTGCTTCTAAACTGTAAATTCTTATAGACAGTTTTATTAACTACTGCGCCAAATGGAGTTTAACAGTCAATCTTGACAAATCAGAAATAGTGATCTTTCGAAATGGAGGTCGGAGAGCAGTACAAGAAAAATGGTTTTTTGGTGGTGTCGAGATAGCTGATAAAAACCAATATAAATATCTTGGAGTTATTTGAAATTATAATATGTCTTGGACGGAACACCTCAATAATAGATTAAGTATTTCGAAAAATGCTATAAATTCAACATGGTAAAAATATCTGACACTCAGCTAAATTTGAAATCCATGATGTGGTTTCAAGATCAATTATGTTGTACTGTGCACAAGGAGTATGGCCAAGTCTGTGGAGAAGATTCAACGTTTTTGTCTGAAAAGATATTTTCTTCTTTCAAATAACACACCAAATAATTTATTACACTTAGAAACGGGACTTCCAAAATGGTTCGTGACAACCCTTAAACAGCTTTGTTCATTTATATCCAGAGTCATGGAGCTACCGAATAATAGATTAATTTCCCAAAATTATTTCGGAAATTTGTATTCGTAAGAGCATCTACTGGGCCAATGAATGAAGAGTGTTTTTTTTGGAATCGTCAATTCAATGCCATGAATGCGTTTTTTAAATATGTAACTTAAGCTCACAATTTCTTATTTAAGTGTTTATGCCTTTTTTAAACTGACAGCAACTTATCTTAGTTAATGTCAAATTAGTTTTAAAACCAGCAAAACTGTTCTTATATAATAACATGAATTATAGAAATAAAAATTATTTTACTACTACTACTACATAATGTATACAAAAAATAGAAAATTACAAATTATGTGATTATGAATATTTTAAATTTCAACGAAAAGATTATGGAATTCAATATGTACTTTTAAAAGAAGAAATCTATATATATATAAATGAATCCCGGCTGGACCGATTTCACTAATTCTTTTTTTGTTGTATTTGTTATTATTAGGAGAAGGTTCTTATGTAAGAAAAAATTTCGAAAGTTGCACAGGAAACAAGAAGATTTTACTTTTTTTAATAAAATAATGGCCACGCTATAACTTGAGAACGACTAAACCGATTTCGTTCATCTTTCTTTTAAATGTTTTCTAATGTTTCGTAGAAGGTTTGTCAATAAAATAAAAATAAATTGCCAAAAAAGTTCCAATCAAGAAAATTTCCGATTTTTCTTGATTTCTCAAAACCCATACTTTTCATTTGACGTTTCACAAGGATAAAGCAGTAGCTGTACGTTTTTGGTCAGTTTGTACGCATTCCCGCATAACGTTAGATGTTTGTGTGCATGAACGTAGTCATTTTTAGCAACGATCAACCAATTTTGACTTAGCGGTCAATAAAGATGTCAATATTTTTGATATATAAGAAAAGTCGTGTTAGTTATACAATTTATAACTCAAGAACGGCTGAACCGAATTGGTTGAAATTTGGCACATTGACAGTTTATAGCCTGGAAAAGCAAATAGGCTGATGGTTTCAACAACTAGGACATGAACTTTGGTTGTCCTGCCGCTCGATCCACTTTTAAATACACTTACAAAGTACATCGGCATCGGGCTATCTAGAAACTATAAAAAAATTGTAAGCGAAGACGTTTTAATTCCAAGAATTCCTCTAATTCCCAACGACATGCAGTCGCTAAGTGTATACAATCACAGTTAAGAACATTGTCTGTAGGGTCAGCTATACTTAATAAAGAAATTAACTTTATTCAGATAAAAAGGTAACAGATATTTCTTGATTATAGGGCGGTACGAAGTTTGCCGGGTCAGCTAGTTATTAATAAATTATATATCTAGACAAATAATAGAAAAATAATTTTTTTCTCAAAAAGTTTTAGGACAACTTATAATGAACATTGTTTAAAAAGAGATTTTTAATCAATTATGGAATCTATTTTTGTTTAAAAAAAGAAGACTAGATAGTTTATATCAATCGATAGAAACAATGTTGATTAAAATCGATAACTAATAAATGTCAAAAAGATGATTCGTATTTTCATCAATGTCAATTAAATTAAATTAAAGAAAGATTTTAATAAAAAATGATATGATATCGATGGAAAACATTCTTAAAAAAACTATCGATAGAATTTTGAAAAAAATCTATAATTTCAAAACTGATTTCAATAGAATCAATACTGATTGCGATTATTCAAAGATGGATACTTTCAGCATAAATTTTGCATTAATAGTTATCGATGACATTAAAATCGATATAATCGAAAGTTTCTGCTTTGATCTTCAAAAATGCTGTCAAGGGTCAAATATTTCAAATATTTAATGCTGGCGGCATTATCGGGCCGTATTATTTCCACAATGAGGCCAGTTACTGTGAATGGTGTTTGCTATCGTGAGATGATAACGAACTTTTTATGGCCCGATTTGGAAGATATGGATGTGGACGATATGTGGTTTCAACAAGACGGTGCAACTTGCCACACAGCTAACGCAACAATGGCTCTTTTGCGTGATAAATTCAATGGCCGTGTTATCTCACGTGGTGGTGACCGCCAAGATCATCGACACCGTTGGACTTTTTCTTTGGGCTTTGGTGTTATTTAAAAGAAAAATTGTACGTCAATAAGCCAACTACAATTCAAGAGCTAAAAGATGAGATAATTCGGCACATTAACGGAACTATGCCTCAGCGTCATAGTCATCGAAAATTTTGACCATAGATGTAGGTGTGCCGCAGATATCGCGGCAGCCATTTCGTTGATATTTTCTTCCATACATAAATTAAACCATACCAATTTTATCATAATAAAAATATATGACAACAATTTCCTAAATAATTTGTGTTTAATTCAAAATCAATATCGGCCCTTAAAATTTAACCACCCTTTAAATAATGACAGAATATGAGTCTGTTTGACGGGATATGAAAACTTAAGAACTCATTAACCAGTTAGCTGTCAAGATTAAGTTTCAGTTACAATGTGTTCAAATTTAAAGATGACAACAAAATATAAGTTTAATTATTATTAAATTGACATTTGACATTTTAACTATTTGCGAATTAAGTTTTAATAACCGGTTGACCGCCGATATTTCAACACAAATCTAACACTGAATATCTTCCAGAATCTGCATCTTGAAAAACTGAATTCTTAAAAACAAAAACCACAATAGAAAAAGTAGAGCGTATTGAAACAAACATTTTAATTAAAAATTCTAAATTTCTACTATGAATTTTACATTACTTATTTGTTTTTAACCCGAAATTATGAAAATTTGTGTTGTCTTTTAAGTCTAACCAAACTCATCTTACATTTTTTTTTTTTTTTTTTTTAATATAATATAAAATAAAACTTCAAAGCTTTAGGGAACTTAGATAACTCCCCCCCCCCATATTATTCATGCAGTTTTTAGTACGAGGAAATTGGAATCCTTACGTTGTTTCTTTTTAATCAAACACACAAACCACGAATACAAAACAAAGAACACAATAAAGAACATGTTATGCAGACTCACGTAAATACATACATATGTATGTATGTATGGATAGTTGTGGTTGTGTGTGTGTGTGTTTGTGTGATGTGAATTTATTTTAAATGTGGGTTCGTTAAACTGAACCAACAAAAGCCGGAACAGGAAAAGTTTGGTGAGATGTGTACGAAGCCCGAAGTACACATCATCATCACCATAAACCTGTACTGGACGAAAAAAACAAAAACAGACATCTCATTCGACATCGTCAGGACTTCAAGGAAATGCAATACAAAGAAAAAAAAAAAAAAAAACGAAAAACACATAGCACAGAATAAAAGATAGGAAGGTATATGGCTGTTTCCGGTTTGTCAGTTGTTGGTTGTTAAATGCAAACAAAGATGGCGGGCGGTACACACAGTTGAGAGTTAGGTTGATGCATTTTATACGAGTAAAGACGTAGACACCAACAGACACAGGATGGATGGGATATGGCGTCAGCAACGATAATAATAATTATTATTGTTATAGATGCATACGAGGATGGTGATGCTGACGGAGACGAGGATGCATGGTGGCGGCGTAGCGGCGGCGGCGGCCACAACAGCATTGTATTACACTAGTACCTTTGTGGTGTTTGGATTTCGGCTTAAGTTGTTTTTGAAACAAGGAAGAGAAGCAAAAGTGGTTTTTAAATATAAAACATTATAAGAGAATAATTAAACCTGAGTACACATACACGCCATGAATTTTAAAAATTGAAATCATATGGAATAAAGATTGAATATGTTAATTAAAAACAGCTTTAAAGGTACCTATATATTATTAGGTCATATTTAACTAAAATCAAATTTTCGGATATTATTTTTGAAAATAGAAAAATTGAAATATATAATAAATGTTAACACAGTCTAAAAATGAAACTAATAAATCCAAAAAAATTTTTTGTTTCATAAAATTAGAACTTAACTTACAACTTTTAAATGTATACCTTCTTCAAGACATTCAACAATATGCCCATATAACATGTAATTTAAGTTTTAAAGGTCAACACACGCAAACACTCATACCATATAATTTATTAAATTTTACGATGTCATACATCTGCACAAGTGATATGCACAAACATACATATGTATGTACATATGTGAGTGTGTAGTGTATTTTTTTATTCTTATGTATACACATGTACATATGTATTCACAACTCTTTGATGAAAATATAGAAATAATTTGGATTTTATTAATAAAAATAAATAAGCTCCTTGAAAAACTTTACGACTATACGACAACAAGGACCAAGACGACAACGACGACGCGACGCACGACAAGGACGCACGGTATTATATTTTTTACGACCATCATAATAACGCCTTGCTCTGATATATCTCGATCTTTTAATAACATTCATTTTTGGTCTCAGCTGTGAATGAAAACGTTATTAGCTCTACCGCCCCCCCACCCACTATCCCGTCTAAATAAAATTTCTCTTTTTTTATGATTCAAGCAAAAAATAAAAACAACAGAAACTAAAGGTAAGTCAAGTCAAGAAAAAGGAAAAGGCAAACAAACAAATTTTATTTTTATGGAGCTTCTCTTGGGATTTAAACTTCTAGAAGGTGGCATAAAAAAAAAATATGCAACAAAGGTTTAATATGAGTCCTGGAATAATAAAAGACGTGTTCCATCATTCATTTAATATCTTCAACATGTTATTATATTCAAATTTTATTTGATATTTTTTTTGTTTACGGTTGATTTAAGTTTATTTTTAAGGGCCATGAAAGAGGTGTCAATCTACTCGGTGTCAGGGACAATTGACTTTTTGATTTTTATCCTAATCTGATGAGGAAAAAAAAAATGGTTGCTCGGCGCAAGAAAAAACGAAGTGAAACAGAAGTTTCATCCTTTTCAGTGAACATAATTTTAAACAAGTATCGGATTAAATTTTCGATATTTATATACTTGCCGGATTCTTAGCAATTTTTAATAGGAATGCGATTTTTTTGTATATATTATTTTAATAATGAATGGAATAATCATAGTATACGGACTTCGAGGTATTGGATGAGTCATTTTCAGACCATATGTCAATATTGTTGTATCCTTTTCAATCAATCAGAGATAGCTAAAGGACTCAAAGTTTGGTATAGTAACAAAGAAATATTGATGAGGCCCTACGAAATCATGAAGTTGCGAATTTCAACGATCTATAGGGAATTATTGAACCAACATATTCACAGAGTAGGTTAAATAAAAAACGCTTAGCATTCAGAGAGCCCTGGTAGTTTGATGAAAGCTGTAAAAAAGCAAGAGATGTCCTGAACCTATTCCTGGCTTAAACTTTTAATTTGTAATTAATTTAAAAAAATTGCACCAAATATAATGTTGACAGCAATCTTAGCCCTCAAGTTCTACAGAACCATTTTCAACATCTTTTGAACCACACCACAAAGAATACATCTACGCCCCACCTGGCCTTCACGACCCGATTCTAGATTCGCCGATCACTATGGAAGAGGTTTCTCTTATCGTTAAAATACTCAAGGATTGCAAAGCAGTTGAATCAGATAGGATACCTGTTGAACTATACAAATAATGGATCGAATAATCTTATTGCATAGTTGACCAGCCTAATGAACAAGGTTATTGAAGATGGTGTTATCCCTGAACAGTTTAAGGAAGCTTTGGTGTTCCCAATTTACAATTTACAATTAACAGAGGTATTTATCTTCTAAAAATGTCTCCTACAAAATTTTCACCTCAATACTGCAAAATCGACTGAAAAAATGGATATCGTCAAAAAATCTTTTAAGTGTATTTCAAGCGGGCTTAAGAGCGAGTTACTCTACTATTGATCATATTTTTGTGTTCAAAAGTATTGCTGACTCGTACCTTGTAAAAAGCTTTATGCTCTCTTTGTGGACTTTAAAGCAGTTTTTGAAATCGTTGACCAGAATGCCCTAATATGCAAGCTGTATGGGCTTGGAATGTCCTTAAAATTTGGCCAACTTATTCAAAATATTTATCGACATACGAAATCGTTACTTTGGAATGGTGCTTATCAATCTAAGTGGTTTGCGACTATATCAGGAGTAAGACAAGGTTGTCCACTTAGCCCCCATCTATTTGCATACTTTTTATTGACGACTTGGTCTATTGCCTACCTGGTGGTATTGGATTTGGGGGACTTCAAATTAAGTCCCTTCTTTTCGCAGATGATGCATAGTAATAATGGCAAACTCACCTGAATTTCTACAATTAATGCAAAAAAAAGCTCCAAGAATTATGTAAGCTCTCGAATCTTGTATACGAAAGGATGGAGGCAGAACATCCGCTAAAGAGAAATGGTATACAAATATCTTGGCATACTATTCACACATAATATGAAAATGGATAAACCTTTAAAGAATAAATTATCTATGTCGAAAATAGAACTAAACGATACTTGGAAAAATTGCTTTAACAACAAATTCATAAGGAACAGTATCAAATATCTTGTCTTCGAAACTGTAGCGGAATCAATCCTCTTATACATATGATGCACAGATATGGGGAGGTTCAGAATATGAGTCGGTCAAGAAACCTTGAAGGTACTACCTCAAAAGAGCATTTCACTTCCCTCCCAACTCACCGATTTATATATGCTTATGATCGAGACTGGATTGCCTCCGTTGCTAATTTAGACACTCAAACTTAAAGTTGACTACGTTCTTCGTAACATGCAATTGCCAGAACACCGGCTTCCTAGAACTGTTTCCATCCATATGGTGCGAAGTAAAAGAAGATCTTTTAAAGACTGGGCATGTTTAGCTGAAGAGTGTAGAATTGTTCTTTGCACACAGATCTAGAAGAACCAAGTACTGCGAGGACTTACTGTATGATCTAGTAAAAAAAAGTTGCAGTAAGATCTCTTCATCGATCTATATATGTATATTCGCCTGGATATTGCTTACAATGAAATCAACTACTTCAAGGACGAATATGATATAAACACTATTTCAATGATGTTTCTAGTCACTGAAGCACAAGGAATGGTAGATGTCTTCAAGCAGCATTTCCAGCAACTGCTAAACGGACATCTCCAAGAGCAAGATACGGGGCATGAACAACACCCAGAGCCAAACAACAACGAACTAGTCCCTCCACCCAGTATAGAAGAGATTGATTTTGCTATCAAAAAGCTAAAAAAACAACAAGATCGCCGGTTCCGATCAACTTCCTGAGGAACTATTTAAACACGGTGGAGATGTGCTGATAGGTAGCATATATCATGTCATCAATAAAGTTTGGGTAGAGAAACGAATTCCCGACGACTGGTCCATATGCTCGATCTTCAAAAAAGGCGATCCTATGTCCTGCAGAAATTACAGGGGCATATCCCTGCTTAATGCCGCATATAAGATCCTATTCAACGTATTGTGTGAGCGTCTAAAGCTCTTCTACAACACTATAATCGGCAAAAACCAGTGTATCTTCCAGCCCGGCAGATCGACTACAGACCAAATCTTCACACTCAGACAGATCCTGAAAAAGACCAAAGAATTTCAAGTCGAGACACATCATCTTTTCGTCGACTTTAAAGCAGCATATGATAGCATCCATATTGCCAAGAACTCTATAGGGAACTCGGTTGTGTTGTGTAACTCTGGCAAATAGAAGATGCAACGTACAACTAGGAAATAATTCTTCTGAACTTTTCCAAACTTGTACAAGGTTTCAGCAAGGAGATGCGCTATCATGTGACTTCTTCAATATCGTTTTGGAGTAGATGGACCGCAGATCCGGAGTCAATACGGAAGAATTACTCTAGGAAACTGCTGCTGCTCCGGTTTAGCAAAACAAATGGGTTCAAAACTCCTCTCTCGAAAGACAAAATGCTTGCTCTACAAAACTCTTATACTGCCAGTCCTGCCCTGCTATATTGTGCTGAGTGTTGGACGATAAGCAGCTACTATTGGGGTCTTTCGAAAGAAAAAATTCTTCGTTGGATATTTGGTCCTGTGTGCGAAGGAGGCGAATGGAAAAGAAGATACAACCGCGAACTCTATGAGCTGTACACGTCGACTTTATTGGCTCGGCCAAATCGAGCCAATGGACAACAACGCTCCAGCTAAGAGAATCTTCGAATCCCATCCCACCTGGTTCGAGACGACAAGGAAGACCTATCCATTGCGGATTCCAGAACGCTTGGTCTGGATGACTGGAAACAAAGTGCTCGGGATGGCAGAGGATGGAAGGCCATCGTGTCTCAGGCAGAGATCCTACATGGATCGGGAGCCTGATAAAGTAAAGTAAGTAAAATTTAATTTATAAAACACACATTTATATAGAGTAAAAGTGGATTGTAAATATGGCAGACGGCAAACGCAATGATCAAAAGATTTTGTGAATCATTAAACTTGTATTTAATATCTTAAAAATATGAATCAATTAAAATCTAATCTAAATCTTATCTCAAAACCTAATCTATTTAAATAATTATGTTATCTTGTCTGGTTTTTTTCTTATGAACAACGTTCTTTCAAATTTTATGAGCAGAAAAAATAAAAATCCTCAAAGGGATATTTTTTAAAAATAACATACATATTTTTATCTATATTTTTTAATATTGTAGCGTACACCTGAAAATATTAAGATTCTTAATCAAGCTTGAAGAAAGCCTGATAGTCCGTGTAAACCAGCTTAGTGAAGACTAACCTCCAATCTTCGAATCGAGTCTCGAAAAACCCGAAGTTTGTCGGAAACTAACTCATCTCTAAGTAGCCATTTCCTTAATCTTTCTTTTTTATCTCAACCTCCAAAGTGGAAAGACGTGTCTAAAAAAAAATAAAAAACTATAAAACCCTTTAAAAAGTTATATATATTTTTAAATAAAGTACATACATCCACGGTAAGATTAAAAAAAAAAGAAAGATGATTTGTAACTAAACAATAATTTACAAAAAAAAAAAAACAAATTTTAGATAAGGTGTTCAGATAGATTGAGATATCGAATTAGAACCCAAAATCCACGGAGGAAGAATTTAAGAAATCAGGGATAAAATCAAGCAAACCCTAAAAATTTTGATTTAAAATAAATCATATTTAAATAAGTATAAAGGTACGTACATAAATACAATACACACAAAAAAATGTGAAATTTAATGACAAAAAAAAAACGTTCACAGATTTCTGCGGACGTAGCTTGTCAGAAGTGGATACATGTTCTCTTAAACCACGACAGTGCGTCCGCAAATCTCGAGTGTGTTACTCCACCTAGCGATTCCGTGATAAGAAACAAAAAAATATCCAGAAATCCAAACTCCACACTAAATACCACGTGCAACAAACCGCACGAAACCATTAAGACAATACAAAAACCATTGACAAAAAAAAAACCAACAAGACAACAAATATACTACGTAAAACAAAAACCATAACCAGCCTAAACATAAAAGTAATCCAAAGAATGTTAAAATTGTAAAATTTAAATTTGTTTGTGTTTTTTTTTAAAGTAATATTTTTGTTTAACCTAAGTAAAGTGTAAGTAATATTTGCCACGGAAATAATTAATAATTTTACTAAAGCAAAGCAAAGTGAAAATTTAAATTGAAAAAGTTCAACACCCGAAAACAACGAGGGAAATTTGTGGCCACAACTTTCATCGTGACGGGATAAACGTAAGTACCAAATTGTACACCATACTATATTTCTTTGGCAAACATACATACCAATTACTAATAAAAAAAAAAAAATCTACACACAATTTTTTTTAAATTAAGAACATTACAATCATTAAATTTTCTATATAAAAATATAAATTTACACATAAAAAAAAAAAAAAACAAATTAACACAAAAAAACAAAATACACATTTTGGCATACATACATTTATACAGTACAATTACACAATTTTTTTTTCGAAATCATATGTTTTATGAGAGCAAATCCTCTTTTTTTTTTTTGTTGGTGCATTTTATTTCTCTTCATTCAATATATTTAGTTTTTTTTTTAACTTAAAATTTTAATGTTTAAATTAAATGAATTTCGTTTGCGTTAAATAAAATTAAATCTATAAGATAAAATGAATATTTTATTGGAATAAATATCTTAAGCTATTCGGGAATGTAGTTGTTTATTCGTGAGAGGATTGCCTAAAGGGGTTATCTTAGTGAACCTGGGGAAGAAGATAACCATGGTGTACCCATTATTGGTACAAGAGAGGGGGGTAACTTCCAAATGTTTCGAAACCACCTGAAACATAAGTCAGCCCTGTTCATTTCCTTTTTTTACTTTCTCTTCACTTTTCTATATTTTTTTTCTTTCTTTCAATTCTCTTCTATTTCTTACACTCTCTTTAATCATATTAAATGAACACAAAAGAAAACATACAGGCACGATATCATGTGTGCTTAGGGTATCAGCAGCAAGATCCCACCCCACCGTCGAGCTAATGCCTGTGCGATCGCTAGCGTGCCTACAGCTGCTAAGGATATAGGTCAAACGACACCTTTTCATACCACCTGATATACCTACCTAAGTAAAGATAATCTTTAATAGTTTATTCACAATATAAAGTTGAATTAAGTATCAAGATGTATTTTGTACAATCTAAAACTATTTTTTAAATTTTATTTTATTTAATGTTGCAATGTTTTACTGTTAAAAAGTCTGAAGATTCATATACAAAAATATATTTAAAAATTAAAGACACTTATTTAATGATTTAAAATTCTAGGAATGATTGTGTCTCTATTTTCATCCTGAATAAAATTGTTGACTACATTTTTGACATTCTTTTAAACAAACAAGTATCTTGCTGTCTCTTATATCACTAGAATATTTATCAACTGTATATGTATGTGAGATTTATCTTAAATATTTTCTTAGAATTTTTGATGTATCAAAGATGATAAAGTTACGCTTAAATAATTTTCTATTAAATTTCATAACAAAAATCAAAAATTTATCTTGAATTTCACAAGAATGTTTGTCAAGGATACAAAAGTATTATATATGTATGTATGTACAATGTACATACATAGAACTATATCTCTTCCAGTCTTGACAAGCAATCAAAAATTGTATAAAACAGCAGAAAAGTCACATAGAAATAAGAGACGATAAGGATTAACAAAACAACAACAACAACAACAAAGTAAATCATGAGTTAAATGAACATAGACACCTATACCAACCCTCATCCTATATATCCTTAAATTACTTTTTTCTTCATCCTGAGTATCTTTTTGAGTAAGATTTACTGATGTTGTCCTCTTTAAGATAAAAATAGCTTTTGAATTTCTTGTTTTTCATCCGAAAGCAACAACAACAATATCTCACACTAAAACTGTTCAATTATGAGATTTATGTTCATATATCCGGTGTCATTTTTTATAAAGTTTAACACACTTTAACTCCCACTCTCTCAATAGTTTCAAGGACTTTGTCCTTTTTGGTTGTCATGACATTTACCTGGAAATTGAAATAAAAAAAAATAAAAAATAAAGCTGCAGAGATTTTTGATTTCTTTTGTCTGTCATTTTTTTTTTTTTTCGAAGTTTTTTATGATCAAAGTTTTTTGTAAATAAGATTAAAGTCTTATGGTTTATTTTCGAAGGACATTAGATATAATGTGTGCTTGCCTCGTAAGACGCATGAGGGTTAAAAAGTTTGTTACTGTAGTAATTCATGAGAACCAAAAAAAAGAAAAACATGATAGTTTATTTTGAAATGTCATAAACTTTAAGGAAGACAAAATTGTTACTAAGAAATTTATAATAAAAAACAAAACAAAAAAAAAAATACTTATGATAGGACCAGTCTGAAAAATAAGGTCGAGTTTTGTATCTCAAATTGTGGGGAAGGGACTTTTTGAAATGACAAAAGTTTTTAGAGATTTATTAAATTTTTCACATTAGTTTTAAATTTTGGTCGATTTGTTTAGTGATTTTGATTTATTTTCATTTTTTTGGGAATGTTTTGAACAATAAAAGTATAAGGACTCTACATTATGTATTCTAAAGTTTAAAGAAACATTTTTCTACATTTTGTTTAACGTTTAAATGGTGTTTGATATTTGTGGACTACTTTTATATAATGACAGAAAAAAATAAGAAGAAACAAAGAGAAGCGTTTTCTTTTCAAATTATGGTTTTATGATACCAACGTGACAACCCTGATTTAAAGCTAAAAAAAAACTATTTGTTTTCTAAAAGAAAATTCCTTAAATAAATTCATGCATTATTAATAAATATTTTGTGTACCAGTTTTAATTTTTTAATTATTTTAAATTTCGACAAAATTCTAACAATAATATTAAATTTTAACTCTGATAGAATTGTTTGATTATAAAATCACATCTATGACAATGAGTAAAGAAAAGGACTTAATTAATTCATTTTAAGGTTTATAAAGCACCTTAGAATAATACAGTGCCCTCTATATACTCATACCTCATCCAAAACATAGACATTCTATCATCGTCAAAAGGATCTCTTTTAAGTCTTCTATCTCCATTAAACGCTGGATGTCGTTTTGTTTTCTGTTTTTTCTTTTCTTTGAGTTGGTATAACTTATCACAATATAAGACTCAAGAAATTAGGCCAATTAATTCTAAGCTTCCTCTCATCATATTGTAATATTCTTCATGTCCTCTATGTTGGGATGTTGTGTTTGTATATGGTTTCTATATGTACCTATTCTCACATTTATGCGCATTTTAAAAAGTGTTTCTATGGTATCCTTGGGTCCTTTACATGAATCAACATCAACATCAACATTTCACGCGCGGTTAAACATGTTTTGAATATATACTATATGTATGTATAAACTCGTGTAGGTACGTTTGTATGCGTATATATTTACGTTTACAAGGACGTTTTAAAATTTTGAATACAAAATTTTAGCATTCGAAGTGTGGGCGGCGAGGAATTTAACATATTTACTCAATTCCACAGGACGACAGCGACAGCGACGTCGACGACACGATGACAACGACAACGACAGCGACATCGACATCGACGACGCACGTTGTGATTTTAAATTACAACAAACACTTTTAGGAGCCGGAGCCGGAGCCAGAGCCGAAGCTGGAGCAAGATCTGGTTCTGGATCCCGAGCTGATGTGATGGCATGTTTTGACATTTTATGTTGGTATAGTAGAATTTTGCTTTTAAATAAAATTGTATATATTGTATAAAATGCAAATGAATGAAACAAACAAATCCTTGCGCGAAAAAATCAAATCACAAACGCAAACAACTTTCAGCTCAAAGAACCGAAAATATATTTTGATGTGGTGGCAATTTTTTTTTTTTTTTTTTTCGCTTTTCCATGTTTCCATTAATCCTTTTCTATACCAACTCTGAACCAACAAAACCAACCAAATGCAAAGCCAATGAAAATCCTTTCAAAATTAACAAACAAAAAGGACTCTGGAATTTTCACTTCAAGGACTTTCCCAGTTGCTTAGCATTAAAATTGTCCATGTCCATGTCTATGTCCATGTGCTGCCATAGCGCGCACAATATGGTGATTTCTCACATTGAAATTTGTTTCTTTGTGAGTAAAATTGTGAATGTATAAGTATCAAGTTGAAGGAAATTCTTATAGATTTTTATTTTGTGCTAGGGAAGGTGTAGGGGTTGGTGGAGGTAGTTAAGGTCATGAAAGACAAAAGAAAACGAAGTAGGTACCTATAGTAAAGGTGCCTTTTTTTAAAGGGCAAGGCGAACTACGAAGGATTGGCAATGAAAATAGAATAAAACATACAAAAATGGGGAACATGCAGAATGTTAGGAGTTCTGCCATGCACAGCTCACCAGTTAAAGTTCTGTAGCAAGGTTAATGAGAAAATAAACATGCAATCAGTTGCAGGGTGAATAAAAGCATAGTGATGCCGAAAAGTGGACTTTAGAATTTAGCTTTTCATATGCAATGCAAATAAATAACGAATATACAAGATGGATGTTAGATTCTGATATTTGCAGCTCTTGATTTTGATATTGAAACCAATACCGTCCCAAATATAACCAATTTAAATTCATAATAAAAATGTCACGTTCTTAGCTTTATTTCATGAATATTAAAAATAAAAAAAAAATCCCATTGGAGAATTTTAAATCGTGACGAACATTTTCTAAAGAAAAAAAAAAAAATATTACGTATACGCCACAGTGAACACGAAATGTTTTTTTTTTATTTATTTAGACAATTACTTAACGAAAAAAGGTTAACTAAAAATTCCATTTTTTTTCTATTTCAATCCTGTACAAGTGTACAGCCATCACTGTTAGTAGGACAATGCACGTTCCACTTAAGTAAATAGTGTCCTGCAAAACAAAAACCAAACCAAAGGAAATAAAACTTTGCGCGTGCATGCACGCGGTCGTGCACACTTCCATGGCTAACACCCATGTACATATTTTGCTTGTTCGCTTGCTTTATTGCATGCCAACTAACAATATCCGCCTCATTAAGCAAGTCCTTCATTGAAACCATTAAATGAACAAGCCTTCATCTAAATAGAACGAACAAAAAAAGAGGAAATATAAAAACGTATTATTTTTATATTTCTCACTGCCATATCTGCCATCAATTTATTGCAAATAACATATGTACTTGTGCTTGTGAAGTGTCCTTTTATTTCTGCATACATACACATAAAGTCTGTATGAGTCTCTATGAGCATTACATAAAATTCAAAATACAAAAGGAAGGGAAAAATTAACCATCACCAGGACCACGACCAAGACCACCCCAAGTCATAGAGTCTACTCTTTTACATATTTTCAGGAGTCATTAAGAGTGTGTTAGTGGTATAAAAAGGAGTAAGAGATTTTATTGTACGAAAAAATGTAAGAATACACGCACTCCACACTTATTCGACATCGACATAACTTTACAGTACTTTGACAATAAAATGCTTTCAATATAATATGTAATTTTTTGCTGTTGCCTTTTACAAGGACACACATTATTATGGTCGTACGAACATCCTTTGAAGCATGCGAGGACTTTTATGCAGAAAACGAGAACTTATGTATGTCTATATGTACGAGTAATACGCTCGTATGTATGATTGTGATCGTGCAAGCGTGCATGCATGACAAAGTAATAAGCGTATTACGAACTTTCACACACATACAGATAGATTTTTTTTTTCATTCTATAAAGCAATCAACAATTATTCAGGACAACCACAATTCCAATTCAGTGCCGTATACCAATTTGACTTTAATCCTTTTTTTTTTTGTCATTATTTTTTAAGTTTTGTTATGTAAAAGTTGAGAATGTGTTTTTTTTAGTTATAACTGTCACACGTTCAGTTGGCATGCATTTATTTGTGTTTGTTTAAGCACATTTTATTTTATTCTTTTTATTGGAAAGGACATGAAAGGATATTTTGATTATGGAGCGCCTTTTAGAACAAATCCAACTTAATTGCAACAAAGCTGTTACTAGAACTTGAAGTGGATTTCAATACAATACAGTCGATTTGTATTAGATGCGACAGAGAGCTGTAGCGGTTAGTTTCGATTAATACAAGAAAATGCTTAGCTATGTATGTTCGAAGTTTTACAGATGTTTATACACAACTATGATTGTTGCCAACACTGCTATTTTAAACAACTAATGTGAAATAAGAAAAACAACTTAACAAGACTTATCAGAGAACAAATATGCCTCCTGTATATGATCACCTGGTATATTAAACAGAATTTGATTCCTTCTTCGAGGACAAGACAGTGGAATTTTTGATCGGGATCTGGGACTCAGAATCAGCACTTTAAAATCAAAAAACAATCCACATATACTAGCAAATCTACTAACAAAACTAACATCTTAAATGTGTTAAATGAATTCTCTGGAGTCTTTTCCAGTCTTCTCCATTCTCTCCTACATTCGGAATGTTCGTAGTTCAGTTCTCCATCAGAATTATACTCTGTCCAATCAGTTTGTGCAGTACAGGTTTGGTTACGGTGGCTGCTGGAAAGAAGACCATCCCACTTAGACCATCAATGGTCCATTGTATGCAGTACATGGAAGATTGCACATGTGTCTATTGCACTAACAGCAAAGCAATCCAATTGAGTTGTGTTAAAGAAAAACTATTCCAGGGCTTCCGTACTGCCCATTATCAGTTAGCAAAAAGCTCTGATAATAATCAAAAGGGCTGCCAAAACACAATAATTCAGTTTCAAATGACTATAAGCGTAAAGATAATAGGCTATTTATTTACCAACCAAATTCAATCAGCTAAAAACGTTTTTAAAGCCTTTTTAAATTTTTTCCAAGCCACAAAAAAAATTGTGAAATAAAGAAAAAAGCCAACGGCAACACTTTTATCTTCAAGTATCATTAAAAGCTTATAAAAAGCTTCTATTCTTGAAAGTTAACTTGAAAATTAGGAACAAAAATATAAATTTCTAGCATTGCTATCACCACGGTAACTCTGATTTGATGCCACACATACAAAGAGGATTGTAAGTGAGCTATACGATCAATACGACACTACTCGAGGCAACAGGGGGGTGTACGTTCGCTAGATACAAAATATTACGAGAAAATGCACATGCAGAGTGCAGACAGGGGTTGCATTCGTATTTTAAAGGGATTTGAGGAAAGCTCTTCCATAAGAACTGTACTGTACTACATAAGAGAGTAGATAATAGAACAACTTCTTATTGGTGGGCGCATTTTTATTACGAACAAAAAAATGTACCTTCTTTGTCAACTAGATCACCTGATACATAATATAAGTAGTCCAGTCGTAGATCGTTGTCTGAATGCAAGATGAGCTTTTTTAAAGCTTTTTTTAAGCTGTGTTCTAAACTTAATAGGTAATAGAACAATCACTTATTGCTTTAGAAATTCTTATGACGAAATGCCCAGCAAAATAAACAAAAACATGATCACGTGAAATGTTGACAAGTAGGTTATTCGTCAGTACTAGAGCTTTTTAAATTATTTTAATCTTAACTTAATAAAAAAAATTAATTAATAAAAAGAATTTCACATTTCGCTAATCTCACTATACATTTTTTTACAACCAACACTCTGTACTATCAGTCTGTTTTTAAATCAAGTGAAATAAATTAATAATTTTCGAGGAAACTAATTTTAAAGTCAAAATTTGGCCAAAAATTAAAAAAAAATTAAAATTAAATTTTTCAAAATTTTAATATTATATAGATACAATTATGTAAAATTAAGAATTCATTGCCATTTTTAGTTCTTAATGAAAACCTGAAAACTTCATAACCTTATGTCGTATATGTAGTTTTGGAGATAATTGAAAATTACTTTAATTACTTTTTATGACATTTCGAAAACCATAATAACATAATGTCATTTAGTTTTCAGTTTTTGAATGAAAATTAATAAGAGAAAGAAATTCGAAATGAAAAACAATTTCAAATTTATTAACATTTTGAAAAATCACACTTCAAATTATTTTTATTTCAAAAACTATGTATTTATTTCACTTGATTTGAAAACAGGTTCATAGATACATATATAAAGTTGGCTTTGAAAAAAATGTAAGTATTATTTAAATGCAAGTATTACCATTATTTTTTAACAATTTCTTCTCCATTTAAAGTATTTGAAATTTAAGTTACCCCTTCCTCCCAAACAAGGGGAGAAAGGCCCCCCCCCCGTCATAAAGTACAAAATGCTTGTTTTAAAGTGTTTATTGTTTAATTGTCAGAATTAACATATATCCCTCGATTTTTTACATTTTCAAAAATTCGTAGTTAGCTTGCGTCACTTCCAAATCGTCAGAATTTGAAATGGGTGTATTTATAGGGCTCACTCAACACTCCCTCTGAAAATCTGACGCGCTCGAGTAAATGCATTTTTTTATTTTAAATCCACAGTGAATTTCAGTTAAAAGAGGAATAAGTCGAGTTCAACCTAAAATTTTAAAGCTTTCAAAACAAAATGCACTTTGCAAATCTTACAGCACATAGTTTTGTCTTTCCTCATTTCAATAATAATTTTTTAACAGTTCTTAAAATATCTATCCCATACATTTTCTTTTCCATAAAAATTATTAAGTCTTTAAATACGAGTACCTATTTAATTTTAATTAACTCTATTTACTTATAAAAATGATATTTATAATTTTGAAAAAAATAAATAAGTTAAAAATTATGTATGAATATTCAAATATTTCATGTTTATTCCCAAAAGCACAATAAAATTACCAAATAAAATGTCAATATTTTTATCGAATTTAAATAATACCCTTTGATATAAAACCTCATAGTTTTTATGAGGTTAAAAGGCAAAAAAAACTATTTATCGGTATTTTCACTTAAAATTCTCCCTATGAAATTCGATACAATTTTCCATTCCCCAGAAAGATAACATTGCAATTTAAAAACATGATAAGCGAATTTGATTCACATTGTTTTAACCTCAAATTTTCTATATTACTCGTATGTACAATAGAAAAGGTTATGCATATTTTTTTTACTATTCTCTCCTCAAACAAATTCAATTTTAAATAAAACCATCCCGTTAGTTAAAAAGTTTCTTAATTTTAAAAGCCATGCTCAGCTCAGGCCAGACATAGTGCAACAATATAAAGCTCAACCAAATTATCCTTGAGTACCTATTCCTTGCCACTTATCAAGAAAAAATTTAATTATAAACTTTTATTCACCGAGCCATTGTTTGCTGTTTTTTTGGAGACAATGATAAACTCACAAAAAAAAAAAACAGAACAAAAGAATTCTTTTTTGAGTGTTTTCGGGGAAATTTTGAAAATATGCAAAAGAGAAATAAGTGCGGAAAATTCTGTTGGCTGAAGCAATTATGTATGTATTTGTATGTATGTATATTCAAAATAAAAATATACAAAAATAAAACAAAATATTCTCGCACGTTGACAGCTAAAGATTTTAGTTGTTATCCTTGTTGTGTTTATTTGTATTATCAATTTCTTTGTTTTTTATTTTCCATTCAGTTTCTCATTGTTGGGTTTATATAAATCTTGTTTGTGTGCAAAAACAAAACAAAATTATAAAAATATCCTTTTCTAATACAGTTTATAGGAGAGTGCAGGCAAGAAGGATTAACGACGACGACGACGAACGACAGGATATAGCAAAAGGATAATCTGACACTGTTGTCATTTGTGGTCTATATTCATACTGACATCATACCCTCGTTTTTTAGTCGTATTTAATTTTTATTTTTTTGATTATATTTTTTATTATTTGTTTTATTTCATCGTGTTGATTCATTTTACTTTTATTTATTCCTTTTTTGTCTGGTTGGTGTGGTGTGCATCAATGACGCCACCGCGCCGCCGAGCCGCTCCGTACCGGCCGCAGCCAACGCGACAGGAGGAGAAGGGTTATGACAACAGAAACGGTGTGACTTAGTGGTGAAAAGACAAGAACAGAAAAAAATTTATTTAAGTGAAAAACAATATTGAATTAATATAAATAACAGAAAAAGGAAAAAATGCAGATAAAGGATTTGTTTTTCATTATAGATGGCAAAATGGAGAGCATTGTGCTTTGTGGAAATCTAACTCACTTAATGTCAAGATTTTTTTTCTTATTGATTTATGGTGAGTGAGTTTAATAGATTTGTATTGTTTTTCTTAAAATAGATACGAGTAGTCAAACAAGAAATTGAACTTGTGGATTTTCAATCGATAACCGATAACCATTTCTACATTTTTATTTGGGATATGCATTAGATCTTTATTCTTTACTTAACGAAAAATCCTAAATAAAATATCAATTTTCATATCTTTTTTTAGTAAAAATTAAAAGAAGAGGACCAAAGTGGCAACCTTAGGGAACGCCAGATTTAAAGTGAAATGTAATAATAAGTAATAAGAAATCAATCTCAATAACTGCTCTAACGATTTTGATTAAAGAATTCTTAAAAAGGACTTACAAGTGATACCAAATCACTTATATATTTCCTTTATATATTTATTCGTATCCTAGAACTCTATTGTAACATTTTTTTCTCTTAGATTTCATGATTTAATGGCTTGGATTTATGGCAAACGATTTTCTCTTTATATTCTTCAACAATGTGTATTAAGAGACTTAAATTGTAAGAGGGAATCATTTTATGTGTCGATTTCTAAATTTTCCGTAGCTTTTCCTGGTTCCTTAGATTTTGGGTTGGTTTTCTTTTTTGAGATGAAATTTATTTATTGCGATCAATAAATCAAAGTGCAGTAGACTTGGAAGGGATTTTGTTGAACATGGAAAAAAAAATTGCCAGGATTTTCTTTTAGTTTAACACATCACAACATAAAAAAAAATCCTTTTATGTAACTGAACTTTTATCCTCTAAGACCTAACCTATTCAGACGATATGTGAGGGAATATTTTGAGGATTTTCGCAAGGTTTTGAATCAATATGTGGAATAAGATGTGTGGATTTGTAATGCTGTGTAAATTATAAAGTATTATTGATGAAAAGAAACTGTGTACACAATTTATATCCAATAGCACAAAAACTTTAAAAAGTTTTACTATTCAAGTGTCCCAAATTGTTTGTTGTTAAACATTTGTGTGAAAGAATTTTGAAAACCTTTTAGAAAATAACAACTTGACAGCTGATACAAATTGGAATATTGTCATATGATTAGTAAAATTTGACTTTTGATGTAAATTGAATTAGTTGTGATTTATTTCGGATAATTTGTAAATTGTTGGCAACTTTCAGAAAAAGACGTTTTGACAGCTGACATATTTAAGCAAATTATTCAAGAAAAAATAATTTTGCAATTATGTTTCTAAAATTTGAATAATTAAAATACATTTCTATTTTACTAAATTTAAACAGCTATTATGTAGAATCAGAAATTTTATTAAATTCTGTTTTTTTCTTTTTCTACAAATATTCACACACGTGTCGCATTAAATATTATTAAATCAATATTTCAAAAGAATTTTCTCTTTCGAAAAGTCAAATATGAAAAACAAGTAATTAAATCATCGCTCAAGATTCTTTATATTTATCTTGATTTTTGCCTGAGAATAATTTTGAACATTTCAAGACAAATTCATCTCATGTATAAAGAATTACTTTTTGCAAGAATAATAAGAACAAAAATAAACCTACATATGTTTGTATGAGTGTAAAATAAATAAAATCCTGTTTTGTGTGTGTGTTTCAATCTTTTTGGTATATTTAATTGCCTTCTACTTTGTTTCTATTCTTTGAAAAAGGGTGTCCCAAGGCTTACGCAAAATTTGAATTTACTTTTGTAATTGGGTGTTGACAGTTTTGATGAAGAAAGACATAATTTGACAGATGGCAGAGTAAAAATGGAGGAAAAAACTTAATTCATTGTTTTCCTATATGTAAAAAATTATGACAGTTTTGACGGACATATTTCGAGAAATGCATTGTGTTTATACATAGGCGACACTACCACATTTGTGAAATGTCCTTAGATTTGTTTGTGTGCCAATAAGTTGACCAGTTCTTTCTTTAATTCTTGTCCCAATTTTAGGACACCCTTTAGAAACGTACTTATTACACTTACACCACATAAATTTGGTACAAATATTTTCTTTTGGGATTTTTGAAGCAGTTGATTACGAAATAGAAGGACCATCACACCCGCACATGTATATACATATAAAGGAGGATTGCCTTTCAAGACGAAAGAGTACAAAAGAGTACTAAAACCAACATCATAATGACTTCCGACTCTTACCCTGACTTTCTGATATTAAAGTATAAATGATATCAAATAATATTATATCGTTAAGAAGGGATGATCATATATATTTTTTGTCGGTATTATTTTTGTTTTGCCTTTGGAAAAGTCCATAGGCTCCTTTCTCTACTTCACCGTGCGTCGTCGGTAGTGTCGCTCCTAAAGAAAATATTTTATATACCAGATGTTCTGAACTGTAATACATGAGAAAGTGAAGTGAGAGGCAATGAATTAGGGTTATCCTTTTGTGTGCGGTTAAAGCAGAAAATGAGATTTGGATTCCTTTTTTTGTCTCTTTCTCTTAAATGTACGTGATTTAACTGCTGATGTTGTGTAATTTTTGTTGCATTTGTATTCAGGAAGACTTTAGGCTTTTTAGCAATTTCAAGTTGAATAATAATATAAATCTTAATTGTTAAAGTTTTTTTTTTTTTTGTATTCATTCCTTGGTCTGATTTCGTTTTCATTAGAATGTTCAGTTTTTTTGAGTTCTAAATGAAAGATTATGAAAAAGGGAATAACCATAATTATGGTTTTACAAATAGAATCAAGAAAAGATGTTAAAATAGGATTAAATGTATTTAATTGTTCAAAAAATATAGTAGTAAAGTTATTTATAAAATAAGAACAATGTTAAGTATACGCCATAGTGAACACAAAAAAAAATGTTTTTTTAAGGATTTCTGTACACCAAAAAAGGTATCGATTTACTTTTGATGTTGACTAAAAAAAATTATATTTCTCGAGATTTTGTAGTGGACAAAACAACATTTACTAATTTTTGGTAGAGGCTAGGTTAGGTAAGGTTAAGGTGGCTGCTGGAAAGAAGCCCAGCAAACTTTAACCATCAATAGTCCATTGTGATACTACATAGATTATTAGATCCTCCTACTCGTTGAACCATTTGGAGCTTACAATGAAGCGCTTAAGACTGTGAATGTCTATGTTATTTAGATCTCTGGGATCATAGTAGTAGAAGTCATCGAGGTGTAGTTTACGTTTTTGTGAAAGTGCAGGACAATGGCAAAGAATATGAGGGACTGACTTTTCTTTTTTCTCATCCATACAGCTTCTACAGAAATCTTTTGCCGGAGCTCCAAGTCGTAAGGCATATCTGCCTATTAAGCAGCCTACCAATTTTTGATAGAACTTTTTTTAGTTTTGTATTTATCGTAAAAAACGTTAATTTGATATTCGTCAACATTTTATCATTTAGATAATGACAAATGCATTATGTTGAAAATAAAATAGATTTGAAATCAATATCATTGCTGGTTTTGAAGATATTTGAGCCGAAAAAAAATATTTGACACTTTTAGGTAAATTTTAGTTTTAGTTTTTTATTTTTCGTAAATCGTCAAAAATATACCATATGTTATAAATTGTACTATGCAAAAAATAAATTTAATTCAAAGTTAAAATGATTGACCACTCATGTCAAGAAACTACTTTTGACATTTTTTGGTTAATTTTTGTTTAGGTATATGTTGAACTTTTTTCAAATTAATACCAAACCTGTGTCACATTGCAATCTATACAAACAAAATTATTTGAAATCAATAACATTATTCGTTTCTGAGATATTTGCGACCAGCCAAAATTTTCAAATTTCAATTTTTTTAAAACCGCCTGACAATTTTTTATTAAAGTCCTTTCAGCATCTTTCAAAGCTATAACCTTACGAACAAAATTTAATTGGAGTCGATATCTTTACCCGTTCTTCAGACACCGTGGACGAAGAAGGGTATCTCGAACGTACAAACGTACGAAGTACACACGAACACACAAACATTTCTCTAGAAATTACGGATTTAGATTGTAGGAACCTTAAAACGTCCAGATCCGTCAAAAATTTAAGTTTGACAAATCAGACCGATTACAATAACTCCCTATGGGAAGTTAAAAATTCTGTCTTATATAATTGTGTCCCATTTCTTTTAACTTTTCTTTCTTTTTTATTTTTTATTTAGCCATTAAATGTAATTATTTAAAATTTTCTATGACAGAGAAAACGACTTTTCCGGAACAATATACGAGTAGAAAGAAAAAAAAAAGAAGATAATAATAACTTTTGCCAAAAACACAAAAAAAAAATGTTTTCTTCTCGAAAGTCTAACTACATATGTACGTACAATAACATACATAAATATACAAGGACTAAAAATTTAATAGGCAGAGGGACTTTGTAGATCCTTCGTATTCATGTTCCTGAAACAAAATTTTCTGTTTTTGTTTTTCGAGCCAGTAATGCCAATGATTTATGCATGTTGACTATTTTCAAAGACAACACAAGGGCACGTTTAGTGTGGGTTGAATTTTTTATTACCATTATTATTATTATGATAAATATTTAAAGAAAATAAATGATAGACGAACATTTTTATTTTTAAGATAATTTCATAAATTTGTTCTGTATTTTGACTTTTGAGTGTAATTTTTTTTGTATAACGCTTTGAAAATCACAAAATTTATAAAAAATAATGAATGCAGAAGATATGAAAAAATAAATAAAGAATCCCCTGTGATATCTTAGCCTGGGAAATATGGCCAATAAATTCTATAAACAAAAACAAAATCCAAAAAAAAAAATAAAGACAGTTGCTAGCATTTGACATTCAATTTTGGGACACCCTTTCGCTTTTCATGTGTGTATCTGTATATGTTTAATGTTTATCATAAAAAACAAAAAATGCTTCGTCATCCAATGTTATCTTTTAAAAATGCATTCCCCTCTTTATCTTTAAATCCCAAGCCGTAATGCACTGATAAAGTCTCACTCTGATAAAGGTTAAAATATATAACAATAAATAAGACTATGCAAGTCATGAGATAGATAATGACGCTTACCCGCCCGCCATGCCATTGCACCTTTATCTATCTATCTATCTATCTCCAAAGTGAGGCAGTAAAAAAAAAAAAACTGTGTAAACAAACAACGAATCTAGTTCCACATCATTTTAATTATCACAAGTTCGACATAAAAACAACTTGCGTGTCGCGATTAAACGTCATTTTAAAAGTTGTCTTCCATCGCAATGGAACAAACCACGTCGGTGCTTCTGTACATTCTAGCTGCCCTGGCAGCTTACCTGGTTTATCTTGTTCACGAACGAATGAATTATTGGAAGAAACGTGGAATATTCCACGACGAGCCAGGATTTTTTGTTGGAAATATGACAGGAGCAGGAGTAAAGCGCCATCTGGCGGATCCAATGAACGATTTGTACAGGAAATACAAAACCACGGGACCCTATTGTGGGCTTTATTTCTTTTTGCGTCCGGCAATTGTGGTAACGGAATTGGATTTGGTGAAAAAAATTCTAATCAAAGATTTTGGAAATTTCGTGGATCGTGGGAATTTCTACAACGAACATGACGATCCTTTGAGCGCACATCTCTTCTCACTGGACGGTTCAAAGTGGCATCAGTTGCGGAACAAACTTACTCCGACTTTCACTTCGGGAAAAATGAAATTTATGTTCAAGACGGTCCTGGATGTGGGACAGCGATTTGCTGAAGTTTTGGACCAAGTAGTCGGGGACAATGGAAAAGTTATCGAGATCAAAGATCTGAATGCCCGATTCACCACCGATGTAATTGGAACGTGTGCCTTCGGTATTGAGTGCAACAGTTTGAAGGACCCCAATGCAGAGTTTCGGAGTTATGGTCGCAAGATTTTCGAGGAGCAGAGGTATCCCAAGTTCGTTATCCATTTGATACAAAGTAATCCGGAACTGGCTCGACGGCTGAGGTTGCATATAACACGCAGTGATATCGAGGAATTCTTCATAAAAGTTGTTCGAGAAACTGTGACATATCGGGAGCGGGAAAACGTCAAACGAAATGACTTCATGGATATTTTGATCGATTTAAAGAATAAGGAATCTGTTATGACTGACGGTGGAAAAGTGACAACTGGATTGACAATGGAGGAGATCGCTGCTCAGACATTTGTCTTCTTTCTGGCGGGCTTTGAGACTTCCTCATCGACCATGTCATATGCCTTGTACGAAATGGCAAGACATCCAGAAGTGCAGGAAAAAGTGAGGGTCGAAGTGAACGAGGTGCTGGCGCGACATAATGGATTGGTAACTTATGAGAGTCTGGGGGAGATGCACTACTTGGAACAAGTTTTTGATGGTGAGTTTACAATGAGCATTCCAAACTTTCATGAGTGATTTTTGTTGTTGTTTTTTTTTACACACAGAAACCCTTCGGATGTACCCTATACTCACATTCCTACAACGTCGTGCGCAAAATGACTACGATACCGGTGTGCCAAAGTACATAATCGAAAAGGGCACTTTGGTCTTTGTTCCCGTTGAAGCAATTCACCATGACCCCGAAATTTTCCCAAATCCGGACGAATTCGATCCCGAACGCTTCGCCCCAGAAGAGAAACAAAAACTAACATCCTGCGCCTATTTGCCATTCGGCGAAGGTCCCCGGAATTGCATTGGACTGAGATTTGGCAAAATGCAATCTAAAATTGGCCTGGCTCTATTAATTAAGAATTTCAGATTCAGCATCAGTGATCGAACAGAGATTCCATTGATATTTGACCCAAAGCATTTTATTAAAACCACCTTGAATGGAATCTTTTTGAAAGCTGATAAAGTTTAGTTATTGTAATTAAAAATAAAGTTAGTTAATTAGATCGGTTGATGTTTTTTTTTAATTATGAACACATTAAATAATTGACACGAAGTGGCTTTAAAAATTATTCAACGTATAAAAGTATTGAGTGTTGAATTAAACGATAAGATCTTATTGCGCAGATTAATGAGAAGTTTGTTTGCACGAGTAAACTTGTATCTTTTGCAACTTAGTTCAATTAAGTATGTAGGTAATTTTACAAACCATTAATTTTTGGTTTAATATATTTACGAATACTCACGAAAGAGGGCTTTTACTCGTAGCCTTTATTGAAAAGAGCTCAAAGAGAAAATTATGACACAGTTTAAAGTTTTGAGGCACAGGTTTACAAGATCTTAGACGTGCGTCGTTGAATTTTGGAATTTATATAATTTCTTTTTAATACACATCATCCACATTAGGCTAATGTTTCAAACTTCAGAAAAATTAGCAAATGGTTTTGTACAAAATTGTTTCTTCATAATGAGCCATAACTTGACCTTTAAAGAACTTTCTCAATGTCAAGAAATGTAAGATTTTTGTAACAATTAAGAAGAAAAAGTTTGTGTTTTTTTTTTTTTGTCAGAACAAAAGAAAAATACTTAACGCCTCATCATTTAAATTCGTTGCCTTGAGAAAAACACAAAAACTTTGTTTTTTTTGTTTTCATCTGACTCCCCCTCCTCCTAAATCTCCTTTCTTCGTTTCCTGAAACTTTCGAATTTTAATGACATTCTCCTGTTTAACTTTTCAAATTTTCAAAAAAAAAAAAAACACGAATAAAGTTGATCCCAAGATTTTGTCAAAAGTTTTAACTTAAAGACGTTCAAAAAATACAAAATATAAAAAAAAAAATTCTATATCCTTAAGGCATTGGGGTAAGGTTTTTCAAACCTACACAAATGAAACAAAATCCTTGTTTCCTTATGCATCCATCCAATTTTTTTTGTCTGCCTAACTAAGCCTATATTCCCAAAAGCCATTAAAATATGTTCACAAACAGAAAAACAAAAACAAAAGGAAAAGGCAGAAAATGTCCCGAAAGAGCGCTAAAAAAACATGTCCTTCATTTATGTGTGTATAGAGATGGTACTGCTGGAGAATAATTTACTTTTTTTTGATGATTTTTTACTTTCGTGCAACCAAATTCCCAGGACAAAAGCCCAACCAAAGTAGAATACCAACGCAGGTGTCATTTAAAAAAAAAAAGGAAAAAAAAACAACATAACTTTGTCTTCAGTTCGCAAAGGACTAAAAGCAACACCTAGTAACAAAACGACATGAAGGCCATCCTGTCCAGAGCTTATAGTTATAACATCAGCTAGGAGCTAGGTCATCTGTGACCAAACTTTCTCTTCCCGCTTATTCCATTAACGTCCAACTCGCAACGTCCTCCATGTACCATGCTCCATCGTCATCGCCAACACCCGCAACAATGGGCGATATGATGGCGGACCATCAGGACATCAACCGGAAAGGTGAAAAGTTTTCGTCGAAAGTCCAGCCTTTCAGTCTGTCAATGGCATACGAATAGTGTTAATGGAATTTTACATTAACGTAGCCATAACTTCAGCCAGGTTTTTCGTTTTTCATTTTTCATTTTTCATTTTTTGTTTTTGTTTGCTTCGTATTGCAAAGCCATTTATGAGTCCTTTTTCATGTTGGTCCTGTTTTTAATACTGCATTTCCTCAATGCTCAACCAAAAACACCTTAACAAATTCACCAAACTCATACACTAGTCCAGGGAAAGGAAAAGGGAGAATGAAAGGAGGGAAGAGAAATATTATCCTGCAGATAATAATTTGTGCGGTGCACCATACAGAAACAGAAGTTACACACAGGCAAATATTTATGATTCTCCGCAGAATTTATAGATAAACTCTCTCGTCGTCGTCGTTGGTGTAGCGGCTGGATGTCCTTTTTGTTTTTATCAGTAGTCATTATTTTCCATAGAATTTGAGTTACGATAATTGCATTTAAATGCATATCTACCTCTGCACACGCACACATACACATACACGAAGAAAAACCAGAAAATTGTTGCTTTAAGAACAAAATTTCTTAATGAGTCCTTAATGCAGACAAATGTGCATTATAACGAATAAAAGACAATGAATTATCCCCCATACGGAAGGGGTGAGGAGGGGATGATGGTATGTATTGGGATTGAGTGAGGTTGCATATAAATTACGAAAGGGTGCCCCTGTTTTAAATGTAAATAAATTACTAAATGCATTAGTTTCTAAGGATTCTCGTATCATCCTCGCGAGCACATTTATCAGGATTGGGAATTTATATGCTAAACATCATCACACTCACACACACACACACACACAAACTCAATTAAATTAAGGACATACGATTACGGGTTGTTGTTCTGTGAATGGAACATATTATTTAAATAAACAAGGTGGTGCAAAAACAAAAAAAAAGAGATGTCAAGTGGCCGCTGACAATGTTGATACAAATTTGTGGCCATTTTATTGCATTTTCCAGGGTTGGCATAAATCGTTGACTACAAGAAGCCCCAAAGATAAAAGTCTGTGGCCGCCGCACCGAGTGTTCTTGATTGACCTTGAATGGACGTGATGGTCCTTCGAAGATTTGGCTTTGTGACGTAACAGCTTGATTGGATATGAACGTGTCGTCATTCAAGACTTTTGTAACAAAATCGTTCTCTTTCCGATGTTGAGACTGCAGAGGACAGTTTGACACACGCAAGTGTCCAGTTCGCAAATGTGTACGATACCAGTTTTTATACATCATAACATCTTTCTATAAGCAGGGTGATTCATTTTGGGTCACCTTATTTATGCGAAGAAAATATACTAAGGTGTTTTACGTATGTATATGTATATGGATGACTACTTTTTTTTTGTTGATTGTCTATTAGTAGTTTGTTGTGCTGAGTTCTCGTGTGCTGAGGCCTTGTCCGAGGATAATGAGGATTTATTTGTTTCTATTATGCGCGCTGGGGCAGGGATAAGTGAATTTTGTATTCTTTCCGGACGCTAATGGCGTGTAATTAGCTATAGACGACATGACCCCCAAAGGACGCCACAAAATGGCTGAGATGCGTTTGTTTGGACTTATGGGAGGCTTTAGAAGAGAATGGCAAACAAAAACAAAAAAAAGAAGTTTTATCCCAAGGTAAATTGTTAGGTGTTGAATTTTATTTTTGTTATAAGTTTTTTTTTATTTGTTTTTGTTCTTTTCTGTGGAAAAGTATTTTAATTAATTAATTTTTGTTTTGGCCGGTATATTTAATTGGGAAAGAGAAGAAGACATCATCACCATCACCATCATCATCATCATCAAGCCTTCGTAGAGCGCATATTGTGGTGTATTTTGTTTTAATAATGTACATATGTATGTAGGTCAGGGTCTCTAAAAGGTCTTTATCTTTATCTTTCTGAATGTTTGTTTATGTATGTGTACGATGGGAGTTGGCACTAATTATGAGTAATTTGAGATTTAGATTATTTATGTTTTCTACAGGATTTTGGGCTAATTAGAGAGCGAATCGAATAGATGAAAATAAATTAGATACGTATAACAAAATGAAAAACGATGATGTTCCTTTTTTAATTTACATTAAAATGAAATATTGTAGACTTTTGGGAGATTCAATTATTTTTGATTTGTGTTTCGTATACTATAAAAATTGGAGCTCCCAAGTCCACACTATTGTCCAATATTCATGGCTGACATAAAATGGTACAAATATTTTGAATTTTAGAAATATATAAGAACATTTAATATTCAATAGAAATGTAGTAATATGTATTTTATTTTGAAAATACCATAAAAATATGTTATACCATAAATGTCCATTGTCTTGAAAACACAATCATTTTCTTAGAAATTTCAAAAGTTTAACTTTTTGAACAATTCAGATAAACTTTAAGGACTTTAAGAAATGTATGTAGGTATACATAATTATTGCTCTGGTAAAATTATTATCAAAAAATTCTCCGATGCCACATATTCGGATCCTTCTTAAGCTATTTTGAATTAGTTTTTCATGTTGAACAAAAAAAACTACCATAAATCATCCAAGGACTTCTCTATATAAATACTGGCAGAGAAATCAATTAACAAAATTCTTCGTACAATAATAATTCCTGGTAGATATATACGTTTAAGATGACTTGCCATTTCCACAAACATATATATAAATATATCAGCTGCTGTCAAAAATAAATTGATTGACTCAAAATTCCACTCACATTTAATGTTTATTTACAAACACATGCCTTATCTTGTGTGTATGTATGTATGTCTATGTATGTATGTATAAATGACTTATACCATACACGGTTTACATGTGAATCTATATTGATGGAGATAGAGCTTCATTTCACGTCAATAAATTACTTAACTAAGAACCATAACTTCCTTTCCCATCATCATAATCATCATCATCATCGTTAAGTACACATACATACATACATACTCATGCAGTGTGCGGTGTTGGTGTGTCTAATCTTTAAGGACGAAATTTTCTCCAAGAATTCATACATAAATATTTATTTTCTGTTTTTCCGCTACGAAAAAAAAATTCAACTGAAATAGCTCCCGCTACCTCTTGCCTCTTTCCTTCTGCCTGCGCTGCTCTATTAAAGAGAATTCAATTACTCAAAATTTTTGAAATGAAGAATTTGTAATTCATCAAGATAAGACATAATTTTCTTGAGCAAATATCCAAGTCCTTTTTTAGTCCCTTTTTTTTACTTTCAAATTCCTTTGACTTGGAAATATTTTTAAAAGAAGAAAAAAAAAAACAAAAAGATTATCGACGAAGGAAGGACCGACAACAAGCGACATCTGAAGTCTATAATTTAAACTTTCAAAAGCTTGAACTTAAAATAATAAAGAGTGATGGATATGAACTGCGTGATGTGCTCGTAGAACAACTTAAAGACTTCAACAAGGATATTCATATGGTATAGATACTTTTTCTCTGATTAAGAACGCTTCGTACTCTTTGTAGGACCTTTGCCAAACTCTCTAGAAACCAAGAAATCTTGTAATGGGAAATCATCTTAGCTCTAGAAGATATAAGATATCTTTTGCTGATGATATGTTCAAGTCGTCAACATTTCCGTCTATCTACATAGAAACACGTTTGTATGTATGCAAATATGTCATTTGAGAGAGTTAAGCGTTTTGAATATAATTTAACATATCTAGATATGCATATCTTCAACATTAAGGAATATAAATGTATGTATGTATCTTTATCTTTACATACATTATTATATACATATGTAGGTACATATGTATATAAATGTTGAGTGATGAAGATTTTCTCAACAAGAGTAGATACATTTACTTTTCGGTATCTATACGCATACATATAACATTCTAAAGGATGTAAAATGGCATTACATCAAAATGACACGCCAAGTGAAGTGGTTCATGGTATGTATATTGTATGTACATAGTATGTATATAGGTTTGTATATTTAACGTGTTCGTTACACTTATATAGTTTGCAATGATTGTTGTCGTCTCGATCTTGGTCTCGTTCATCTACATGTTCCTCTTCAACGTCTTCTTTTAGAAACAACAAGTGTGTTTTCCTCAAGTGAATTCTGTTGTTTCATGGAAGGTGAATTTGAATTACCATGCGAATATTGTGCTTAAATTATATGGTTCCTCCTTCATATCTACTATACCTATGTATACAATATGAAAAGATACTGTATCTATACTTACATATATGGCAAATTATATGTATGTTGTTTGACAAGTTAAGCAATAAATTTGAACTTTTGAGTGTTTGCTTTGCTTATGCATAGCTAATTTTAAGAAAGTAGAATATTTTCGATTTAATGTTTAAAAAATTGTATGAAATAAATTTAAATTTTGATCAAAACGGTTTAAATTTTGTGAAATAAAAACCTGCGTGTCATTAATCCACTTTTTTGCCAATGATATAGAAATTTAAATTCTTAAATCAATTTTGAAGCCACAATATTAAAGAAAAACTTAAACGACGACGGACGTATCACTTTACTTGTACACAATTTTTTGTCACGAAGGTGTTCACTGAAGCTTAAAAAGTTAACTGGTATTTGGCTTTATAGAATAATGTTGTTATCCCGAAAACAAAAAAAAAACTAACAGAAAACACAGCAAAAAAACAAAATATCTCAAGCTTGAAATCATCCTTTAGCCTTCACTATGGCATAGAAAAGTATTGATACGAAAACAAAAAAAAAAATATAATATACATAAAATCCACTTGCTTGGTAATCCTTTTTTCCCATAAGTTTATTTTTGCCCATCCTATAAACATCATGTGTATAAGTATGTATAGTGTATATACACAAGTTCCTTTACAAAATGAAGAAGATTGATTTTAGGGATGGTTAGCAAAACAGAAAAAAATAAAAAAAAAATAATAATGATGATGTAAAGGTAGCATCAAAAAAAAAAAAAAAAAACTAAGATAGATTTCAGGTTAACGAGAGGTTTAGAGAATTCCTCATAACCCGTATCATAAGAGTCTATGTGATGTGATCCTCATCCTAATGCTTCAGGCTCACACCAAAAAGGACTAAAAGACGCAAATAATATGCCAGAGCCAGAACCAGAGAGCTAAAGGCAGGCCAAGTGATATGCGGGCCTGAATAAATCCACGTAATTTAAGCATCCTTCTTCTGCTTCTGCTCCTGCTCCTGCCCGTCTTCGGTCTGACTGAATTGAATGCCATAAGAAGCGGGACTACAAAGCAGGTAGGAAGCAGTAGTATTGAGGTAAATCCATTAGACAAACTGCTAAATTATTCATGCATCAAACACAAAAAAAAAGGACAAGAAGAAAACTAAAGGTTCATCCTCATCTTCAGGACGTTTATAGGAACACCTTCATCTCTCTCCTGAATTGATGAGATCTGAAGCTGAATCTGAATCTGAATTTGAAGGTGGAGGTGGAGGAGCACAAAAGTTGTTGGTTGATGAGACTTTAGATACTTAAACTCACCCAACCAACCAACCAACCAACGCAAACGTTAACGCTAAGGTTCTTCTAAATATTGTTGTTGTAGTTTTTTGATGCGTGATTTCTCTTCTTCTTCTTCTTCCTCTACTTCTACATCATCATCATCATCATCATCTGGAGTTTTCAAGTTTTCGCCTACTTAGTCCTTCCATCACGACAAAGGATACACCTTAATTTTTTTTTTCTCGTCTCCTGATGTATGTAAGTAAATTTCCTCCCTTTTACCTTATAGCATCTATCTCTTCCCCCTTTACCGCCCTCGATTTTTGATAGTGTTACACTGATACTAAACTTTTGGGTGCTTATGCTCGGTTGCACATTTTCTATGACTTTTTGTTGTAGTTTTTGTTGTTGTTGTTGGTTTTGTTGTTGTAATTGTTAGTGGCAATAGAGATGTCAGGATTTCAGAAATTGGGTTGATTATTGTGTGGGTGTGTATCTGTGTACATCATTTGTATAGAAAAAACTTAGATTGATATTCAGACGAGTGGAAGAGAGAATTCAAAATTTAAAGTGTTTTTTCTTGAAGCTGTGACAATTTAACAAGATGTGGATAAAAACTTCAATGATGAAAAGAACCAACACTCATTTGTTTAAATTATTTAAATTTCTGATAAATAATAAACTTTAACTATGGTTTGAAAAAAAAAAAAATGTCAGAAATTCAATGGCTCTCATTATTCACAAGTTTGAATGATATTAAATTTTTCTATTAACACTTCCATGAAAAAAAACTTAAACTTAAATTGATTCTCATTAGCATTCAACAAAGTTTTGAAAAACTAAAAATTTTAATTTAATGATACAGTTTTGTTCCTCGTCAGTATTTTATTATTTATTTTTTAGTATTTTGTTTTTGTTTTTGTTTTTTGTGTTGAGGAAAATTCAATTTAAATAAACATTTTTGTGTGGTTGGAAACTTTTTTTTTTTTCATCTATCCATCTCACGAATTGAAGGATTTCAGCAATTATAATGTATTCGTTAGGATAACATTCATTTGTACAGAGTTTAATAACAATTTTTTGTTAATTTTTATTGAAATTCAAATAAATAATAAATATAATAAATTAATATAAATGACTGAGTCACAACAACTAGAGAAATAAATATTTAATATTATGTAGTTAATGCAGTGTTTAAAAGGAAAAAGCTCTTAAGTCTATTGTCATAGTTTTTCAGAAAGTGGATTTTTAACTTGCAATATATATTTTTAAAAAATTAAGAAGGATATATGAAGATACAGTTTTCAGTAATTTTACCTTTATATATAAAACGAGAGGACCTGGTGAACTTTGTCCTGCCTTAATTAAGTTCTAACAGCACGCTTGGCTGTTAAATTGGTCGATATGTCATCAACTGATCAAAGTTTTTAATAATCTCCGAACTTCCAAAAAAAGATTATCTATTCCTAATAAAATTATTTGAATTGTATTGAATTGAAGTTCGTCCTTTCCTTTGAATTTTAAGTGCAGTAAATTTCAGGCTTTGACAACGACAACTGATGATATTTTTCACAATCTCCTCACAATTTTTCCATATTTTCTCACTTTTTAAACCTTACCTGGACTACGGAAAACATTTCAATATCAAAATCAGCCAAAACGGTAAAGCCGTTCTCGAGTTTTAGCGAGACAAACAAGCAGAATATTTTACCGCCTTGAAGTATACTATATATGTGCATATGTATTTCAAATCTCAAATATCGAGTAATGTATTGCAGATTTTTAGGATTAAATGATATTCATGGAATGGAATATAGTCTGAGCTGAGATGTAATTTTAAAACTAATTTTTTTATTTTTACTATGCATATAAACCTTTCCCTTGAATTACTCTATCAAATTTAAAAAAAAAAACGCATCAAAATCCGTTGCGTAGTTTTAAAGATGAAAGCATACATAGGGACATAGGGTAGTAGTAATTATTTAAATAGTAAAATTAAATTCTGATAAGTGGAGAATTTAATATATTTATTAATGTTTTTTTGACTTAGGTGCTTTTACCAAAACAACTTTTACAGTTCTTCATATACTAAGTATCTTAAGATGTTCTTCCAATTATATTATATTTTCAATTGATTTGAATTGTAAGTCAACTTAAGCTATTTTACTTTAATGGACAAACAAAATTTTCGAATATAAGATATTTAAAAAAAAATCTATTTGAAATGTTGTTTTTTTAAACTTTATATTCATTGTTTTGAAAATGTTTGAATATGTTGTTATATGTAGAAACAGATCCTCCAAATTTCTCTATGTACATATAAACGATACATTTTAGAAATCGACAATTCTGCGTGAAGGAATAACGAATTTCATTTTCTCTTAAACTATTCAGTTTATTAAGAGGTGTCTAACGAATCCGTCGGTCTACCGAAATTGTTGAGCCAGGAGACTCAAGCTTCTTTTTCACCACTGTTTTAATAAGCTGCTCCGTCTCGTAAAATTTAAAACCAATGCACTTTTGACAAACTTTTATCCTGTGCCCATGAACTTCAAGAAAGAAAGAGTTGGAATGGGTTAGATTTCGCAAATTTTGTCTATCCCTTTTTTCAGTTTTCTTTTCTGAAATAACGCATATTGTAGTTTACAAGCATCCAATAATGTTCGAAAATATTATTTTGAGCTTCATATGAAATCCTTTTCACCACATTTCATTCGACACCGCTCTAATTTCCTTACAGCTCTTTTTTGTATTTTTTGAAATATTTTAGATCACTTTACTTTTCTTTCTTTGCGACTTTTTTCATCACATATTAAGGGTGTCTCCAAAATCGGAACGGAACCAACTAAATGAAAAAGCGTAACATTGTAAAACATCTTAAGTCGGTTGAACCGTTAATGTGTTTTTATTTGTATTCTTTTTTTTTTATTTACCAAATATGGTAAGACATCTTAAGTCAATTTAATAAATTCAAATGAAAGAAAAGCATAGTGGTAAAATATCTTAAATCGACATAAGCGATTTTACTTTTTTTATTAATATCGAACATAAAAACAATTTAAGATATTTTACCCGAAAAATCATTTCTGCCTATTATCTGATAAACAAAATAAATTAAATACATAAGACGAAACATCATCTACTTAAGTTGTTTTACCTTTTCCAAAATCCTACGAATTAAACTTAAGCTATTTTACAAAATTTCATAATTTTCCTGTTTTAAAAGATTTATAAACGAGGGTAAAAAATGGATAAATAGCTAAAACCACTTAAGTCGACTTAAGAGCCTTTACCTTTTGGGCACACAATAACTTCTCGAAAAATGCACCAATAAGTGTCTATATAATCAGAATTGAATTTGAAGGAACTTGACTATTCTCCTAATGTTTAATCAAAACCTCGCGTTCTATTCTTTTATATAAGCACTTAACTATAATCTAAACATAAATAAACAACTTTTATGAATATCAATAAATTGATAATTTCATTTATCCACAATCTAGAGGCAATTGACCTGCTAGATTGACGTCATTTTTATTATAAGATGCCCTCTATTTTATAATGAGGAAAAGTTCATGTAATTAAGTTTTTGTACAGCTGGTATTTAATTGATCAATTTGCTACTATATGTTTTTACTTGAAATTTTACACCTGATCTTCTAGCTTAAATTACATGGGTAAATGAACATATGTGTAGTGTATTGTAAATCATAAATCGAAGAAAATAGACTTTTAATAAAGTTCATTAAAATAACACCATTCAGAGGCCGGAAGAACTCAAGTTTGTTGATTGTTTGTATGAACTGGAAAGACTCAACAATTTAAGAGTCGTGATGAAGTTACACGCATTTTATACGTTCTTTTCAAAATCTCGTATTTATTTTAAAAACTAAATAAAAACACAACATACATAACTACTAATTGTGGTTTTCAATGGTATTCAAAAAATCGCTGCGTGTATTAAAAATATTCTCAGAACTCAATACCATATGAGTGAAAATTACTTGTGATGATTTAAATGTTAAACAAAATCACTACGAGTGTAACAACACACTTTTATTTGCTATTCAATAGAATAGAATTAAAATACCTAAATACAAAAGAATGTTTTGAAAAAAAATACTCATACGCCAGAGTGAACTATTCAGTAATATTCATAAACACTCTCTATTATTAGTGTTATGTTCGAGCTATAATTATGACATAATTATAAGGCAATAGTTTGACTACCTCAAGGCTTGTTTTCATTTTATTTTCAAGTCCTAAAGCTAACTTAATATGAACTCCACTCAATTAACATAACTAATTAATCAAAAAATTTAATTATATTTACTCTGTCCATCGAAACCAATTAAATAATGTATGTAACTTGACCTGTTTTTTTTTTTTTTTGTATATAAAAATTTGATACTAACAAATTTCATTTTTTCACTGTTTCACCTTCGTTTTTAAATATATGTAATAATTTTTGATTTTCTGTTTTTCATGAAAATAAGTCAACAAAAATATAGTTTGAAAAAAACTAAAAAACACGCTTTTAAAACCCATCATACTAAAAAAGCGGAAAATAGTTTTTAATATAAGCTGAAAACAATAATGAACTAAAAATACAAGTGTTATTGTGAAAAAGCGTTGGGCGCATTGGCCATATTTTTTTTCATATATCGAGCGCCCCACGCTTATTCACAATAACACTTGTATTTTTAGTTCATTATTGTTTTCAGCTTATATTAAAAATTATTTTCCGCTTTTTTAGTATGATGGGTTTTAAAAGCGTGTTTTTTAGTTTTTTTCAAACTATATTTATTTTTATCTTTTTAGTTTAACGTGCTTTAAAAGCGTGTTTTTTAGTTTTTTTTAAACTGTATTTATTTTGTGATTTAAGAAAACATTGAAACATTTCATTGACCCATTTAGTTGATTGAAATTGTAAATGAAATTGGAATTATTTATTTATTATTTAAAATCTCGTAATTTTAATTAAAAAAAAAAAAAGTCACCCATAGCTAGGATTTGATCCCACGACCCTTGACGCTCAAACTGAAACGTGACCGCGCTTTAACCAACTGAGCCACCGCAGCACTTAAAATGAGGGAGTCTATTAATATTTATAACAGCATAATAAAATCAGGAAAAAGCAGGAGCTGTGGGATTAAAATATTTAATCCTGGTAATCCTGATAAGGATATTGAGATAAACTTATGAAATTATTGTTTTGCCACCGGTTCTTGATATGTGTACAAAATTTTATTAAAATCGGTTCGTGTAAAGTGGGTCAAAATCGAGTGTAAAGGTGTCGGTTACATACATACATACATACATACATACAAGTGAAGCTAATATAAGCGTGTTAAAAAAAGGAAAACCTTTTAAGCTCTCGGTATTTTTTTTTTTTGTGCCACAGCAATCACTTATTATTATTGAGTGAAATTAATTGGTAAATTGATCATTCAACAGGATGTATCCTATCCAATAGAGAATATATCGGATATGCATTGGCATACCGCAATGTCTGCAATGACGGTTTGAGGAAAATAGGTACATCCGCTTCCGATATAACAAACAATCACACACATCATCGTTAAGGTACTTCTACCTTACTGCAGATAGTAGTATGTATTTCGTATGTAAAATGTATATGTAGTATGTACTCAACTCACATATCGAAAGGATATTAGATAAATTAATTTGAATGTTAGTAATTGGAGTTGAGTGTGTGCAGAGAACATCTCTCGGATAGTTATGAATTGTGACTTGTAGTTGGCATTTTAATTTGTAGTCATCAAATGCAAACACACTCTAGTTTCACTAATTAGAGATCCTTTATAAAATGGAAAAAAAAAGGAAAAATGAAAACCATGTCCTTTACAAAATAACCCTATTTCAGAGAGAGAACATCATGAAAGGACGATATAGTTGTTGTTCCTCATGAATTCAAAAGTCAAAGAATACGAATTTTCATACAAAGGACCTTACAATTTTGTATAATAACTTCTACTTGGATAGATATAATTTTAATGAGATGATACTCGCATACATATGCAGGGGAAAAAAAAGGACTTTCGGACATCACACACAGAGAAACAAGACATCACAGAAAAGGTACGCTTTTCTAGGATTTTTTTTCCGTTCGTTAAATAGACGAAATCTTTTGTAATTATTACAAAAACTGCCTCTCAGACATAAGTCCTTTAGGAATGGGGGGGAGCGAGGTTGAAATTGCCTTTGGTTACTATCTTTTTTTGACAAGAAATTTACACAGTACCTTCATTACTATAGAGTAGATACCTTTGCCTAGAGTTAACTAAAATACAAAAGGATTCGAAAAAAAACTATTCAAAAACAAAAGGATATTAAATCTCTTCCTTTTTATATTACTTCCGTTTGTACATTTTTCCTTTTTTCCTTTTTTTGTTTTGGTTTTTTTTTTTTTTTTGACAACCACAATATTTTTGTGACAAAAACCCCAAAGTAGTTATTTATAAGAACAACAAATAGACAAACATTTACTGTTTTGTGTAAAAGATTTATACATCTTGGAAAAATATCAATTTTCTCTTTTGCAAATTGTTTCGCTGTTTTAACGATTTTCTTGGTTTTTTTTTTGCCCGTTTCTTATTTTGTCTTTTCTTGATACCTCGTTCAAACCACTAAAAAGGCAGAGGGGAAGAAAAAACAAAAAGAAATAATAACTTAGGTCCCGTTAAAAGTTGTCTTGACGTCAGAGATATAAAATCTACTTCCTGTCTCAACAGAAAAGACACTATCATTAGTCAGTAGTTGTGTTTGTTTAGCCATAGAAAGGAGCAATCTATATGAACACAGTAGATGTTTACACAAAAACATAATAAAATAAAAAAAAAATAGAATTGAGGGGGGTTGGGGGTATTTTCGGTTGATACCTTGTATAGATATTCCTTGAGAAAAATAGGCTACAATTTAATTGGTATCATTACATTATTTGGAGACAGTATAAAAAAGGGAAAAGTTTGAGAAAATAAATAGCTTTTTTCTAGTTTGCCTTTGAAAAAGGAACTTGTCGAATACGAAAAAAAAGGAGGTTTTGAGGTAAGGAAACATGACAATTTCTTATTTTGATTAACATAAAATAACAATAAACTTAGGATTTTATTTGACAGAGGACTTATTGACAGGCAATTGTATTTATTATTAAAAGATTCACTTGAGACTCATGAATCAAAAGTTTTCCAATTTGAGCTGTTATAAAATTTTGACAAGGTATTTTTGTGCACATATTGTTCCATCCTGTCAAATTGTCTGTCATTTATTGAATTTATCTTTGGTTTTATTTAAGGAAAAGAAGACCTAATAAATAATAAAGGATATTTTTTTAAATTAAAAAAAGAACAGGGGATTCCTTCCAATACACCAAAATGATTAAATTTCTCAAAATCTATTTTCGATCCGTTTTTTACAAAATGTCTGTTTAATTTTACTTTTTACAAACTAATTTTTAAAAAGTTAAAGTTATGTAATTTCTAAGGTGTTTTTTTTTTAATTCATACATTTACAAGTTTGGACTTGGAGTAAATTTAGAACTCATTGAACGTTTTAAATCTTAAATTAAATTGCAGATTCCAGGCATGTAAATGAGGCGCTGTTAAAAATTTTTCACAAACTTTCCGAAAGTGTTTTTTTTTTTTAAATTTACAACTAAAAACCAAAATATTTATCTTGAACATTTTTGTCAGGCTTAATTCTGAAATAGTCGACAATAGACGTTTGGTCGAAAATTCAGATTTAAGCTTCAGAACAGCCCTAAAAAAAAAACTCCAATTTCTATCTTTAATATATTTCACTATATGTACATCATTTTGTCCTTCAAAAACTATTTTAAAGAAAGTATATATCAAAGCATAACAACTCTCAATTTCTGACAAATTTTAAACAAGCATTTTATGTCTTATTCCCTCTTAAACTGACATCATAAATGTGTGTGTTTAAATAGAATTTCTCAAGTGAATATACAAAAAAAAAACATAAACTTGTACATAGAAAATGTTTCCCCTCCCTAATTCATCAAAATAAAAACTAGATGTGCTCTTGTTCTCCACTTTTGTAATAACATTTTTGAACACAAAGATCTTAAGTTTCAATCATGTTTTCATGTTTTGTTTTTTAAATTCGGATGTAATGCATTTTGTAATATAAAGTCGTTTGTCTTGGATGATATTTCATGTTTGTGTGTTGTTTTATTTCTTTTTTTTTTATTTAGTTCAATCATATTCAGAATGTATTGTTGGAGTATGTAGCAGGGTTTTTTTCAAGAACTGGTTTTGCTACGTAATTTGATAATAATCAATGTTATGAATTGGGAAGCTCAGAATTTAAAAAGGAAATGAGATTTTCAAGTAAAATTTTTTTTTTACTTAATTACTGTACAGGTTATTTTTTCGATTTCATTTTTAAACTTAAAATAAATAAAAGTGGTTTAGAAATCATGAATATTCTTTGTAATTTCAAACTTGAAATAAAATAAAATTATATTATCTTTTTTAACTTTGAATATGATAGATCTGTAAGATTATTATTAAATAGGTATCAAACAAAATATTTATAACTAATTCAGATTTTCTGGTAGAATCAAATTGTCCCTCTGTTCCTTTCTATACTCGTGTAAAATCTAACTTCCATCGTTACTTGTCACTTATAATCTTTTAACCTAAAAATCCCCACTTTTTTATATCCTGATTAGTGATTAACCTCTTTAAGAAAACCTGTTAACATCGACAACCTTATATACTATTTCAAATCTACCGTCATATCCCTGTCATCAAAAATATAGAAAATAAAAATAAATAAATAAAATTTCCTTGAAAATTTAGGTTAAATAAATTATTTCCACGCTTGAACTAACATAATTTTATGCTTGATTTACCAATAAATAACAACAACTCATCAAGTGTGTGAGTGTGGAAGTACATTGTACAATATACGCGTATGTATAGGAAAAGGATATAATAATAATTCATAATGAAAACGTCTTCCGCAGAAAGTCTACAACAATACACACTAATACGAGCAAAAAGTACATACACACATAAGTACAATACATACATAGAAGAGTACTTGACTATTCACCTTCAATGGATAAACCTGCAGTTGTAAGCAGCTCCAGCTAATAATATAGTGGCAAGTACCCAGATATAGACCTACCTAGTACCTATACTCCTATAATAACTGAACTCCCTTTCTGACCATAATCATCAGCTTAAGGACCAACATTCAAGTTCTCTAGCCAGACGCATACACAGTATACATACTTAAACATTTCTGACAGTACTCGCATACAAATACTATGAAATTGAGCTCACAAAGTTTAACTACCTCCCTCTGTATTGTATAGTCTCTATGCGTTGTCCTTTTTTCAAAATAGCACAATCGGCAAGAGGAAGTAGGACGAAGGACGTATAGTATAGTGTGCGACCTCTTGCGACTATTTATATCGTAGTCTAGAATCTACTATATAAAATGGCTCGGAAAGGTGGCTATAATTACCTTGTCAGGGTATTATCGAGCGTGTACTTGAACATTTTCCATATTCCATCGATCTAAATTGCCTTTTTTTTTGTCCTGTGAAATGTCCAAGTCTTACCAACAACCCAACCAACCATTGAATCGAGAAGGTCCTGGATGGAATCCGTGGCAATGAGTGAGAGCAGGGTTTGTGAAATTGAACGGATTTTGTGGAAATCAATGTCGCGTCGGGAATGGAGTTTTTTTTTACGGTATGTAAAATAAGGTGGCGCAATTTTGAATCACACATTTTTCTTCAACTTCTGTTAAGTGAAAACATGATATTCATCAAGTGCTGTCACATATTTCCCTCAAAAGTTGCGACTGTCCTAGGATAATGGTCATAAGCCTGTGACTTTAAAATGCAAAAAATAAAAAGTGGCTTAGTAATAACCATCGACACAAAATTATGGTTTACAAAAACTGTCAAATAAGATTGAGATCATTTGCAAATTCTTCCGACATTTTTCAACCACCTTATATTTTTTAACTTTTCCAAAATAAGTTGTTGTTTTCATATTCAAACATCGTGCTCGAATTTATTTTATATTGGACAACATATTCAAAACGAACGATTATTATAAAATGCCCTGTTTTTTGAATATATTCATTTTTCATATTCACAAATACGAGCAAACGTGAAAATGTTCTTTTTGATTTTTGTTTCCATTTTTGTGTTTGTTCTCGAAATCTTTCGAAGCCAATATTCACATTCATATATTGAATATTTGATTGCATACACACATATGCAAATAGGCTTTCAAAGGATATTGAAAATTGAGTTTTTTCCTTCGCAGTCCTTTTCTGAGAGTTGGAAACTTGATGGAAAAAGATATGTATGTGCGTGTTTTTGTGCATATACTTATGCCCTACTTAAAACAGATGGAAAAATGGAATTCGAGAAAAAATAAATGGATACCGACGAATGCGAATGGTTGCGTCCTCTTTGGAACTTCGAGGAAAAGGTATAGACTCTTTTTCCTTACAAAAAGGATTCAAATATAAGATTGAATTGGATAAGGCATATTTCATGGTGGAAATCACATTCACTTCAATGGAACATACATCATTACATTAAGGAATATTCGAATGCGTGTGTTTTTTGCTGTGAGTTTTTGCATGTAAAATAAGGGTTAAGTGCGATGATGCAAGTTTGTGGGAATTACATTCAGAGGTACGTATGTAACCTTTCTTATTCTAATGGTAGGATATATATGGTATGTAGTTGAGAATGGTATAAAATCAAAAAGTCAGATAACATGTCGTTGTCATTTCCAATTTCTATTGGCTTAGTTTCGTCTTCCTTTCTTTATTTTTTTGAGAACTTGAGAAGAAGATAAATGGCATTTGGAATAAAAGATTTGCTAAAATGGATTTTCTTCAAATGCCTTCTGATACTCGACTCGAATCGTAGAATGATCCACAGTTATAAGAAAATGAAGACGTTATACTCGTATGGATATGGTTTGAAAGGTTTCTGAGCAAAATTTGGTAAACGAATATAATGCTATTTTTTTATCTTAGTTTGGAAAATCTTGTATTCTAGAAAAATTTGCATTTTAAGCTTTTTTTATTAAATATCAGTACAACATGATAATACATACATCATTAAATAAAGGTGTTTATACAAAAATCGAGTCGAAATGGGTCTTTTCGTAGTAAAGGTTAAACTAAAGTATTTTTTTTTACCTTGGAACCAGCAAAAAAAGGGATTGGTATGAAATTTTTCTGAGTTGCGGATCTGATGATGATGACTGATTATGATGAAGAAGCTCACCATTAAGATGAAAGCTAAGCGCACCAGCACATCGTTATCGTTAGTTAATAATTTTTTATTTACTCTCTTTTACTGTTTCCTTATTTCTATATCTCCTTCGTTTTATGTAAAAGTAGTTGTTTTGAGTTTTTTTTTATTATTTTTAACTCATGCTGCTTTTTTCTCGTATGAAATTCTACCGACACAGAGTTGAGTGAAAATTATTCGAGTTTCAGATAGGACAGTGGAAATTATTCATTAAAAATTATGTTTAAAATTTTTTGCAATCAAGTTAGAGGTCTAAAAATCGTCTTTTATTTGAAAAGTCGAATATTGATGCTATTTGTATCTCAGAAAAATGGTTTTCTCCTGACATTGAAGATGTCTCTTATAAGTTAAATGGGTAAATGCTTTTTTGGTCTGATAGAGATGTTATGTAGTCGAGGTGGTGTAGTTGTAATTTTTATAAAAGAACGGTTAACTTGTTGAAAGATTTGTCACTATCCTTCGAGTTCGTCTTACGAATATTTATTTTTAGATATAGTTGGTTTGAAGAACAGTCTTCTTCTGGGGGTTGTCTAAAGACCTAACAGGTAATGTTGATATTGAGCTCTTTTATAGTATAATCGATGAAATTAATACAATATCACCGAATTTTATATTATGTAGTGACTTAAATAGTAACTTTTGCAAACAATTAAGCTCATTTGACTTACATTTTGTAAACTCTACCATAACCACACACTTTACACAAACTTCAAGCACCGTGCTAGATATCTTCCCTCGAACTTTATATTTTTTCCGTTCCATGGGACAATATTTACTTAATTTCATCATCAAAAGAGGAAAGAGCAGGTGGAGTTCCTAAAAAAAAATATTTTAAATCTCTACAACTCCCACGTCCCATTAAAAGAAATTAAAACGCGTAACGTTTTTAAACCCTAGTTTACAAATACAAATAGGGCCCTTATTAATCAACGTGACCAAGGATATCAGCGCAGTAGTGGGTTCGTTCTCGGGTTCTAGAATTTCAGGTAGTATATAAGGGACTGCGTAATAGAGTGGTCCTAGAAATAAGAACAGCAAAAAAACATCAGAAACGGATGGTAGAAAGTTTTGGAAAAATTTTCGTGAACTTGGACTTGGTAAACAAAGACCTCAATCTTATATTTTTATTGATAGTGACGAACTTAATGAAACGTTTCTGACACCTCTCACCATCCCACTATTAATTGACAATTGAGTTTCCACGGGTTCTTCTTTTTGTTTCACTGGTGTCAATGATCCTGACGTTTTGGAAAGTGTTCTTTCATCAGTGAAATCGAATGCAGTCGGAGTCGATGAAATTAATCCCATCTTTCTTAAGGCCATAATGCTATTATTGCTGCCCTTTATAATGCACATCCTTAACACTATTCTTATACAAACGGTATCTTTCTAAGTCAATGGAAATTGGCGAAGATTATTACCATTCCTAAAAATACGGCATGTGATAATTGATAAATTCGAGCTGCACTACTGAGCGAATGAAAGTCGTTGAGGATATCAGGAAAAGTCTTGACAATGATCATGTTACCTTCTTAGTCCTCTTAAACTTCTCAAAAGCCTTCGACATGGTCAACTAATTGTCTTCTTCTAAGAGAACTACAGTTTTCCTTCAAATGTTCTTCTAACGCAATTAAACTAATTGCATCACATTTAAGTGAAAGAATGCAGACTGTGGGTCTTAATATTAATTACTCAGGTTTCCTTCCTCTGATTAGTTGCAAATTCTCAAATTTCATTGAAAGACAGCTACGTCGTCATATGCGTTAAAAATCCTCTCAAAATCCCAAATTGTTCTGAACTTTAAAAATGTTTCTTCTATATAAATTTGTTCCTTCTACTCAACTTATTTTAAAATTCTTTTTTTTTTTTTTTTCATTTAATAAATTATGATTTATATTTTTTCCAAGAAAATATTTTTTTTAATTTTTATTAAAAAAAATCCTCACATAGAAATTTGTTGAACAAATTCTTTTCCTAATTAAAATTAATGTTACTTTTAAAAAATAAAAAAAAAATAATAAAACAATCAATCATCCATTTTTTTATTTCTGAGTTGATTAAACAACATGATGTTTTTTTCTTTCTCTGCAGAACACAACATTATGTTTATCTTTTCCACAATCCTCCGCAAAATTTCTCCGGTTCCTTCAGAAAAAAAAAAATTAAATAAAAAAAATGAACACAAAATAAACTGTTTAAGTTAAGCCAGTCTTCATACCTTTTACACAATTTTTCCCCCTTACATCTAATTTTATTTTCTCAAATTACGTTTTACAAACTCTCTGCCTATATACCCATGCCCAGCCCATGTCTCGGAAAAGCCCAAAGAGCTTTGTTAAAATTTCATTTTCTATGCTTAAAGGATATTTACTTCAAAAGCCACAATCTATATACCGTCTATGTTATTATACGAGGTATTGTAGGAAAATTTCGTGCTTTAATTAAGGAACCAAGAAAATTGCTTTGCCTTTTGGTGTAACTAAAATAAAAATAAAAATGAAACCAAAGCAGAACAAAAAAAAACAGCAGTTTCAAGGACACAGACACCTACACCGACACCGACACCTACACCATCACATCATATTCGACCTCAACGAAGTGGAAAGTTACTTTGCACAAAAAGAAAAAATATAAAAACAGAATAAAAAAAGGGAGGAGGAAAATTAGGTACTTAATGACGGACAAACATTGATTTGGGCCCAACCTTTATTGTTATGATGATATTGGAGACCTTCCATCAATCAGCATTTAATTTTCAAGGAAGTGTCATAAACTTAAAACATTTTTCTGTCACAGTAATGGGAAGAATATTTACATGAAGGCTTTTGAGGACCTTAGGGTAAGAGTGGTAAGTGCCTCCTTGTCCTTGATTTTAGTGGAATTTCGTTTCTTTTTTGACACAATCATTATATATTTTCAAGCTATAATGACCAAGCTTACAAGGTTAAGAGTTATTATGTGTCACATTTAAACGTCTGGAAAAGTATTGTGAGAGTTCAAATTTAATGGGACGACAATTTGGCCATTTGAGTTATTTGAATTAATTTACATAACTTAAAATACAAACAAAATTTAAACAAAAACTTACCTCACTATCATTACTATGTAGAATCAACTTGAACCCGGGAAGTAGATTCTTTTCTTTATTAACATCATCCAATGCCAGCTTTGCAGCTGGCATACAAGCCTGACCGCCTTGCCATCCTCCTTTGCCGGCTATCGGAAATATTCCACCAATATGTAGCTCATCTGGCCGGCCACCATTTGTGTGATTAACATTTAATAAAATTAATGAAAATAGTAAGAATATCCAAAATGTCACAACACCACCACATGTCATATCCTGGAAAGAATAAGAGGGAAGAAAATTTTAGTTTTAAAAAGGAAAAAGTGTTGCAATTGTAGTCTAAATTTATTTATTTTTTGGTTTGTTATTTTAAAAGTTTTTTTTACTATAAACAATTTGAAGCAAAATTTCAAATTCAATCCCAATCTAGATAAACAAATTAAATTGAACTTCTTGTCAAGTTTTTTTTTATTACATTAATTCCCCCTCCTCTTTTTGTTAGCAAATGTGTATGAATACGGCACTTTTTTTATTTGTTAAATTACGTTCCTTCTTTACCTAAGTCTTTAGCAACAAAGAATCATACAAGGGGCATTTGGCCCCCTGGCCAAACAAACTAAAAAATGTGTATACAAATTGTGTGTTTATTTAAATAGAAAAAAAGTTAATTAAGTGAAGAATTTTGAATAAACGCAATTTAAATGTTTGATTTTCAACATCCTTCGTTACCTAAATTACATTCCCCTCCACAGCAAACACTCAAAAAATACCTTCAGGTGACATGAAGAACAAATATGAATACGTCGAATCCTAATTTAATAATATAATATAAAATCATCAAATTGTTTATTCATTCCCCTCTCCTAAAATTCAAAAAAAAAAAAAATTTGTTTATTCACATTCCAAAAAGAAGACGACAAAATAATGACAAATTACGACCGAGTGCGATAACCTTGCAGCAATGTTCACTTAGCAGCTTCCAGCTTCCTTCACATTGTTTCTCACAAACGTCACCATCCTATTAAGAAATTAGTCCTGCGAACAAAGCAACATACATTTATAATTCCCATCACGCATCCATGCATCAGATACGAGTATATATGCCTGCATCTGCTCCAAGCCTGGCATCAGCTAGCTACTTGAGTTGTTTTTGTCCTTAACTAAAGAACAAGGACATTTATTGTGCCAAAATTGTGTCTCTCCGGCTTCCGAAAGTCTACAGAAGACCCGGCCCGGGTGTACTGTACATATATAAAATGTGAACAAGCTGTGCACCGTACCCCAATGCAATAGGCCTCGGGACATGTTTTTCCTTATTTTCTTCATTTCGAAGAATCCGTGCGTGTGTTCGTGTTTGAAAAGCCTCTTAACCAACATCTCACTTGAACACACGTCTTGTCGTCATCGTCGTCGTCAACCACCCGGCATCGCTGTTGCCAATGACGAGGACCAGGACGACGACGACAACAACGACTAATGGGAGCTTATATCAACAGCACAGCAGCGTTCAAACGGATACAGTACTCTTCATCTTCGAGATTCAAATATTTCTGACAGTAGTCGGAGTCTTGGAGTCCTGAAGTCTGAGTCTCGAAATACAGATGACACAAGAGCCGAAGACAGAGCAGACAATTTTTAAGCGAATAATGAAGCGAAAGTGTTTTTCATTTTCCTTCCTTCGTTTCTAAAGTTTTTTTTTTACTTTATTTAAATAAATTTATTAACAAGTGGCGCACATAATATGATGGCTTTTATGCTTTCCACAGGATACAAATCCAGGATATTCACAATTTCAAATGGTTATTATTTCACACTTGATATGTATCTTTTTTTATTTGCAGTGATTTTGTATCTTTTCCCTGACATTTTTAATGCCATCTCATCGGATTCGGGGAGAAAAAGTATCCTTTTGTCCCCAGTTCCAAATGAGAAAGAAAAAATGAACTCAAAGGATTAAAGCAGTCAGTGTTTTGAAAAAAAAAAAAATAAAATAGATACATTTTATGAAAATAAATATATCCTAGATTTCTACGTGAACGTGTTTCTAAAATCTGAAATATTATATCAGATACAAAAACAAAAATTGCTAAGAGGATTTCAATGACTGATGCGATAAGAAGACGATGATGATTGCACGTGCAAAGATTCATTGGGTTAGGTAAAGTTAGACTTTTTATTCGATAAAAAAGAACGTGACTATAAATAATTGTTGTTTAGGAAAAAATAGAATAAAAAAAAACTGTAATCAATACCGGAAGAGACTAAGCTTACCTTTTTATGATGGGTTTTCATCTGGATAAAATATAAAACTGTAACAAATGTGAGGGGATTCTTTTCAAAATAGATGGTTCAAAAGGAAGACACGTGAATCGTATCGAAGCGGATGGTTTTAATTCACCAGAAGAAGTCTAACATAGTGTAACGACTAAAGAGGTCGTTGAGGCTTTGACTTTCGTTGTAGAATGTTTTCTATGTTTTTTTCTTGTTAAAAGACTAATTTAATATCTTATTACAGCTTAACAAAATTAAAACAAATTAAAACAAATTAAAACATCGAAAACATAGAAATTCGAAAAATTAAATTATCACAATTAATGCAAAATTATTTATTAGTATAAATTTCTATACAAAAAGATATGTTATTCCAAAAAAAAACATAGAAAACATTGATCGAAACTGTCACAATTTACTAACTCAAATTAATTTTTAACTATCTAGGAAAAACTATTCAAAAGAGTAGGTCGTAACCCTTCTAATAGAAGACACTTTTGACAAACTAAGATCTGAATAAGATATATTGAAAAAAAAAACATAGCAAACATGTGATGGAATTTTTGCCTGCAAATGGACAACAATTTAAGCCAAATTATGTAAAAAGAAAATCTGACAGCTATATACCAATTTACTTTTCTGCAAGAGATTACTTCGCAAAGTCACTTTGAAGAAAAACATAGAAAATTCGAATGACTGCATAATCGCAAATAAAATATAGATTCTATGAAATTAATTAACTTGTTTGTTTTTAGTAAGTCGATAAGTAAATCTATAACTAAAGGCTGAAGTTGGAAAAAAACATAGAAATATAGATTGATATTACATAGAATCATAGAAATTATAACTTATATAAATCATTGAGCTCTATTTCCATTAAAGTGCTTCTTAAGTTAATCAATATTAAAATGGAGCTTGGTAAAAATGTCCCTCCTTCAAGCAAAGTTGGAGATAAATTAGTAAAAAGGACAAAAACATAGAAAAACTGGATACGACGAATAACGATCTTCCACACCCAATTAGCAACAGGTTAATGGCATATTAATACGCAATCGAGATCCATAGCCGATACTGTAAGAAAAATCAAACAAAAAACATAGAAAACATAGACTTTTGTTAGAATTGGAAAGATAAAACTTATTCACTTTTACATTTCACATTTTAATTTCCTGATTAACTTTTAAAGAATACATCATTTTTTAATACTTATTGGAACCAACCGCATGAAAAGAAGACATCCTTTTATTTTGACCCCCTTACAAGTGAAAGCCCTGAAGATAATCATTTACAATGAAGCAATAGCTGCTAACCACCACAACTCTTCTTTAGTTTCTCAATCTTAAAAACACAATGGCTGCCAGGATGTAGTAGGTGGAATACCTGACAATTCCAAATCCATTTAATACCATTTGATTCTTAAGAACCTACCCGAGTAAAGTTAAATGGCTATATCATGATGTTAGACACTGAAGCCGATGCCAGTCAGTACCAGCCGCGCGCCGCGCCGCCGGATATCCGGAAACCAATAATTCAAACTGTGGAACAAAATGGAAGACTACGACGAAGACGATGCCGATGGCGACGACAGATTTAATTGAATGTGATGCGTCCACATGAATGAGCAATGTCTATATAATGTACCTACATATTGATAGAACTTAAGTGCGTCTCCATAGCTATAACGTATAAATCCTGTTTATTGTCCTTCGATATAATAAGTTATTTGCTTTGTCAATCGAACGAACGAATAAGACGAAGACAAAAAAAGGAAATATCCTGTTTCTGCAAAAAGGACTTGCGGAATTTCTTTCATGCATTTTGTGTCCTTTATTATATTATATTCTTTTTTCCCTTCTTCGTTTATATATTCCTCTTAATATCTAATCTCGTATTCATCGCTGAATGAAAATGGAGATGAAACTGGGGCTGGAGAGTTGGCTAAGTGAATTTGAAGTTCCTATTTTTGATGCTTTTTTTCTTGTGCTCTTTCTAAGAAGGTCCTGCGGGTGAAGTGTTTTATTGGGGGACAATTGGCGAGTATTGTTTATTTTCATTTCTTATTATTTTCATTGTGAGATAAGTTTTTCGTGAGAGTTGATTGAAGTGTAGCAGAGTATAAATGCAGGTTCGTGCTGAACAATGGATAAAATAAAAGCTGGAAAAGTGGCTCTTAAGACATGAAGTAGGTTTAGTCATTTACCATTGAAAGCAAAAGCAAATTCAGATAAAAGTTATCATTATCATAAATTTACATGAGTACGTTTTTTTTTGTTTTGTTAATAAAAGATTTTTATTTTTAGTAAATATTTCTTCTGCTGTTTTCTTAGAAGTATGACACTTGAAATATCAGAAAAACACTAGAAAGTCAAAAAATACGAATAATTTTATAGACGATTTCATTAAAAAAAAAAAAAAACTAAGACAAGAAATGTTCTTAAGGAACTAAAAAGTGCGAGACAGAGAGTGAATAGGTTTTAAAAATTAAAGAATGCATTCATACAACATGTCACAGGACATAAACATGGTTCTTGTCAATTCAAAACTCATGTCCTTTCTCAAAAACTTACATACATATGTAAATGAAAAGAGCAAGTCATGTTATGATTATTTTTGAGACACGGATGTCTTATTCTCCTCTCAGTCAATCAGTGCTTTTAATAAAAATTAAATAAATACATGTAAATCTTTTTAGTATACGAAATATTAAAAAACTTTCAACTTGAAGGGAAAATTCCATTTAAAAGTCAAACGAATATAATGACCCCAAAAAAAGCAAAGAAAAAAAAAACATAACTAAGTAAGACTGACACAAACCATAATGAGATTTTCTCGTCTGTCACAATTCATTACAAAAACTTGAATGGTGCATCATAATAATTTTCATCATTTTTCATACAAACACACATAGATATTAGTTTGTAGTTCATTATGACGTACACTATCCTTTCTCTGTATTCAAAGAAAAATCCTTTTAACTTTACGAGTATTTTTTTTTTCTGCATTTCACATTACACAAGCATACAATCAAGAATCCAACAAAAATACATATGTACATACATATATGGGCGAGTGCAATTTTGTAAGGATATGTCGTACTTAAATAACTCTGCTTTTAATTTTAGAAATGCAATGGTGACAAAATAAAATGCAATGGTGAAGTAAAGTGAACAGTGTTGGATTTTGATTTTTTGAAGCCTTAACTTTATTTGAACTTAAATTTTATTAAAAAAAAACTTTGCTTGAATTGTCTAAATGGTATATAGATAATCTAAAAGGGTATTTTCTCAAATAAGGTACTGTACAAAATGGTATTCTATGAAAAATCTAGATGGTTTTGTACGAAACATTGCCTAGATGGTCTAAATATTTTTTTAATAATCGACCAGACTTTTTAGATGGTCTAAAAACGTAGCGATTAAAGTTTTAATTATTTTGATGGTTGTCTCGATATTGAAGACAGTCATTAAAATCAAAATTTTGGTATAATCCAGATCATTTAAATGGTCTAAATATATACAAAGACCAGTTTTCATTGTCTACAAGACATTTCTCGGGATAGTCTTTATTTTATAGAAAGCATGATTGGTCTAAATTCTATGTTCTAAATAGTGCATACGTGCTTAATGATTTAGTTGATGTAGATGTTCCTAAGGTGGTCTTGATGATCTTGATGGTCTAGTTGGTCTAAATCGTCTAGATAGTTTCAATTGAACAGGTGGTCAAGATTGTGTAAGGTGTTTAGATGGACAATACTTAATAATGTCTAGGTTTTAAATATATCTATATTCTCCAATCTGTCTAGAAGGTCTAAGCTTTTAGAATGGCCTAGATAATAAAAATGCTCCAAATTTTCTAAAACATTTATATTGCATAGATGGCCTTGAGCTTCTGGAAGATCTTTATTGCCTCGATGATATTGGCTGTTTAGATGGTCTTAATTGTTTAGATGGTCTTAATTGTCTTGATGGTTCATATTACCTCAATCTAGATCGTCTTAATTTTGTAGGTTATCTAAATATATAATTGGTCATGTTCTTTTTTTTATAATGTCCAAATTAATCCGTCTAATTCCGGCACTGAAAAAGTTGATTAGAAAAATGTAACAAAGTAAGTATACAATTGCAAAATCTTTAACTACATGTAAAAATATAGTATCTTATCTACAAAAAAAAAACTACATGGCACTCCCTTCTTTTATCTCCATTTAGAAATTCATTTCTTTTTCATAAAAAAAAAAGGAACAACTACGCTGGCGCTGATGCCATGTTGCTTTTTTATATGCACATGTGAATCATTCCATGGCACAAGAACGAATCTGGCCCGCACATCTTAGAACAAAATAAGTTAAAAAAAAAATGTAAACAAAAAACACAAAACCAAAATCCTTTTAATAACATGTTACAATTTAACGCCCCTGTGCTTTTTTCCCATATGTACCTACACCCATCTACCAAACATCTCCATTCCCATATGAATGTTGTTCGGAAAAGGGGGAATTGGGGTGTGATGTATGAATTTCATCGCATTTAACTGCAAGTGTTTTTGTTTTATATTCCTATTTGTTTGTTGTTGTATTTTTTTTTTTTTTTTTGGTCCAATTGCAATAAGTCCTTATTTTTGCTCATTATTTCCTGCACAATTTTCATAGACACCATCTTTTCTGTTTCATCATTCTCATAAATGATACACAAACGACTATAAGACAAAAATGCAAAAAAAAAAGGAAGGAATAATAATTTCACATAAATGTATGTGATGCTGATGATGCCGGGTCCTGGTTATACGGGGAGGGAGATATGGCATATGGCATATGGATGGTGGCTCTGGCTGGCCACAGAACACAGTTTTGCTCTACTCTGAGATGGCTCTGTACCATTCTCAGCAATCAGCAGCAGCAGCAGCGGTAACAGCAACACCAGCAGCTGAATATACATACATGGAAAATTTTTATTAAGCATAAGAGGACGAAGGATCTTTTGCTGGTGGAATAAAAAAAAATAGAAACAAAAAAGGATGAACGACACTACGACGACGACGACGGAGGGGATGTGTGTAAAGTCCCCTTAGGGGAATAATTTATTCTTCAAGTTTTCCTTGCCACATTATTTGAACAAAATTACAACTTTCGTTCATCATTACTTCTTGCGTTGCTGCCAGCAAAGAACCGAAGAAGAATCAAGATTCCCAGAACCAATGCCTCCCCGCGCCAACCGTCAACCTCCAACCGCCAACCACCATCCATCTCTCTGTCTCTGTAGATGTGAATGTGTTTGATGGTTTTGGTGGCGTATATTTACACACGAAAGTCTTTTGTTCATTTCTGTACACTTTCTTATACTACAGTGTACAGTGTACATATTTGTTATGAAGGTGGGTTGAAAGAAATTACACATATTGTTTGGATTTTTAGATTTATTAGAGAAGTGGGTTGCGGGAGTGGTGGTTGCAGTTCGCCCGAAGCTCTGTAGAATAAAAGCCAAATATAGATGAGGAAGCCAGTTGACTGACAGAGAGGTCAGAAACTCATTTTGTTAAGAAATGTTTGTCATGAGTTTCTAGCTAAAGACGCGAAATAATGGTTTGACATTTAACAAAGAAAGTTCCAAGAATAATTACTTAAAATTTAAATAATAGTTGATTGAAACTTTGGTCTTAGAGATACGTTATTAGATCTCTTTGTAACCGTTTTCTTATAGTTCTTTCGCCTTCTATTTGTACTGGTCTTTAAAGTAGGTGCGGATTTTTCAAATATGTGTATTGAACACTCCAATCTGCTTAGATCAGACTTTTTTAAGGCAAAATATTTTATGCAAAATAACAAGCTGTCACTTTGACTTAGAGGTTATCCCATGCGTTCAAATAGCGTTCAATATTCAGATTTCTAAATTTATAAAACCTTCAAAATTTCAATTTTTAACTGTCATAAAAATGACTTTTACGTTAAGTCAAGTTTTATGGTGAGACGTCAAAATAAGTGATCTCAAACTGAAAATAGTTCCATATAAAAGCCATCTGTTGCGTCAAATCAATAAGCATAATGTAGTCAGTTTATATTTCTGTATTCTCAGAAACAGAAGCATTTCTCATACAAATTTCTCTTTCTTGCTGTCAAAACTTTGAAACTTTATCCAGCCTCAATTAAGTTCTAACAGACCGCCTGGCTTTTACATTGGTCGAATTGTATTGAGCCGAAGTTCCTCTTTTTCTTGGCATTTTAAGACCACTAAATTTCAGACACCGACAAAATGATGATTTAAGATTTTAATAACTGTAACAGAATGACGGGCAACTTTATAACTTTTCGTTAATGTTGGACAAACGACTGAAATATAAAAATTTGACAACCAACTGACAATCAAAAATGTATTTTTTGGCAGGTAGAACAATTTTTCCATATTTTCTCACTTTTTAAACCAAAATCAGCCTTGAAGTATACTATGTATATTGCAAAACTCAAGTATTATAGTATGGTATAATTTATTGCAGCTCTTAGAAGTACAAAAAGTATGGAATGAAATACACTCTAGAATGAAATTTTTAAAACTAATTTTCTAATTGAAAAAAAAACATTATCTAGTTTACCTTTGAATCACTCTATCTTTTAAAGAAAACCGCATCAAAATCCGTTGCGTTATTTTAAAGATTCAAGCATATATAGGGACAAACAACGGAAAGCGACTTTGTTTAATACTATGAAGTGATGTACATTGTACATATATAATAATAGTGATATTATAAAAATACGAAAAATGAATGAATGACCTTTGATTATCACTGTCAAAATGGACTCTCAAAACTTTTGAAATCAAACGATATGAAATTAATTTTTCAGTTATACAATTAAATACCAACTTACAAGGTTTGTTCCCTTGGCTCTATTCTGTCGCTGGCACTCGCTCTTTCTTGGCTCATGGTGCTGATATTAATACAGTAGATGCGCGATATAGTGAATCTCGGAAGAGTGAACTATCCAGTATAGTGAACACCCAAAATTTTACATGCACTACTCTAAGTAGTGAACAATAAAAATCTCGATATAGTGAACATATATTTTATATTTGCAAATGTTGTATCTATGTATGTACATTTATGTAATTTTTTCGTTTTTATGAGTTAAAATGTTTTTGTTTTATGTTATTTGATATAAGTATGTATTATGAATTGTTATTGTTTTTAGCTGTTTCATTGTTCATCGATTAAATAAATATAATTATCTTCACACTGAACAAAATGTGCATTTTTGAACAAATTTAACTTTGGAAAGCGTTTCTAGCCTCCCGCTCGAAATAGTGAACAATTATCTCGAAATAGTGAACATGGCTGGTTTTTATTGCTTCACTATATCGAGCAGCTACTGTAATTTGGAAAAAAGGTTAGTTTAATCTTAAAATAGGATTTAAAAAAACAATAAAACTTATCTGAATCTGTAAAATTAAATTGTTTTTAATTTATAAAAAGTATCTGTCAGTTAAATTAAAATTTTCAATGATGCGTTGACCCGGTATACAATTCTGCCCTGTCAATGTTAGTAAACAGCAGTCATTGCAATGACCGGTAGTCTCAAAAACTCGTCAACTTCTCCCAATAGCATTGACTGAGACATTTTACAGTCACAAATAATTATCAAAGCATTGACTTAAAAATGTCTAAGCGGGCCTTAATGTGCTCTTCAATACGTTAAAATCATTTTTTGTTGACAATTACACGATGAGACGTGACTACACCCAATTGCAGCTTTAAAAGATAAATAAAACTTATGTACTTACTTATGTTTAAATTTAATACCTTTTTTAATGCTTTCAATAGTTAAGCTTCTGCATTTACAATCTGACACCGAGTTTGTTTTTGGAAAACCAAACCAAGAAAACAATACCAAATCGCAAAGCTTAACACGAATACCCAAAGATCGAAAACAGTTACCTAAATGGGAATCAATTGTCAAATAACAAATTTATAGGTATCGTAGTGTGAAGAGCGGGCCGATGCTCTGGAGAGATAGAGAGCACACGACCTTACTGGTGTTTCAAAAACATATCAGCTCCATCTGTTGATTTTTAGGGGCTGGTTAAAGATTTCCAAAAAAATAAGGCAGGTATTTTTCGTTAGTCTGTGTAGCGATTTTTAGCTTTCTACCTTGAAAATTCCGGTTGGGTTGTTAGAAAGAGACAAAAAGTCGCCTATGTCACTCTCCATCAATTCAATTACCTCCACTTAAAAAATCACGTCGCTCCGTTTTGCCGTGAAAGACCGACAAACAAACACACACACTTTTCCATTTATAATATTGGTATGGATAAGTGTTCAAACTAAATTTAATTTAAATCGATATCTTTACTCGTTCTTGAGATATCGCCTATGAAAAGGTGTGTTTCGAAATTACACACACACATTGCCATGTTTCAGATAGAGACTCTTCCGGGACAGGCATCTAGATGGACAATGTGATCATACAGCTGAGATATGACTTGGCAAATATATTGACTACCGTCACTTTTATATTATCTCATTTAAAATTTTTACAACTTGCATCCTGCCCATAACCTCTTCTTTTTTTTTTAATAAAAAAATCTTAAACCAATTACAAACTCCCTGACACCTCGCTTTGAGAAAATTTTCAAATTTAAACAAAACATCACTCAATTACAAACCCCAACCCACAAGTTTCCCATATACCGACCTGTAAAAAAAAAAGACACTACCAAAAATTTGCAACATGTCATTTGAGGTTGCAACTTTTCCTAAAAGGTACGTGTCATTTGAGGTTTTCCTCCTGGCCACGTAAATTGCAGATAAAGGACATTGTACAAGTACATACGAGTACCTTGAGGCAGTAGGTACTTAGATGAGCTAACCAAGTCAAAAGCCAAAATTTAAATTAGGAACTAAATTAATTCATGTCACACATTTGCTCTAAAGGAAACGTTATCAAAGTGAAATGAAAAAAAAAAATAAAATAAATGCATACAAATATTTACAGGAATAAAGTGGGAAAAACCCGGGAAGGAAAACAGGTAAAAGGTGGGTTATGTGGCAATCCAAAAAAACACTTAACACAGAATGCATCAGTTTGACCTGAAATATTATTTTCACTTATTCAGCATTCAGTTTGGTATGAGAGTACAATAACTCATATGTATGTATGTGAAGTGAAACTGACTGACATTTTGCCCACAGTGATGTTCACATGTGGATGTGGACACTGAACACTGAACACTGATGAACAACATAACGGTTGGATCAAAAAAATGATGAACAAAAAATTGAAGAAATATGAGCAGATATGAACCTTCCCAGAGGCGAATTCGGGGAATTTCTTCAATTCAAACAGAAGTCCTTAACAAAGCTATTTTTTATATTATTTCATTGGACTTCTTCGAACTCGTAAAACGAGTTACTTTTTGTATTGTGAAAACAACAAAAATATTACTCATTTTTATTGAATATTGCACAAAAAATAATTAAAGTGAAAAATATATGTAAAAATCAGTAAGAATCATCTCGTTATCTTGGTCAAAATTTAACCCCATGCACATTACCTGTAAAAGTGAGGAACGTAATATTTTTGACAGATGTCACATTTTATTTGAAATCGAAATCGTTGATTTAAGCATGAATTTTAATAAGCAATATTTTAACTTTATATAGTTAAGAAGAAAACACTGCCAACAATAAGTTTAATTGACAGGAAATCACGTAAATATTTACAATTTTCAACACGAGTTACATTACGAGACATGTGTTTTCTACGAAATATAAGTAACTAGCTGACCCGGCGAACTTCGTACCGCCCTATAATCAAGAAATATCTGTTACCTATTTATCTGAATAAAGTTAATTTCTTTATTAAGTACCTAAAGCTGACCCGACAGATAATGTTTTTAACTGTGATTGTATATTAATTGCTATATACCTATATTGGCATAAAATTTTCTTGAATAACTTTTGTAGCGCCAAATGATGTCATTTGAAAGCAATTATTGTATTACTGGATATCAGTTAAAAAATGTCTAGAATCTGGCCCATTTTCGAAAACCAATGAATGTAATGGCTCTGGTGGCGGTACCAACGGCCTCAGTTTGACTTGACCGTTCGAGCAACACAATCCAGGGGTTTCATTTTTAAACTTTAATGCCTTGCAATATTGACAAACAACGTTCATTGGTCCAATAGCAACGATATGCAGTGTATTGTAGTCAATGCAGCTAAGAGTTAAACGCAACACTTCTATTTTGTTAATGTCGGTTCCATCAATTCCGTTCAACTTCATTCCGCGTTTCACGTTGCTCATCAGTTTGATTTGCTCTTGTATTTCTTTTACTTGCAGCATTACGGGTTCTGTGACTTAAGTTTGTACATCTAATTGCCGGCATTTTTAGAAACAAAAATTCAACTGAAAATAACAAAATACTATAGTACCTATTCTTTTGTAAAAGTATGAAAATGGTCTATCAAAACTTTGAAACACTATATTAATTTGACTAACCTTGTTGAACAAACACTTCACAAATGAACACACACTACAAATTATCCTATGGAAACCAATGTGAAAAGTATACTAAGAAATGGTAAATGAATTATATAAGTATTTTGTTATTATAACTCCGACCACAGACCAACTCCGACAGTTATATTTGCAAAGAGCATTTAAACTACAATTCTTTGTTTTTAATGGCAACTACGTGAATATTACTGCCATAACACATTATTTTATTAAAAAAGTAAAATCTTCTTGTTTCCTGTGCAACTTTCGTAATTTTTTCTTATATAATGACTTCTCCTAATAATAACAAATACAACAAAAAAAGAATTAGTGAAATTGGTCCAGCCGTTCACGCGTGATGCCGTGACCAAGGGAAAACGGGATTCATTTTTATATATATAGATATGCTAACACCAAAAATTTAAAAAGTGGAAATAATTGAATTATACGGTATTTCGTTCACTACAAAATAAATTTAATTAATTTTATAGCGTCAACAACACGTGGTAATTATGCTGTTAAAATGTAGATAACATATATGACACGTTCGTAGATTTATCATAGCAGCGCCATCTATTGATTACTTACTCAACCCAGTCGAAAGGTATCGACATCTGTTAGAATCATTTGGAGTTAACAGATAATTGTGACTGTCAAATAATAACAGACAAATAATTAGCAATAAATTAAAATTGCGACTATAATTTGAGATTTAAACTATCCTATCTCTCAAGTTGGATCGAACTGCACATGGTGTGCGAATTTTATTATAATCTGTTAAGTTTTTTAGGAGTCCATTGAGGACAAACATTGTGACACGAGATTTATATATATTAAGATTAGTAACCCCGAACTGTCAAAAAATATGTTCCTACAATGAATTATTTATTTCAGCAGAGCAGACGAGTTCCATCAACCGTAAAAAATAAAAATAAAAATTTAACCCGTGAAAAAGAACGATATGTCAAAATGTATCCATGTCTAGCGTGAATTTTGTGTTCTCGAGTGAAAATAATATAACACATGACATAATATGATATCTGCATACTGCGGAAAACCTATGAAACTCTCAACCGTAATCTTATATCAAATCGTAACTTCTTAAACTTGGAACTGATTAACTGTGGAAAATTATAAGAAAGTTTCTCACACATGAGACACAAATGTCAAACAGTGAAGTGTTCGCTGACAGCTGTTAATTTTTGTTCAAATAAAATAAAACCAGTTAAAAAAATCCTTTTGAAAATCGTGATTTCAAGTTAAAGTTTATATAAACAATTTCCCAAAGAAAAATGTTACACATGATATTTTTTAAAATAAAATTTATAGTTAACATAAGAAATTCACCTTTACTTTTCCAACAAATAGAAAAACCTAAACTGGACCAACATTGCTCAGAGGTGGAATTTCGTGGTGTTTAAATGGTGGAGTTGTTAGTTACCCCTTCTCCTATAATAGGTACTCACCTTTTTTTTCTCTTATTCTGGAAAGGCGAATTCTTAAGTGTTCTGAGTGTCGGGACAAATTCAGTCAGGCAGGGCTAGGATATGTAGCTCTGGCCCTAACTCTAGCTACCAACAGTGTTCCGGTTCCGCTGTGGTATGCTCAAAATGAAAAAAGGTAATTCAGCTTCGGTTATCCTGAACCTGATGCAGTTGGTGGTTTTCCAGGACTTTTATTTTCCGTTTTGTTATGCTATTCGCAAGTTCGCATCCTCCATCGTTTGTCGTGAATGCTGGACCAAGAGTCGCTATGTGTGTGTGAGAGTGTGCCTGTGTATACTTCCTGCGGTATTTGCAGTTGCAATTTGTAAAAAAAAAAAAAAAAAAAACAATAAAAAGAGTTCACAGAAAGGAAGTATAAAGGCATCCTTCGTATCCTTCATGTGCGGTTTTGGTTGTTCTAGAAAAATAGGATTTTATACGTAGGTAACTACAACACACAGATGTGTGTAAGCTCTTGAGACCATTTTATTTCTATTTCTACTTTTTGTCTTTTGGTTTTATTTTTTTTTTTTTATTTTTTCATTTAGATTTTTTTATTTTAATTTCTTTTTATTTTCAATCTTACAGTGCACTTTTCTGTGGAAACCAACCACAGGGGAGCGGAAATTAAATTTTCGTATAGGTATGCTTTAGACTCAAGAGTGAAACGGATGGCTAGCCACCATGGAGTGGAAAAGTGGGTACACTGTGTGTGTATATGTGTCTGTGTTTGTGTATGGGGATGTTGAGAAAATTTCTTGTCCATGAAAAGACATCAGACAAGATTCGCTTAGTCGCCTTTAAAGTGCTGGTACTCTATGTGTGTTGTGTATAGATGTGTTGATAAGTAGGTATAATTCTCATCCTATGTTGCCTCGAATTCTAAAGAATAATTTCGTTCAACTTATGAACTTTTCGCAAATTAATTTTTTCTGTTTTTTTTTTTTTTTTTCCTTGAAAAATATTTTAATACTTGTATACCCAGGTGAGTATAAATATACATACATATATATATATATATATATATATATATATTTCTTTTCAGAGAAAAAATTCTTCTTTCATTTTATTTCTACAAACTAACCTACCTGCCTTGTGCAGAATCATCGTTTTAACAGGATGAACTGAGATGGCATTTAAATTTCCACAGGATTTTAGCTTTCCTGGCTTTTCAAATAATAATAATACAAAAAAAAAAAAAAAAAAACAATTTTTATACCTGCACCAATGAGAAATCAGATTTTTTTTCCAAGTAAATATTAAATGAAAACATGAATTGTTTATTTGCATGTTTTCTAGAAATGTAATTGAATAGAATTGTTGATGGAATTAAATTTTTATGAGCTTAATTAGATGATGGGTTGTTATTACTTAATTCATTTTTATATTACTTTTTTTTTTTGTTGTAATTTTAATCTAGAAGAAAATGAAATTTGTTAGTAGGAATGAATTTAACTGTTACGTTGTGAGATATCAATTTGAATTAAAGTGTGAAGATAGATTTTGAGACGAATTGAATTGTTTTTGTTTACAAGTTGTTTACAAAAATGCCAGAAAAATGTTTAGAAAAAAAAATTTAGTGAAAATAAAAATTTGACGGACACATTTTCTAATATAATAATTAGGAGAAAATTTCATAATATGTAAAATCATTAAAAATAAAGCTATGAATTTTCCCAACAGTAACAAATAATTGAATTAATTGACAAGTGAAAAATTAAATTAGGATATATTTCCAATAAAAAGCACATTACCTATTTAAGACTACCTATTGACACTTACAGAATATATTTTATATTCTAATAAAATTCAAGTGTTACACAAACTTCGTATACTCCCTTAAATTATGACATCCACTCAATTTAAACAACTTCCCATTACAGCACAAATTCACAGTTAAACCGCACCTATACAAAAATGACGTTTTTCTTTTTGTATTTTGTCGCATTAAAACCCAAAAAAAAAAACAAAAACAGAAAAACCAAAAACAAAACAAAAATGATTCCATTAACACTCCACGAAGCAATAACAATTGAATTGACTTTTCCGTCAATTCATCAATCTACCAAATGAAATCCTTTGATCCACACACACTCTGAGACGTCGACAATTCCCTGTTACACAACTTTCACACGTATGAGTTGGTTACTTTTTTTTATAAGGATATACTAGTATGTATGGATATGGGTACATGTATGCGGTGACAATCACTCAGACTTTACCCTATAACACAACACTCTCTGGTTCTCCTGGCATGGCTTGTTTTTTATATCCTGCGGCAATAAGCCAGTCAGGACGAAATACTCGTATATACATATGTACATATGTATGTAAGTAAGTAAAGAGCATAATAAGGCAAAAAATATACTTATTTTTCAATTTTATTACTCAACCTACTGTTGGATGTCGTCGTTTGCGTTTCATCGTTTCGCTACTTAAGTGTATATAGCTACTTGAAGCATTGCGCTCGCTACTTTGCTTACACCAGCGTTAAATTTAATTTACGTAATTGCAGGAGCATCTGGGAGTTACATATATTTTATATGTTTGTATGTATGTATGAGTTTGTATGGGTGTCTGACGTCTGTGTATGCGCTGCGAGGGAACGCTTTACCTTTTGGCTTTATACTAAGTATATAATGCGGGGTATGTAGCAGCCATAAACATATAATCGTACCGGAGTATATGTATGCCACAAAATAAACAAATAAGCTCTGGTAAAATTGTGCTATTTTATGATATAAAAGCATACAAAGTAACAACAGCATACATTAACAAAAAAGAAAAATTATGCATAATAATAAAAGAAAAACAAAAAAAAAAAAAAAAACAGAACAACAGAAAAACAAACACAAAGTGCTGGAAATAAATATTTGTACATATTTATTTAATTTATTTTGGGTATCTACACACAAACGCACGCATATTTAAGAAATAAATATTTTTATATTTTTACTTTTGAAAAATTCCCAAACATCATCCCGGCATAACAATAACAAAATACCCACATTACGCCCAAAAAATAGTGTTTACATAAAATTTTTCAATGGGAATTCTGTAAGAGCATAGGGCATCAATATTTGTGTAAGTTTCCAGGAATTTAAAAGTGTTTTTTTTATATTTATTTTATTTCTCCTGCAGAGTAAAATTATTGGAAATTACCCCAACAACTATTTCCTTAAATGTCGAGTAGGAATATTAATAGAAATCAAATTAAATAGAATTAAAGACATAGTGAACATTCCGCAGCAGCTGTGTTATTAATTAAAACGATAAGATTGTTGTTTGAGGAATCGGAGGGCGGAAAGTTATTGGAAGGAAGTTATTGTTCAATTTTTCTTTGGATTCGTAATTCTGACACAATTAAAATATTCTGAAAACTATGAACACTCTTAGGAATTAACAACACACATTGTAATTTAAGACAAAAAAGAAATACGTCATTAAAAATTAAAAGAAATAGGTACTCAGAAATCCCACGATGTACTTTTTGATTATATCAATGGTCTTACTGTTTAATACATCGTCTTCTATTTCATATTCGGTTTTACTGGTTAGTATCTAGAAGTGTATACTTTTATGTCCCACATTTTAATTTTTAGAATACAAACAAAATTAATGCGAAAAATTCAAGATGAATGCGAAAAAATTAATTAAACAATAATTAAAAACAAGTATACGCCACAGTCGCCCATTGTAGTTTTTTTATATGTAAGCTATCAATGTTTGGTTTAAACAGTTTTTTAATTGAATTATTCCGTGGAGTGGAAGCTTAAGGCACGAAAAACATTTACATTTTTTACTTTGGCATAAACTGTGATGGAATCAAAACAAAGTTGAAAAAGATTGCTTTTAAAGCTACAGTACTTTTCGAGTCGGACAAAAATGTATATAAAGGAATACAAATATTTTATTTTTAGCTTCTCTTGATAAATTATTTCCAATATTATTTAAGGGTTTATCAAAATAAGTAATCGTTTAAAATGAACACAGTTTTTAGAAAAGTTTAACGACAAAACAATGGTCCAACTTGAAATCTCTGACTTTCTTACATTGTTCAAAAAAAAAAAACATGAGGAGTAAAATATTTTAAACGAACTAACTTTCAAAATTCTGTTGTTTTTCCCTGGCCATTTTTTTTGTTTTTTTTTTGTAAATACAAACAAAATAGCTTTATCATCAATTTAAATTAGGAAAATTCCTAAGTAGGCTAATAATCTGCACAAAAAAAAAACAAAAAGTAAAAGTACAGATTCATCTTTATTACAAGGATAACTATGTACATAACTTCTATCGACACAATTTGGATAAAACGATTTCTTATATGGGAAACAAATTGGATAACGAGCCTAAACAAATCTTGGTAAGGTATATACGAAACGAAGGAAAAGGCACCTAACTCAATAAAAAGTAAATCAAAAATGAACTTTAGATAGATTTTCTATTAGACTTAATAGGATAGAAATACAAATTTGAATAGGATGATAGATATTCTTTACTTAGGAAAGATTTTTTTTTTTTTCTTTTTGGAATATTTCCATTTTTTTATTGATTTTTTTTTTTTGATGGATTTTTGCTCTTCTTTTTTTTTGAGAGAGAAACAAAATGCCAAAAAGGAAACCCTTTCATATCCTGCCAGTTTGTTTTTTTTTCAACATTAATTTTGCCAAGGAATATATATTTATTTTGGATCCGTATCAAGAAAAATGCTCTTTTTTCTTTTTCTTCTTTTAAAACTTAAAATTCCTTATCGAAGGATACCTATTTTGTGTACTAAGCAATCCCCAAAATTTATGAAGAGGAGATTGTAACCGATTTTTATAAAGCCTTGAAATTTGCATCGTGTTCGCGCATAAAGTCCTTAGAATGAGCTTAGACACCTTTTCGAGGGTGGATACGTTAAAATGATTCTTTTAAACCGAGAAAATGGCCAAGAAACCAAAAAAAAAGAAAAGAAAATTAAAGGCAATTAATAAGGGATGAAAGTTTTTTTTGCTTGCTTTCAGTTCTTTTCCTCTGAGTCCGTTTCTCTTTTTCAAACATCTTTGTTAAAGGGAGAATCATGGAAATTCAATTTTGTCTTTCTTTCATTTGTATCCTTTTTCATATTCAACTCTAGTTTCCTCCTTTTATTTATTTTTTTCGTCTATCAACATTTCCAAAACTTTCCCCTCTATAATATCCTTTTGTGTACATTTTCTGTTCAGTGTGACAAAAATGTCATTCAATCGCATGGTTTCTTGATTTTTATTACACTTTATCCTTCCTCTCGATATATCCTAGAAGAAGATGCTCATTGTAGAGAAATTACATAGACAAAAAAAAAATAAAATACGAAAAGCGAACACAAAGACGAAGTGAATGTTTCTTAAAGCATTAACTATAATTATCCTTTTTTATAGACATGTTACATGAGTGTATAAGTTCTCTTATTTTATTGTTTCATCGTGCTAAGTCGCTTTGGTGATCCTTTATTTATTTATTTTTTCGTCCTTTCATTCTTTTTCTTCTTTTTGGCTTTCTTTTTATTGTTTTTTTTTTGTTCTGTCTTCTTCATATTGAATGAAAACGGAAAGAAAGAGGGATAAGGGGTCGGGAGGATGGGAGGATGGACTGAAGAAATGTACTTCAGCTTTATGTTCCAAACAAATAATAATGTGAAGGACTTAATTTGTTCCTCCTATATGGGTACTCGTATAAATACAGTGAAGCATAAAAGTTAAGAAACATACATTTAACTGACTTTTTTTATAGGACTTTAAAAGTTGTTTTTTTTTTGTATTTTAATTGAGAAAGTGAATTATCTCTAATTAGGATTTTAACGTCTGCCAAACGAATTAAAGAATTTCACAAAGTCACATGAAATCATCGAGATAAATTTTGTAGATACTAATGTCTAAGGCCAAAAGTAATGCTGGGGGCAAAAGTGTCCCAAGTTTGGGGAATTTGTTAAATTTTTAATCGACAAGAGATGAGTAAGTGTAGGAGTCTTGAAATATATCTTTTTCACACATGAACAGGCACTTTTTTACTCACTGTAGACATTTTGTGAATGTCCTTATTAAAGGAGCCTTGATATGGTTACCATAAAGGTATTTGAATTTCCTTATTTGACTTTTCATTAATGTTATGAATGTAAAGTGAAAACTGATGTACAAATCGTTCAACAAAAATAGCACAGTTCCAGTGAAAATATTTTGATAACAAATTTTAATCGTCAATAAACTATAACTCCACAGTAAATCACAACAAACAACGGAATTTTTTGAATAATAAAAAACTTTTTTCACAACACTTTTTTCACGGGAATTATTTTGTTGCATAATTTCTATTATGAAACAAGGAATTAAGCAAGGAAAAGATTTTTCCTCAGAATAACTGACTGTATTATTTCTACCTTCAGTAGAAAAACTTTACCTTTAATTATTTCAAGAATTTATTTATTTCACGTGAAAAAATTTTATTTGAACAAGCAGGTAAACTCAAAATTTACATAAGATTTTATTTTCTTATAATGAGATTCAAGACAGTTAAAGAAAAGTTTTAAATGTTTTGCCAAATTAACTTTTTTTCATTTCACGTGAATAATCCGTTGCAAAATTGTAGAACGCGTGTACATTTTTCATCAATCGAGATCAATACTATTTTTTCAGTTTTATGTCCTATGGTAATTAATATTTTAAGAAAACAGTTTTTTTTTTGGGACTTTGAAATGTTTTCACTCCAAATATTCCCTCTTTTCTTATCAACTTTAGAAATTGTAATTCATGTTTTCGATAAAAGTGATATTGTGGAACGTAAGAAATTTTCATTTCACGGGCAATAGGATTTCTCAACTTTTTTCACTTCACTGGTGCAGCATGTGAAATGCGTTTTCATTTAGTGTTTCACGGGTAATAAGTTTTGTGCAAAAATTTAAATATCACATTTCACTTTCCATTTTTATCCTGTGGCCATTTTGAGAATGAGTGGCAATCATAACCATTGGTAAGAGCTCGTTTACTCCTACACATACCTTCCCACTTACTCTTCTAAGGACATTGGTCCTAGGACACTACACCATAGTAATACGAGCATAAAAGTGAATTGATTTAATATTGATTTTTCTGTCATTGTTTGATGCTGGTTATAGATTTTGTCTTTTGTATTATACATGCAGACATGTTCCTGTGTGTCCTGTATTTGTATTGTAATACCAAATAGATGACAAACTGTCTTCCAGATAAACAAATACAAGAAAAAAGTGTGGGTGACTGTAAATGGAGCATTTTCTCTTTTTTACAAAAGAAAAGAAGAACATTTTGGAACTGGAATGAGATTTTTGATTGGAAATATTCGCATTCGATATCTTAAGGTTTTTGTGTAAATTTATGGCTCAGATTTTTTTTTTTTTTTTTTGATTTTTTCGTCGAGAGCTTGCTGGGATGAAAAATAAAAAAATAAAATACTACAAATTGGGTTGTTTTTGTTGTCAGTTCATTTTAGTTGTCCCGCAGTGTTATTTATGAGGTGTGATTTTTATCACCGTTGCTAAGGAGTAATTTATTTGGGGCTTTTAATTTTTTTTTTTTTTTGTATAGGTACCTGGCAAATTCTAGAGTGGAAATTTATTTTGATAAGAAAATATATGATTGCAGACGTAACAGAATTTGTAAGGATTTTCGTGCTGATAACAATATGACCATGGGAATGATTGAAATTATCAATTGAGACTTAAAAGAAATCAATTTATTGGAAAAAGAGAAAGATTATTTTTTGAGAGTTTGTATCTTGGGACGTTATGTTTTATCTAAACCATATATGTAAGTATGTTGTATGTAGCTATGCTTGAATGTAGGAATACAATTTTTTAATGGTAAATTATCGAAGTTTTCATAAGTCATAAAAGATTTTACAAATTTGAAAGGTGTTTTTGGTTAAAGATAAAAAGATCCATTAAATATTTTTGTTTTCAATGTTATTAGTTTTTTTTTTTTTTATCTAACTTTTGATAAATGTTTCTTGGAATATCTTAAGTTTCAAAAGTTCACAGTTAGCAATAAAAATTCCGTTTTGCACCAATTTCGTTTCTTCATTAAATTAAAATTTCATTTTCATCCAAATTACCTACTTGAAAGAAGAAAGATTCATTTTCCAAACTAATTTTCAAAGTTTTTCTCTCAAGTGTTCTTGCTCCTTGATTTCTTCGTACCTCGTACTGAGTCGGTGATGTACTCGAGTATATCTAATTTTATTTTATTTATAAAGTTAGCAGCAGTATCATCTTCATCTTCATGTTCATCTTGTAATATCATCATCATCAACATCGTCATCCAAAACAAAAAACAAGCTCTTTATGTCACTGATAACCTGACAATATTTATAGTGACACCTTTATGCTCATCTAATTAAGAGGCAGAGTAAGTATCATCCTCATCAACCTAAACTATACTATATGAGAAAAAAAAAGAACGTCACAAAATTACACATAATGAAGATTCTGAAAAACTCACATACGACATGTGGCAATATGCGTATGTATGTATATTGTATACCTGTGCATGTGTCTGTGCATTGTATTGTGTATGTGACACCTTGATGAAAAATACCTTTCGCAAAATTGTATGTTTCAAGAAGTTAATTACATAAGGTTTTTGTCATTAAATCCACATAAATTATCCTTTTTCTCACGCACACACACAAACGAATACGAGTATGCACCTTTAATATGTCTACATTATGTTTATGTCGCTTGTGATGTCATTACGTATATAATGAAACTTTGTGCAGGTATTTTCTTTTGGGTTTCATACCGCTCCCGCTCCCGCTCCCGGGCTAAGACAAAGTCGCAATCTATATGCTCGTATTTTCCAGATGAGAAAAATAGCTACTTTTATGAAACTCATCATCATTTTACGCACAGTTGCTTGATGCGAAATTATATAAGACTAAACTTAAACTTAAGACACCTATACAAGGTATAAGGTATTCTTAAGTACCTCGTCTTCGTCTTCGGTGTCTTCCTTTGTTGTTGTTGTTTTTGTGATGGGTGTTTGGTACTTTGCCTAACCCGCCATAATTATGGTGCAGAAATGTTGGATTTATTACTATATCCTTCCATTTTATAAGAAAATCCTTCGTATTAAAAGTGTTCTTAAACAACTTTTTAGGTACCCATCAAGTAGCAGCCAGCTGGGGTGAAGTGAATTTAAATTAGGGTGACCATCTGTTTAAAACTCCGTTTCTTAACAAGAGAAGTACTTTTCAGTTGTTTTACGTTTTAACTCCCGGAAAATCAGTTGTATGAACATTAATAGATTCAAAGTTTAAAGGACCGTTTTAAAAAATGGGCCATTTATTTGTTTGTAATTTTTGAAAAAAGTTCTTTATGAAAGCAACCTAATGCTTAAAGGATTGAGGCGATTTGAACCATGGACAGATACATAATCGAGCAACGCGTTAAAGAATAATTATGAAAATTGTGGTTCAAATAAAATGCATATCGAAGAAAATCATTTTCAGTGATTAGGCACATTTTCATCCCAGTGGATTCGTCAAAAAGCAGATTTGACGCATTTGGGCGAATGATAATCCAAGAGCGATTGTCGAAAAACCAATGCACCCACAAAGAGTGACTGTTTGGTGCGGTTTATGAGCTGGCGGAATAATCGGGCCGTATTATTTCCAAAATGAGGCCAGTTACTGTGAATGGTGTTCGCTATCGTGAGATGATAACGAATTTTTTATGGCCCGAATTGGAAGATATGGATGTGGACGATATGTGGTTTCAACAGAACTGTGCAACTTGCCACACAGCTAACGAAACAATGGTTCTTTTGCAGGACTACTTCAATGGCCGTGTTATCTCAAGTGGCGGCGATGTCAATTGGCCGTCAAGATCATTGACACTGTTGGACTTTTTACTTTGGGCTTTGGGTTTGAAAGAAAAATTGTACGTCGATAAGCCAACAACAATTCAAGAGCTAAAAGATGAGATAATTCGACACATTAACGGCATAGAACCTCAATTATGCCTCAGGGTCATCAAAAATTTGGACCATAGGATGGAGGTGTGCCGTCGAGGTAACAGCGTCCATTTGGACGATATTTTCTGTCATACATAATTGAATAATAATAATAAAAAGAAATGACAATAATTTCCCAAATAATATTTGTTTTATTCAAAATCAACATAGGCCCATAAAATTTGACCACCCTTTACTAAAAGTATTCGATATAAAATATGAAATTTCAGTAAATGTGTTTGAATTTTGACATTTCATTCACAAATCAAATTTAAAACAAAACTCACAATGATAGATTTTGATTTAAAAACAAAAAAACTGGTATAAAATATTCTTACAAATTTAACTCTGAATTTAAATCTACTTGGTTCGTAAATTGTGTCAAATTAGCTGCCTGAAGTGTCAAAATAATTCACGATCATTCTTAATTCACCATTTTGCAATTCGTGAAATCCTCACCTTAAACCTATCTTTTCCACTACAACTTCAAACGAAAATATGGTCACCCTACAGTAAGAGGTATAAATAATGGGACATAAATTTCGTATGATGGAAAAGTTAAACACACAAAAAAGATCATAAAATATCGTCTTGTTTTAAGAATATGGAAATATATATCAGTTGGAGTCCTATGTAATTGTTGCCAGTTATGCCAGTAGCAAAGGATAATTTCCTTTTTATCTTTAACGTCGTCGTCGTCGTCATCGTAATCATCGCGGTCCATTATAAAAACAAAAGAAGACAAAAAATAATACAAAATGTTTTTGCTTACTCCTTATAAAAAATGAGAAGAAAATCAAAAACACAGCACAAAAAAATACATAATAGAAAATACTTGCACCTGTCAGGATGGATGTAGAAAAAAAAGGACTCAGTGTAGATGGAGGTAGCTACTAAATTTATCGCCCAGTGGCGCTATTTATTTTATGCATAAAAATGTTTATTCCAAAAGAATGCGTCTCGTAGTCGTTGCCGTCATCGTTTGCACACTGTGTGTGTGTGTGTGGGTGTGGCGGTTGGGCGTTTTTTTTTTTTTTGTTTTTTAAGAGGTTGCTTTTACCTGCGAGGTAAAACGAAGAGGTTGGGGATTTTGAGAGTTATTTTGCTCCAAGGAGTCATGCCAAGCCATGCCATGCTATGCCATGCCACTGGTGGTATGTGAGATAAATTGAATTTTTGTGTGTATGGCAGGGTATTTATAGTCCGCAGGGCTAAAAGCTTGGCATCAGCTTTAGCTTCAGCATTCAAAAGTGGCTTCAAATTTCTTGTCTACTCTCAAATGTCCTTTGTAGTGAGATAAATATGTTCCGTGAGTTTGTTTTCCTTTTTTGGTGCAATTTTTTGTTGAAGTTTATAATTTTTGTTATTATTTTTAATAAGAGATAATTAATTTTAACAATTACTTCAAGTTAAATTTTGAGTACCTACATATCTGTTTTTTTAGAATATGATCATCGGTTTATGTTTTTTTTAGGGCTTAAAATGCCGAGTTATAGAAACATCAAAAACGGAAGCAGGACGAATATTAGTATAATTAAGTGAAAGGACCCTTAAGATTTATTTCAACTGGCAAGTAATTTTAAATAATTTTAATAAAAAAATATTTGTATCATTATTTTTTGTTGCTTCGCTTTGTGTTTTTGTGGCTTAATGAAGATGCCAAAGTGGAGGGAGAAACGAGAGTGGTGTCCCTGAGTATGAAAAAGTTTAAGCAATTCTACAAATTTTTTTTTTATTGAAAAGAAAAACTTTTTCAAGGTGATGAAGATAGGTATAGAAAGGTGCAGGATTGTGAAAAATTATTATGAATGTTTAAAAAGGTAGATCTTCAATTAAAATGAGATGGAATTAATTTTTTTTTATTTCAAAGTTTAATGTTTTATAATTTTGAAAAGTCTAAGGGCACTCTATCTAATGAGTGGTTTTTAGTTGAATGTTCCTAAATTGTTCGCTCTTTAGGTAGGTACTTCGTCATTAAAGCAAATATTGGTTTTGTGAAAAAAAAAATGTATGTACACTCAATTTTTTGTGATTCTCTAAAATAAAAAAATCAATTTTATTAAATTTATTTAAAGTTTTATTAAATGAAGATTGAAAAATTCTACATATTTAAAGTTTTGAAAAAAAAACTATTTGTATTTAAAAAAAAAATATATTAACCCTTGGCTTATCTTTGATATCTTTTGAAAGCAATTTAACACTGTGGGGATAAACATATCTCACCCCCATCTCCCATTGAGTCCCTAGTTGCCCACTTCTAGCAACAAGTTGCTCCCATCAATCCCAACTCCATACGCCATTGGTACTAAAAAAAGGAGTCAATCCGAAAACAATTTAAACTTTTAACCAAACTGTGAGGCTTGAATTAAGTTACTCAATGTAAAAAGTATCTCTATCCAAAAACATGTTTAAGCTCCATTAAGCTACTTAGCAAACCATATACCAGGCAAACATTTTTTTTTTATTTTACAACTCACTTCACTTGATTCCAAAATTAAGTAAATTTCCTTCTTTTCACCAGATTCGACGGCTTCTTTGGTCTATCATCAACATCAACATAATCGACGACGACGAAGACGATATACGAGCGATTTTAAACATAAAAATCTCTCTCAATTTTCATCATTTTAAAGAAACTCCAACATCCTCCACCCTCCTGCCCAGTCTCCCTTTAGCAATCCAAACCATTTACCTATATCTTTTTAAGGCCTGTGAAATCTAATGCTTAAATCAATGTTGTTGGCTTTTAGCTTTTTAACAGGCATCACCGCCACAGTTTAATGAGCTGAAAGACTATAATTACGTCTGTGTTGCTTAAACTTTTTCCTCATCCTCATCCTCATCTTCTCTCTATTTCACCTCTGTGCCATAACGTCCTCCTTCTGTCATATCGGTCTTCGTTGTCGTTGTCGTCGTCTTCGTCTCCGTCTAAGCCCAAGGCTTTGGGTAGAGGTAGGAAAGGAACATATATTTTAAAATCCGTCGTTGAATAAAAGACAAAAAACAAATTATGGCTACAAGCCCCCGAAGCAAGCCGAATAACGTTATGCTAATATTTAAATAAATTAGAGTGCACAACCTATTTTGATGTGAAAAAGAGAACTTAGCCCACAACAATACGATGCTGCCCGTCTTCCGCTGCTGTTCCTGATGATGATGATGACGATGATGGGGACCGAATCAAAAAAAAAAAAACAGTATAAATTTCCATCGCCATTTAAAATCAAGCCTCTCTCCAGCGATAGCTCTCTTCTCTCTCTCTCTCCTCTACCTCTGCTGCCATTACAACCAACTACCCAGTTAACATACATAACTACATCCCATCAGGCTCATAACCTCTGCCTCAGAGGCTGAGGCATCGAGGTAAAAAACCGGCCTAGTTGCTAACCCCTATATTCGTACAACAGCCTTAACATAAACTTATACTACCTACATACATATACATTATTAGTATATATGTAACCTACTATAACCGATACGGATACCGGCATAAAAAGCATCCCCAAATGTACACCACTCCGAAAAAGGGAGCAAACCTAAAGCGAAAAAAGTGTGTCACCGTTTTTCTGTGTCTATCTCTTCTTTATAGCTCGCTCGACCCTCGACCAACCCCGGCCCGTGTTCATCCATCATCACCGTATTCTCGTCCTCCTACATCACATCACATCACATCATCTACCATCTCACTGTCTCCCCCACTGTCACCCTTAGAAGAGAAAGCATCCTCTTACAGTCAACTACACAACTTGAATACGGAGGCAGGCATACACAGACACACCACTTTAAAAAAAGAAAAGAAACGGGCCAGTAGCGCCCCTCCGCCGTCATCAACCTTATAGAAAAATAACAAAAGCATCCAAGAGATTTGGCAACATCTCGGAACATACATAAAACACAGCTCTGGGAGCAGCAAACCTAAATCCCCCTCGTCATCCAGGTTGCCAAAAAAAAGTCATACCTATTCTCAAGAAAAGAGAAAAGAAAAGACAAAAAAAAATATACAACCTGTCGGTCGGTCTTCGACACCGAAACCAAAAGCCGCCAACAAGGATATTAGAAAACTCAAATCTCACTCTCGCTTCGAGGTGACACTTTGAGAGATTTCCCATATATCTCAATCTCAATATCCCCCTCGATCACTCCCTTCACCACTCTCTCTATGATTGAGCATTGAGAGAAAAATTTTAAAAATTACTTCCATTCTAAATTCTAATTGAAGTAAAGTGGGACACTTAGTTCTGTGTATTTCCCTAACTCTCTCACTCTTTTTGATTTTGTCTATTGTACGAACTTTCTCTCTCTATCTCTCTGTCTAACTCTCACACACTCACTCAGTTTCACTGCTGCTGGTTGTAACGTTGTAAGTGGCTTAAATGAAAATGCAAAACAAATTCCCGTATACTCAATTCAACTCGACTCAATTCAACTTCAACTCATGCCCTAGCAGCCAAGGGCTTTGTAAGACCGGGTCGTGAAAAATTGGACTTTGTCACAGTGCCTCCCTTTTCTCTATTTTTTTTTTTTTTTTGGGTAGCTTAGCCTGATTCTATGCAAGAGTCAAAAGGTGTCAATTTGACGTGTTTGTCGGCATTTGTGTCAATTTGTTCCTCTCTCTCTCCCTATCTCTCTCGATCTCTTTCTTGGTTTTTCGCTATGTCAATCTCATTTTCTGTTCCAGTTTGACTTTTCCAGTGTGACGATGTCAAATGGGTCTTATGTTCGAATTTTCGAAGTTTCTTTTTCTCGCTCTCCTTCTCTCTCTCTCTGTAAATTTGTAACTGTAACACAAAAACGAAACCTCTCAATCATATGGACCGATTGGATGCTGTAAAAAAGCTTTCACCCACATTTTTACTTTCGTATCTTATTTTATTTTTATTTTATTTTTATTTTTTTTTTATTTTTTTCTTCTTCTTTTCTTCTTTTTTCGAAGTTTTATTTTTGTAGATCAAAACTTTTTTCTTGATGGGTCTTGTGCATCTTTAAAAGGATAACGTCCTTTACACATTTATTTTCTTACTCGTGCTTAACTTTTCAGTTCTTTTTTTTTTGTTGTTTTTCTTTCTCTTTAAGTTCTTCTTTTTTTTTGTTGTCTTATTTGACGTTTTATGTATATGTGAGTGATTTTGTTTTCGTCTTTCTTTAAAAAAAAAAAAAAAACACACCCAACGTTAAGGATGGCTCGGGGGCTATAGACATTATAAACATGTGGTTAAAATGAAGGAATGACAAGGAGAAGAAGTAAAAAAGTTGACTATTTCTATTGAGGAGGGTGAGGGTTCTTTTTTTTGCATTTTTGGCAGATAACAAAAAAAAAAACAAAATAAAAAGTATAGACGAAGCAGAAAAATACAGTAGTAAATTGAATAAGAAAACATCGAGTTTTTTGATTTGTAGGCTAAAAGTTTTTGGGCCTTTTTTGTGCATGTATATGGCCCAAAGTTGTGTTGTTGGGAGTTTGAGTATATGTGATTATTGGTTAACTTTTATTTTTTTTTCCTTAGCCCAGCCATTGACGTTAATGGACAAGAAGTATTAAGTTTTGTTTTATTGAGAGGAAGTTTTGTTTTTTTTTTTTTTGTAGGTTTATGAAACTTTTTTTTTTGAAATGGGTAGCTATTTAAAATTAATATTGAAGACGAAAATGACAATTTCAAAACATTTATACATATTTAATGGGAGTTTTCTTTTTTCGGCTTATTTTTTTTTTTTCTTCTTCTTATGGACCCGGAGGCCATCGGATATTTTATTTTAGAATGTGTTTCAATTTATTTAATTTGAGCCTGTTTACTCTGAATATATGAGTATCTTAGTATTTTGCAATTTTTTATTATTTTCCTGGATAAGCTTTGAGAAGTCGTTTTGTGGACATTGGGAAATTTAAATTGCCTTCAAATCTTTTCCCAGCAAAGAATATCAAATTTCCAATTTACCTTCATATTGAAAATGAATTTAAAATATATTTAAAATATTTTTATTAATTGTGTTGTCTAAAGAATAAAAAAAATGGAAGTTTTGAAAATAATTTCGAGGCATTCAAAAACTATTTGAGCTTTATTTAAGATAACAACACAATTAACAAAAAAAAAATAATAAATTGACAGATAAAACCGCAATGACATATAAAATAACGTAGTACCTAGTTAATTTTAAGTGATATCAAATTATTATTAAAGGATGTATAATTAACTCAAAATTTAGTTTCCAAAAAAAGGTAGAAGAATGAATGAAAAAAGAATACAAGATAACGAATGCGTTTTAAGTAGTTTAATACTATTATAGTAGTAGGAACTTTCAAAAACACTGTTCAACAGTCCAAACACGGTGTTTTGACATTTAAAAAATAAACAAAATAAGTGACACAACAGTATCTAAGTAAATACTAGAACCTAGTGACTTACAATTCTTAACTATCCGCGTTTCTGAGTAATGAAAAAATAGATGAGGACACCTACAATTGTGTTCCCAATCCAAAAAGCTAATTTAAGAAACACTTTTTCGTACTGGCTACCATACCAGCAACGAGTCCTACTCTTCTCTCACTTAATATTCACTCAATACTCCACTTCTGACACTAAACTGTCAGCTGTGAAATTATTTTCCAGCTGTTAACAACTTGCTAAAACAATTTCACGCGAAATTCAAATCTTGAGTTAATTTTGGAACTTAATTTATATTTAAGGATACAAATAAATGTCAAAATTCTTGTTGTAAGCTTTGAGCAAGCTAGTTTTTAAATTTGTTTTCCAAAAATTGATACAGAGTGATTTTTTGACATGACTATATTTTGAATGTTGATCATAATTTGATGATGTTTAGAAAAAGAAAAAATGCTCCAAAATCTTTAAGTACAAATATTTTGGTATCTTAACAACTTTTGAAATTGTGAATCAAAATATCCTTAAAGGCCAAATACATATGAAAACTTTAACTAAAACAATAATGTAAATTTTTGAAAGCTTGATTCTTTGTAGGAATAAGGTCCCTTGGAAAAAATTAAATTGTTTAACATAACATGAAAGTCATCAAAAGTAAAATTTCTTTTTTTTTTGTAATCCTTTTTAATAAACCCCACATTACTTGCTTTGTTGACAAAAATACAGCTATTCATAAAATTAAACTCTATACAAGAATAATTGATAACAAATTTAATCCCTCAACCTTTTTGACTTGTGTAGATACAATTTCGTGTCCTTGCAATCAAATTTTTCTACTCGGGTATGGCGGGCAATATTTTTATATAACAACACGCAAACAAAGAGCGGTTTATTACCTTAAAAAAAAGATCAATTTTTCATTCAACAATAACTTAAAGGGTATAAAACGAAAAAAAAAAGTTAACATAGGAGTATATTTTTACTATCCTTTAGAGCAGTTACGAAGCTTTCTATTTTAAAAACACAGATAAGTACCTCGACATAATGTATGACATTATAGACGAAAACAGACAAAAACATACAGACAGGAAACTCCAATTATACAACATTAATCTTCATAACATTTATCGGTATAGTATCAATTTCAATGTACGTATGTATGTATATTAACGTATGTATTTTTAAAAAGCCAAACCCCTCGAAATAAAAATGTACACAAATTCTCAACTAATTTTCATAATGCAACCTGGTGTCCTACTTCTGATGTGTAGCTTTTTTCCCACAGAGAAACTCTGAGTAGGTAAATATTTCATATTTATTAGTATTATTTTTTTTTTAATGAAAACTACTACAACATTCATTCATACCTGCATACAGTACCCAGCTGATAATAGTGTCCTGGAAAATGTCCATATTTTTTTTTTACTTCTGTCCCGTTGCTATACGAGAGTTGGTATATTACGTAGGTACATACTATATCTTCACTTTAAGTGACTGTACATCACGCACATTACCTTTACCTTTTTAATGAAAACCCATTTTCTATATACCGGCGACGAACCTTCATTCCGTCGAGTCGTACATTAACCCTCCTTGCCCCTCATAATATATAATAAATGAAAAATATTATGACATGACACTCGGACTTTGGACAATACACGACTAAGTTAAGTAGTAAGTATACAAGGTGAGCGAGCACGGCAATTATCCGCCCTTGAGACTTTAACCTACAAGGCAAACCTTCTAATTTCAACAGACCCCCTCAACTTAACCCCCACTGGCACTGGCACTGTGACTAATGTATAAGTTCTCATATACCCAACCCATACAAACATGGCAGTGCCACAAACTCCCATTAGCTTAATTTGGCGTCTGATTAATTAATCCCCATCAATCATATTACAAAAGTAGAAAAGATAAAATAAGCTTGAAAAAAAAAAAAAAAACGAATCAAATATTTTCACGTGAAATATCACAACCTCTACGAAATGTAATCAAAAAAGTTGGACTTACTTTTCTATTTTCGTAGATCCGTATCCTGAAGCGTTTAATTATGTTCACCACGTGTATAGCGAGGTAGGTATCCTTTTTTCTTTTTCTACTGAAAGGATTTCCCTTTTTCCTGTGTAGCTATAGATATCTTTTTCTTCTTCCAATCACTCACTCACTCAAACACTATTCACCAATAATGAAAAAAACTTTGTGATTTGTTTTGTTGCTATGTCCTTTCGAACATTGATAACAACACTTTATTATAACTGACAGACATCAAGAGGATCCTGTCACACACTTTTCTTCTTTCTTTCTTTTTTTTTTTTTTGCTAATAATTAAACTCGCACGCACAAGGGACAGAGAGGAAGGTATTCTCTGCAAGTGATTTGATGGAGCGAATCTTATCACGAACCGGAACGACACGTCAAAGATGCGAAACAGATAGGTTTCCTGCACCTATACAGAAAGGATGTGTTTACTCGTTTGTTACAGAATAAAATTCTAAGACACGCACAACCAAACGAGACTGGAAACCGAAGACCGGTGACCGAAGACCGACACGAGGAAGACCAAAAAGATCAGCCTAATCAGAATGAAACTCCTTGAAATTTAATTATAATCCACCTTGTTGTCACTGTGATAGGAATTTCGAAAATTTGAAGGATAAGGGATTTTTTCTATTTGAATTTTGCGTTGCCCACAAAAAAAGGATACCAAATGTATCATCTGAGAATAATAGGATTATATGAATACATTTTCTGAAGGAGCACTGAGTTGTTGGTATAGTTGCGAGAATGATGAAATGGAAATCAATCCCTAAACCGATGAATGTAAACAGACACACTTCAACAAAAAAAAAAGGACACTCCAATCAAAAACAAAGCAAAAACAACACCGAACTCACAAAAAGGACATAACCATCATCATCAGCATCACCATGGTCGTGTTTGAATTATGAATATTTTTTCTTCTTCTATTTTTTAAACTTTTTTTTATTTACAACACGCGTAGTGTTTATTCCGTTTCATATCCTTCCCGAAGGACAACAAGGACGGGAATTCTTTACGCAATATCCTTGTACGTTACACTCGTCGGTCGTCTTCGATGTTATGTGAATTACTAGGGTTGCGAGAGGCGGCAGCGCGGAGTCGACGACTACCACTACGACTTCGATAACGTCGGCAGCGGTGACGGGCGGCGGCGGCGGCGGCGGCGGTAGAGAGGTCGGTGGTCGGTGGATTTTGGTTTCGCTTGTGGGTGAGGGCGATGTGGGATGGGGATGAGAGTATGGTTTCGTTTTGAAAGCCCTAGATAAGGAACACACGTATAAAAGCACACTGGTGAGCGAGATTGAGAGCAGTACTAGAACACCATCATCAGAAAAACAGCAGCCACCAGCACCAGAGCCAGCAGCAAAAAAATAAAGGACACCAGACTACACCAGCCAGCTAGGAGCAAAAGGATGTCTATACACACACCGCAACTCAATATGATCGGGGCTGGGGGGGATACAGATGGAGAAATTTGATTTTTTTTTCTACTTTTTGGGTGCCTTAATATCGCAATCCTTAGGCAGGTACAGAGGATTTTTTTTTCTTCCAAACTCCAAGCACTTTGATCCTTGATCCTTTTTTTTATCAAATTAACCCGACAAAAAACACACTAGCATCCACAATTTTTTTTATTACTCGAAAAAAATTTAATTTGAATTTATTTCTAAGGCTTTTTTCTCAATTTTTTGAAAATTCTTTTACGCGGAGAGAGCTCCATACAGACCGTACGACTGGAACTCCACGACTGAAAGGGTGTCTCTATAACGGGTAGTGTTAATATTGGGTATCATATCATTATCCTCCAGCTCTAAGTAGAGCCATAACCAGAGCCAGCCAGATGGGGTACAAACTCTCGATTTTGAGTATGGAGAATTTGAATTTCGAAAAAAGCCCTTTCACAGAGAGGGAGAAGAGATTTTCCCGAAAGAAAAGCTCTCTTCTGGTGGAATTTTTACGTGATTTTCCACGTTTCCAGTTTGAGAAAGGAATAGGAAAAAAAGTAGAATATAGAAATGGAGTGGAAGGTCCTTGTTTCCTAGTAAATGGAGAGGTGGGCTTGGGCTATGGGGGATTGACTGTTCTGTTTAGAGAATTGGTTCAGGCAGGCGTTGTTAGCATAGGTAGTAAGTAGAAGTAGGTAGATTTGTGGCATTTTTTCTTTCTTATTTCATGTCCTTGAAGCTTTCTTTTTGCCATCATACCTATGGCCCGGTTCGGTGTTGTCATTGGAATTCGAATTGGAATATGGAAACAACATGTGGGTGAAATTGTTAGAAGAAAATATACCTACCTATGGAAAAAGAAAAACAACAAAATACAAATTCATGCATACAGAACAACACAACACACAAACATATTTCAATCCAAAAAAAAAAAAAAAAACAAAAAAAAACGGATGTTCTTGTTCTTCTCCCTGTTTTCGTCTTCGTTTTGGATAAATGACATTTTGAATATTTTACAAAAAAGAAGCAACCGAAACCAGAATCTAAAACAAAAACAAAAACACAAATAAAATGTCCTTTTTTCCTGATTAGTTGGTTGGAAAATTGAAGATTTTGCACTCGACATGAAGTAAGTACTCGGAGATCTACCTACTTTTTGGACAAAAATAAAATGTGTAATTGCTCGGGTGATAAGAGCGATGAATGGAATGGAATTAGGACTTCACTCAGAAAATAAAGCACCTGTAACGCTTCGGTGGATTATAGAGAGGGTGGACTTGAGTGGGTTTTTTTTTCTTTTTTTGAGAATCAAGAAGGTGAGCGTGTGTGACGGATTAGTCGTGGAAAAAAGGACATAATTAGGATTGAAATGGGATTAGGAATGATGGATGGGTAAGTCAAAAGGGCGTACTTGAAGAGGAAAGGTTTAATATGCCGATATTTTTATGTTAATAGCATAAATGTACATGCATATGTATACATAATGTATCTACTCACGTCTTGATGTACGGAAAATTCTGCGATCTGCGAAAGCGAGTTAGTCCCTTTAAACAATAGCATTTTTTACTTGTCTACAATTACATAATGTTATAAATAATGAATTTAATACACTTTTCTGAAGAAAATACGACCTTAAATTAGTTAAATTCACAAAAAAACGATCACATTCTAAAATTTTCCACGCGACGAACGCAATTTATAACTGAACTGTCAATCATTAATTCATAATCCACAAAAGTGGGATGCGTTCCACAAGATGGTTGATAAAAATTAAAATTCAAACATTTGTGGGACGAAAAATTTTAATACATGTAGGTACATGATTGAGTCAAGAATAATAATATTGTCTTTTGAGAAACATTGATGCTTTACGGTTTTATAAATTATTGAAAATTTGAGAGGAGTTCGGTAAAGGCCTTAAAAATATTGTTTGATAAGGATAAGGTAGACCTAGGCCTACAAAAATAGCCCTTTGCAACTTTAGAATAATCTTAAGAGTTGTTTATTTTGTTCATTTAAAAATTGAATTCAGTTGAAAACGAGTTCAAAACTAATTTCGAAAACAAAAATTAAAAAAGATGGTGATGAATATCCGGTTAAGAAAAAAAAAAGAACTGACAAGAGAGCCAACTGTTGGAGTTTTTAGAAAAGCAGTGTAGCATGTACATACACCCTTAGCAGAAATTTCAACACTGCATGGCCGACATTGTGGATTGTATTTGATTTTTTCGGTTTTGACATCAGCTACACAGGGCGAACCTTCAGCAATAGAAATTTGTAGTCTCTTAAGGTGAGAGCACATCCGTTTGAGATCCAAAGTTTGTCAGTTTATTGTAATAGTTATTGGTGTTAGTTTAACATTGCAAGTAGTAAAAATTGCAAGATTTCATAATAAATGTTATTCTGTATTCATGAAAATGTATATTTTTTCAAAGTTTGAGCTATTAAAATATGTGAACCTGTTTTTAAAAGCAACTGTTAACGTCCGTATAATCCTTTTTAAAAATATTGACGCAAAATTTTAAAAGATTTAGCAATTTGCTAAGCTAAAAAGATGGTTAAGCTAATTTTAAACGATTTTAACATTTTACTATCTCTTAACATATTGCTAAAGTTAAAATCCCGAAAACCCTACTTTAACTCCTAGCAGTTTGCTAATTTATGACATCTGTTAATATCGTAAAAAAATTCTTTCCAATTTTACTTGAAAGTGTTGATTCGTGTATTTTTCATAATTCGGGAACTTAAAATTGTTTTTTAATCAATAAAATGTTTTCGGAAGATGTAGATTTCGAAATATTTAAAGACTGTGAAGAAAAAAATTTTGTTTGAGAGAAATATATGTATGTACATCAGGATGATGGAATACGAGAATTAACCAGTGTTCAAGTATATATTAATCTTATTGCATTGCATGGGATTGTCCAATTTACAGTTGGGACATTTCCAACCAATAGGTCCGTTTAAGTATGTTTACTTTGTATATTTTCACAAACAGTCACTATTTGGGCATGTTCGGATGCCCGTTTTTTAATTTACAATTTAACTAGTTAACAAAACGAAAAAATGGTTTAAAATTTTGGAGTCGTTAGTAAATTGCTAAATATTTAGCAAATTGTTAGTTAGTAAAATGTTAAGCCCCTGACAATAGGTTGTTTAAAATTTTGCGCCATTTTATATATTTTATTTATAAAGTATTAAAGACGTAAATTTGACATATTTTTATATATAATACCAGAGTTTTAGCATGTAATGTGATACAATATATTATTTATTTTTAATTCCTGAAAACAAAATGTGTGCAGCCAATAGTTGATTGTATCAAATGTCTGGCGCCTTTGAGTACATCACAAGAAAAAGACCTTCCTAGAATTTCATATGGCACCAAAGATTATGGGAAAGTTGTTTTCTTATTTTGACAGGTAAACTATTTATTTCTTTTACTCTACTAGTCGCTTATGGATTAGTAATAATATTCTCCTCTCAGTCATTGAGTCAAGGACAAATGCATCCCTCCACATTACTGCACAAGCGCCAATACTTCATGTGGTTTCCCTAAAAAACTCTCTCAAAATTACGGTTTCAGAAAATAAAAGAACAGCGCTTTTAGGAAACCGGTCAATCAATCACTTTCTAAGCATCAAAACTGACAGATACCAACAACTATGAAATGTATTGATAAAACATAGACCATATTAAATGTTAAAAATAGAAAAAAAAAGATAAAGCTCAAATTATGTGTTTTGTGGTCAAAAATTATTTACCATTAACTCAAAAGCCAGATTGTAAATTAATGTAAGTTTATTTTTAACAAATGGATATCAGTTAGTAAGTAAAAACACAATTCTCTCATATGCAATCATCGTGGATCTTTCTTTTGTGTTCCTCCATAACCACAATTCAAGTCATCTTTCCTTTTAAAGTCACCTCAATCAACAACATAAACGCACCTTTTCAAACTCTCCAATCGGTATTTTCCAAACTCTTCCCAACCACCATCTGTCATGTCATCACACTTCCACCATAGCTATCCAACGCATTCAACTTTTGCCAACAAATTGTATTTTCCTACTCACTCACCAAACCGAATCCATTCATTTTCCCATGCGCACAACAGAGAAAGCAACAAAAACAATAAAACCGAAACAAACTCCCAACAACGCACCGCAACGCATCCGTCTACAACTACTTCTACTTCATCGAAACGGCAACGGCCATTCTTCCAAATTCAATCAACTCTCCACTCTGACACTCTCACCAACGTCGGACTAGAGTGCAGTTCGTTGGCTAAAAAAGTGTCGTTTCTCTGCCTTCGTGTTCGCAAAAAAAATAAAAAACAGAAAATATATCAAAAAGAAAAAGTCAAATCAAATCAAATGGCGGAGATCGATTTGTCAAACTTAATTTAAATAATCCCCAAAGATGACCGACTACTCGCTCATCGAAGAAAGAAAAACCCCTCGATAATAACTCAACGAAAATAATAAATCAATTAAAACCAAAAGTGAAAAAAAAGTTTTGTGTAAAGTGAATAAAACAGGAAAGAAAAGAATATCATCAAAATATATTAAAAAAAAGTCTCCACCCAAAAATAATAGAAGGAAAGAAAAGCAAAAAAAGAAAAGAATTGTGTGTTTTTGCGAAAATAATTGTCAAGGAAACTTGTGTGTATTTTCTTTTTTTGGTTTTCCCATTTTCCGTCAGCCTCAGCCAGCACATAAATCTCGTTGAATTGAATTTGTTTGATTAGACGAAGAACAAGAAGAGGAGGAAGAAGTTCTGTTCGTTTGTGTGTTGGGTTCTTTTTTCCTCTTCTACTATTTTTCGCGAGTGCATTAATCTTAATTGGAATTTGAAATTCCAATTCCAACACATCAAGAAAAAAGTCGTGAAAAAAGCATAAAATTGTGTGAGACGACAGCGACAGGGACGACGAAAACGACGGGCGAATGCGGTGTAAATCCCTGTGCGTGTGTGGTGAAAAGTAGGAGAGCATAGGAAAAATTGCATAAGTGAAGCTGAAGCAAGAGGCGTGAAAAGATAAAGGAATTTCTTCCTCTTGTTCTTCTTAATTTTTTCTGTCTTAATTTTGTTGTTGTTTTACGGGCGGTGTGCGGTAGCGGTAAAGGGCATCCAATCCAGTGACACCTAGCTAAGAGCTTGTCCAGTCATTGCAAAAAAAAGAAGTGAAAAACGTTCTTCTCCTCCATCGAGGGATATTATTTTTTTTATGTAGTAGTTGATGTGGTAGTAAATTGGAGAACAAACTTCCAGGAGCTTCAAGTGAAATCCGAACTTTTCACGCATTTCCAAGGTAATTTCGTGATTGACTTCGCATTTTTTTCATTTCTTGTCTATAATTTCTTTCTTTGACATTCGCAAGTCTTGGAAAAAAATCAAAGAAATTCTTTCTTTTCATGTTCTTCTATGACGAAAAAAAGAAAATTATATGGAAAAATGTGTGAATGGAATTTTGTTGGTGAATGACGAACAATGCCCATGATGGGCGTAGAGAGAAAGACGAATAAAAAAAAATAGGAGAATTATGCTTATGCTGGTTGTTTTGTTGGTGATACGTAGTGGTGATGAAGAATCCACAGCAGCTTCAGCAACAGAAGAAAAAGAAGAAGCAAACTAGAAAATCCTGATTTTGTGTGTTCGCCTTCGCCCCCCGTTTTGGGGGGGATGCCAACGGTTTTGGTTTGGATTGTCGGTTGTTGGTTGTTTTAGGAACGGGGAAGATGGTGTTCTGGGGATATCTTTGTCCTGTCCTGTCTTGTCGCTGTCCCTGTTCCTATCCCTGTACTGTATCTCTGTTGTCGTTGTCGTCTGGTTGAGGCATTTCTGGTTGTAGTAGATATAGATACTTCTTCTTTCTGACTGAAGTGGGTGTTTAGAGTCCTCGTCCTCGTCCTCATCCTCAACTGACAACAGACACGGCAGCAAGACTATACGAGCGTCGAGCTAACAAAAGAAAATCAGTAACAGCAACAGTATTTTGTCTAAGTCTTAGAACTTGTTCAAGCTTGAATAGTTTTTAATGGATAATAATTTTGATGAAGTACTTATTCTTTGAATTTAATTAATACCTAGATGAATAATTGTTGTTCAAGGCTTTTCGAATTGTAGAAAATATGCGGAATACAAAATTGAAGGTGTCTTATGATTATTTGTGGATGTTCGCGTTTGAATTTTAATTTGAGATTACAGATAAGGCTGGTAACTCTGCAGGTGTGGATCATAGGTATCTTACCACGACCACAAAGAATAGCCGGCAAGTAAATGAAGCTAAGCCAAAGTCATACAAAACATAAATATGTACATATAATGAGAACAAAAGTCTCCAAGTTGAAAAATATAGTTGTAGAAACGCACTCAATGCTGTTAATATGAAAAAATCAGTTTTGCAGATTATGTAACTATGATGACATACAAAATTGTCTGTGAAGTTTCACGAAAATAAAGCTAATGCCATTTAAACTAGACGACGCTGTACATCCGCGATAATTCTGCTTTAGATGACGACCTTGCTGTCTCACTATTTAAAGAAGAAGGTTAATGTTACCAGTATGTGCTGCAGTAGGTACCAACTTATCAGTAAAATATGGAATAATGTTTTTAAAAAGAGGACCTCTTAAACTGCGCCAACTTCAGATGTATTCGTTTTCTTAACAATGCCTTCCAGAAAGATCAATGTTCGTTGAATTTATGACATCATAGACCAATGCTTTGAAGAATTCTCATACTTTCATCTAAGGAATTAAATCAGAAATCCACTGAACTATACAGTTTTTAACATTTTTTACATTAGGCATTGCTGCCAGTGAGTGTTGTGAGGATTCCAGTTGGAAAACCATTTCAATGCCTTCAAAAACTATTGACAAATTCTAAATTCTTCAATTGTCAGCTATGTAAAGTTTAGTAGCAAAACATTAAATAAAGAAGAAATAGCAGTAAATTGGGAACATTGTCAACGATTAGCCTCATTAACGAAAATGAGTTTCATTTTTTTTTGTGTGTATCTTTTTTATCTTCAAAAAACTTAATTTGTATAAATGTTTTTTCTATTTTGAGGTCATCTCTATATAGGTACATATGTTTCACATAAAAATAAAACTAACCTCAGTTCTTTTATCTCTAGAAATGTATCTCTCGTGTCTTCTACACGTTTGCCATTATAAAATCAGTTTCATCTTCATCTTTTCTTTGTTTTGCTAACTTCTTCAATGAACTTCTTTCTTTACTTTCAAAAGAAAGAAGGAAATGATAAAAAAAATTACTGAATTATTAGCAAAATATATGTATGTGTAATCAAATACAGACAAAGAACTAGATTTTATTATGTTTTCAAATAAAAATGTATGTGGAGAAATTCCTTTCCTGGTTTGCAATTAAGATAAAAAACCAAGACAATGCCGATAACAAAGACAACGATCGCTGACAACGACCACAATAGTTGGTAAGTTCTTAGGTACCCTAGGTAATTTCTTATTCGTTATTGAATCAAGAGCCAACAACCAGATGGTGGATTTAATGATCATTTTTCACAATTATCATCATCATCATCATCATCATCCACTGTGCACCCTGTGAGTGGCTTAGAGATGGGTCTCTGGATGGAACAATTGATTAATGAGGATGTATTCAATTAAATTCTATTTCTTTGCGCTTTCAATCTGTCTCTACCTATCTCTTCCATTGGAACTATTGCACAGCTATAAATGTATTTCATTTTTTCGCCTTCCTCATCTTCATCAGTGATATCGAATTTATCATTGGACTGAATGAACTTAGTCATAGACAAGCCTCATCTTCTTGGGGGGGTTGACCATTGATTGCTTTGTGTCTTTTATGTGGATGATGTTGATAAGATTCCACATCACAGACCTGTCACACTCTCATTCGGGTTATTCATCTGTTATTATTTGAGTTCTGTTGCTCAATGAAGGCTGGATTGGATGTACATTATGTGTATCCGAAGATTCAATGAATTCAAGCATTTTTATTGGAATTGTTTTGACTGTCAATTCCAGGTATATTCACAATTCACCTGAACTTGAAATTCCTATAGCTTTAGGTAACTTATGTGTAACAAGTTGCGAATGGCTTTGACATAAATTGGCCAATTAAAAGCAATCCTATTTCCTTTATTCTTCATTAAGAGACAAAAGCAAGTATTTAGGAAGATATACCTACTACATATGTATATGTATTTTTGGGACATGAATACGTTTTGCACTTGAGTTATTTTGGGTGATTTGTTGTATTCGAGGAATTAATTAAATCTTAAACATCCATTGGATTCCCTTTTGTCATTGAAGTACACAAACTTCTGATAATTTTCTGTAACCCATTCAATTTATTTTGGGATTTTCAATTTCTTATGATGATCCTTCTCCATTTGTAATGGAAATTTGCATAAAAAGTGGGACTTTGTGAGATTGGGTTTCCTTGGATTTATAAATTAAAGGATCAACTCTTTTGGAAAAAAAAAGGTTTTTCTTCCGTTGTGTCTTTTGGCTGACATACAACTTCAGTCACCCTCACTACGGGGTGATTATAAAATTATTATCCCGAACATTGGCAGCCAGTCAACAGAGCACCACCTGCATATGGGATACACGACATGTTGTTATTTTTTATTCCAATATTTTTTTTTATTATTATTTATGCTTCCGAACGGATCAAGCTTCGTTGTGGTGATGTGTGAGCTTCATATGTATGTTTGCCTGAAGCTCGATGACAGGGCATGATAAATTATTCATTTTCTGTTCGTAAAGCAGAAACAACAAAACAAAGAACAAATAATAATTATTTTATTTAAATAAATGAAAAAAAAAAAAAATAAAGAACGTAAGTAGATCGGCCATTCGAATAAATTGTTATTATTTTTTATTTGCACAACCGAGTTGAACGGTTGAGAATTGTTGGCTTTGTGGTCGGCAAGGCCGAGGTAAGACGTTGGACTCTTGAAAAGGTGTTTGGACTGGATATTAAGTAATTTGGAATTGGTGAAAAAGTAGAATTATCGGAAAATGGCAGCAACAAGACAAGGGTCCTATCCTGAGTTCATAGTTGCTTTTTTAAACTTATTCAAATTACAAATTGGATTAAGAATCCATTGTGGACTTTACAACTATCGCTTCTTAAAATGAGTTCTTAGATTAAAGAAGATATTTATGTGAAAATTTAAACATGGAATTGAGAGCACAAAACTGAATGAATTATACAGGCCACCACTGGTCCACCAGAGTGTTTACAATTACAATTTGGACTCACGACTCGCCATCGCCATATAAACCAACTATCTTTGTTTTAAATGAGAACTCTTATAAAATTACTCATATTATCCATAAACCACATTTTCCCGGATTTGAATTTCAAATATAAAATATGTACCTACTCGACAGAACAAAAAATCAAACATTTTGAAAGAAAATTCCCAAAATGCTGTGTCATCACATTTAAAGAGGAAAAACAAAAACAAAATAAATATCAATCCGAAAAAAGCCACATTATTATCAGAACAAATAATATTAAAAAACTCGTGCCAGACAATCTGTCGTCGTTATCCTCGTTCTAGTCGTCGTCGTCCTATTCTTGGTCGATGTGCGTCGTCATCCTCAAGCTTAAAGGATTCTTCTTAATTTTTTTTTTTTTTTGAGAATCAATTTCATGATAGAATAAGAAACAAGAAAACCAAAAGACCTGAATGTCAACAAATAAATTCATATACTTGTACATAATATCCCACCCACTCACTTTCCCTCCTTGTGACTCGTCACCACCTTCCCTCTAGTCCTCATGTCACTTTTTTCCTATGAACGTATACGAATGCTGCCTGTGTCACTATATTAAGAAGAAAAACCCATTAAGAGCCACCAACCAACATGGGTTGAAAATTATGGCCTCAAACAATATTCGCTTGTCTGCGATGTACATATGTACATTATGTTTATTTGTTTTTGTGTTTGTGTTCCATTGGGTTTGAGTGGGTGCTGTGAATGAGGAAAATCAATAGTACCAGCTGAAAATTTTTGAATCCCTTAACCGGAAGTGTGTGTGTTTGTGTATTAAAGGGGGTGCTTTATATTTCCATCTTTTCTGTTGAAAAACCCATACCAATGTGTAATACCTATAAAACTCACTTCCCTCCATAATTATTTTCTTCAACCACTTATTTCCAACACCCACTCACACTCCCCCCTCACGACACCATAACACCCATGCCATGGCATATAACTAATGTGAGTGTCTACAGAGTGGGCACAGTTACAGACTCACATCAGTTAACCCTCAAAAGGTACAACAGCATCCAGCAACCTTAAACAAAAAATTCTTAACAAATCAAATCCCCCTGCTTCTTTTCCGGCCCTCTCAATCCACAACCCCTTCTGAAAGCAAAAATTCACTCGGGCAGTAAAATTGAGTTATAATAACATTTTCGAGAGGAAAATCGAACTTACAATGAGTACAAAAAAAAAAAAAACACCCTAACAATACCCCAATCCGCCCTCGTACGAGTATATATACATTTCTCATTAAGAAATAAGGGGGAGCCAGCAAAAAAACAGAAACCCTTACCTTCAGTTAAAATTAAAAATGAAAAAAAGTAGAAAATCGAAAATCTATCCATATCAATGGAGGTCAGCTGCTTATTGCATTTGACAGATGCACAAATGCATATATTGGATTTGGTTGTTGAACGTACTCATATACTCGATCATATGTCACATATGGGATGTGACGTAACTCATTTCTGATGTCGATAGTTGTGTGTGGGAGGGTGGGGTGTGGGGTAAGGGGGTAAGAGGGTGGTTTGTAATAATAATGATTATTATTATTTGTCTTCACGTTTATTGTGGGTGGTGTCTGGATGTTGTTCATTCATTCATGGAAGATTTACAGTGGACTCTGGATAATTTGAACAGTTCAAAAGTAAAATGTTAAGAAGATAATAAAAAACTTTTGATCAGCATTATACTTGCCGTCGGCGGAAAATATATAAAACGGAAAAATATGTTAATAATGGAGGATAAGAAAAAAATTCGACAAATCCGGTTAGAATTTTTTATATTATTTTAGCAGATTATGTATTATGACATGATTTAATTATATACCCCCAGTTATACATATCTATGTACCTTCAATATTACCATCATTGTCATCATTACAATAACAAATTTACAACGCCAATTTGCCTTTCAATATACTTTTGACAGGCAAAAGACATTTTAATAACAATTAAATAATTAGATTTTTCAATATCGTGATTATAATTAATTAAAAACTTGGCTAAAAAATCTTTCAAATTAAATGATCAACAAATTTAAAACTAAATTCTTTATTGGAAAATAAATATACATAAGTAAAACCACAGTGTTACTTCTAACCACAACACACTTTATTTAAGCACGTGCCATACTATTTTTTTTTTTACTAATACACTTCACATCCGTTGATTAGCTACATACATACATAAAAAAAACTTTAAAATTAAATATTTTAATGTCAATATATCAGTTTGTAAAATCAACATTATTTTTGTAAATTAAAAAATTTTAATATTTAATATCTCAGAGGTCTTTACATTCTCAGAGATCGAATCCAAATTTCTAACTTTTCCCTTGCTGCTCTTGACTTTTCATCATACTGTTTCTATTTCTGTGTCTATAAGTCGCAGATGAAACGTCAAATTGAAACACCTCAAAAGAGTCCAATGTGAGCATTGTCCAATGATTAAACGCTGTTATTTATTATTAATTATTTATTGGAAGAAAATTAAAATTTTGGATATGTCATGTTTGCAATCTAATCACACGGAGTGTTTAATTCAATTCTAAAAGGTGTATTTACATCTTAGAAACATGCAAGTGTCATGTTAATTGTTAATCAGAGAATATGTCAATTTTCTATTCCCACTGATTTATTATTGATTCCTGTTTGCATAATTAGAATCGACATTCCATATTCTATATTCATCGCAAAAATAAAGAGCAGATGGTTGTTAGAAATATTTTATCTCACATTTGTCAAATTGATGCACACCATCAACACACACGATTGTTGACAGCTCGGTTTTTGTGATGTGGTGGTATGTAAAAAATAATCAGTCAATTGTTAGAAATCAAATACTAAATAAAATATTTTACGCATTGCGTCGCGTCGATAAGTTATGTTAAGTGTCAAATTAGAATTTTGTCAATAAAAAGCTTACAATTTTATCTGATTTGTATTCTGAAATGATTTTTTTCTTGAAATTTGATTTCCGTTGATTTGACGTTGATGGGTGTCATGAGTTTATCACGACAACACATGTGTGCTATGTTTTGATAATTTTATTAGAATTTACAAAACTGAAACGAAGTACGGGAGAAAAAGGTTTTGAATGCATTATAAAACTGAAATATTAATACTTTTGAAAATAATATTTTTGTTTGACACAAATCTACAAAATAAAGAATGGGTGAGGAGGATTCACAATTGAATTAAATGAAAATCAATAAGTGTCAATCTGATCTTGTATACAAAACATTTTGATCAGTTACATTTATCGTTTCCACCTAGTTTATAAACTTTTCCGAGAAAATTTAAGTTCAAGTCTTTTTTAAACGTCTTTTGACATATTGAAGTTTATTTATAAATTGAATGAAGGTTACTTATAAATTAAATGAATAAGGTACTTAAAGAAAAAATGATATCGAGAACTAAATTAAAAAAGGTTGAAGTTTTATCTTATGAAGATACTCGTGTATCTTTTGGTTTTTGTTTAAACAACTGCGTCGAAAAAATAAAATAATAATAATAAAAATATATCATAACAATTCACAACTTGGACGAACAAATAGAAATAATTAAAAATTGCGAAAAAAATCTTTGGTACTTATCATTCGGAAAAAAAAATTAAATAAACAAACGAAAAATTCTCGTGACAAAATGACAACAACAAAAAAAAAGATACAAAAGTCCCAAATTGATCGTGCAAGTGCAATTGACAGTTTTTGATTTTAAAATTTTGGTGACCTTATTAAAAACAAAATAATGTATGTATAATAAAATTTTAAAATAAAATTAATACAAAAATAAAATAAAGTTCGATTTTAAAATGATTCATAAAATTTTAAATCGGGATATATAAATATTAAAAATTTAATTTAATTGTTCTTTTTTACTAAACATGTTAATTAATCACTAAGAAAAAAATATAATTAAAAACTCTTGAAAAATTAAAATATTCGGAAATGTCATTCGAAAAATTTAGTAACAAATTTCAGGTTTTAAAAATCGAAAACATAGTTTATTTTCTTTTTTTAATGTGGAACCCAAAATATTTCATCTCAATTAATTTACAAATTCAATAAACAGATGGTCACCCCACTGGCTAAATTAATTTTATCCGCCAAATTTTAATAACAAAAAACACAACTACAATGAAAATTGTGCCAAGTGTCGACGATAGTCAACATCATTATCGTCGTCATTATCATCATCTGCTCAGCTGCTAAAGGAATTTCATTTTATATCAAAACAAATACATAGATATACATTTTATACAGTGCCTAAACGGGTGGACATGTTCACAGTTCATATACGAACAAAATAATATTATGCAAGAATTTAAAGAGATACTTTTTAATGGAATGAAATTTCAGATGATGATGATTTTGTTGTTGTTGTTGTTGTTGAAAGAAGATTATTAAATAAAAATTGCAATTCATTACTGCAACCTAGTTCTTACTCGTATTTTGTTGTTGTTGTTCGTGTCCATTTGCAAAGTAAGTGTCTCAATTTATTTATTAAATAAATAAATGTTTTCTAAGTAGGCTACATGGAGAGGAGATGTACAAAAATTGTATCTATGTGATGTGGATGTGTAGAACTGTTGGCATACATTTTTAATGAGTATTAATGCCTCGAGACACTCTGTTGTTGATGATAAAAACGGATATGGGTGTTTTTTATATAGCTATATTTTTTTTTTCATCGTCAGACAGGGCTTCGAGTTCCTAGACAAACATTGAAATGTGTGCATCTCAATTTGATGGCTGTGGAATTTAGTTGAAAATCTTTTGTCTAGGAATGTGTCTTGAAAAAGAAAAAAATGATTTTTTAAATTGTCTGTAGACAAGAAAAGAATATTTAGAGACAGATAAACAAATTCAACTTTAACAAGAACGTCAATTTATGGCATATTTTTTTTGTCAAATTAGAATTAACAAGTAATGTTGGACAGTTTTTGTCGATTTTGACTTTAGCAGGAAAAAATATCAAAGAAAATTGTACCCAAAAATGGAGGGATAAAACTTTAAATCTTTCTTTAAATCAATTTTAAAATATTAAACGTACCTATCCCAAATTGACAATTCTTAATTTAGAGTGAAGTGTTGGCAACTGAAAAATTGAGGCTTATAAGAAAGTCCTCTCAGGGAAATAGGATATTCGCTTCATTTTCACTAATACAATGAAAGTGTCTGCTGTCAAAATAGTTTTTTAAAGGTTACCAACATTTCGTTGTCAAATTCGAATTTTTTGTTTATGTTCATTTATTCTTTTTATCAGATTTTTGCTGATAAAAGTTTATTAACAAAAATAAAAAAATTATTGTTTGCACACATCAATATAATTATCAAGGTAGTTACATTTTTTTGCAAATATACTGTTACCCCATTTATCACTGCTTATCAACTTTAATCCGCATGTTATCAGATTAAGTCTCATAACCCAAAGCAGGGGGCAAACGACGGCGGGCGGTGGTGGTGGTTCACACTTGATAAATCCAGATTTTAATGAAATAATTAAAAAATATGTCAACAATAAAAAACAACCTCATGGTCGGTGTTAGCTGACAAGGTTCAATTAATTTTTTTGAGTAATTTTTAATTACATACAATTTCATATTCGCAAGAAATGAGTTATAATAACAACATAATTTACAGAAATTTATTTGATTGTTTACATAATATATTATCTATGTTTGTTTTATGTATCAATTTCTGTTCAATTTAATTTAATATCAAATAGTTACATGATAATAATTTTTATTGCTATTTTGCAAAATTTTAACGAGTTATATGTATGTTGAAACGTGTAAATTGCAATAATTTAACACCATCGCTCGTTCAGCATCTTCGGCGGTGGATTTATAAAACAACGCATCAATGAACGAGAAAATAAAATAATAAATTTAATTTATGATAAAGTTTACAATCATAAAATATGTTTTTAATAGGCATCCAAAAGCAAAAGTGGCTCGTGGTAATAAATTGACAGCTCGCAAAAAAGGTCAGATTTTATTTATATCTTCTCATCATCATCATTCATAAGAGCTAGCTAACAAATTTTTATATAAGACTATTGTTTATGAACAAAAAAAAAAAAAAGCAGACGGACAGACTGGAGATCGAAATTGGGTGTTTTTATAAAGAGGGGTTTTTAATAATAATAACAATAAATTCAATTCAGTTCAGTTTGAGTTTGAGTTATAATCGCTTAGATAACCCTGATGGATGGAACACACAATGAACATGAAACTTTGTATCTGTTTTTCGTTTCGAGTTGTGATTTTGTTCACTCTTTCCAATTTTTCACTTTCACTATAAAAAAAAAATTTAACATATGTATTTCATGTTTGTTATTATAAAACTTTATAAAACTGACACTCAACACGAAATGTTTATAAATAAAATCATAAAATAAATAGTTGAAAAGAAAATTCCAGGTTGTGTTGTCTTTAGTTATTGTTGGTGTTGGGTATATATTAATTTGATACGCTGCAATAATTTTTCTTTCGTTTTTTCTTTTTTTCTTTAAATTTAATATGCAACTTACACATGCAATACCATAATTGTGCAGGTAAATCTACCTCACACTTTTAAAGGGAGTACATCGACATTGATGAACTTTTTTTTTCTTCTTTTAACTACATACCATACTATACTATGTACTTGCCTTCAAGTTCGAGAATTGGAAGGTCATAATCGAATGGGAAATATGTTCTCACCAGTTCCGTTGTAATGGTAACTTATATTATCTCTTATTGCACTTCTTTAATTTAATTTTCCAACAACAAAAACAGTTCTTCAACAATCAACATCTAGACTTAAGTTAAGTTGTCGGCAACTTAAGGTTTGATTTTAAAATGACATATTTATTATTATATTATTATTACAAAATGTTTTAATTTGACTACGAATCATTTTTTTAAATCACTAATAGGGACTCAATGAATTAAGATTTAAAAGTTATTGAAGTTTTTTTTTTTTAAATTGCCGACAACTTAGTTCCCACTTTTTGATTTTCTTTATCAGAAATGTTCACGAGTCCAGAAATTAGAAAAAAGTCCTTACACAGGCATCATCAAACCCTTTTGCAAAAGTCTTCTACCATTTGGTGAGTATCTCACCTCACCTCGACCTCATCGATCGCCTTGAAATGAAATTAATAAGTTTCTTAGTTGTATTTTATTTCTTTTCTTTTAATTTTTTCGTCTTATTAAAAGCTAATTGGATTTTATTTTTTCTTCCTTATATTCATTTATGTATATTTTTCGCTTTCTTTAATATGTACTTCCTCATTTGATTGAATTTCATATTAACTAATTTAATTTTAAATTTTAATTCATCGGTATCGCATTATTTTTTTAAGTCGATTTGTAAGTTCAAGAAACTTATTTTTTCATTTCAAGTTTCATTAAAAATGAATGCAATTAAATAAAAAAAATTATATGAATTTCCTCTTGCATTGCAAAAATAAAATGTTCAGATATTTTTGTGTTCATATACAAGTATGTACTAATAAAATGTTTTATTTAAATAAATTAATTAAATGTTACCGTCTTCGTTGTTTGTGATTTTCTCTTTTTATGGAGATAAATGGATTACTTTTATGGTTGAAAATATTTGCAAATATAATTAGTCAACGAAAAAGACGTCAGTGATTTTATGATAAGATCTTTATATGGACGTCATTTATCATGAAAAAAGGTAAAAAAAAAAATAAAATAAAATAAACTAAATGCATCATCCTGACTTCTCAATCTTTGGAATGATTTCAAAGTTGATAGGAAAGATTGATTTACTTCTTAACTTATGGGACAAGTATAAGCATCACTTTGCAAAGAAGACACATTTATCTTGATGCTAAAGAAGTTGATATTACACTATCGGTTCTTATAAATTTAAACTGCAATATCTATGTCAAGATAAATTTAGAAAAAATGATTCATGTTGTTTTTCGTTGGCACAAAATGGTTCCCTTGAAATTATTGACATTTCAATTGAATTTTTCAGAACACCTCTTAAGTGATATATTCCAGGGATGTCATCATATTAAGAAATTTTTAGGAGTATTTGAAAAAATATAATAGTATTTTTCTTCATCAAAACGCAGTGGTTCCCGAATTATTTTACCAAATGATCAATCCTACTTGGATCAATTGAAAATGTTTTTGGAAAAGTTGCAAACCAAAAAAAAAAATAGGAGAAGTTTGATTGCAAATAGCTTTAAAAAGCAAATTACTTAAAATAAAAAAGAAAAGATAAGAAAAACACACAAAACACTTGAACCATAATAGCGTATCAAAAACTAGTAAAAACTGGTGAAAATAAATGACAGGACCTATGTATATGTCAAAATAAGGAACTAATCGATTGACAGGGAGTGTTCCACTGTTATAAACTTCCCATAGTGAGTTATTGTAACCGGTCCGATTTGTCAAATTCAATTTTTGACAAATCTGGACGTTTTATGGTCCCTAGAACCTAAATTCGTCATTACAGAGAGATGTGCGTTCGTACATTCGAAATACCCTTTTTGGGTAACGATATTTCGAGAGTTAATAGAGATGTCGACTAGAATTAAATTTTATTCAATAGTTTATAATTTCGAAAGATGCAGAAAGGACTTTTATAAAAATTTGTCAAGCGGTTTTTTCACCATAGCAGTTTTAAAAAAAATTTTAGTTGGTTGCAAATATCTCAGGAACAGATAATTCCATTGACTTCAAATAAATTTTATTGTGTAGATAGCAATGTAATACAGGTTTGGTATGAATTTGGAAAAAGTTCAACTTTCTTAAAAAGTAAAAACTAAAAAAAAATGTTGCTGTCCATGATACCTGGTAAAATTTTCGAAAAAAATCAGTCAACAGTTTTTTTTACAAAAAATAAAAAATACAAAAAAATTGTAAATTTGTTGGTAAAAACCTTTTTTTTAACTTGAATATCTCGAGAATGGATAACTTGACTTGACTTCAGATTTATTTTATTTTATGTAAAATACAACTTTTAACATATGCTACCATTTTGACAACTTTTACCGAAAAAAAAACAACTAAAACTGAAGTTTACCGAAAAGTGTCAAAAATTGTTTTTCGGCTTAAATATCATCACAACAAGCAATGTATTTTATTTTTATTATAATGCATTTGTCATAAAAATATTGATGAATATCAAATTGACATTGTTTACAATAAATAAAAAAGTTCTTAAAAAAATTGGTAAATATTGTTTTTCCGCTACAATATCTCGAGGATTATTTTAAGTCTGATTTAGTATAGCTATTAATATTTTTTGGTAAAAATCATGAAATTAAAGAAGGAAACTTGAGCAAATTAACTTATTTTTACACTCTGATTCGAAACGATTAGGAGTTAAATCTCCCTTTTTTTAATATCCGAATCAGGGTGGGTATTTTTTAACTGTCCGTTTTTGAGCCATTAAGAAAAAAATGTCTAATTAATCTTAAATTAAACTTCCACTTTTAATCGTTTTCTATTTCGTCACGAAAATTAAAAAAAAAAAATTACAAATTTCCATTTAAGCTTACAACAGCGATAACAAACCATAAAAGCTAAACTAAATCATGTCAGTCAACTCTCAACTCTATTCCCCACTCTCTCTCTCCCTCTCGTATTTTAATTTGCTGATTAACTGGTATTAACTCATCGTCAAGGACGTTTCCATCAGAAAGTAAAACAAAACAGAAAAAACAAGTTTACTTCCAACTTATCGATCCACATCTAAACAGACCCCCAGACTCCCAGTCATCGCGCATATATCTCGAGGTGGAATTTGCACTTTTCTGTTGTTATTATTTTTTATTTTAATCACAGTTTTATCAACGTGACCGAACGACGACGCGACGACGGCCTATAGCTACGGGTACTACCGACCATCGGTCGATTGGCCACAGTCCAATCCATTACAAAAGAAAAAACGATCTTTTTATTCGAACTCGATTTAGCCTTTTGCAGGGGACAGCAAGCAAACAACTTAACTTGACTTAACTTATGTACAACTAAAAAATTGACTTAACTTATACCGCTCGCGCCACGAGTGTCGTTGGCACCGGTTAGGCTAATAAATTGCTGAATATTGACCAAAAAGCCCAAAAGAGGTCGTGGATGAAAAGTTTGACAGAAAATTAAAACAAATTTAATCAGCAAAATAAAACTTACGCTCGTGTTGTGTATCATCGGAAAAGAAGAAAAAAAAAAAACACCATCAGAGAAATAAACAACACGCATTCTGTGTTGAGCGGCAAATTACCATCATCGGCATAAAATTGAAAAACCCGGCTCACATAATCGAATCGGGGTCGTGGCGCGTTTCGATGTTACTCGTAAGTCGGTTGCTATTTTACGAAATTAAATTCGATAATGGGAAATCATTGCATAATGCGTTTTATTTTATAATATTTTTGGTGTGATCAGGTGTAGGTTTTTTTTTTGAAATTTTGTATTTTTTTTCCAAGAGCCGGTGAACGTGCTCGACATCATGTATAGCCGAAAAAAAAATTACTTTATTCGGTTTCGAGAAACAAATTAAATATTCTTGTCACAAAGAACATTGCGCGATTCGATAAAGAGATATCATTGACATCAAATGAGCATTGAAGGTAGTCCAATGGTTTCTGGCAAAGCATATGGTACCCCTGGCTGTACAGTGGAATCATGATGTGCTCAAAACGAGGACTCTTGAAAAAAGGATGAATTTTAGTGAAATGTTTAGTGTTATTTTTTGAAATATTGCCTTAAGGCATTTAGACTTTCTAAACTTTTAAATATTGAATATGGCATACTTCAAAAAAACACTGAAAAAGTACCACATTAAGATGTTTATTGTCAAAAAGATTTAAAAAAGCCATTGGAACTGTTCACGTAACGCGTCAGTTTGTTTAATATTTGGTTTCTTTGTGTTGAAAAGCACAGAAAAAACACGACGACGTTTATTCTTGAACTTAACATTCTAGACTTTGGTTCTAGCTGTCAGATGAATTGAACTATCAAAATAATTGAAGATTCTTCAATATTAAAAAAAAAACTTGAATTTTAATTTTAAAATTCCTTTTCACACTAAAATTGACACCGACTTGTGTTTTTATTTTTCAAAATTTAAAGGCACAAATATTTTGTTTCTATTTTTTGTACAAATCATTCCACTGTCATATGGCTTTGTGACAGAATCGTTTTTCTTTTTCAATTAAGTTTTTTCCTTTGTAATAATTTGCATGACAAACATGTTCATTATCATTCGAGAGGGATTTAAGTCAAGCTTTGATTTGAAGATATCTACGTGTGGGATGATATTGAAAAAGAAGAAAAAAAATGGCGCCCTGATGTAAATCAACACGTGGTCGAGAGAATTGTAATCTTTAGAGCTTCAACTTTGTATTATCAGGGGGACTTTATAGAATTTCAACGGCGACAATTTAAATATTATTATCATAATCAGAAAATGTGTGTGAAAATATTATTATGTACATATGTTTGATTTCAAACAAAAAACTTTAATGGGATTTATGTTTTTTTTTTAATGGCCTATAATGTGGAATTTTTAAGATTTTAACATCAAATTTTTAATAAATTGATAGTGGAACAACTTTATTGATACTTTTTCTGAAGTATATTTATAGTTTAGTTAACTGATAGTTAATTCTGAATAAATGCAAGCACAGTGGAACAAAGCAGCGTCATTTTTTGAAGGAAAATGCAAGAACAAAAAATAAATTGTTGATATTCAAATTTTGACTTTGTTATGTTAGAAAAATGTTAAATAAAAGATCTTTTTGTACCTACTGTGCAAATATGATCTCCTAGACGTTCTAGTCAATTAAATAGCAATAGACGCTTACCTGAAAATAAAAAGAAACATTAGCCTTAAATTGAAGCGAACAATTTAAAAAGTATAAAAATAAATTAGTTTAATTTTTCATAGCAGATAAAATGCAGAACTTCTAAAAGACTTGTTTATTCCGAAGTTTAAATCCGCACCTAAGCCATTATCCATAAGCAATAAAAAGTGTGTCGCAATTAAATAATTAGATTTGGTCTTCATAAAAGTAGGGAAAACTAACGCAATTCTACTCAAGATAAGGACTATAATTCCAGAACTTTAAAACCCAACTACAAGTAGTGCTTCCTAAAGTTTAGTAGTTTGAATTAAAAGAATGGATATCATTTATGTATATCACTTTCCAAACTTTTTAAGACGAATTTATGTAAATCCATTTTTATCTCACGATACAAGACAAATTAAAATTCCAACATCTCAAGAATTCGGAAAAGTTTTCAACAGATATGTTATATATTGAAAATAAATACCACAAAGCTTTCTCTTTTAATATTTTATTACTTTTGTCTTAAAAGTAAATTCCTCAAATGAGGACATTCCAAAAAAAAAAAAAAATACAAAAAACCATAAATAAATCCGATCCTAAGGAAAATCTCTTTTTTATCCTTTAATTATAAAATAGCCACAATAAAACACTTACATAATATATAAAAATTTCATATAAATATGCACATACATACATACGTATTCATTTTAAATAATGTCCACAGGGACATATTCTTTATCAAGGTTTATCCTTGACACAATGAATCCGGAGATTTTAAATGGAAAATCCTCAATTTGTGTTGGTGTATTTTTGTTTTTATTTCAAAGCAAAGATAAAAAAGAATCTTATTTCGAATTTGAACTTGTGATTGCCACTATGGCAGTTTTGAAGTCAAGTTACATAAAAAAAATTTCAAGACTCTTTCAATTTATTTCAATTTTAAAAAAAGTCATTTTAACAAGAGTAAAAAAAAACAAATTATTTTTAACATTTTTTAAAATGAAAATATGGTTTATAGTGTACAAACTTTTTTGTTTTATTACTAATTTCTTGTGTAATTGTTATTTTAAATAATTTTTAAATTTAATTATTTTTAAAAATTTAAACTAAGCTTTAAATTCATAAATTTTTAAAAATGTCTATTGACTTTTCTTCACACAGACTGCAGAATTGCCATGTCCTTATTGTTGAAGAAAATATATTGTAAATAATTTATATTTTTTAACAAATGGCAACCATTTGAAACTCAACCAAAATGGTAAAAGAGCAAACAAAAAGGATACCCCAACACAATGTCCTGCGTAAAACATTGAATATAAGAACAATATAAAGAGAGAAAGTTTTCTGCATTCTTTTATTTATTTTTCCCTCTTTTTATTATTTTCAATTTAGCACACAAACTAATAGAAAACTGAACTCAGTTTCAACACTTTTTCTTAAAAAAAAAAATAGACCATGAGTTGTTAGGAAAAACTATCCATCTAAAACAATTCTCTAAAATTGTAAACTTTTTTTTGTTTTTTTTTTGCTGTTTTTTTGAGGAAACTGATGTGGAAGCTTCCTGAATTTGTCCCTTTTTTCGGATGAAGTCTTAATGGACGTTAAGTTGACAATGAAACGAGTGAGTTTCATTGAAACAAAGTAAAGCAGAAAATAATTTAAAAAAAAACATTCCTTTTATGTTCATCTAACTGACTGACCATTTGAGAAGATAGTGATGATGATGTTTGAAGGTGTTTATTTTACTTTCAGTTTTTTTTTATTAGTTTTGTTTTGTAGTTAGTGAAGCAGAAAGCCATGTTCTATTGTAAATTTAAAATAGAAAATGGACACTTCTATTGAAGAAGACACAAAGAGACATAAATCAAGATGGAAACTTAAAGGACGTTGTTTTACATGGGAAAATTAGTATGAAAAAGTGGTCGAGTTGAATTTAGGGATTTTCATTTTGATTTGTTTCACTTGCAAGCTGTAGATTTTTTACTATATACAAATACATATTTATAAAATTGATGTTTTGAATTTCAATGCCTAAATTACGCAAAAATTCTTTAAGTAAACTGTTTTTGTTCAAATGTTTTTTTTAGAGAAAACGTAAAGTTTCCAAGTTTATTGTGCTTTAAAAATAATTAAAATTCGTTTTTTTTTCCATAAAAAAAAAATAAAACAAATAAAAGTAAAGTTCAAAATTTCACTTTTAACTCTCGCATTGTTCTTATTCATTGAGTTCCATTAGACATTTAAAAATAAAATTTGATAAAATCTTTATTCAATTGTGGTCAATTCGAATCACTTAAATGATCCATCATCTCTCTTCTTTCATCAACAACAATGGCTGCCAATAAAAAAAGAACCAAAAAAAAGAAGACGAAAAGTTCCTAACTCAATTTCATCGCACAAAAATTACCCTCAATCTCTTCGAAATTTATTCTCTAATCCCAATTTAACGGCATTTGTGTACAATAAAAAATCGCATCTTTATCTCTTCATTCGTTCAAATATATGTATGTATATATGTACACATGTACTGTACATAGATAAATGTATCTGTATCTACATATAACAAAAAAAAAAAAAGATTTGTGTCTCATCGCCGCCGCCGCTGCCTCTTTTGTCTGCGCTTAGTTGAATACACTCACTTTAGCCGCCACACTAACTGTGGCACTACAAAAATAAAAAGAAGAAAAAAAGTGACGACGAAGAAGAAGGTCATTAACCATTTTAGTGCCCTTAAGGAAGTTGGCTTTTGTTAAGTGATTCCACTTTACGACACAAGCTGCTTACTACACCACTTGCTATAGGTACTGACACTTACACTCTCTTTTTTGCAACACACTAAACACCACTCCCCCTCCGCCCCCTTACATCATAAAACCAAACCGAAGCGCAGCGGTTTACTTTTCATTTGTGAATTATAGTGGCAACATTTCAATTGAAATTTATTTTTGGATGTCAGAAAATTATTGTTACATTTATTTTTATTTCATTCTTTGTGTGAAATTTTGTATAAAGATCATCAAATTCAATTTCAAAGAATTTTGAAAAACACAAACAAGAAAGAAAGAAAAATGAAAATTGAAAGTCAAGCTGTTGATTCAAATTGATCATGACTCTGAAAATGATGTCGAATTAATAAAAAAGAGAAAAAGAAGAAGCAGTAAGTGAAAAAAGAAGAATCAAGGTCAACACTTGATGTGGATTCCATTGCCATCTCTGAATCCGTTTGATGAATTTCCAAGATGAAACAAAGATGATGTACGAGTATGTACTCGTATATACTGACAATGAAAGCTACACAATAAAACAAGAAAGATGAATAATGTCAATTGTTTACTTTACAAACGTGTATCATCTTTACAGGGTGATTCGAAGAGAAATGGTGGACAATGTTCTTTTGCTTATGAATCGTGATTTAAAAAGGGTGTTTGTGGGGGGGGGGGGAATTGTTTGAAAGCTTAAACACAAATAAAGTATGTGCAAACAAATTGTTAATTAAGTTAACAGAAATTAACACTATTAGGGACCGGATTGACCTTTTCTACTCAGCTCAATGTGGTGGGTTCCTACACAAGCATGAGTATCGAAGGACTTTGGTTTTTATTTAAAAGAAAAAAAAAATGATTTAATTAAACCTTTCTTTTTATTGGACTAATAAAGGCATGAAAACTCATTAAATTTCTTTGTTTTACATACACTTTGGGTTAATGGTCAAAAACAACACTTCGAAGTCTTAAAATAATCTATAGTCGGAAGGGTCCTTAATTATATTTGAATACCTACATAAGTTTTTCCTTTTTTCATTCTAATAGAGAAACGTAGGTTAAAAGATTGAAATGTTACTTTGGTTTGATTAAAAATTAAAAAAAAATGTTTATATTAATTAGACCAACTTGAACGTAGTTTTTTTTTATAAAATTCAAGGCTTATTTTAAAAATACGTAGTTTTGTAACCGATTATGTTTTTAATAGCAGAAAAAAAATGTATTTGATGAATAAATAGAATATGATGAAATACAATGGGAATTCTGTCGTTTTCCCCTTTTGATCAAGTGTCCATCGGTCGATTGTCAATAAATTAATCGTCACTTTTGAAATTACTCTTAATTATTTGGCAGACAGATTATTACTAATTTAGGTCTTGAGACAGGTACATTTTTACGTACATCAAGTTAGCACTACACTTTTTGAAATTAAAGTCTACAGTTAATTGTAGTGTTTTTGTTGTAACTGAGTTGTAAAAAAAAAATAGTAGCTTTAAAAAATACGGGTATGTAGTGCTAGGTTGATATCAAGTTAGCACTACACAAATCTAAGTATGCAGTTAATTAAAGCCATTTTGTTGTAAATTAGTTGTGAAAAGAAAAAAAATCCAAAAAATGCTACCCCGTTTTTTCATTTTTTTAGGGGTATGTAGTCCTAACTTGACACCATGAGTCTAGGCATAAAAACTGCGATATTCGAAAATTTTAAAACGCAATTAATTGTAGCTTTCATGTTTAAAATTAGTTGTGGAAAGGCATGGACTTGTACCGTTCTTCTTCTGCATGGCTTTTTTAAAAAATGGTTTTTAGATAGAATAGCACTTTTTTAGAAAAAGAGAAAAGAACATCATAAAGGACTAATGAAATGCTGAAAAAAAACTAGGTGTGATTCACATTCAACATCGGCCCTTAAAATGTAACCACCCTTAATATACAGAAATCATGTCATTTATTTTTTGAAAATTTTTATTCTGTTTTAGTTTATATTATTTCTTTATATGTTAAATATTTTTTTAAATTATTTCCATTCTTTTTGAATTTTTTCTTTGATTTTAAATATTAATTTTAAAATGTCAAAAACGAGTTTCTAAGTAATATGAAAAGTGTCAAAAGTTTTTTAGAAATTAAAATTTTTACAAAATTCTTTTGTTTCTGCGCAAATTCTTAGCTTTTTAAATGTTAAGATCACCTAAAAGAACGTTAAATATATTGATTACATAATTTTAAAGGATTTTGAAAACTTCTTTGAGATATTCCACAAACTCAAAACCGACACATTTGAATCAAAACCTAAGGTACAAAGATTTACCTTTCCATTAATTTTAACCTCAAAACCTAAATTTATTATCATTATTTAAAACAAAATGTCTTTTTTTTAATTTATGGGGGATTTCATAATTTTTTCTTTTAATTTAAATTTTAAAATTTATATATTATGAGTCGTCTCTTCCATCCAGATCCAAAATATTTGATTAATTAGCTACCAAAAGCTATTCAAGTTTAAAGAAAGACACTTTCATATATAAATAAATGTATTGCTATTTAAAAAAAAAAAAAACAAATCGTTTTCAACTTCAATTTGAAATCAAGGTAGCCTAATTTAAGGTCAAACAATGCAAAATTTCTACTATACTACTTTCAGATTAGCGCTACTTTACTGTTGCAAATCTAACCTTCAAAACTATCACTATTAAATCAAAATGAAAAGTGTTCCATATGCAAAGTAATTAATCTTATTTTTTTTTTTAATCTTTATCTTTAAATATTCATGAAATTTATTTCTTTACTCTAAAAAAATTAAATAGATGAATGAAATCATAAGAAGATTGGTATTAAAAATTACATATATGAAACATGAAAGAATTTCAATTTTGATTTCATAACTCAATAAAAATAATTTAACAGGGTGTTCTTTTTAAACCAGTTCTACAAATATACCACTTTTCCTTCGGTTTTTCATATTATAAAAATAATAATAATAAAAATAATTATCAATAATCAATAAACAATAAATAATAATGCATTTAATTAAAAAAAAAAAATATTTGGATATAACAAATGGTGGCTTTTGAATCTCTGTTCCAACAGAATTAAGCTTGACTGCGGGTATTTTAATAAATCTTCATATGATTTTTTAAAAAGTTGTAAACTTCCTAAATCAAATTCTACATTTTGTCTTTTCGTACGCATAAATATGTCCACCAATTATTTAGAACCAATTAAACCATTTGACTAGAAAGTCAATGTGAAATATAATAAAAATATTCTTCCATTTATGATTCCAATAAAACAATTTAAAACTTTATGCGAATCAAGTTTGATATTGATTAAACCTTGACAATATATAAATATCAATATCAATATCAATAAAGCGCGATAAAGACAAAAAAAGATTCTTAGAAAATGTGTTTGATCTTTTGTGCGAGGACAAATTGATTTTCGAAAAAAAAAAACACATCAGTACTCCTATCATCAAATTTTATTGTGTAGTATGGTAATTTATTCTTTTTAATTGAAATCAATCAAGTGGTAAATTTGCTGTCTCAATTGAAAGAACATTTTAAATAAAAATAAATAAATTATGTATTTCTTTAATTTAAACAATAACAACACGAAAGGAGAGACCAAAAAAACAAGAATCTTTCAAGTGAAACACTTTCAAAAAGTACAAACACGCACATGACCGCTTTGGACTGTGAATTTCAAAATCTCTCAACAAAAAAACTCACACTGCTATAATCACATCTCACTTTCAAAGTCAGTGTAATGAAACCTTTAGATGAAAATCGGCGAAGGGGAAAAATTGTTGGGATATTCATGTGACACTCTGCGTTATGGAAGTTGCAATTTTTTGTGGATCTTCAAGTCCGAAGTTATGTAGTTGATGGTATGGCGAAGGGAAGACGTCACGAGACCGAGACTAAGGTCGGTCCAAAAAAACCGAAATATGTACGTTCACATCTGGAGGGAAGATGTCGCCATGGTTTTAAAAAAAAAAAAAAAAATATATATCAAAAACTGGGAGCTCTGTGGGTTGATAAGAGCAGTATGATGCTGATGATGATGATGAATATGAAGTGTCCCATCTTTTCAGTATTTCATGCTTCTGGATTTATTTTAATTTTATACTTCAGCTCAGCAAAGCATGAACGGCAATAGTCGTGTCTTAAGTTTTTTTTTTTATTGTTAAAGCTGGTTCCAGTTTTGATGTTGAGGGTTGGTTTATGACTTTATTATTTCAATTTCAACATTTTGATGTTCTTAAGACAAAGTTCTCAGAAATTTTGTATTTTTTTCCACATTTTATCTCATTTTTTTTTTCTGTACTGAAATGAAAGATGAATCCAGCATAGCAATTATGGAGTTAATTTAATTGTTGGACAAATATAATGCAATGTGGTTTCGGTCTGGGTAAGATACAATCCATTATGGTTGGGTGATTTTGTTTTTTTTGAAGAATTCCAATGTCATTTAACTCTTTGAGCATTCATCTTTGTGTCTAAATGACAACAACAAAAAAGTAAAAAAAAAAACATACAAATAAAAAGTAAAAACTCATCTGGCGAATTCAAAAAGTGTTCGTTAAACAAAATAAAAAAAAATATTTTAGTAGGCATATTGTACAGTTATGAAGAAGTCGTTGATATTCTTATCAAAAAAAAAAAAAACACTTTATCTTCAAAGGTTAATTTTCTTCCAAGAATGCTTTTCTCGGGAAGTCATTTTTTCAAACGTGACAATTCTTATCGTTAACATATTTTTTTTGGAATTTTTCATTTTTCCAAATGTGTCGTTTTATCTAGAAATTTGATATTGAATTTCTCTAAAAAGTCGGTTCTATTTCCAAAATGTTTTTTTTTAACAAGATTCTTTAGAAAATAGATGCAATTTTTTCATTAAACATGGTGTGCCACAAGGAAGTGACCTTGGTCCACTTCTTTTTAAATTAAAAAAAGGGAAACATTTGATAAAATTATTTAAGAAAGAATATTTGATTGCAGACATTTATCGCACGTTCTAATTAACAATGTGGCATTTTGTCGGTCCCTGAAGTTTGAATAATTCATGAAAACAAATTTAAATAAAAAAGGTAAAAAAAAACAAAAAAAAAATAAGATATGAGAAATACATACGTTCTGGTTTATTTTTATAATCATTCACAAATATTTTGATTAAAATTCTAGTTTTTGCACATGAATTAAATTTTCAGGTCAATTTACTTTCTAATCATTTCCTTTGTTTTTGATAAGTCTTGGGGCTTGAGAAATTTGTTTTGTAGGTAAAATGGTAAACACTTATCTAATTCCACTCAAAATAAATTTCTTAAGAAAAACACAATCTAAATCCCTGCCACGATATGATTAAGTTGAGATAAGATATTTAAAAACAAATCTATTTTTAATTTTAATTCAAGTACCATGTGATTATGAAGTGAGTTCCGCAATCATATATTTTTAATGAATGAATTTATGATATCAAATGAATAGATTAAAAAAAAGGACGGTTAATAAAAAAAAAAAATATTCTATTGAAATTTTCTATGTTCTTCTTCTAAGTATTTCTTGTTAATATCCCTTAAACTTAAGTTAAGTCTTCTTCCGAATTATTAAACCTTAACTCAAATTGATGTTGATTCTTTATATCCGTACATAATCTAACTTGGCTCTCTGCTTAATGGAGGACCAGTGAAATGTGAAATTTTATTCCAAGCACGTTCGATCTACTTTGGATCTATCTCAAGCCAAAAAAGAAATACAGAAATACAAAAAAAAAAAAAAAACCAACCATTCAACCGCATTAGGATCAAAATCATCAATAAAGTAATTTGAAATGAAGAAATCTTATTTTTTTTATAATATATACGAAGATACCACCAATAAAATATGTAGTAGTTGAAATCTGAGGATATTCCTAAGAATAAAAAAGCGAGACGAGTAGAAGAAGGTATCGGTCATTTGTAAAACTTATTTCTCATTTTATGAAGTAAAATAGATTTATCTTCAAAAAATGTTGTAATTTTTTTCTCGGGAAATTCATTTCTTTATTTTATTATCATTACGTGACTGTATTAAGAGAGTTTTATAGGCCGGATTCAGGCCAAGATGTTTTTTTTTTTTTATTCCCGTATGGTATTTTACCGAATCGAATTTGAAAAAGTGACCCTGAGGTTTTGTTTTTTATTGAAATGTTCACATGGAGCACATGTGGCGAAAAGTCCTTTAGTGGCATGTGAAAAGTATAATATGCGAAATGGGGAAAAATCGTATCGAATAGATTTCATCATGGGAACGGTAGTTTTATTCCTAAGATAATGGAGATATAGTTTCTTTAATGATAAATGCTTCTTCGAAGTATGTATTACAATATTTTAAGTACCATTTTCAGCTTTAAGTCTCAAAACAAGACCGAGATCGAGACCAAGACCAAGAGTCCAAGATCAAGACGAGACAAAGAATTAAAAGAATTCTAAATTTAAATGGATAATTCCATGGTCACTCAATTAATAAAATTTTCTAGAGAATTATAAAAAAAAAATAAGGAAGTCAAATACAAATTTGAAAGAAGATTCATCTAGTTGTCAGACGAAGCAAAAAATTAGAACTCAAATTAGATTGGTAACTCACGTCACAAAATTTCGAAGTCTTTTTAAGAACAATAATTTAACTTACAAAATTTCTGAAAACAGAAAGCTAAACTTAAAATATATGTTCTATTCACAAGTCAGGTAAAATAAAATATAAAAATTAAAGAATAGAAATTAAAAAAAAATATTATTTCAACAAAAAAAAAACGGAATTTTCGTACTAACACACAAAATTCGTAACTCATGTTACACCCGTTTACGAATCATAAAAAAAGATTTAAAAACTATTTCATTTGTAGAAACGAGAATGGTTGTGACTCTCACTGATAACTTCACATTTTTTTCTCTGAAAACTTGGCGTTTATTGAAGTTTTTGTGTTATTGAAGTATCAGGTGTTCAATCATGAATAAAACTAAATTTTGTAATTTCTGTTACGTGTATTCAGTTTAATTTTGATTTTACAATTGTTAATAGCTTTTATTTTCAAAAATAACTGTCAGTTCGATATTTGTCAAAATTGTACCATTTGCTAAAAATCGTATTCTGTAAACAAAATTATTTTTGAAGTCAATATCATTTTTCATTGTGAATATATTCCTGGGAAAAACTATTTTTGAGAACTTGTTATCTACTAACAAGTATTTTTTTTTTTTAAACTATCAATTTAATTTTTCGAAAATTTTAAGAGTTGTAAGAAATGTTACCTTACGCAGTACAAAATTATTTTGAAGATGTTTTAGGTGCCTTGAATAGTCCAGATTTGTCAAAAAGATATCATAACTTTATAGGTATTTGAAGTTAATAAAAGCAACTCAGGTTGTAACATTTTGATAAAATAGTCATAAAAATTAATTAAAAAATAAATATTATGTTGTTCATAAATGTAAAATTATAATTGACTAGGACTATAAATACGACTTGGAAGAGTTTAAAAAGTTAAAAATTAGATTGTGCCTTTTGGAAAAATATTAACATTTTATTCCTTAAAATAACATTGTGCAAAATCACACATCACTTAAGGTTTGAAGGCGAATTTTATGTATGTACGTATGTATGATTGTTTATCTTACAACATAATTAAATTTTAGCTGGCAACTAAGACAACAATAATTTCTTGTATTCCACTCATGCATTTTTTTATTGTCCTTCTTTATTTTCTTTTTATTACCTCACCTCACTTGTAGCTATAAAAAGAATTCTGTTTTTAATTCTTAAACTGTTATTAGTTGTTGTTGTTCAGTTATTCATTCTTTGTGTTTTTTAATCACACATTTATAAGCACACCCTAATAAGCCACTGTCTAAGAAAGAGAAGTTGTTTAATAAAAAAAAATACCAACACCCAAGAATAAAAGAAAGACGATTATTATAATTTTTTCTTTATAATTATTCTATTGTCTTTTTGTGTGCTCTTCTTTTACTATTTGCCTATCCCCGTAAATATTTTTTTATTTGCTTATAAAAATAATAAAAAAAAAATAATAATCATAGTACGCAAATGCATATTTATGAGGAAACATCAAACATGTTCACTTACATTATAAATAAATATAAATTGAGTCACCTTTTGATGTACGAAATGAACTTAGAAATTAATCTATAAAAACTGCGTGATTGAAAATGAGTTCTTTCTTGGCTCTTTATTATAAAAAAAAATAAGGAACATTTGTTTGAAACATGATAACATTTTTGACGAAATGTTTCTTTTTTTTCATTTATTTAAAATCAGAATTTTGTTATTTAACCCACTTTAATGATTTTTTTTTAACAGAACAGAAACAAAGACATGAATTTGTGTCAAAAATGTTTTTTTGTTTTTTTAGTTAGAAAACAAAATTTTTTACCATTGTTTCAAATCTAAATATAAAATGTTCTTAAAAATTAAATTTTCTGCCGTTTGTGTATACTTGAGAGTGCTAGCAGCCCAAGTGCCTCAATTTTGAGTCAACTAATATTGCTTGAAATCTTAAACCCTTTAATTGTAAAATAAAATGTTGAAAAGTTTTTTGAGACTTTTTTTTCTTATCGTTTCGGTGAAGGAACATTTTTTTGAAATTTTAAGAAATGTTTTTTAAATCGATTTTATGATCAATCAATGGAATTCAATAGTTTAGTAATAAAAATGAATCGGAGGTGACATAAAATCGAGATGGTTGTCAATATTTTTTAATCTCGTAGCCAAATATTTTTAAAGCCCAAATTTTGTTACAAAAAAAAAACACTTCTGTATCAAAATAAAACTGGATATTTTATATTTAAAATGTTGACACTTCCTCGACATAAAAACCACGTTTTAAAACCTTTGGTACATTTTATTTTTATGATATTTGTTTTTACTCCTTGAATTCCCTCAAATTCCCTCAAATTCCATTTAAATTTGACGTTTCTTAAAATATCTTTTTCCCTTTTGTACTTTGATTTTAAAAGAAGAAAGAATTCTCTTTGTTTAAGTTCTTCTTCGGTTGTTTGCAATTCACATATGTAATTTTTTTTTTTTGCTGCACAACAATCCTTCCACCCACGCTAAGCTCACACTTTAAAAACAAATTGTACTTAAGAAAATTAAAAGTACAAATAAAAAATAAAAATCCACCTCAGTTTCCAAGATCATTGTCTTTTTAAAAACTAAACCAACAGAGCGAACCAAGAAATAAATTTGCGTTTCTCGAATCCAAAAATAACTCGAAATTGCGAAAATTACCTCGAAACACGCATCAGGTGCAGGAATTTTTTTTAAATCTTAATCGCCGCCACCGTTCGCCGACGAAGCGCATCATCGAAAAGTCAGCTGATGGTTGAGAATTTTTATGGTGACGCAGACCAAGACGACACCAAAAAGTCCTTCAAAATCTCATAAAGTTTTAATATAAATCGTAACCGAAAAACCGGCATCCATCAACTTGAACTTGGTGTTTTTTTTTTTTTTAATTTTATTTTTGATTGTGTTCTCTCGTCGTTTTTAATTAACGGTCGCATGTGAAAACGAACGAATCGAGGTTTTATCATTCGAAAAATATCATTTTCGTGAATTCATCATCAACATTTTTTTTTTTTCGTTGTTTTTGGCTTTTTTGTATCCACGAGATACTTTTTTCTGTTTATTTTGTTGCGGTATTCGGTTTTAGGTGACTACAGTCGCGTAGTCGTCGTCGTCTTCTTCGTCGTCATTTATTCGCCTTCATTAAGCGGAGTACTTTTTTTAATTAGCAAAAATTCAGAACAACATTAAATAAATTTAATTTTTTTTTTTGGAAGAGATTTTTCTTGGAAGAGAACATTGGATGGTTGGTTGGTTGGTTGGTTGTTCTGTGGGACTGAGTCTTGATTTCTCTCGTCATTAGTGCGATGAGAATCTTCCCTACAAAAATATTGCGCATTGCGGTTTTTGGGTATTGCAGACACTTTTTTTTTTGGCAAGTCAAGTGCGTATGGCCCAAAATGAAGATTGTTTTTTGAAGCTTCCATGAATAATGAAGTGATGTTAAGACAAACACAAAGTGGGGAAAGATTTTCAGAATCTCAGAAACAAAAGAAAAATACAAGAAGAAAATTTCACAGGAAGTGGTAATGGGAAGTGTTGTAGTTGGTTAAGAATGATCCGAAGAGGGTCATTGATTCCGTCAGAGCAAGTTGATGATACTTAACAGCAGGACATAAAAAATATTTATAAATTTTTGACAAATTATAAAATTGATTACTTAAAATCGCGAATATAAAACACAGGGCACAAGTTTGTGTAGGGTGAAATAGGGTAAATAAGCTAGTCAATTTAAAGGATCTCTGAAGGGTTAGGGCGAATTGGGAGTAATAAGCAAACAGGGCAATTAATAATTATAAATATTCACTTTTTGTGTATGAAAAATTTATATTTAGATTGTACTTTGGGAACACTATGTGCCAGTTGAAGAAGAAGGATAGGATTTTCCAAGGGTGGGAAGAGCAGTCAAGCTCTACATCAACTGCATCACCATCGTCTAAAGAGGATAGGTAAAAAAATGATGATGAAGGGAAAATTGTGGCTAAAACTAATTGTTTCAAGAAGATAATACAATATTTTAAGGCAATTCAAGGCCAGCTTTATTATCATAATTTGTAAAAAGTTTGTTCTATACTGAGTGATTACCTCAAATGTCCCGAACATTGTAACTTGCCTTATATTTTCAACCATATCACAATAATAGATTAAGATTCTATTTACTGGACGAATTTAAAAACAAACTGCCAAGTTTAAAGCTAAAAGTTTAATACCGAAAAAGATTCCACTTAAATTAGTATAATGCCTCCATCTATGCACTATTTAAATATGCCAACATCAAAACTAATGTACATACATTCTCGAATAAAACTCATTTCAAGCTCAATAAATCACTTGCGTCAAATTAAATGTTGCATTTTATTTTCCTAATGTACATAATTACCCGGAACCATGTTAATTTCCAATAATGAGTACCGTACACATTCGGACTCATATATAGTTACTCACATGAGTATATAATAAATGCATGGGTAGGATATAGTCTTCAATCTCCATACTACGTAATCTTGATTATTTCAATCATTACAGTCATCGTTTTCTGAAATAAATAATGTTCTCAAACTTTCACATACATACATTTTTATAAGTATGTATTAACTCGTATGTTTATTTTTTAATCAATTTTGATTGAAGTTGAGTGTATACCTCTAAACTAAACCTAAATAATGAGTTCAATATCTAATTGAACACCAAATGAACAGCAATAATTTTAATTGCCATGAAATTTGTTTTACTTTTGAAAACCCATTTGTTGTTGTAATTACTATAATTTGTTAATATGAAAATAAAAACGATGTTAACAATCATAAGAATCTATAAAATTGTTTACCATTAAATTTTTAATTCGAAAATATAAAAATGTATTTTTATTAATTTTTCTTTCTTGTTTTTTTTCTTTTCTTCCCCCACTTTCAGACTTCGAAAATTCTCGAACATCGTGCGGAAAAGTTAATAAGGTAAGTGTTGAGGTGTGGTGGTAAATAAATAAGTGTGTGTGTGTTGGTTGGATATGGGTGGATTTAATTTCATGCCAAGGACGTTCAAGGCCTCTTCAGCAGAAATCTGTATATTTTTTTGGTTGTTGTTGTTTCTTTTAATTTGTGAGAATAGCTCGCGCGAGGCGATAAGACATAAGACTTTGATATTTATTTTTATATACAAACATGATAATTAGACACAAAATGCAAATGTTCAAGACATTGGATTTGAAATAACAACAACAACAACAATGAGGTTTTCGCGGCAGCGAAGGCAGCCGGGCGCGTGACAAGGAATTTATTATCTCAAAGAAACTTAAAACAAAACAAATATTTTTGGAAGTCTGGAAAGTTGGGTGAATAGTGATTTGAGTTTTAGACACATGGAATGTGAAAAAAAAAATTATAATTATAGGAGATATAAGTTTTAGAAAGAAATTTAGCAATAATAAAGCACAAACAGTGGAGTTTCTTTGATTAGTGATAATTTTATAAATTTTTGTTGCGAAATACAAATTAAATAATAGTTAAAAAAAATTGATTTAATAGAATGAACGTGAGTTTGGAAATATGCGAGATGCGCCTTAGCGTGCCCATTTTTAAAAAAATGCTTAACAACAGGCTTTAAAGGTTTTTATGATATTAACTTCAAAATTTAATGATTTTTTCTATAGACTTAATTTTCAATTTTTATGTTAAACAATTAAATTATTTAATTTGCAATATTTTTTAAAATTTTAAACTTGGTAAAACTGCAAAGTTTGTAGGACACATTTCGGAAAGGAATAAGACCCAATGATCCCTGTCCTGTCTATGACTTTTCGTAATAATTTTTAGTCTAGAAATAAATGATAATTATTGTTGGGCTTCATCTGAATGCTTTCCGTTAAGTTTCTAAATTACTCCTAGAGTTCCTGATTTCTAAGGGTATCACTGCAAATTAATAACTAATATACACACTAAGGTCTTTTTTTATTTTTTATTTCTAACAATGTTAAACAAAAAACACCTTTTTTCCAACTCTCTAGTTTATTAGTTGAAACTTTTAGTTTTTTATCAATAACACGGAAAACAATTCTTTTCATTAAGATAAGAATTAATTATCGCCCACATTGTAATGAATTTTATTGTTCTGGCAAATAAGAAGGAAAACAATTTATTTTTAGATATCTAAAAATAAAATATAAACAAAATGTTCGTGTAAATTTAAATTTAAATTTATTTTTTGTTTTTTCTTTTTGTCATATGTTGTTATTCATCGAAAAACAACAAATGAAATAGTTTGATAAAATTTGAATAAAACTTTAAAAGGCTTACGTAAATCGAAAGGTTCAACAGAATCAATTAAAATATGTGAATGAATAATAATAATACATACATAATTCGCTATTGGAATAAATTATACAAAAGAATATATTTGTGTTAAACTTACACAATTAAGTCTGACTACGAAACGAAACTCGGCGAGATTTTTTCTAGACTTGTCTCGGCCTCGTCAAAATCGATAATGGTAATCTCGTGTCTCTCATGGTCTCGTAACAGAATCGCCTCGGCTTGTCTCTTATTGTTCTCTCGTAATAAGTAATTTATAGTCTAATCGCCGGTCGTCCTATATTTTTATATTTTTGGAAATTTTCAAATCGATCCGTTTTTCTGTAGAAGATGTATGGATGAGGAAAAAGAAGAGTCAGTACATCATCTTCTTTGATATTGTTCTGCACTTTCACAAAAACGTAGACTACCACCTCGGAGACTTCTACTATTTTGATCCCAGCGATCTAAATAACATAGACATTCACAGTCTCAAACGCTTCATCGTTAGCTCCAAATGGTTCAACGAGTATAGGAGGATCCAATGATGTGGTATCACAATGAACTATTGATGGTCTAAGTGTGCTGGCCTTTTTCTCCAGCTGCCATCTTAACCTAACCTAACCTAAACCGTTCTTATAGCTAAATCACAATCACGGTTTTGACATTTCGATTTTTTGTTTTTGTGTATGAAATACATAAATGAAAATAAATTTAAAATAGTAAATTGAAGCATATTTTTTTAATTCAGTTTCGAGACGATATTTATTTGTTCAGTTTGTAAATAGTGTTATATGTATTACATATATTGTGTTACACCAGTATGTCAGTCAACGCTCGAAGTCTGAAGCAACATTTTGTTCTACAAATGCTAAAATCGCGCATTCTTAAGTACGATCAAACGCCCATTAACATCAGATCGACCTAACGCGATATTGTGATTTAACAATTTTTTTTTTTAAATAATCAAAATTTAGACTGAAACCAAAACTTTTCTTAATTACTGCAATAATTTTAATTTTTTTATATTAAAAATATAAAAAAAAAAATGATATGATTTTTCATTATTTTTATTCATAATTTTAACAATTTCTTATAAAAATAGTTATCCCTCAAAATAAGTAAAAATCATATGAATAAAATCAATCCCTATTCCAATTCCTGAACAGTCTTCAAATCCCCAATCCTATACTAGTTCATTAACTAATTGGTTGTTTAATAAAAACCAATTAGTAACACTTTAACAAATTTAATTTATTAATACCCTCTCTCTTCATCATCATGGTTTTTAATTTTATCAACAATATGACTACGCCACTTTGCACAAAATAAGACCCTAAGCAAGTTCAATTTGAGAATTGACAATTTAAATCGTCTGATGATGATAATGAAGATGATTCCTTTCACCTTCCGCCAGCCTTCTTCGTCTTCCATCTTATTCAAATGATTGTTGCAAAATTTATTTTCATTTAACTACGACAATGAAAAAGAAGAAGCAATAAGAAAAATTAAAGAAACAAAAAAAAAAAAAAAACGTCGAATTCAATCGATGTCATCGAATAAATTTAGATGTACATAAATTTAATTGTCTTTTGAAAAGATGACGTTATCGATACTTATTTTTTATTTTGTTTTATTTATAAATTCTTGAAAGTGTGATGATATTCTTTAATTGCATGTTCTGTGTTAATTTAAGCTTTGAAGTTTAAATACATACATTTAGCCAGACAGACATTTTGTTATCGTTTTTGTTGCACTGTGTGCTGTGTCAATTGCAAAAAAATAAAGATACCTTCATACTTATAAAAATGGGCGAATGTAGGTCGCACGAATTAACTCTTATCTTTCAAGGATGAAACTTAAATTAATCGTGAAGAAACAGCAATGGAAAATTGATGGCAAGGGAGTCAATGTTAAACGGAAACAAAACAAATTTGCACACAGGAAATTTTGGCACATTAAAAAAAAAGAAAAAAAAAACAAGAAACTGCTAAAAAATGTGACACATTTTATACAAAAATCAGTTCTAGATCAGCTCAAAATAAATGTTTTTAATAAATGAGTAATTTTCGTTCAATAACTGAAAACATAACATACACTTCTGATATCGTGCAATTTTTTTTTTCTCATCTACCACAAAATTTTGGTCACTTTCGACATTAATGCGGAATCTGTGGTTGAAGTCTATGTATTATTTTATTTTGTTACTGAAAAGTAGCTATTTCCGATATTTTGTAATTTTTTGTGTCACTAAGCACACAATAATTGTCACTAAAGACAATTACCACATGAGTATGGACTTTAACAGCTTAAACGCGACCTTACTGGTTGATGACAGAATGCAGATTCAGCAATGTCTCAGTTACAAATAATGCGAAAGCATTTAAGGGCACATTAATTTATTGATCAAAAAATGAAAAGCTAAATTTCAGTTTTTGTTACTTCTTATTCCTTCTGGTTTGAGTTTTAGTTACAGTCCTCATTTTCCTAGTCCAGTTTGTACCAATCAGTTTTGAAGTACCTGAAAAATGTGTAGTAATAACAATTTTGAGAAAAAGGGAATGCTCAATTGTAAGCATTTTAATTTTGAAAATTCAAGTCACTAGGTATTTTAAAACTATTCTTGACTCAATATTTCATACACATTAAAAACTCATATACATATATACGTTAGAATGTCATATTAATTTAAAATTACTCACATGATGCCGTCAATTAATTATATAATCACGATTATTAGTGTCACAAACGTCACAATAGAAATAAGGTTATCATTATATTGCTAAGGATTTGTTCTTGCTCATTTTATATAAAATTATAGGTAGTCAAATTATGGGCCAAAAGCATGGTGTCGAATTTTCAATTTCGCCCCACCTTATACCAATCTCTGATAATGTTTTTTGACTTAAATTATAATTCGTGGTAATTTCATGTTTGATTTTAATCAAAATAAACTTCTGCCTATATTCAAAAGATTCATGTGAAAAATATTGAATTTCCTCAAGATACTCAAAGGCCATCAACACGATAAAACTATCTTCTATACTATAAAGTGTCTCATATATAGTTAAAGTTTATGGTGTCTTGTGTGTAGTCCTCAATTCGTTCCCAAAAACATTCGCTTTCATGTCGAACGTGACTTGAAATATTTGATTTACAAAAAAGAAAAAAAAAATCCAACGGATATTGTTCAGTACTTTATTTCTTTTTAGATAAGCACGTGTAGGTGTTGGCGTTGAGCAATGGCGAGGGGAAATTGAACAAGAAGCGCTCTTCTTTAAGTTTTTTCCAAAGACATCAACAACAACTTCCGTCGATTTTTTTTTTATGTTACATATGGCTCGGGTACGGGTGCCTTGTGTTTTTGGGGTGAGGGTCTTTATTGAAGGTGCACTTAGAAACTAACCAAAACAAACTAAACGAGCAATGAAAAAAAAAAAAAAAAAAAAACAACAACACGTCGAATGAGTACTGATCGTTTTTAAGAATCTTCGTTTCTTGATGATTTCAACTTTTAAGTTCTTTCTTCATTATCAATTTTTAACACGAAAACATCAATTATGGTCAAGGTTTTATTTTTGTTTATACCACTGCCACTGCTACCGCCACCGAACCACCGACAACGACCGACGACGCCGCAGTCAAGTGGATACAAGTATTTAGTTTTAGACTTTATATTGCAGGTGATTCATTCAAAAACAATTTGATTGGAATTGAACTTGATATAGAGGTTGAGGTTTTTTTTTGTCTAAACAAAAATAGTGAAATATTTTTAGAAGTTTTGGCTCCAGGAATATTTCAGTATTTTTGAAGAATTGTGCAATATTCCCTCTTGTAGTTACCCAAATCTGCTTTTTTAGTTGCCATCATTACAAAAATGTCGGCAAATGCAAAAAGACACCATTTCAAGTGTCTTATCAGAGTATACTCATAGAAATGAGCTCATTATTATGAAAATCCTAATGTATACGTTACTTCTTCACAAGTAAAACCCTTAAAAATCATGGAATACATAAGTACAAAATTGTTTTGAAAAATAGCACATTAAAAAACGCCCCCTAAGTCCAGCACAAACAAACTAGTATACAAATCCCTTGCAATACTTTTAACTTCTCCTTTTCTTAAACATTTTATTTCCTTTTTGCATCAACAAAGAAACATTCTTTTTGTGCAAAGAGGAATCTTGTTAGCTTCGTCTCTTCTTTCGTACCCCTAAAGTCTGTCTATCTTCATGTACGAGGGTTGTGTAAAATGTTCAATGTGAGCACATATAAGAAATTTCTCAAGCTCAAAAAAGATACAAAAAAAAAAAAACTTTAAAATGCTTGCTTCTTCTCGGAAGTTCAAGTATTTCCCTTCCGTTTACTTTTTGTAAATTTTATTTTCAACGAGGTACAAAACGACGACGAACTATGGGCGAAAACCGAACTAAAACTTCTAACTGTACTCAAAACTTAACTCAACTAGTGGGTTAACAGGGTAACCCAGTTTTAGTATTTATATACGAGTATTACATTTCAACTCCTCCAACTCCTTCTAACTCGCTCACATTCACTGGTATGCAACTCAAGGCATTACAAAAATACATATACATATGTATAGCTTAGTCCTGTTTGCTGGATGTTTGCCAACAAAAATCCTGTTTCTGTATACATATTTACATATACAACTCGTTCATATTTAAAAGAATAAATTACAAAACTTCAGGGATGTTAAAAAGGACGAAGCGAGAGCATTGCCATCGCATACCAGGCTCCTTTAAGTAGACTGAAATGGAAGATGTGAAATTCTGTAAAAAATCAACAACAACTGGGTTTTTTTGGCAAATTACCAGTTGCAAGGATACATACATACGAGTATCTGTCTACGAGTGCATAATATCCTCGAGCATCATGATTGCCTTTGAGAAATTCCTTTCCCCCTCCACTCTGGTATCTTTTGCTTCTTCTGACAAAAATGTGGGTTGCAGTATTTTTTGTGCGTCACATTGTCGGGCAATCGAGTCGTTTGGTTACAAAAGTCGGTTGTTAAAAAAAAAACACGAAGACATGACTAACTTAATCGGGTTAAACTCTTGCCCTTTTTGAATAAAGGACTTTTTCCGTCATTCTTTCCGATTCTGAACCTTCATATACTAGATATACATATACTCGTATCTTTCTTCCTTTTATGTGAATAAATAAAATTTTTCTTTTACTTATTCTGAATTCCTTTTATCTGAAGGATATTTTCCGAATAAAAAAAGGAATTTCAAATATGCATGCATTCTATTTATCAAAGTGAAATAAGATTTCAGCTTAAGGTACACGCCATGTCGATAGGTTAAGAAAGTGTCCTTTGATTTTTTTTTTCTTGAGTTTTGAAAATATTGATTTCGCAATTTAAAATTTATCAAAAACTTATTACAAAAATATGAATTGCAAAATTGGAAATGCCATAACTTTGCAAACTTTTTTAAGAAATCAAATGCGATTGTGAACTCCAATAAATAGTAAAGTTTAGTAACAGAACGAATACAATTTTGCTAAATAAAACTTAAAATAGATTTTAAGTTGCGAAACTATAAGAAAATATTTTAAAAAAACTGCGAAATAAAAAAAACTAGCAGAATTTAATTGCAAAATAAACATTTCAATGCAATAAGAAAATTTCGCAAACAAACATTTTCGAAACGAGGTAAATGAAAATCCATTTTTTTTTAAATTGCGAACCATAAAATGTAAACTCAAATATGGGGAATAATAATTAAAAAAAACCTTTTGCTATCAATTCAAAATCAACGTCACAAAAGAACGTCAAAATTCAAAATTTAAATTTAAATTTTGAATTTTGCGAAAATGTACTAAAATAGTGAGAACACAAAAATAAGGCTTAAAATGTGCAAGGTTTGAAAAAGGGCTGAAAATTGGTAAATTTTTATAAATACACCGAATTAAAGAACAACGCGATCTGTTTTAAGTGACAGAGAGTGTTTAAAAGGACATCCTAGTAAAATGATAAAGAAAATGCGAATCACGGCGAAATATGCAAAGGCGAATAAAATAATAATAGAAAAGAATTATACTCACGTACATATATGTATGTATATGGGTCGTATACGTATACTCGTTATCTCATATACATATAAGAATATTTGTGGTGTTCTATTGTTTGCTTGGCAGTCACTCCGACGCACGACGAGGACGAGAACGAGGACGTAGCCACTTGCTGCTATGAAAAAAAATCATCTGCCCTACAACCACAATCATATAACCATGAACGTATTTAGAGCACATTTAAGGACATTCTCGTTAAAAATCGTGGGTTGTAGGTATTTTAAGTGGGCAACGAACGATTCAGGCGGGGAATAAAGAAAAACTTATTTTTTACTAGGAATTCAGTTCTACTAAAGTATTGGTGTATGCATGAATGAACACAACGACAAATACAAAATGAGTTTCTCTATAAATTTGAGTTTGACATTTAATGAATAAGAAGAGAGAGAGAGAGAGCAAAAGGGATGAAGGGCGACCGAGTAGGAAAAGTGGGATATATTCGTATAATAGGGTGCGAGTTGCATTGTTGGTTATTAATTTCTTTTTTTTTTTTATTAAAGTGGAGATCTATTGTTTGTGGGACAATTGAAAGGAATAAAAATGTAATTGCTTCCATAATAATTGTAGATATGTGTTTTTTGTGTATAGTTTTTTGTTTTTTACAAATTTTTTTCTGATTTGAAGTGTGAAAAGGAATATTAAAGAGGATTTCATTTGCTTTTAGGCTATACGCAATTTCATTCCATTTTATTATTATTGTGATGTAGAACTTTTTGCCTTTATAACCTTCATAATATGAATTTCCTTTTCCTTTTCTTTTTACTTTTTTTTTTTTTGTTTTAAGGACATGTGAGATTGCATTTTAAAAATACACAAATGCGTAGTAGCTATATAACCTCTGGAACCTCGTTTTTACTGACTTAGCCATTTGTTCATGTGAGACAATAGAATTTATAAAACTCAACAATTGCCCAGTGGCGATGTCGTTCTATTTTTATATTTGTCACTTATACGAGTGGCATAGAGTCACAAGTGGTAAGAGGGAGGAGGCATTGTTTGACACCATCGTCACTATTTCAAAAGGGGATTATCAAGGATAGTCCAATAAGATTTTTTAAAGTTTAACGTTTTTCTAAATCATTTTTTTAAAGTTTTTTTTTAAGAGACATGGAATATATTTTTTTTATTTAATTAATTTATTTGTTTTAGTGAACTAATACATACAAACTTGTGTTAGTCAAAAAAAAAATCAAGGATATCATGTCCTTGAACTGTGTAAGATTCCAAGACAATGACCTAAATTTTATATCTTCAATATTTAAATTATTTACAATGGAACTGAAAACGAAATGAATGTATATCTTAATCTCACAAATGTATCTCTGGATACAATGGGTTGCTATTCTTCCCCTATTTAAAAAAATAAACAAAAGATATAAAACAAAAGCACTACAAACTCTTTCGAAAAATCCCACATTCCGATTCTAAATCAGGATAGATTAATGACCATTTGGAAACACTAAAAGTGATACATTGCTTCAAAAAATAAACAAACAACAAAACAACCTCAACCAGTGAGAGTGTAAGAAAGGAAAACATCGTTTTTGTCCCAAAACAATTTGTAGTTTCATCTTTCCTTTTTCCTTGTGCAAATAAAATACATATGAATTTTATTCAAATGTAAAAACATTGTTTTTATGTTTTTATATTTTATTTTTTCCTCTTCACAGAAACGGATACCAATTTCGTTTCGAGTCGTCCAAAATTGGACTTTTAGTTTTGTCCATTTTATAATGAATGAATGCGATACTCATTTGAGATGTGGTATTTTTGGCCAAGAGCCAGGTGACACTATGGCTATATGCCCAGCCAGGGAAGATGTTTCAAATTGAAGCGACACAAAAATTCAACTGGTCTGCCAATAAAAATCAAAGAGAAGAAAAAAAAAAAAAACCGAATCTGAACTCTCAATTGAAGAGGAAAAGATTCGGCAAAGAGGAAAAGTCCATGCAAACATAGTTTTAGATTGTGGTTTTTGGGACGAGGTCATCGTCGGAAAATATATGTAAGAACAAAAAAAGAAAAAATTAATCTGGTGCACCATGTTTTCGGAATTGATTTTTGTGCAAATTTTTCTTTCATCATCTCAAAGTGGGTTTTATGGTCAAAGTTTAGGAAAACTGCAAAACTTTTCATTTCTGTATTATTATTATTAGAAACTGAATAAGCATCAAGAAATGTGTTTTTTTTTTACTGGGAGATTTCATTTTCATTACTGTTTGCAGTATTTTAAGGTACGGGTCATTTTTGAGGATATTAGTCATTCGATTTGATATTTTGAAATTGATACTAAATTTAATTAGATTAATTGAGGGAATGAGTGCAGCAACGAATTTAAGTGATGTTAAGTCTACATTGAGCAGCCTTGGATAAGTACCATGATTTTTCAAATGTACTTTCGGTACTTAGGTCATCTAATTGTTCTTAGTATTATGAAAATGTGGCAGGATATTTGATGTTTAAAAATTCCAGTTGTCCTTGAAAAACTCTCATTCGAAGTCTTTACATTTTTCAAGCACATTTTAGATCTTAGACATTAATTTCAACTGTCAAACTTTTTCAAGCTATCACGACACCTCCGATTATGTACAAAAAACAAATCTTCAAAAATATGTATAGTCATTTGTCAGGCAAAATCAGAGACAAAAGGTCAAAAAGTAAACATGGAAGATTTACAATGAGATAATATCTCAACATCTCTTAATTAAGGACACCAAAACTCTTTGAACTTTGTGAACTATTCATGCTCTACATCACTTATCTTATGTATTTGACCCTGGTGTATGTTTTTTTTTTTTTTTTTTAAACAAACTATATCCATCATCTCATTACAAAAAAAAACGATATATGTAATTATAATTTATAACCTGAAAAATAAAGAACTTTCTTCAATGACATCGTTAATTCTAACTAACTTCCTCTCAAAGTGCCTTCATTAAAGAATTAATATTGTTCTCTTTTCTTTCAACAATGTAAAATATAATAATTCATCTCCCTGAAAAAAAAAGATGAAAATAAAATATTCCACATACGCCCCCATAGCCATAGCCATCACCATCGCTACTCGTTCTAAAAGTAATTCTCTACTTGCTTCCAACGTATAACCGTTCGTTACATAGTCGTTCATTATTATACCCTTTAGCAATTTTCGTGAAATGTCAAAAGTGGCTACTTTGTCCTTATAATATATATTGTTGTTTTGCCTAAAGGCTTATTTTGCCAACTATAGGAGACATAAAAGTTTGTGCGGTAAGGATAATATCGTAGGCGAGTTAGTTGTATGGAAAATGTGTAAACTCCATCCATACAGTTCATTTGATGTTTAAAAAAGGAAGTTTAACTGTGTCTCTGCACTGCGCGCCGCCGCTCTGTCAAACCACTTGAACAATGTGAAACCAGGACAACGAACAGAATGAGAAAAAAAACACATCCTGAAATATATAGTATACATAAATGACTAAGTAAGGCTCATTTGCCACCACAAAACTACCAACATACGAACATCAGTCAGTTTCTAAACTCTAAAATTCCAAAACTTATGTGTCCTTGTGGAGAATGTGTAGGAAGGCATACCTTCCACACTGTATCCTGACAATCTCTGCCATGGCTATAAGAATGAATAAGTAAACTAAATTTACTTTTTTTTTATAGACTCGGTTTTTTAAAGCCCAAAATCATGTCTTTGTTGGTATGTGGTTCGAAATTGAACAAAAACTCAATTTGATTTTCCATAAGGTTGCACTAAAATGTTACCACACTCTGACTTAACTGCCTTAACAAATACGACTACATACGAGTATAAAATACATGTTGTTTTTTTGTTGTTGTATTTTGCAGAAAGGACATGTTGCATAAATGCAGTGAAAACTTCCTGTACAATGCACCCAATATTGGTGATTTAAAATTCAATTTCCCGTGAAAAGAGAGAGAACGGGATGAAGGTTAAAGTACAAAATACATAAATACAGATGTGTGTGTGTGTGTATTCTTATCCTGACAAAAAATATATACATACATACATCGATGTTTAAATGAACACGCGAATATTGTAGCATCGCATCGACTCAATAAATATTGCAACTGTTTTTTGTTGACTTCCTTTATTTCTTTTTTTTTTTTTTGAAATGCTGTTTTTTCATGAAACTCCCAGATCCACGAATTGCTTGTCATATGCAACACTTTATGGTCGGTTCGATTCTGAACTGAAGCAGTTACCTTTACACAAAATTAATTGCTCACTGTGTCGTGTATGGTGGCTGTTCAATTTGGTCTTTGTTGCTTGGAACAGAAGTGTCCATAAAAATTGGTCATACTTTTCTTTTATAATTTTCCAGCTGTTGGTTTGTGAAAGTATTCAAGAAAACAAGTTTTTCAAACTTTAATATGAAAAGCTGAATGAGAAAAGTTTTAAAAAAAAATCAAATTTCGAATTTAAGTTCGAAAAATTCTCTAGGTTTGTAAAAATAAAACTTCCTAGTTTGACAAATCTTGTAGATGGTGAAAAATTAAGGAACAAAGTCGTAAAAAACTGTTGAAAATTTCACAGAAGATAACTTTTAGACAGAGATTCCTTTTGTCGAATATTACAATTTGAAATTTCGAATGTCAAATTTTATATTACATTACATACATATGTACTACACAGCGCATAAATGTACTGTGTAGAGACACTTGCACTTGAGCAACTAAGACAACACAAGACATTAATACAAGACAGTATGACAGAGGAGAAAGAACACATGCCAACAACACGCGGTAAGTTTCGAGATGGTCCCCCATCTTTCTACTAAACGAGCTCACCGATGCTTGATTTCGATAACTTTTTGTAAGAGCCATGTTATGCAAATAGGAACTAATATTTAACTATCGACATGAATATCTGATTTTTCGAATGAAAGTTCGAACTTCTACAAAAATTCAATAAAACTGATTTAACATCTTTAATTTCTTCACTATTAAATTTTACAATTTGTAGAAAATTTGTGGTATTTCTGTTAAGCATTTTGTCTTCTAACTGCACATAACTTTTGAACACCTCTGTGTTTTGTGTATGTATTTTTTTTTTGCATTTCGAAGAAAAATATTGTCGCAGTGCAACAGCGTGTCTGTTGAATATGCAAGGATGTTTAATGCATATAATTATTATTGTGATTACTAGGTACCTACACGTGAACGTGAATACTGAAGGACTAACCTCATCAGTGATGCAAAACTCGGAAGCAGAAAAGTGTGGAAAATTGTTTTTTTTTTTTTTTTAACTTAATTTAAAATTTTTAAAGAAATTTACTTGAGCCCAACAATTAGTCTTGAATTGCATGCTAGAATAATGCAGGTTTGTAAAATGATTCATTGCTGCATTGGAAACAAAAAATCAGTAAATTGTTGAATTTTTTTTAATGGAATATTACGTACAGTGTTGCACATTTTTTGTTTTTGAATTGAAAAGTCGAAGATGGAATATTGTATTTTTTAAGAAACAACAAAACGTTCTAATGCGATCCACATGTGAATGGGGTGTCTTTGAATTTTGTCCATATGAACTGGCAAGACTTATTTTAAAATTAATTGATTTTAAAAACATTATATGCCAAAAAAATAGAAGCTGTTAAATTCCAACAAATCCAAAGAAGAAATGTCAACATTTACCTATGATATTTTTTGAGGAATCGGGAATTAGAAATTTTTAAAGCCTAAATTCTGAAATCGAAATTGTCAATGAAATTCGGATTTGGATTATGGATTCTATGGAATTTCTTCGTTACTTGAATTTATTTTCTTCCCCAATTTGTATGTTTTTAAAGTAAATATTTGTCTTTATAAACATATATGTCTCCAATATTCTAAAAGTCAACCTTGACGTTGTTGTGATAACAAAACTTTCAACACTTTATCATTTTTTCCGATAAAAAAAATGTGTAATGTATGAACCTCCGTCTATCTATTGAAACCTTCAACCTTTTTCGAAAAAAAAAAAATGATTTATCGTCGCTACCAAAGACCGTGGTAAAAGTGAACTTTGCTACTTTAGGCATTTTCAATCGAATTTCAACAAACAAAAATATTTGCTTTGCCATCACTTTTATCAAAACACAAAAAAGCGCGTGTCTTCAAGTCCCAATTGTATGATAAAAAAAAAAAAATATGATGATGACAACAGTCAATGACTTCACACACCAACATCATCATAAAATGAGCGGTTTGTTGTTTGACTTTTAAATGCAATCAAAACTTGTGATTGATGCGATGAGTGGCAATAAATTAGTAACTTTGAACTTTAGGTGAATGTCATTGCACTTAAAGAGTAAAGTTTTCTTCAACAACTTGCATGCGAAACATTGATAAAGTTATTTTTTTTATTTATATCTATTTTTGTGCATTTAAAGATCGTAAAGGGGGGGGGGGGGTCGAGGGAAAAGAAAACACACAATAAGGGTAATTTAGATTTATCAATATCATGACGATGATAGTTGTGGCATTAATATACTCGTGCTTGTGCAAATATACACATGCACAACACATTCTCATATGAATCCTTGTTCCTTTTGCATGCGCCTCACTGCCACCTTCTGCCAGTATTCCAATTCCAATACCAATAATGTCGTACATAGTCTTTTATTGTAAAATAAGGACATTATTCCTCACGAAACTTTGAATGTGTGGTTGCAAATGGTGAGCGATGGCGATGGTTGTTTGTTGTTTCCTTGAACTTTTGTCGGGCGCAATTTTAATGGTGCACTAGAGGAATATACCGTTGTATTTTGGTTGGTTATGGTTGGTGGTTGCATTTAAGAATTTTTAAACACGATATCGAGTTATTTATTAACGTCCCAAATGACATTATACATATGCACTGCAGACTGCATTGCATATACCTTACATGGTATAAGGATGTGTGTATAGAAAGGACCTGCACCATTGTGATTTCGTTCATGTTACTTATATGAAAAGTAGTTAGGTTAACCTTTTAAAAGTAAATACATATATTTACCGTGTGCTTTACAATAGATATATAGAATTAATTTTGAATTTATGTAGGTACAATCTTTCGGTCAATATCGTTCGTCTTCAAAAGACCTATCAAGTATTTTTGGCAGGTATACTTCATCAGGCTTAGGAGCAATTAAGAGAAATTGTTAAGTGCGACCAATTCAAACAGAAATTTACTTAACTATCCGACTTATTGGATATTGATTGGCATTTTAATGTATAATTTGCCATTTGGTCAGTTAATTTTATGTTAGCTTTTAAAATATCTCCAATTAGTCGTCGTAAAACGGTCGTAAAAGATAAATTTGACTCTCAAGTAATAATACCAGAAATTAATTTTATGTAAAGATTCAACAGTTCAAGGCTCTGATCGAGTTCTTAATCTTCTCTTTACTGGATTTACTTTTAATCGTTTGACATTTCAAGCTTAATATTTAATTTTTGCCAAAATCATTTTTGTTCATTGTAGTGTCCAATAAACTGATACAAATACGTGGAGGACATAGAGGTATTTCAATAATCATTTTTGGATTTTCCCAGCCAAAATGTGACAATTTTGCTAACTAACGTAGCCATCAAAGTGAAAATTGCACCTCATTGTTGAATGAATGAATTTTATGACAATGTCTGAATCACTTTGATGTGTTTCAAGGAACTAATCAGTAAATATAAGACATTTCTGTTCTTTAACTGACTTGAGTGATGGTATTTGATCTTTAAAAATAAAAAATCGACAAACCTGGTATTTCGTCGACACTACTCTCTACAGCAGAAAATTTCTTAGCTGTTTTTTACCAATTTTCTATTTTTAGTAATTTCATAGTTTTTACTTGTTAAATGTCAAAAGATGACAGCAGAACCTCTAATTGGAAAAGTTTTTACTTTGTACCAAATTTCAGAACAAATAATGTCAAATTTTTTTTTAAGAATTACCAACACTTTTACTTACAGATAATTTTGAGATACCCTCTCCTGTGCCTGACATCTTCTTAAGCTTCTTAAAAAAAATAATGATTTTGAATTTTACTTAAAAACGAACTTTATCACGAAAATTCTAAATTAATTCCAATTTCCCATTTCATATAATCAACAAAATGCAAACGTTTCAAAATTTTAATTTTTTAATCTTTATTATCCTTTTAAAATTAAATTGTTAGATGTGTTTTTCCCAAAAAAAAACACTAATTATCCCAACCCTCTTAAATAAATAACTAATCCCTCATTCGCTTTAAAATCCTCATTTCCGATATTTAAAAAAAAAAAACAAAAATATTCCCCTCTTTATCGTCATTTATAGGAAATTAAAAAGCTATCGACCTCATTATTTATAAAAAAAAAAAAAAAAAACAACAAAAAAACCAAATCTCCTCCCCCTACACTCTCGTTCGCTTACAAAAATAAATAATTTAATTAATTCTCCAATATATCTTATGCCTTAGTGGTGGTCTAATTATAGAATTTCCCAAATGTTCTCATCTCGATACATACGTGTAAACAGAATTTTCCTCGTCTTCAGAATTTTCAAAAAAAAAAAAAATGGAAAAAGTGTGTATACTCCCATTTTTCGATAGACAAATGTTTTCATAGTTTACTTTGGCAAAGTTTCAAAAATAAATAAAATTTCAAATTGCCAATGGCTACGTACTTCCTCTCCAGTTGCATAAAACTAGTTCAGTGTGTAAACATTTCACACGCAATTAAAAAAAGCCTATTGCAAAAAAAAAAAAAAACATACATAAACTGAGTGGCGCCCAACGGACGGACGTATAAATGTCTATCTTTCCACACCACCACAGCCGTTCACAACACATACTCGTAACAATTTTTCAAAATCCCCAAAAATCGCACCTAGTTGCAATTGTAACAAAATTCTATAGATACACTTTTATAATACATACATATGTGAGGGATGTGTTGTGAGTACACTCCACATCGATTAATTGAGGTCAAATTCCAGAAAAACTTAAATTTGTTGTTTAAACTTTTTTTTTTAAAAGATACAATGTCTTATTTTGCAAAGCATTTTTAACTGTCACTAATCGAGTGACATAGAATGTATATTTAAGTAATTCCCTGAGCAATTAAGTTTTCCTCGCTAAACATACCGCACCCGCCACTCCAAAAATACCCTCAACCTCATCATCCGCCCTTTCCCCATGACAGAACAGAACCAAATAGAAAATTTTGAAATTTCAGATTGAGAAAATAATCGATGATGATGATGTTTGGGGAATTTCGATGTAAAACGAAAACAACACAGAAACGAAAAAAAAAGAAAATAAGAAAAATATTTTCCGCATTCCTATAAGCGAGCGTTAAGAGCGCGTGGTGTTTGCTTGGGCGGTTTTGCTTTCCTCTTCGATGCGCGAAATAAAGTTTTTCATCAGAGTGGATTTGGCAAAAACAACTGTGCCTTGAGAACGAATCTAAATCCCCTCGAGGGTAATAATATTGTATCTTTCAATTTTTATTTTTTATTTTTTTTTTGCCATGTGCATGTGCAACATTTGGATTTGATATTGCGTGTGGAACGTGGGGACGTTCGTTAGACGGGAATATGTAATGCATGACATGTGTTTAGATAAACGACCGACGCGACGCGAACGGGACGATCGACAAGATTGAGTTGCAGTTGCTGCCACACAAATGTATGCCTCTATAAAAGCCCTTCATCCCCATCTGCCCACGAGGAATAGACCACTTCTGACGAGTGGGACAATTTATTTATTTTTTGATCTTTTGTATCTAAATATCAACCGACATCTGTGGATGATTTTAGAATGAAGTGATCTGTTGTCTCCCCTCTCTCCCTTTCAAACCGAAACCAATCTTCGACTAATTGAGGATTTATTGGTTATAGATTGTGGTGTGCTTTGTGGCGGTAGATTGTTTTTAATTCGTGTGTTGTTTTTTTTTTGTGATTGTAATTAGAATTTCAGCCTCAAATGAGTGGGGGGGCGGAAGATGCCATAAACACTTGAATGTATAGATGTACATTTAAGATACTGTGGTGTATTTTTTTTTTTATTAATTTTGCGGCACTTTAATAGATATTTTCTAATAATGATTGCTTTGTGTGGCTTGGCAGTGAAAATTAATAATTTGCGGCGGAAAATCTACAAAGTGTTTCTATTTTTTTTTTTTAAATAGACATATTTTCTTATTGGCATGTGGCTTTTGTTCTTTTGAGTTTAAGTAAATATTAAGAACTACTGTTCAAACTTTAAACAATTAAATGATATCTTTTCTTTTAAACTTGGTTCCGGAGTTATGTATTATATTTTTTGTTTAGAAAAAGATCAAAAATTTCCGCATTCTCTGAAATTATTCTAAAATTTTCTGGTTTTTCTATCATTGAGTTGTCAGGTCTCATAATTACCAGCAAACAAAAAAAATGTAAGGTTACCTTATAGGTTAATCATGTTAACTTGCCAAGAAAGTTGTTAGTTTTATTTAATCCTTATCTTGAAGTTCATTGTTTCGAATTTGTATTCACTTTTTGTAAGCTTTTAATAGTCATTATTTTTTATATTAAAAAAAAGGATCTAAAGCAACAAAAAAAAAGGGCGTATGGTAACCCTAAGTATTTTCATAACATTCTCACACTATAGAAAGAATTTTAGCGTAGAATTTTTGAAAATTAGTTTATCGTTAGAACAGAAATAGCCCTGAAAGAACTCTTCTCAAAACTTTACAATAATTAGAAGTTAATCTGCAATCAGGATTAATCCATTAATAATTAGGTTATACTAATTAAATTTTTTTTCCTTTTTCTTCCAGAAACCCACTAAAACAAAAAAAACAAATTCTCAAAGTAAATTTATGCTGAGAAAGTGGTAAGTTCCTTTATTAAAAACGAAAACCCTTTTTTAAAATCATCACACAGTTTTAGCGAGATTAGATAAAGTATCAGCATCAAGAGCAGCAACAGTAACACAGCTGACCTCAAAGAAAACTTTTCAATTTTAATCCTCGTTTATCATTTTTCAAAAAATTAAACCTGACAAACTTTTTAATATATCAAATATCTACGAGTGTCGAGTACCTATGTCTATATAATTTCCTTTTTTAAAAGTATAATATAGCAATAAAAGAAATTAGGATTACAAAAAAAAAAAAAGAAAAATCCAGGTGCAGTGCAATGAAGATTGAAAAGGATAAATTGCAACAAGCACCATCAGCAAGTGCATCCTCGTTTATACATGTGTATATGTATGTGTGTATATGTGTAAAGGTGAAAGAAAATACCCTGTTAAGGTGATTATTTGCCTTTCAGGCCATGGCTAAGAGTAGGTACTTTGGTTTAATACATAAATCACCTTACATTCCCTTGGAAACATGGGGGGTTTTAAGCTCTTGTGTTTATCCTTCGTGTGCCTGAGATAAGGTCTCTCGCTCAACCAGCAGCCATCATCATACGAAACCCAAGCAGAAAGTTTCGCCTTTTGAAAAGGCAAGGGAAAAAAAATCCAACTTCCCTTGGAGACCGAAAATACCTGTTAACCCCCAACGGCCTTGACCACAAATTCAGCTCCTGCTGGTGATTTTTCACAACCAACAAGAACAAGGCAAAGCAACCAGAGTACAAGCGAACTCGTTTGATTCGCTTTATTTCACTTGCACTCTTCACTATGAAAAAAAAAAACCTTCTTCACATTGCTTGCAACCTCGCTCTCGCTTGGCATTGTGTTTGTTACATTGTTAGCTACAGAGGGCGCTAGTTGTTATTGTGTTTTTTCCTTCATTGTACAGAGAGGGATACTTGCGAATATCCTTGCTCTAAGAAGGATGATGATGATGATGATGACGATGAGGGTTAAGCATACATAAGCGAAAAATTGATGGAAAAGAACATTTTTCTAATCAAGAGATTTTCTGCGTTCGTTGTCGGATTTGGTTTGAGTAATTTGATTTGATTTGTTTTGTTTTTGGAGAATCAAACAAAATGGCTCGGAAATAGGATATTTCGCTCGAGTGAAAATAAGAAAAACCAAGAAGAAATTAACTTCATATACTCGTATTCGTATTTGGTTTGTTTTTTTTTTGTCACTAATGGAAAAATAATGATTTTTGTGTTCACGTCCACGTTCGTGTTCGTTCTATGGGTTGAATTGAGTTGGAAATATGAGATGGTGATGGTCGCGTGGCTGATTCTGAGTTTGATTTGTTATTTTTGTTTTGTTTTTTGCCAAAGCGGGAAAGCTATTAAAATTGAAATTAGTTTAGTTGTGGATTCTAGAATTTTATGGTGAATAGATGGATGGATGATAAAACTTTCGAGTATAGTTTTAATGAAAGTTAAACGAGAAAAGTTAAGTTACTTTTCGTATTATTTGATGTCAGATAAATGTTTTTTTGTTTTGGTTTTGTTAAAATTGAACAAAAAGTAGGTATTGGTAAATTTAGAAAATTGAAGTTGATGTTTTTTTTTTCTTCATCAGATCACAAAAGTTTTTATAATTTTTAGGAATCAATGAATAAAATAGCTATTTTTATAAATTTTTTGAAAAACCTTTGTTGATGAATTTTGCTAAACTTTTACAAAAATAAAACAATAGGAAAAAGATGAGCACTTATAAATTCGTTTAAGACTTCTCTGTTTAAGAAAAAAAAAAATCGATCATTTTTGTTCAACATACATAAGTGTGTATGCTTGTTTTTTGCCAATTTGATAACAAAGAAAATCGTCTATAAAAACGTAAGACAAAAATGCAGAGGCGGATTTTCCAATTTTTCAAAGTCAAATTTGGCCATTGCCAGATCGTAGATATGTATGTGTAAAGTGGTTCGAAAATTTTCAATAAGAATTGTTCCCATAGTGACAATTTCAAGTATTTTCAATACTACATATATTAAAATAAAAAAAAAAAACAAACAAGCTCCTTTGTGATTATATCCGAACTTTGTCTTCTTCTTTCAAAGTTGGGAGTTTTCAAGTTGTAAGTTTGTTTGAACAGTGAAAAATTGTGTACCATTTTTGCAATTTTTGAAAGTGTCAAATAACTCTTATTGTGTCAGAAACGCTTTAATTGCTGGACAGAAAATTGATTATATTTAAATGTTATATTCAGAAAATGTGAATAATAAAATTTAATAAAAAAGATTCCAGAATGATGAAAACTTCGAATTCCATTTTTTTTTTAATAAATTCAAAACTTACTCCCATTTGGACTGTGGACGTGGACTGATTTTTGTCATGCAAAGTGCACTTCAGATTAGGAGTTTGAATTCGCATAAAAATTGTAGACCCCCCCCCACAGATGGCCTAAGGTTGAAATTCGCTAAGATCTGATTCACAACCAAGTTTTTTTATTTAAATATTCAAACATACAGCTATATATACCTCAAAAAAGACAGGTCCCTGTCTTAAAAGTTTTAGATGTCAGACTTCTTAATAAAAAGTCTTATAGGGCATGTAAAATTTAAGTTAAAATTAAAACAAATATTTTAGCAAGTGCTGTCGAATTACGTACCCATTCGATATCTACACTTGTTCAACACCAAAAAAAAAGTCATACGATTAAGTCTTATCAATATTTATTTTACTTATATGGCAACAACTCTTAATCAGCTGCAAAATAATACCAACGCATAAAAAAAAATTCTTTCGACATAAAAAACAAATCAAATAAAAAACCACCTGCATAAAGTTATATGCCATGAGACAACAGAAAAACAAATACAAAACTAGCAAAACAGACTCTTGGGATTTACACCAAGTACTTATAATGTCAACAATGTTGAGATACTTGGATATATCCGATACTTGAGTACCTTTACCTACACTACTCATAAAAAAACACAAAAAAAAACGTTATCCCCCATAATCGTCTAATCAATGTTTACTCGTGATTCAAATACACAAAAAAAAAAAAAAAAAAAAAAAAAAACAATATCAAAAGGCATAACAATTTATCGTTTTACGATATTATCTATCAAACTGTACAAGCTCCCACCTAGCAACGGCAGCTGTACGATTCACGACGACGGTGGTGGCGGCGGCGGTGTTGGAAAAAAAAAATACGAAACCTTGCTTCGTTGTCTATTGGAGAAAAAAAAATATAAATAAACAGCAGCAACTACAACAACAACTTCCAAGACTCGACAAGGTTAAGGTCAGTGTCGCATATGCACGAAGCATGCCACCCGCTTCTGACGCCGCGCCGCGGACCGACCGGAGATTATACGACGCGTGACGCATTTATTTATCGACAGTCAACTTAAAGTCATAAGCACCAGAAAAATTGTTTATTTTTCTCTTTCTAATCATGATCATATTAGGGAAGGTCTCTGATGTGACAAAGTGACAGCATAAGTCATCGCTGCATGAACAATTAAAAACATATATTCGAGAACACCAAAGTAACACACTCAAGAGATTTTATCTGTCATAGGAAAAGCTAACAAAACAAACTTTTACTTTACTTGTCATTATATTGTTATTAATATCGGTTTAAAGTTTGTTTTGATTCACTATTTTGTTGATAATTTTTTTTAATGTTTTGCAAAAAAAAAAAAACGTAGGCGGGCCAAATGGCAAAGTCACATATTTCAATGACAACGCGACGTTGTGGAATGTTGAAGTATTTTAAATTTACATAGATAATCTGGGGAGTTGAATTTAAATGATATACAGTAGAGTCGCGATATAATGAACGAACAATATTATAGTTTTGATTTTTTATAACTTAGGCACAAGACATTGAAGTTTGTACGATGCATTCCGTTAGTTTATTTGATTTATTTCTGTGGAAGTTATGAAATTAATATATATATAAGTATATAATATATATATAAGTTTTGAAATTAATATATGATTTGTTTCGAAAATACCGATCTAAGTCATCATTTTTAGATATTTTAAAACCAAAATAATAAGTTTAAAATTTTTTTTACCGCAACTTTGAAAGTTTTCCGAAATATTTTGAAATACTTTTAAAACTTCCCAGATATTCTCATATTGGTCTTGAAATTTATTAGTTTTAATAACTTAATTTTTCAAAATCTTATGTGTATGTACTTTGGTTATGGTTGATTTTAAATAAATTCAAAAGGTGTCAACAACATTTTATCACCTTCATATGATAAAATGTTATGTTTTCGGGTTATTGTGATTGTACTGTACCTAATTGATGGTTTCTCTATATTGATGCTTCTTGTTTTCTTTTTTGTGGTAAATTCGTCTAATTTGAGTTCATTGGTGGAACTTTTAGGGTCTTTGAATGCTCTTGAACTTATACTTTGTAAACATTGAAATCTTCAAATTGCTAACCATGTACTACTATTTCATCATTATTTGTAAAGTAGAAAAGGTGAAGATTAGGGAGCTATAAATTGTTTGCGTTTGGAATTTGAAGTGTTTGGAGTTATTTATGATCAATGAGTACAAGTTACGGTTATTAATTCACAAGTTGTTATCTGACACCAAGTCGTTTGTAAAATTGGTGATTTTTTTTTTTTTTTTATAAACAATTCAAGATTATGAAATAGAATTTCAATCATTTGCCAATATGGTTTGGTATGATTTTGTACATATCTAAAAAATATATTACTGAATATTGCTATTAGGAAATAGAAACTATTTTCGACTTTAGTCTTATTTACGAATTATTCGATGATGATCATTATGATTCTAAGTGCCTAAAATGACTTTTTTGGGTGCTGCCAATAAAAAACTCCATTTTCTCCAAGGATCAAAATTTCATTAAAATAAACGTCTGATATACATACATAATGTAAGTAGCTAATGATATTTAAAAAATTTCAGGTAAATTCATATGAAATTAAATTAATTATTCATTTGATTTTGCTTTATATTCATTTCAAACAACCAAAAATCATCAAATGAATTTATGTGTTGAATAATTAACAGGATTTTTCAAAATTAATTCTATACTAAATTCGACTTTTCGACACACACACTTCTGTGTGAATCTCTTGGATCTCATAAATTTGCATATTATCTTCAGACACACACACAAAAACAAAATGAACAAAACATAAAAATAAAAACAGTCTTCCTTGAGGAGATAACAAACAGAAGCCCAAAACATATCAGAGTCATTATTTATAACACATATGTATGTACTGTACGTACATTTATAAATATTAATTAATCCAAGAGAGAAATATAGGAATAATGTTATTTTTATTAACAAATATATACATTTGGTATTTCCTAATCTGCATTAGTCTAGCAATCGAATCCAATGTTTGCTGATACTGTACAATTTAATGTTTCCACTAACTCATGTGTTTAGACAATCTCCTTATTTCGGAAATCCCTAATAAATGTGTCACATTTGTTAACTTATTCAAGAGAGGGTGTCGGAGGAGAAATGTCATCCCAAAAGAGAACACTTCTTGATTTATTCTATTAACAAAGTCATCGTTTTGCATTTATTCATATTTTATGTTAAAGACAATGAATGGTCAAACATTTTGAACACAATTTTGGTTTGCTAAATATAATCAAAATCGAAAGACCCAATTACCAAAAATATGAGAGGCTAACAAGTCACAAGCTCATGTCATATGGAAGTCCTCAGAGCCTGTAGCAAGGTCCTACAAAATGACATATGGCTTTAACAATGTCTATCAAATTTCTATCAAAGAAAATGATTTTCCTGGGGCGGCACACACGAGAGGAAAAATATATTATGGAAATTAGGGATGAATAAAATACAATTTCTTTTTTTTATTCTTTAAGGATTTATCAAAATTCAACTCTCAACAAATTAAAAATTGGATGGTTTTCAATTTTTTATTTTTGTTAGAGATAAATGATACGGATTTGTTTTTATTGGCAATTTTAGAAGAGAAAGATTTTTTAATGGTAAAAAAAAGCAAAACGAAAATCCAAAGTAAAATGAGAATTTCTAAGAAAAAATTCAATTAACATTAATTAAAAGATAAATTGACATTAATGATTTGGAATTTGAATGTATTTTTTTTTTTTTGTATAAGAAAAGTAAACACATTAATCAAAAATAAATTTCAATATTTTAAGAACAGATTTTTCAGAAAAAAAAAATCATGTTCTTGGAATTCGAAAAAACAATGACAAATACAATTTCCTTGAAATCATTTCAATATTTTTAATTCAATTTCAAATAAAAAGCTGAGTGCGACCTACTTTTATTTATGCATACTTTGAAAACTTGGCGTTTCTGATATTAATCGATTTACTTTTGATGTTGATTGTTAACAATTTTATTAACAAAAAAATTATCGGACTTAAAAAATTCCTCAAAAAAAAATTGTAGCGGAAAAACAATATATACCATTTTTTGTTAGAACTTCTTGTAGTTTTTTATTTATGTATTTTAGAAAAATGTCAACTTAACATTCGTCAACATTGCATTATAATGAAAATAAAATACATTTGAAGTCAATATCGTTGCCCATTCTCGAGATATTCAAATTAAAAAACACCTTTTTTTTGTAAAAAAAACTTTCAATTGAATTTTTTCCAAAATTTTACCAGATGTCAAAAAAGTCATTTTCAATTGTAAAAAATTGTTTTGAACATAATATATACATGTATCATTTTTTCTTCACTGCAATTTGAGCGCCAACATTTTTATTATTTTTTTAATTTAAAAAAAAAATAACGGTATATTGAACTTTTTCCAAATTTATACAAAATCAGTACTACATCACATTGTACACAATAACATTTATTTGAAGTCAATTATCCGTTTTTAAAATATATGCGAACAACCAAAATGTTCACTTTTTTTTAAACTGCTATATTGTTAAAACCGTTTGACCAAGTTTGACGAAAGTCCTTTCTGTCGAAGTTATTACCTGTCAAACAAAATTTAATTGGTGTCCATATCTTTGCCCGTTTTTGAGATACCGTTGACGAAAAAGGGTAATTCCAACATACGAACGTATACGTACAAACGCACACACAGACATCTCTCAAGAAATGAAGTATTTAGATTCTAGGAACCTTAAAATATCCAGATCTGACAAAAAATTTCGGTTTGACAAATCGGATCGTATTGTGATCCTTCCTATGGCAAGTTAAAAAGAATAAAATCCTAGAAATAACTTAAATAATGGAATTTAGGGTGACCTACAATTGTATGCCGAATTCATTCTAATTTTAAATTAAAATTTGACAACTACATATTCGAAAAAGGTAAAAGTCAATACGTATTTTGGAACACTTATTCGATCGATGATTTTGTAGATTGAGCGTCGATAAGAAAAGAGTTAAATATTTTTTCATTTTCTTAAATTTGAGTGCTGAAAATTGGCCTCATGAAGTTCTGATTGAAACGTTTTTAGGGGAAGAAAAAATGGCCATTTAATTGCCATTTAAATAATTCTTCCCCTAAATCGAAATTTACTTCCATTATTTAACGTCCATTCTTGTGATAAATTCAATTTTGCACTAACAAATTGAGTTAGTTAACATTGAGACACATGAAACAAAAAAAAAAATTATTTGTTCACGCTCTGTCTGCATGAATATTAAAAGACAAAAAAAAATAGAAATAAAATTGCAAATAAAAATCAACCCCTTATGTAGATACTCGTTTAGAACTGCGAGGGTTGTGAATTAGATAGAATAAAAACAACAACAAGAAGAAAAAAAATAGGAAAAGAAAAACACAACAGAAACATTAAAAAATTGATTATTAAATCATGTCCGGAGGAAGTTGTTACTTTGTTGTGCAATTTTTGCTATGCTCTGCGAGTGACTGTTACGACAACGACACACGAGAGAATTTATGTGACCAAAACTGGTGATGGTTGATGGTCAGTCGCCATTTTCAGTCCAGTCAGTCATTTGTCGCTGTCACATGGTAAAAAAAAACATAAGTCAAACAGATAAATTATTATTATTAACAAAAGCAGATACATTTTCATATCGAATTTAATATTTAATTGTTTGATAACCTTGCTCGAAGCTCACAAGTCGCATCATTCGACACATCTGTTACACAACTTGGCCTATATTCCCTATATATAGGGAAAATCATGTATATATTAATCATGTATGTACATATATGTATCTGTTTGATTTAAAATTCGCACAAAACCACAAATCTTAAAAATATGCAAATTGTGTATAGTAAACACAGTCCGGGTCACACGATTCAAGACTTTTTTTTTTAATACGATTTTTCACTGATGATAGACAAATTTTCATGATACTTTTGGTGAGAGATTCTTCTCGGATATAAAAGATTTCCAAGTTTAAAGAATCTTAATTTTGGAACACTTAGTTCAAGTCCTTAACTTTATAGTGGAACATTTTCTAGAAGACTAAATAAACGAAAGTACCACAAACCAGCAGTTCAAACTTATTTAAATTTTATTTAAACTTAGCTGTTCAAAAAAAAAAATCAAACACAAAAACACTTTTTAAGAATAAGGTTATATTAGAATATTTATTTTAAAAAAGAATTTTATTCGAATCCTATAACCACACGTTCTTAAATAATGTCTTCTCGAAAACTTGTAACATGCTTTTGACTCACATAAAAGGAGCTATATAGAAATGTCAAGTACTAAGGTTAAATGTCGCAATAATAAATTCGACAAAACTACAAACAACTATGACTCACAGGACTTACCTAAATGTTACATTTTTCCCCATTAAACTTGACCTTTTTCTGTTTATTCTTTTTATGATGGTTTGTATATATTATGTGATTTAATAAAGTGATAAAACACACAGCAACTCAAAACAAAAACCACTGACATTTTTCACTGTCACCCATAATATCGTGTATAAACGATGACTTTATTATTGTAAACGTTTACACGCAAACTTAGTTTCAGTGTGTTGAAGAGTTTTTCTCACACTGCCCCTGTGTCCTTGCCACTTTATCAAATATTAATTTTTAAGAATTTTGTTTTTCGTCCTAAAAACCAAAACTCGAATATTTAATATGCACATAAAAGCTCAAGGTACCATGTAACCTGAACATTGAACTTTGCAATATGTTAATTCCCTGAAAAAAAGAACGACGACGACACACGGAGCAACTTTAACTAGGAATACTTTTGTCAATAAATTATTCATCGAATTTGCTTTTTAGAAAAGAGTTCATTTTCGACACATACAATAAATCTCATTTAATATGGATAAGAATCTGTTCTTGTTGAACTTAATCGTAATTGTTTGAGGGTGTAGCCACATCGTCGCATAAATATAAATATTAAATTTTTATTGAAGTGTTAAACAACCACATTTTGAGGTGGATTTACCAGAGGAACTTCACTTAAATGTTTTATTTGAATAAATTATGAAGAACATAGGTGGAATTTATTTGATTTTCAAATGCCACACTCCATGACAGTAGGTTTGACATTCGTGTGAAATCAAAAAATGTCACAAAGATCCTTTTATTCACAACTTTATTTTCTAACATCTTATAAGGAAAAAAGTTAGTTATTTGAGTCAAATTTCTTGTCCCAGACTCGTGTCCCAATCTTTATTACTGCTTCAGACTTTTAATTTTTTTAACACACTTAGTGAAAATGAATCTTCGTTTTGCTAGTTGTCAAGTAATTTGGGACACTTTGAAAAGGTTGTCCCAAAATGTACACAAGATTTTGATCTGTCATCGAGAAAAAAGTAGGAAATTTTTTGAAAAATAATTTGACAGCTGACAATTTAGTTTATTTATAATAAGTTAATTACATTTCAGGTTCAACATTTTGATTTTGGGATGTTCTGAACGTGACACAAGTAATATCCTTATCCTATAGAGAAGATTTGTATGCTCAGCTTAACTTAAGTTATTTTCTAATATCATATAAGAAAAAAAGTTAGTTAGTTTGGGTCAAATTTCTTGTCCCAGACTCGTGTCCCAAACTTTATTACTGCTTCAGACTTTTAATTTTTTTTAACACACTTAGTGAAAAGGTTGATTCTTCGTGTTGATAGTTGTCAAGTAATTTGGGACACTTTGAAAAGGTTGTCCCAAAATGTACACAAGATTTTGAACTGTCATCAATAACAGAGTTGGAAATTTTATGAAAAATAATTTGACAGCTGACAATTTAGTTTATTTATAATAAATTAATGAAATTTTGTTGTCAAAATTTTGATTCTGGAATATTCGCTTTTTGGCTCTAAGAAGATGTAAAAGGTGTTTTCAACTGGACTATCTGAATTTTGACATGGGGAAGTAGGCATGTTGTTGAAGTAACATATGTCAAGTCTGTCATATCAAATCAACAAATTAAAATGTGCTATTACATTTACAAATGAGAATTTTTTAACAAAAGTGAATTGGTTTTCTATCGATCACAATTTCGAATTTAGGGACCACAAATCCAGAAGTAACTCTGTGATGTTAGACTTCGAATGAGTCTAATCTTATTTTTTTTTAAGAAGTGAATTGGTCACACCATGACAATTCAAAAATTCAAAATCGAACGTTATTGGTCGAAAATAACGTAAATAAAATAAAAGCGTACGAAGCACATTTAAAAAAAAGTGTTCCAATGGCTTTTTTTTTCAAAAATCCTCAAAACATTTCAATTGTATCTACTCGTATTCAAATAGGTTTCATATAATTCATGCATACATACATATTTCTATCAATTCAAATGAAATATTGTACAAATTTGACCTTCTCAGTCAAAACTACATATGTGTACCTATCGGAAGCTAGTCAAATAAGAAATAGTAAATAAATAAAAACAAAAATAATTGATGCAATCACGATGACGACGAAAGACTTGAAAGTTCTAAGATTGCCTTTGAATTTCCACAACAAAACACAACAGAAACTGACACATTTGACCCCTGCTGTCATAATTGATTCACGCGTGCAGTAGTCCTCAATTTGTCAGTCAGTCTGTATCCAAATACAGAAATAATAATAGAAAGTCATGAAGAGACATCAAAAATCAAAACGCTAACTTTGCTGGAATTTATTAATTTAAATATTTAACTTTTTTAAATCAACCCACACTCAAATCATATTAAACAGAGACAGCTCTGGAAAAAAAAAATAAACCTTAAATAAATTTTCACATATGTTTGTATGTATATTCCAATAAACTCAAATTTATGTATAAATGCAATTTTTCATTAATTGAAAAAAAAAAAACAAAAAAAATATTTCAATTATTGACATTGAAAGTGTTGAATTTTTTAATATGTATGTATTTATTCGGAAAAAGGCAAATGTACGAAAATGTTTATTTACATTCAATTAATCTATGGATGTGTGTTTAAATTGGCAGCAAGGTTAAGTTCGACGTACTTATATTTTTGAGCAAATGGAATTCGTTTTTTTTTCTTTTTATTCTGCGATATTTAAAAAATTTATGATAATTTCTGTAAACAATCAAACATTTTTTTGCTTTTAAATAAATCAGTTGAATAATGTTTATCTTTTTAACATTTGATGAGTTTTTTGCAAGTGCAATAAAAATTACGAATATATTTTTTTGGTTATTAACAAACTGATTTGTTTATAAGACAAATATTTTGTTAATTGAACTTCAAAGTATAACGAAAAATGTATCATACTGTGCACTCGAGTTAATTTTTCAAAAGAGAAAAAAGTTATTCATCATCAAGTGAACTTTTTCGGCAGACGACATGATTAATATCTAAGTCGTCAAAAAAATTATAACTATAATAAAATAAATGATGTCTAAAAAGTTCTAAGGTTATCAAGGAAAAACAAAAAACTATACAACCTTTGATGGCTTACACACGCACAATAAGAAAAAATCCACGTAAACGTCACCCATAAATTTTATAACCATAGGCAAAATGTCAAAAAAACACACTAAGCCCATACCCAGCCCAAATATCCTGGGTTTTTAATATGAGTTAAAGGTAGGTCATCCTCGTCGCCCATATTACAGGCAACAAAATAACACTATAAAAATATCCTCTTCATCATTCCACAATAACAACAACAAAAAATTGCATGTCAAAACTACTTAAGAAACTCATATAGACCGTTCGCAGCATTTTGATGGATCTCGCCTCCATTATCCTGCTAAAAAGTGCCTTACATAGCACGGACGGTATTCCTACGAGTAGTCGAGTCGGTAGGGGTATGCAAATATGCGTCACCCTTTGCTTTTTTGCGTATAATGTTTGTTGTTTCATTTTTGGCTTCAAAAAATGCTTTTTATCTTAATTACAAATCGTCAGTCGTTCGCCATCATATCGACATTGATTGTCATCCTGTCATTTGATTTCACAAATTTTGCTTGTCAAACTGTCGAATATAGATTGATGAGTACTGAGCGGCAGCAGCAGCTGTCCTTGAATGGAAATATTATTATTTTTTTTGTTGGTTGATAAATCAGGTGACATTGTGGTGTCACAAATGTTTCATATGGCGCACCCGGCCCAGGGTCATGAAACAAACACAAAGAGATCCTTTTATTCAAAATAAAAAATACAAATATTTTCAAAACTGTTTTTAAATTGAATTAAATTTAATTGCATTATATTCACCTCAATACTGTCAAAGTTAATCTTGAGGTGAATATAATGTTATGAAATAATAGAGAGTAAAATATAAAAAAATCCTGTCTTGTCACACTTCGCCTTTCAATGACATAATTTAGATGTCAAATTTAATTGGGTTTCAATAAATTCAGAGGTGAATAAAACGTCAGAGTACCTTTGAGATTTAATGTTTAGAGAGAGCTAGTTTGTATATAGACTTTACTTAGATGTCAATTTAAAAAGTGATTCTGGAACATGGCCGCGTTCAGATTTGTATCTGGATTAGGCCTGCATTAAAATTAATTAATTAATTTTTGACAATCCGTTCAAAAAAATAACGTGGAATTATGTCATGTACCTAGTGATTTGTTTCTCTCTGATTTAAAGCTTTCAAACTTTTGTTTCCCCTATAAGGAAATTTTTTCAAATCCTGCTAATATCAATATCTACATATTTGCTCTTAAAAGTTAAAAATAATACTACAAAGTGAAGCATCTGATCGCATTTTCTTTTTAAAAAAAGGAAATTTTCCAACGAAGTTGAATTTAAAAATGTACATATTAAAAGTTTTCTGTTTTTTAAGTAAAAATACTTTCAAATGATAATTTTGACATTTTATAAATAAACTAGACTGCTAAATGCTAAAAATCGACCATGAAGACAAAGACATGAGCTTTGAATGTCAGAAGCTTTGTTTTTATCTAAACATTGAACCTCACTCAACAAAACAACCCCCCACCAGCAACTAAACCCTCATAGTGACAGGTAGCACAAGAGTCAAGAAGTGATGATGTGACAGTTCTCATTTTTCCTTTTTTTTTTTTTAATTCTACCCACGTAACGTTCTTTTGTCGATGTTATATTTCTCAAGAAAAAAAATATCCCTCCCAATTTCTCGCTCAAGGAGTGTCCTCCAAAAAGGACTACGACAAAAAAAAAAACCACAACGAAAAACGCCTAATTTGACATTTATATGTTTAATGTTTAACTATATTGGTATCCGGGGGTTGGCTATGTTCGTAAATGCTTTTTCGTGTGCGACTTCTTTTTTGGTTTTTGGGTGATTATAATGATGATAACCTACATTTAGACGGAACAAATTAATCTTGATAAAAGCTTCAATGGAAATCGCTTGCCTTCATATATCGTTCAGGGAATAAACTCGTATATCGTGACAGTAATAATGTTAAACGGATGAACCGGAGAGTGGGTTAAAAATGTAATGGGTCCCTCCAAACCTAGGCACGGTTTATACAACCCACCTATTGTTGTTGTTGTTAAATGGGATTGATATGGAGTATGGAAGTACTGGTATACTATATACGCTGGACAGACAAGACAGCCTGTCATGTTGTGTAGGACACACACAAAGTTGATAGTGCCTACTGTGGAAATAGGTCAATTGGAAAAAAATTACTGTTATTTCTGAAGGATTATAAAAGTATTATATGCATGGAAGCAGCAAAAAAAAAAAAACAAATACAAAAAAAAAATGAAGACACAAAATAGGGTGGGTCTTATTTTGCGGTCTAACAATGACAGATAGAGCGAGGGTGGTGATTAAGTTAATGGCGGTACCGGGGCGCAGTTTATGTGGAGCAATTCAAGATAACTAGAAAGGTGGCTGTTGTTATGACAGTCTTTAAAGGATATACAATCGTCCCTACCGAACATTCTATACACAAAGTTATGATATGATGTATGGTATTTATTAAACGGTGTGTTATGATAAGCACGTTTTCGATAGGCTGCGGCTTAGTTGCTGAATGAACGGTTATTCTTTTGAAATTCCTAGATAGGATGAACGGGTGTTATGTGGAGGATCATGAGAGGATTATTTTAAAAGTAAGAAATATTTGGATGGTAAGAGAAAAACTCTTTGAAAGATAAGAATATATAAAAAGGAACTTTTATTGTTTTTATTCAGATTCTCGAATGCAATGGGAAGACTATGAATCCGTTTATGTCAAATATTTCTGGAAGTGTTCAATTTTTGTATACAAAAATTGTCTTGATGTAAAATACAACAACTTCCCATTCGTTCAATCTCGAAGTGATGCACATTTTATGATCATTGTTGTGTTTTTTAATTACTCTTCCAGGAAACGAATTTTATATTCCATTGACAAAGTCAACATCATCTCCAGCTGGACTCTACTCATCTTCAATACCATTTTTTTGTAGTTTTTAATTTCGTATCTATTACTTAACTTGACAAATCGAACTTTACTCTGTCTAAAGTGCTATCTAAGAAATTAGTTTAATTGCTCTTTGCCATTAGATTACTCTTCAAAACAAACCTTATCTTTAATAGTCTGTTGGTTAGAGTTTGATTTTGTTGTGATGTCAACAATCAATTCTGGATTTATTGTCTTTTTACTTTTGTCATTATATACTTATAACACCCCAGGTCTGTTTCTGGCTATCTTTTTAAATCTCTCCATCACAAGGAATTTTTTTCATGGTTCTTTTTGACAACAACGTGAGTAGGGTCTCCTTTATTGTCGTCTTTCCGAAGCGTTTTCTCTTGGGTCATACTATATAAGCTTGGTTTCTTGTGGACCGAACCTTTAAAATATTACTTTCCTATCAATTAATTCCTTTTGGGGTAGTCAGAGTATAACAATTCATTAACTCGGACACCGACATGGCTGCGCACCAAAAGAAGTGTGTATAGTATTCTTAATAAATTCGTTCCACATAGAGTAGGAACTAAGGCTTTTAATGCGACTTGACTATCGTAGTGGCTGCTATAATTTCCACCAATATGCAATATTTGTTCACAACTTAACTCCGTTCGGAACTTTATAACTTTTGTCATTTTAGAATACTTAGTCTCCCTCTGGGGCTCATACTCAACAATACCCTGAACAAAGCAAGTTATTTTGATGTTTCTGGATTCAATACCACAATTTGTCTGCCCGAAAAGACTTTCCTATCTCTGTCAAACATTACCGCCTAGACTATAACTTTTAGCGCCCATTTCATTATTTTTACAAATGATTGCTTTTCGATATCAGTAAGAGTACAATTATTATTATTATTACTACTACACTCATTAAAACTTAAAAGAAAGAAATAAAACTGAATTCTTATCATCTTCTAATTTATTTTTACTTTCAGATTAATTCCACAATCCGCATGCTTCTCAACAGACAATAAGAAAGAAAGAAAAAAAGGTCAAATTCAACTAAAAAAAAACACACAAAAAAGTCTGACAGAATCAAAATGAATCATAAAAAATAGCAAAGGAAATTCATAAAAAAAAAAAATAAAATCAACCCAAAGTTATCAGCACAAAACAAAAAGGTTGTCTATCATAATAATTATTTTTTTTAAAGATCGCTCTTCCTGCTTAAAAAAGAATAGAAGACAAAACAAAAAGAAAAATAAAGAAACAACGAAAAGTTTAAAATAGAACTTCCACTTAGCAGAAATACCTACATTTTTAACTGAAAAGACTTATTGACAAATTCAAATTCACAAAAAAAAAAAATCAATTCCTAATTAAGTATTATTTAAAAATTAATAATTATAATAAATAATATCAAAATTATTAGATATTGTTATTAAACAAAAAAAGAAACAATATTTCGCCGAAACGGAACACTGAATGACATTACTTGGGCCTAGCGCCCCTGGGATGGCCTTTATGATGAAAAAAAAGAAGTACAAGTTTAATGTTGAGGTGCAACTTAAGGACTTGGTTGAGGTAGCGCTAGTTAATGAGGTGCTATTTGCTAAAATACGCTTACTGGATGGTGGATCATTTCAAGAATATAGTTCAAGGTAAGTTTTTTGTTTTTTTAATTCACCATAAATTTTTTAATAATTTTTATATAAAAAAGAACAGATTACGTTTTGTCAAAAATTTTGTCCATTCTAATATCTACGAAGAGTCATTTTATAATTAAGCTCTACATAATCAGTTAGATTTTTAATAACGGACATTTTGCAAAAACTTGGCTTTGCGTAGATCTAAAGACCGTCTGCTTGTTCGTTAAAATCAGATCCCTTGGAAAATTGCAGCTTCCTGAAAGCAGCAAACTCTATCGATTTGCTCTTGTTTTTTATAATTTATGGTCAAAATTAACCTTAAAATGATCTGAAGATCACATCTACCGATAGCTACTATATTCCTGAGTATCTTTGAAATGAAGTCTGAGATGTACATATATAGAATCGTTTAGAGCTTCGTTTGAACATTAAATCATGTCAACTGAATCAGTAAAATTTTTAGCCAGATGAGATAAGACACAGAGTGAGATAAGAAAGGCGCCTGTTGTCGGTGTTTTGTTTTTTACTGCAACGAAGTCAAAAAATCAGGAAGAAATTGTCTGAAACTAAAAAAATACTATTTTTCAGACCATGTCCGTCAAGAACGTTCCCGTGAAATCATTTGAATTTAAAAGTTAATAAAATAAAATAGACTTAAAATAATAGGTGTTTTGTGTGCTGAAACTATAATCATACGATAGATGGGACTGGAGAGGGTTTCAGCATGTAAAATTCTCTTTCCGGGTTCCTTTTAGGTGGGATGATGTCGTATTGTTTTGACCAAGACTTTTCGTCTCACGGTCATGCCTGCTCAAAGCAACATCCTTAATGAAATTCCAAAAAACTTGACTTTATCTAATAACTTAACTTAACTTAGAATATGAGTGCAATAAACCAAAAGAAATAGCAGCAATATTATATAGTAAAATATCAAAAGTTTGTTAGTACTCACCGTTTTAAATAGATTTCAAACTTATTCATATATTTTCCTGCCAATTGTGCTGTATGATTTTCACATGCGATACCGATCCCGACACTCCCGAAATTAAAACCCGTTAAAATTATAAAATTTAATTCACAAAAAAGTAAAACATTAACAATATTGAATTTAATCACGTATGTAATACATTCTATTAGAATTTGTATACACAATGTAAATTATGAAAAACTTAGTAAATAAACTAATTAATATATACCTATAATTAAAACCGCTCCACTTGAATTCAAATTTGAATTTTCGCACTACTTGACCGAACACGACAATATCGACCTCTCGGACATCACACAGTAAAGAAATTAATCCGGCAACAAAAAATAAATACATTTTTAAAGCATAAGAAACTGCTCAAAATTTAATGAATTTGATATTTTTTTTAAATACATTTCCACCCCGACACTTAATTTATATTTTTATAACATTTTAAGCAAAGCACATATGAAATTTATATTTTTAATTAATATTTTTTACTTACGAACCGATGGAGACGAAATAGAAAAGCGCACACTTTAACACTTTACAACATAATCCACATCCAATCAGATATCAATAACACATATAGAAGATAGTGGATGGGTGATGGTCCACAGGTGGGAGAGAGAATTTGTTTCATTTTTCATTGTTCTTTGGTGTGGAGTGGATGGTGAAGATTATGTGTGTGGGTGCGTTCGCGTTTTCAGCCAAAGATATTGTGCACCTAAATTGCATTCTAGTTAAAAAAAAAAAAAACGCCGCTGTTAGTACATAATTAGAATTGAAGGCTCGAGTTTAATGGGATAGAAAAAGAAAAGTCAATTTTGTTAAAATTACAGCACAAAAAATTACATCTTTCATTTCTGAACAAATTAGACCACATATATTAAATTGCATTGTCAATAAATTGCAAATTGCGAACAAAATTTAAGTAAATAGAATCTGTCATTTCACGATGGATCAAATATATGTCAAGTTTTTATTATTTCTAAGAGTTAGGTTGAAAGAGCAGTAGCATTATGTAAATATTGACGGAATCTCTCACCTAGAAATCAAAACAAAAAACTTTGTACTTCTTTTCTGTGAGACTAAACATTAAAAAAAAACTTAAAATTTATAGTATTAGGTAAAAGTTTCTATATTGAAATGTGTCAAAAACCTTTCTAGTTCAGAATCGTTTCCATTGGGTTTCTCACAATTTGTGTCAACCGAAAAAGTTCCATTTTCAATGGACACAAACTATAAAATTGAAATAAAAATGAAATTAATTACATTTTCATTTAATTTATTTTCTCTTATTAAGGAAGAAAAAATTGAATTTGCAAACAACATAAATACGTTTAAAAAATTCCATTAGACGAACAGATAAAAATTCAATTAAAAAGAAAACACCACACCGCCACAATATCCTCATTAAAAAATACACACCATGACCTCCCGGTCACCCTTACTCGATGCGATGATGGGAAAGTTCATCCGATTCAATTTTATTCAACCTCTCCATGTCTCCCGACTCGCTCAGGGACATATCAATTTAATTCACATTTTATTTTGTTGTTGTTGTCATTACGACAAAAAAATACTTTGGAGCCAAAATATCGTTGGCCTATCAACCAATTTTAACCCATTCACCCATTTTTATAATTGCCATCCTTGTATAGTCCTTCGGCCTGACCATCAACCTTCAAGAAATCAGCCATTCAGACGACTTCGGGGCACAACTAGATGTTAACGAAAATGTGTCACTTCCATTTAATTTCTTTGACAGTCTAATTAGGCTATCAGACTCTTCATCATTGTCATCTATCCTCCTCTCGTTCGATGTTGTTTGATCCTTTTTTTGTTTTTTGGGAAAATAATTCAATTAAACAAAATTCGTCCTGACTGGTTATTTATTTTTTCTCTTATTAACTTTTTTCTTTTCCTTTTTTTTTGTTTGTGTTTATAGAGAAGAAGTTCGAAATCACCGAGTACAATGGGACCGTTCATTCGAGTTTCCATGCAAAATGTCAGCAAATGCATCAACTGGTGTCCTAGATCCATGCTTCCTACGAATTTCCATCCGCAAAGAAATGAAAGGCGGACGTAGTTATTATAAATTAGGTTTTATCGATTTAAATCTTGCCGAATTCGCCGGATCGGGTGTAACAGCACGAAGATGTTTGCTCGAGGGATACGATCAGCGTCATCGTTTGGATAATTCAATGCTAAGGGTGTCCATTAAAATGCACATGCTTAGCGGTGATATACTTTTTAAAGCGTGAGTTTTTTTTGAATGATTCCTTTAAGAATATTATTGTTATTTTTATTTTTTTTTTTGGTTTTTAGGCCGACGCCAAGTCTAGCAGGCAAACAAATTCCATCGCAAGATGATCTAGGCACCGTTGTTGGAGGAGGAGGAAATAATTCACTCGGAGGTGGCGGACACCAAACGTCAACAGTACCTTCTACGGTACCTCAGGCTAATGCACCGGGTGTACCTAGCTCGGGAGCGACAACTGGCAATAGGCCGATTTCCTCATCACGCGACGATGGAATCTCACAATCGCAAACCTCTTCGGGTTTTGGATCGCTTACGAAAAAGAAATCCGAATTGTTTGCAGATGTGGACCCAGCATCGCTGATTGCATCGATTGTTGCCGATTCGGGAATGTCAGAGTCCTCGGAGCCGGCAACGAATGCATCGGATTCTCTGTTGCAAACATATCCACCGCCATCGCTTACGTCACTGTCTAACGCACAACAAGTGCTTCCATGTGGTGGAATTGGAGGAACTGGTGGCAGTGGCGGTGGAGGTGGTGGTGGTGGAGGTGGCGGCGTAGTAGGAGCAAGTGGTGTTGGTGTCGGAGTTGGAGGTGGTAGTGGCAGTGGCAGCGGTGGCGGCGTAGTGGGTGGGGTGATAAATAGTGGGGTAGGTGGAATAAGCAATACTGGGACTGCATCAATGATAGAGATGGGACACTCGAGGAATTCCAGCAATACTAGTCAAGTTAGTTCAGAACATAACATATGCATTTTTAAATACTTAAATTAACATTTATCTCTTCCCCCCTGTGGCCCTTGACAGATGTCAAAAGGTTCGGGTTATAGTAGTTTTTCGCACAGTCAACATTCAAGGCAAAGTTCTGAAGGTGATTCAGGACATGCTAGGTAAGTTTATTTCAGTTTTTTCATTTAGAAAAATTTACTTTTAATTGATTTATTGTTTATTTTATGTTAAAATTATTTGTTATATTATAAATGTCTATTTAAATATATTTATGGTTATAAATAATGAATACAAAAACACACTGCATAAACAGATAAAAACTTTTTTTTTATTAATTCTTTTTTTTGTTTTGTTTATTTTTCTTTCTATTTCTTAAACTAAAAACAATATTTTCTTTGCTTTTATTTTTCTTACTAATTTTTCTGTTAAAAAATTTATTAATTTTTATTATTTATTATTGTTACTAATATTTATTTACTTATTTTTAATTTATCTAAGCAATATGTGTAAATATTTTTTATTGTTAATTAATATGTTAGTTTTAGGGAATTAATTAGTTGCAATTTTGTTTTATTTATTCATTGATCATGGTTTTTAAATTGAAAAATGCTTAATTGTATGTATCAATAATTCCAACAACAAAGAATCTGAGTACTCCTCTCTTAACTCTTCTTAGTCACAGAAATGTCTGCATTAGTCTAAAAGTTATTATCACTTTTAATTGAAAAGTATAATTAGTATTTCCCAAATTTGTCCTCATAAAATCATTTTCAAAACTGTTCTGGTTTGATGCTTCTCCCATGCAAGGAATGCAACTCAATCATAAAACTGTTAATTATGATAAAGGACCACAAAAGCCTGCATACAAATATGCAACCAATCAATTTCATTTTATTTTATTTATTCTTTCTTTGACAAAAATTTTACCTGTCATCAAAATATTTTGCTCATTTAATTCACATAACATAAATTCTTGCACAACACGTGCTGGCTCCACTAGGCGCGCCGCCTGCTAACAACGATGCATTTTATCTATAAACCCTCACCCTCACCCTCCCCCACTTCCCTCTTATAAAACAACAAATTATAATTTTTAATCTTCACAGAATTAAATTGCATTGTAAAGTTTAAGGTCAACTAACCTCAGTCAGCTACCAAAAAGCAAGCAGGCGGTAGCCGTCACCGTTTCGCTGCCGCCAGCAAAGCTTTTGTGTTCATTATGGTTTTGTATTTTGGCTGGCATTCAAAATTTCACGAGGATACGAGTACTCGTACCAACCATAAACAAACATGCCAGCCAGTTGCCTGCCACCACTATACTATTGTCACCTGCCACCTTTTTAACCTAACCAAACTATTCTCTGATGCCTAAATGTGTCTTCTGTTCTGACCCTTTTGTTTTTATTTTTGTTTCTTTGTTTTCCTAAACAATTTATCCAACATAAATAATTATGAGTTTGAAAATGTCAACACACCAAGTTGGGAGCAGGGTTGGATTGCTACCCATGAGAAACTTTAGGAATAATTTCTGGATCCATTAAAGTTCCTTAGACTGTAATTCATAGTTTATATATAATTTGGTTTACAACCACTGTCTTCAAAGCTTTCTACTTCTTACAATTGTTTTTCATAAATATCCACATTTTACTTGATTAAATTGAGGCCCCCTTTTTCGACGACTAAATCCAGTCATGTTCGTTAGTTTTGAGGGAACACAATAATATAACGTGCTAAGCAATTTTCACAACAATTATATTTCATTTTTTTGGCTTCTTTGGTCGGATTTGAGTTTTTTTTTAAATTTATATAGGTGTCGTGATATGATTTGATAATGACAATGAGGACATCTCAAGTTCAAGGCTATTGGTAGATCATGTGAAAATAAAATAATTTTTTAAATTATAAAAATATGGTATAAAGAAAGGTTCTTTAATTTTCGACTGAAAAGTAGGTTCCGTGTGTAACTTTGAACTTTTAAACTTATGGATACTATATTCCTGGAATTCACTCCTTGAACTGGTAAAACTCGGAGGCATTAAAGTATTTTTATTTCGTCTTGTAAGAGTAAGTTGTAAGCACCGAATCCTGACTAAGAATGGGATTTTGTTGTTGGAATTATATTTTTCTTATTTTTTTCAAAATTGTAAATACAAAATATATTTCTAATATTTTAATTATGATTTGCTAGCTAATTAATTAAGTTATAGTTTTTTTTTGTTCTTGTTAAATTAAAAAGAAGCAAACGCACTTATACATATAACATAAAAACACATCACAGTTATAATCACATTTAAGATTGTATAGTTATTTATTTTTTAAATATATACATACATTTTTGTTTATATTAAAAAATATTAACAAAATAATTTTACTAATTTTCTTCTTAAACAATCTCATTTAACTTTTTTGTTGTTGTTTTGTTTTTAAAACACTGCGGTTTTTTTCAATGAGCAATCAAATACTACATAGAAGTTGTTAAAACCAAAATAATTATGGTCTGTATTTTTTTTACAAAGCTTTCTGCTTTTATTCAAATCAACAAAAAAAGTAGAGCCAACATTACTTTTTGGTCAGGTTTTGTATTTTTGTTTTTGAAGCAAAATCATATGAATTTTCATTTTATAAATTATCTCGCATAAACGATTTTTCAAACGAGTTCTATGACAGTACACGAATATTTAGAAGAATTTGTTTTTAATTTGAGGGTGATTCTTTCGGGCTTCTTCTCATTTTCTCTTAGTTTTAGTTATGTCTTAGAAGAATTTCCACTTAAAAAAAAAACTCATTTTAAAAATTAGATACATTTTCATATGACCTCTGTGGATAAACGAAGTCAGTTTTACATCTTCTTTACCCAATATTTGAGGGCCGAAAGTTGTAACTAATGATTATTTTATTTATTATTTTCTTCCTTATTAAGTTCCAAGAATTAGACCTTAAAATGTTTTTCCATGGAATGTGGTGGTCGTGTTCAAAATGTAAAGTTCTATAAAATAAAGCGGTCTGGTAGTTCCTATTATTATGCTTCGGCTTATGACATATCGGTTATTTCAGATATGTTTCGCAATTTGTATTTTGTATAAAGTTAAATTTTGAAAACTGTTCTTTTGTATTTTAAGGGTTCAAATGACAGTTAAATTTCGAAGATGTTTCTTATTTTATAAAAAAAAAATTCTTTTAAATATCGAACAGGATGTTCGAAGAAATCCTGTAAGATATTCCCAAAAAGAGTTTGTCGAAAAGACATACATAAGTATTTTATAAAAGTTCTGTTTAGTTGTCTCCAGTCGTTTATTTCTGAAAATTGTCCAATTTGTCCAATTGCCTCTAAGGTCAAATTCAACTATTCAAAGTTCAATAATTGTAAAGAAGTTTATTATACATTTTTCTCACTTGTGGTTTCTTTAAATTCTTAATTTATTTTACAAACAATTAGCCGTTCTGTAATCATATCTATCAGCAACATTTAATTCTTTTTCTTCTACACTTTGACACATTAAACATGACGAAATTAAATACTATATTCCTTTTTACATGAATTTGAACTAATTTATTTGTTTTTGTTTTTGATGTTGTTGTTGTTACTGTTTAATATATAAATTTATGCTATTAGATAGATAGCTAAATGTGTTTTGCGAAAAGTTGGTGTTGTTTTAATTAAACAATAACTACATATATTTACTCAAAGTGCATAGCTTTTGTCAGCAATGCTAAAATTTGTTTTCAGAAATACATGCCTACTTGGTTTCACGCTGTTGACTAAAAATGCCAATGGAAAAAGTTAGTTGTTCGTTCTATGTTTTTGGATATTTTGGGGGAATTTTTCTTTTTAAAGTATAATAAATTAGTAACAATTTTTTAAACAAAAAATTACTAAATTCCACAAAGCAACATACATATGTACATAGAGCTATTATGTGATTCACGGGTGAGAAAATTTCAACATAATAAATAGCCCACAAATTTGATAAAATTTCTGCTCAGACAGTTAAAAATAAATTTGTACTGTAGGGTGTTTTTAACTAAGGGTTATTTAGATTGTAACAAATAAACCATCATCAATTTCATCAATTTTTTAAATAACAATTCTTAATTTTCGATTTACTTGAAATATAAAATAACAGTATTTCCGTGTTTAAAAAATTAAAATGAACTAACTAAATTCTTTATAACATCACCAACTTTAGCTTTTTTAGATAATAATTAAAAATTTCAGGTCTTGGTATATGTTTGTTGTAGAAAATATGAAATAGAAGTCAAAAATTATGTAGATAGACTTTGTTTAGAAATTTATTAAAAAATTCAAAATATCGAATAAAAAAAATACTAAATAAAGTTAAGTAGTTCTTAAAAATCTATCTAGTTAGATCCTTATATTGTATTCATTTAGCTTTTAGACTTAAACATAAGTAAGAATAAGAAAGATCTTAGTTTTCTGTTCTTCTTCAAATTTAATTTTATCTAATTTTTGTTTATATTTTTTTCAACTTTTGTGTTTCTCTCTCGTTTTTTTTTTCTTACCTTTTATATTTTGGGTTTTAAAAATGAAAATTTAAACCAAAAAATAAATACGCGACTTCATCTTGACTAACATCACACACCACGTATCTGTGCGCTGAAATTTTTTGATTTTTTTCTGTTTTATGATGAAAATTTGGTTTGCAATTGTGAATAATCGCTCCAAAAAAACCAAAATAAAACGAAAAAAAAGATTCCAAAAATCCGTTTCCCTTCTGAACAGATTAAATCAAAGAGCTCTAAATGTCATGAAACTAAATATCCCAACGTTCCTGCATTCGAAGCCCGATTGCATCGATTCGGATGGCAATACCTATTTGACACCGAACTCCTCGTTGAGCATTCAAACCGATTTGAGTATCGAAGAATTCCGAACGCCCATGAACGAGATGCCTAGTCAATTTGTGAGCACTGAGAAACGACAACAACAACACGCCAAACGTCGAAGACACTGTTCTTCGACGAGCAGCAGTAGCTGTGGAGATGACGATCCCGATCGGGATGATGATGACGCATCAACAGATGAAGATTCAGGTTTGGATGAGAACTATCACACTCCAAGAGTGGCGAAAATCAAATCCATGGAGAACCTGTCGATTTTGGAAATGGAATTCAACAAGGCGTCGGAAGAGTTGGATCGAAATTCACCAAGGCGTTTGAATACGGAGGTGAATTCGAGAATTGTCAAAATTAAGTCATTGAATAATCTGGTCCTCGATATGGATCAGTATGAGGGGGAGGCTTTGAAGCAGGAATTCGAAAGACTTCGCCATAGTAAGACATCGCCAGCAATTGCCCGAACAGCAGCTGCTCTAGAAGAATCCCCGTTTAAGAGTGGAAAGTTCAAGAAGAATAAAGTTGGCAATGCCAAGTTCATTGGAAATGATGACACTCCAGAGATTCTGCGAGAACGACACCCGCCGCACTATCCCATTGCTAAAATTAAATCTCTCGGCACCATACCGGATGTGGTGAGTGAGCGTGTTGAATGTGATCCCTTCCTGACACCGACTTCGGGTCGAAAGAGTTTCCCTGGGGGACAACCGTCGTCGTCATCCGAAGCAGTTCAAGATGGAAATAGTGGCATTGATGTGGTGGACTCGGCGTGGAATAGTTCGATGAAAGATTTTACAACCTACGAACGTTTGGGGAGACTGCACTACAATCCAGAGGCATTGATCATGTCTAGGACCCCATTCGAACGAGCCTACCGTCGTAGTTACCAACGAAATTCGTTGACTGTCAAGTCCTCCACACCGCTTAGACAGTCCGATGGATATGTGTATTATCAGAGTACGGATCCCGCTAATCTTATTGTTGGGCGTCAAAATTCCAACTTGCTGAGGTACGGTTTGTAGAAAAAACAAAAACAAAAAACAAGAGCAGAAGTCTCCAATCTTCTAAAATCTCTTAATTATAATATTTTTCTCTTTCTCTCTCTCTATCACAACATAAATTCACTATGAATCGGCTTTTTGTATTAACTCCACTCTCACACGCTTTCTCAAGAGAACACACACAACAACGTGTGTCGTCTCTCTGTCTCTCACGTCACTCTCATCATCGATTGTATTAATTTTGAAAATTCATCACTTTTTATGTTTGTTTTTGTCATTTTTTACTTGCAGTCCTGTTTGTTTTTTTACGGGTTTTTGGAGTTTTTTTTTATAATATGTAAATTGAGACAAAAAAAAGAGTTTATATCAATTTGTTTGTATGAAATCCTTGTAAAGGGAAGAGGCTAAACGTTTTTTTTTATATTTGAGTTTATTGCTTTATGCACTAAAAACACTTGTTTTTGTACTAAAAATGTTTTGTCGAGAGGTGATTTTGTTTTATAATTTTAAACTTTTATTAATTTTTGTGTATTGATTTGATTTTTTTTTTAACTTCGTTCTGTCTTTTTTGTTTTGAGAGTTATTAAAGGTAAAAATGGGATTGTCTACCAGTTTTCCTTTGAAATTTGTGTTCGTATTTGAAAGTTTAAACATAGCTAATGAGGAATTTATCTTTTCCAGTTTTTTTTAAGTCTAAGGTATTTTTAATTCTAATCTTTAGCTTAGTTTCCAAGCAATTTTATTTAGTCTAGTCAGATACCTTTCTGAGAAACTGATTCGTTTGTTATCCTTGAGCTCGATTCCTGAGTCAAATTAAACTGACAATCTAGGAATTCTTATATTTACACTAATTAAGATTAAAATAACTTTTGTTTTCTTTAATCACAATACAACTAATTAAGATTTTTGTTTTAATTAACAAAAAAATCATTTTTATTTTTTAAACATACATATTTTGCCCTTTTGCTCTAAAGCTTGTTGGAAAGTAGGACGAAAAATATAAAATCAATAATTCGTCGAAAAAAAAACAAAAATAGATGATTAATTTGAAAAAAGCCAAACGAGTTTTGTCTGTTGGGAGAGGAGACAAGCTTATAGGTTTTCAATGGAACGGGAGGTAGTTATAAGTTGTTTTTTTTTTTTTTTTTATTGAAAACTGTGCCACACCATCATCATGACGCCCTTTTGATTCCCTAATGACTTATCGCGAACAAGACTTCCAAATGGTAAGGACGACATGACTCGACGGTGATGTCATATGTACATAGTCGTAGGTTAGGTTTCCACAGAATGTTCCGCGAGTATATGAAAGTTTTTAAGTTCCTCTTCGTGCTAAAATGTGTAGATATGGTACAGAGTTTCGATATGTACTTATGCAATTTTGAATAAATGAAATTTTGTTCATATGTTGGCAGATAGTAGGTGGATGTGTAGTGTACTGTACTTTTATGGGAATTTGATTATGAAGACAAGATAATGGGTTATTTGCGTTTAATATTGCTGTTGGTATATTTTTTTTTCTCTGAAAATGACACTCGAAAGGGCTTAAGAGTGAATATAATATGAAACTACGTTTTTAATAGATTTATGATTCGTTGGAGCGAATAATTAGTCATGTGAAATGAGGAAAAAGTTTTATGGATATGCAAGTAGATATTGAAAGTGTGTATTGGCATGGGATATGAAATTAATCTACTTAGTATAAACTTGAAATTAAAGATTTCCGTCATTTATAGTGATTTTAATTTGCTCAAATCATGTTGCATATTCTAATTAGGGATAAAGTCAGTCCAATACTGACATAAGAAATGGAAATTGTTACTATGTGATCATTAAAATTGCAATCATTAAAAAAGAAAATAGTTTGACAGCTATCAGTTTAGGGTTACATTTTTAGGTTAAATTTTAGCAATCTTTGACAGATAAGACAAGATTTTTCCCGCTTTTCTTAGTTATATTCAACATCCATTTAGAGTTCTTATAGTTCCTTAACAAAAGCCAATATAATCGAATTCCTTCAATAAAAGTTAAACATTCTTATGAAGAGAAGAGATAATGTTTTTGAATTTGATATTCCGCAAATGGGATCCGAAGCACTTTTAAAGTCACACAATTCAAATGTCATAATAATTTGAAAATTGCTAGAAGAAATTAAAAGCAAATATAACCAAACATTTAATAGTTTTTTTTCACTTAAGATTTGAATTTTGAAAAGCTTTAAAAAAACCGACTTTTCTATTATTATTAGTTCGCTTTGTCGTGAAATTAAAGACCAATAAACCAAACTCTTTTCGCGCTTAAAAAGTTGCTTCTATACATTTTTAACAACACCCAACAACGCTTCAAAACAAACTGTCCAGTGTGTATATATATTTTTTTATTTTATTAAAGATATTTTTATTTGTTTAAAACATATTTTTATATTCACCTTAATTTAAAAAAAAAAAAACCAAAATAAATCAGAACAAAAAAATCTTGCTTCTTTTTTTTTCTTTAATTTGTTTTTCCTGTGTGTGTTTTTTATTGAAACAAAAAACTAAACTCAAAAATTCAAAATACTTACTTATTTTGCTTGATGTGTGTTCGTCACCTTTAATTTGCTGCGCTGCTGGCCTATTGCATTATTATGTGGCGTTTGTTCTCCTACCAGAAGCATCTCGGGTGTTCCACGTCGACTCCTAGATGGCAGTAATCGACAGATTTCATCAATTGCTGCCACAGCGACAACATCACCAAATGCTTCATCGTCCTGCGGCACATTGGGCAGCATAAATAGCACCTCGTCTAGTGGCAGCGGTAGTAGTGGAGCTGCTGTGATAACTTTCACCTGCACAAGTGATACTGTGGATGGTGTAATACCTCCTTCCTCGCATCAGCAGCCAATAGGATCCCCGGTTGCGTCTTCGGTACAAAATAGTGCCGCTGCTGGTGTAGGTACTGCAGCAGCAAGTGCTGCAGCTGGTACCATACAAAACTCATCGACAACCAGTCCAACGGATGTGTGTAGTCTTAAATCAAATCCGTCAGCTGCATCGCTATTGTTAACGATAACTTGTACGGGCGGAAATACGGCTGCTGCTGCCGCAATTGCGGCCACAACAACAAGTTCAACAGCAGCGGCTGCATCCGCTACCGGATGCACGGGTAATGTTGGAGAGTATGTGACACCAACGGGAGCTTCCTTATCGCCTTTGGCAACCTCGCAAGTCATTCGACGGCCCAGTATAAATATGTTCGTCAAATTTTATTGTTATAGAACTTACAAAAAAAAAAAAAAAAACGAAAACTTAAAATTTAAACTAAATATTGATGAGAGTGTTGCCCGTTGTTTGATGCTTTGAATATGCCATGTTGCCTGTTTTTTTTTTGTATTTTTTTGCTCTTGTTTTGAGTTGATTTTTGACGACGAATGTCGATGTTTTTTGTCTGTTTTGATTTTATGAGAATATTTTTGTTTGTCCGTTAAGGCTCTCTCCGTTATGGTTTTGTTATGTTTTTAGCTTTTGATGCCAATCGATGTAGAAAGGATGCTTATCCTCTTTCAGCATGTTCAACTTTCTTGATTTAATTTTGAATACCTATTTTATTAGGTAATTAAAACTGTAATTTAAAAAAATTTACAAAATAAATTTTAATACATGTATTAAAAATAATGTAGGTACAAAATGACCTCTGTACAATAATCTTGATTTTTGAATTCGAAAGTAAAAAAGTATTCATTAAAAAAATATAATAAAAAAGATTTCGCTTTGCAATTTCCAATAATGTCAGCGTAATCAAATAAAAAGCTGTCACTTTAAGCATTTCAAGAAGGTGAAATAAATTGTTTTTGATTGATCTTTTATAAGACTACTGACCTGACAAAAACAGTTTAAATTAAAACGTCAAATTGTTAAAGAATTTCAATATTCAGTGGAATGTAAGAAACGAATTTTGGAACCAAATTAATTAGAACAACTGAAGCCGTCATTGATATTGTTATTCCTTAAAAGTACAATATCTAGTATTATCTCGTTTTAGTATACAGGTCACACTTTTCACTTTGATAAATATTACCATTTATGTATGTATGAATGTCTCATGTGTGCCCAAAGTTAAAAAACTTTAGTTTAACTTAAACTTAAATGTATTTAAATTTTAAATATTAAACAATTGCTTTTTGTTTCATTTTGCAATATTACATTTGTCGAATTCATTAACGTATTGACTATCCAATTAGCAGATTTGTAAAACGGGCAATACATGCATAAGAAGATATTAAGTCATCGAAAAAGAAGAAGCATGACTTTTTCAAAAAAAAAAATATATACATACATACATATGTATATAAGAATCCACAAATATTTTTTTTAATAAGACAGAAATGTAGAAAAGTGGAAAAAAAGCACTTAAGACGTTAGCGTATTTTTTTTAAATGTCCGTCAAATTTTGTCTGCTTTCTATTTTAGAGTAAAAAACTGTCTCAAGTTTACAAGAACAAAAAACTTTTTTGAAACATGTCTTGTTTTTGCTTTGCATTCAGTTTTGTTTTATGGCTATGAATTTTACTTTGTTCTGTCAGTTTTGTTTGTTACAATATTTTCATTAATCGTTTGTATAATAATAAAACTAATAACTGTAAATACATTGTACCTTCTTAAATGTAAAGCATTAAAAAATAACTCTTAAACTTTCTCCCTTCACCTATTAAAACACACAAGCTATGCTTTTCTCTAATCGAACTGCAAATTTAGATTTTCATCTTTTTTTTTTTCTTATTTTCTCTGCTTGTTCATGTCATACCAAGTTTTTTTTTTTAATTTAAAACTCTGCATCACTTTCATTAACTGCACCATAAAGCTTTCAAAATCATTGTTTCATATCTATTTATTCTTTTTTTTATATTGAATGTGTTTTAATTTGATGACATTGAAACAGATCAAAATTTACAAAACCAAACTCACATTCTTTGTAAAAAATTAAAAAAAAAAAACAGAATATAATTTATAAAAATGAGTATACCTACATATTTCTGAATTTAAAAAATATTTGTATTTGTTTTTAATTTTTGAAAAATTACTTTAGGAACCCTAGTTCCGGATCGTTAGTTATAAGTGAAACAGGATCTCTAGATCGTATGAAAACAGCAGCTGAAAAGCGTAAAAAAGGCGCACTTGATGATGGGGCGCCACGTGTTTCGGATCGTGTCGAAGAAACTCGTGTTAATCCGAATTCATTAATCGATGATCTTCTAAAGGACACTACATTAGATCAGTTTGAGGAATCAGCAGAAAGTAAGTGCAATTTTAAAAGATCTATTTTAATTTAATTTTATTAATTTGTTGTTCTTTTTTTATAGCATCTGGCTTAAAATTGTATATAGCAAAAGATGGTACGGCATCATTAGGTAGCCATGAAGTTAAATCTCATGTATCGGCTGGAGCCTTTAAGCAAGTGGTCATGGAAACGCCTAGATAGTAGCGGCAGTTGTATTAAATTTTATATAAATTACGAGTATATAATGAATATTTAAAAATTCAAAAAAAAAGAAGAAAAAAAAACAACAAAAATACATTTTACCTAACTACAATAATAACAATATTATTCGCCAGTTTTAAACAAAAACATAAAAAAAAAAAGAAAAGCAAACCACATTATACTGAAGAAACTATTATTAAAATTAAATATTTAATATTTAAAATAAAATTTAAATTAAAAGAAAAAGAAAAAAACAAAAAAATAAACAGACAATTATACACACACGCAGGAAATGAATGTAGCTATAGTTTTTTATTATTCAGTGTTTTTTTATTGAGAAAGAAAAAAAAACAAAACTTCAAGACACACACATTTTCATAAAAGTAAAAACAACACCTATAAATGTCCCCTCATCACGCTAAGGTTCATATACAACAAAAAAAAAATTACCTTAACTTTTATACTACATATTAGTTTCATGTTCTTTTATTCAACAACAAATTTATAAAAAATAAAATAAAATATAAACTACAAGCGCTTCTAAGGGACACGATTAAACATTTTAACAATGATTGTTCACTTACTTTATTTAAAAACAAAAACAAAACAAAACATATGTAAAAACTATAATATAATAAAACAAAAAGGTAAAAACAAGTTTGTGAATAAATTTTAAATTTAAACAAAACCTACGAAGGCGACATTGAGAAAAAAGGAAAAAAATATAATTTTTTTTTAATTATAATTATTATTTAAAGAGAAAACCGAAAAATATATTATTAATATAACTGTTGAAAGTTTCCTTTATAAAATCTAGATTTATTATTTCTTTTAGTTTGTGATTTTAATTTTAAATGATTGATCTTAAAAAGGAAAGCAAAAACAATAAAATAAAGAATAGGCTTGAATGAATTAAATTTTGTTCTCATTGTTTTTTTTGTATAGCATTCATTTTGTTTGGTAGTTGTTATAAAAAAACTACACACATACTGCATATTTTTGTCTTGTGAATAATTATTATTAGTATTTTTTATTAAATTAATTATTATTATTATTATTTAAATGTGTATTCATTGTTTATATTATTATTATATATATAAAAATAGAAACAAAAAAATATAATTCAACAACTGATAATAATTTTATTTAAAAACGAAAACAAAAACAAAAAAAAAACATTCAAATTGTAACATGTAAAAAACGCTAATTAAATCGTATATTATATAAAATATATATATACAAAATAGATAAAGGAAAACTCAAATAATTAAACAAGAAACAAATTCATCAATACAAATTTATAAAATAATAAACATTAAATTCAAACAAAACAAGAAAAATTATATAAAATTCAAACCAACACACCATAAATAAACACACCACAACTCACTGCTTTAAATATATACAAAAAATATAAAACAACAAAAAAAAGAAAGTGGAAGATATGAAAATGCAAAAGTATAATAAAAATGTATATATCAAAGAATAATTGTTTTATTTTATTTTTTGTTTCTTTTTTTTTAAGTTTTTAACTTGTTTTTTTTTTTTCAGTTGATCAATGCCTTATTTCGTTTTTGGTTTTAGAAGAATTTTAATTTTTTTTGGTAGATAATATTCAACAATTTGATTTCACAGTATAAACAAATATTTAGGCTGAGAATCTGTATTCTGATATCCACCAAATTGAGAAGACTTTTTCAAAAAATGAAAATTGCGATACAAATAAAATTCGAAGAATTTATCAAATTAGCATTCAGTGAATCACATAGAGCTGATAATGACTTTCAATGTGGCTTTATTATCATCCTATGAACTTTTAGATCAAGCTTTTTTAATTTTACAAACGGTACTAGTGGTAAGGAAAGTGACTTTTGATTGTCTTAATGACCCATGTAAAGCATTCTTCATTGTGTAGTTTGATTAAACCAGTAACAATATTCCCTATATTGGTCTCTATATATGGTAGACTATGGAGGGTTTCTAGATATAGGAATAATACAGTTGATTTGTTTGAGAAGAGTAATACGCTAGAACATCACATTTATACTTAAAGAATTATAAAGTTATTTGCAATGTTTTAATATGATTTGCGTTGTATTTAGGAAAGCATGTATGCATATATGTATTTATTTCTATGTATTTTGTAATCTGAAAATAAACGGCATAAAAAAATACCTTGAGAGGAAAAGGTAAGAACTATTGGGCCTACTCGGATTAAAATTTACAACTGGGAAGCACTGCTAAAAGATTCCAATGCAATGGTACAAAAGCTTCTGCTTATCTTTTTAATTACTACATACAAATAATTAGTGTAGAATCCCATATAAACATAAACAAAGTATATTTGGCCATTGCTGGTTGTGATTAAATTGACAAAAATATAAAAACGAAAGATATCTTTATAACATCCAGTGTCTCCTTTTTCTCTAGATATTATAAGGGCAGGTGTTATAAATCGAAATTCTTTATGTATTTGGTTTAAAATAGTGTAATTACTAGGTGGATTAAAAAAATATTGTTAAGCAATCGATTTGGAACTTCTTGGCCGAAAAAGCACTGTGTAAACAAATTTTATCCGTTGATTTTTTTTATCAGTGTGTTGTTTCTAAATTTTTGTTTATTTTTAATTTTAAAAAAATCTACAAAACACTCAAATACAACCACCACCAAGAATTATACCAACTTCCAATATTATTATAAAACAAAGCTATCCTTAATCTAGAAAAGATAAAACATAAACAGTATACAAAGAAAAAAACATACAAATAAATTTATTAAATTCAAAAAACTTTACCTTAAACAATGTTTTGAGACTTATATGAAAATATATTCTACATACAAAATGAAAAAAAAAAGAAACTATTTTTCCGTTCAATAAAAATACCATAGTAAAATTTTATTACCTACCTTAACAAAAAAATAAAACTTATAATATTGACGTTGTGTATTCTTCCCCAAAATATAAATTTAAACAAAAAATAAAAAATAAGATAAAAAATTAAACAAAACTGTGTACTCCAATCAAAAATCTATTTAAAAAAATATAAATACATACAAAATATTATATCTGTCTATTTAGTGAATATCTGTTCTGTAAACCTACATATATTTAATACCAACATAATCTCCGAGTTGTAAATTTTTGAAAAAAAAAACAAAACCAAAAGAAAATACATAGTATTTTTCCTAGACCCGTTTGTCACTTATTGTGTTTTTGTATTTTGGTCAATGGGTGAATTAAAAACAACAAGAAAATAACCAATAAGACTTAAAACATTTTAAATTTAACAAAAAAGTATAAATTATTGTAGAACACAAACAAAACTTTAAAAAATTCAAAATTAAAATATGAAGTGGGGAGATTTTTTGGAATTTCAAATTATTGTTTAAGTTTTTTATTTAATTAAAATTATTTAATTTAAAATCGAAGAGGAATTTTAAACAAAAATGAAAAACACCATAAAATGTAGGATAAAATATTTAATTTTTTATAATAAAAACAAAAAGAAAAACAAAAATAGATACTAAATAAAATAAATTCAAACAAATCAAAAAAGGAATGTTTTAAGTTTCTGCTTTTTTTTTCCTTTGGTAGAAACTACGATTATTTAGATAAGTCAAAACAATTCTTGACAGTTTGTGGTTTTGAGTTGGGTTGAAATTTAGTTAAATGGAAATTTATTTAGGGTAGGTGACGAATTTTCAAGAGACATTTTTAGTAAGAAAAAGAATTTTGAAGTAACAAAAACTTAAAAAAACGCTTTGCTTAAGGGCTCTTTTTAAGTTAAGATACAGACAAAATATTAAATTAAATAAAAAACACGATTTTTGTGGTTTTATTGTCAAGTTGATTTTTTATTTCAATATCTTAATTCACTAAATGACTCTCCTTAAAATTTAAAGTACCTTAAATAAGAAAAAAATATACACTTTTATATAAAATTATAATTTAACTAGTAAGTACACTTAATTACATTTAATAATTATGGAACTAAAAATATATTTTCTTAACCGTTAATCGGTTAATTTAAATCTTTGGCAGTCAAGTTTTTTGCTTCAATATTTATTCATTTACATTTTGTCAAATTCGATTCTTCATTCCTTTCCATTCATCTCTCTTATTTAAAACACGCAGATCCAACTTTAAAACCGAAAGCTTGATTGGGTTGTCCATAGTCTTTGGGGTAAAAATCCGTTATTGGCAGGTAGTTGAGACGTTTTGTTCGTACTTCCAGAATTGTTTCCGACTGAGTATTTCCATGCTAAAGTAAAAATAAAATAAGTATCAAAGTTTTCATACAAAACAATAGTCTTAACTCACTTGGCAACCATCAAAGAGCACATTCGGCCTTACAAAAGTTTCTTCGTTGCCAATTTCCAACTCATTATCACCTTGGAGCTTGATGGCATTTGCCAAATTGTTGTCCCTTGCATTAAACCAGGCCACGGTATTCGAACAAGAAAAGGTAAAGTTTTGATAGCCTTCCTGCGACAACAGTTTCAAGAATGTCAACTGAACTGTTCCAACGGTGTCGTAGGTGATCTTTGAAGCTCCTCGCATATTCGAATACCAATCCAAGTTCTCCTCTCTTCGCCATGGAATGGTGGGCATTTGAGCTGTGTGAACGTCTGCGGGGACACATGTTTCGCCGTCGGCAGTCATGTTACAGTACACGTAGATGGCATCATCAGCCATGCCGGCATTCGGGTCGATCCAATACCAGTCGTCCTTGAAGTCTGGATGACCGAAGTGGAGATCTCTGCAGGTGCGAGCTGGATTGTCTTGAGTGCCCAAGGGTTTTCGAATTCGATCCATCTCCTGGCGCATGGTATAGATAGCACTGTACATATCCTGGAACTTGGGTGGGAGATCTTCCTTTTTCGTCTTCTTTCTCTTCGATTTTCGCTTTGATTTGGAGTCTTTGGAAAGACCCATCAACTCATTGAAGTCATCATCGTCATCTAAAGCAGCGAGATCTTCGAAACTGTGAATATCTCTGCGTCGTCTTATGTCGGCTTTGGTGCTTCCATATTCGCTCATTTGGAAGAGAAGTTCGGGTGGGATGAGTGGAGCATCGGCAGGGGTTCCTGGTGGCCCGGGTGGGCCAGCTGGTCCCATGTCTCCTTTGGGACCGGTTGCACCTTCCGTGCCCTTGGGTCCGAGTTTTCCAGGTTCACCTACAGGACCTGCTGGTCCATCGTTACCCTTGAAACCTAACTGTCCCATTGGACCAGTTTCACCCTTGCGTCCTTCTGGACCCTGAGGGCCACGGAAGCCTCTATCTCCTTTTTCTCCTTGATCTCCTTTCAGGCCGACCATTCCAAGTTCTCCACGATGTCCTTTAGGTCCACGTCTACCTCTGTCACCTTTCTGACCGTCCGGGCCGGTGTTACCAATTTTTCCATTAGGACCAGAAGGTCCAACACTTCCAGCTCTTCCAGTTTCACCTGTTGCCCCAGGAGGTCCTCTCAGACCAGCTGGCCCTTGAGTTCCGGGTAAACCTTGTGGTCCAATAATTCCCATTGGGCCAGGTGGACCTATGTCACCTTTGTCGCCCTTTTCTCCCGTCGGACCTGTGCTTCCTTGAAGTCCAGCTGGACCTTCTGGACCATATTTTCCTGGTGGTCCTGTTTCTCCGACTCGTCCAGGTGGTCCAAAATCACCTGGCATACCTTGTTCTCCTGGTTTTCCATCTTCACCTTCCTTTCCGGGTTCACCCTTTATTCCAGGTAAACCCGGCTCTCCATTGTTTCCTGGATATCCTCGAGTTCCAACAGCTCCCTTACGACCTTCTGGACCTGGATTACCCTGTTTTCCCGTTGGTCCGGGTAAACCAGATTTTCCTTCTTCACCTTTTGGTCCCATTGGCCCACGTTCACCTTCTTTGCCGGGAGGTCCGATTGGTCCAGGTTGTCCTTGAGCGCCATCAACTCCCGTAAGACCAATTGGTCCGGGCGCTCCAGGCTTTCCATGTGCTCCACTCGCTCCCTTCGGTCCTCGTCGCCCTTGTTCTCCAGGTATTCCAATCGGTCCCACAGGACCCATCATTCCATCGTCACCTCTTTCACCTTTCATTCCTGGCGGTCCAGGAAGTCCTTGAAGTCCCATGTTACCTGGTGGCCCTGCTATTCCAGGTTTTCCGTCTTCACCCTTAATTCCAGCCCGTCCCATTTCACCGGTTGGTCCCTTATCTCCTGGTGTGCCTGGTGGTCCTGATTCTCCTCGCGGTCCTTGTGGTCCTGATGAACCCATTGGACCCTAATAATAATAAAACATTCATGTGTAGATCTCGTTTCATTTTCATGAAAACAATTTAAGAACTTACCGTCTCTCCTTGTGAGCCTTTAAGACCTTTCTCTCCCGGAGGTCCAAGTTCACCCTTATCACCATCCTCTCCGGGAGTTCCTGCTGGTCCTGGTGGACCTGGTAGACCACGTAATCCAGCCAATCCGTCGCGACCAACAGGTCCGATTGGTCCCTTCTCACCGACTTCTCCTTTTGCTCCTGGAGCACCCACGTTTCCTGGTGGTCCAGGTCGTCCCATCTGACCCTGTTGTCCTTCTTTTCCTGGTTCACCAGCTTGACCTTTATCACCTGGCAGTCCTGGAGCTCCGGATAAACCGATTTCACCTTTCAATCCTGGGAGACCTGGTTGTCCTTGATGTCCACGATCTCCAGGGAAGCCTGGCAGACCTGTCGGGCCTTGTGGTCCTGGGTTTCCCATTGGTCCCGCTGGACCTGGATGGCCTTCTTTTCCTGCATCTCCAGGCAGTCCCGGTTCTCCAGGAAGACCTGGTAAGCCGGGGACACCTGGCTCACCAACTTGTCCAATGTCACCAGTAGCACCTCGGGGTCCAATTACTCCTGGTTCACCAGTGGGTCCAGGTTTTCCTGGTTCTCCCTAAAAATTAAGAAGTTTTTATAAAAAATGTTTAGCCATTTGGTAAGTATTAGACTCACTGGTGATCCTCTTTCGCCAGCTGGGCCAGCAGGTCCGTTCTTTCCATCAGACCCAGGTGGTCCAGGCATCCCTATAAATCCTCTTGGTCCCTCAGTACCTTGTCGTCCCGCTTCTCCTTGAGATCCTGGTGGACCTGGTTGTCCAGTATCACCCTTTGGTCCCACAATACCGTCATTACCACGACGTCCTCTTGAGCCTCTGAATCCTCGTGGTCCTATTTCTCCGCGCTCTCCCTGAGTTCCTTGCAATCCCCTTTCACCTTTTATTCCAGCTGGACCCGTAGCTCCGGTAGCACCTTTATCACCCTTATCACCAGTTGCTCCGGGATAGCCTTGAAAGCCCTGAAGTCCTTCTTTTCCTTTATCACCAGTTGGACCAATCATTCCTGTTTCACCGCGAGGCCCTTCGAATCCTTTTGGCCCTTCTGGGCCTTCAGGTCCCGGACTACCCGGTGGTCCTGCATTTCCACGCTCTCCTTGTAGACCAGTATCTCCTTTTTCACCATCCAAGCCACGATCCCCATTGTCACCCTTGTCACCCATGGGTCCACGAGGTCCATCGTCTCCTTTGGGTCCTCGAGATCCAGGGAATCCAACTGGCCCCTGAACACCTTGCATTCCTTGATCACCTTTGCTGCCCATTGAGCCCGGAGTTCCAGCTCTTCCTGGTGCACCGTCTGCTCCAGGTAAACCGGGTAAACCTGGTTTCCCAGACGGACCAGGAATTCCTGGTGGGCCAAGATTACCTTGCTGACCGGGAGCACCTGGTGGTCCAGAGGCACCTTGTTGACCTGGTGGACCAGGTAGTCCTGCCAAACCAGGGTTCCCCTTCACACCTTGGGCACCTTCGTTACCAGGAAGACCCGGATTACCAGCTGGACCTGGAAGTCCACGAGGTCCGAGAAAACCTCGAGGTCCCTTTCAAAATAAAAATATAATAGAAATAGTAAAACAATAAATGAAGATGAATATAACTTACCAACTCTCCGGGTAGACCTGGTAGACCAGTGGGTCCTTCTTCACCAGGCTGTCCCTCCAAACCTTGCTGTCCCTTTTCTCCCGGAATTCCTGGCACACCCCGATGACCCTTATCACCAAGCAATCCTGGCGATCCCATCGGTCCGATTTCACCTTTCACTCCTGTCGGCCCAACAGCCCCTCGTTCACCATCTCGGCCAGATCTTCCTCGTCGACCTTCACGACCTTGTAACCCTGCTGGACCTCTAAGACCTCGAGTTCCAGGTTCTCCAACATCCCCTGGCTCTCCTTTTATCCCCTGAGGACCGGGTGGGCCACTTGGCCCAGGAAGTCCTGTCAATCCCATCGGTCCTTCAGGTCCTTTCATTGACATCTTGAAGTAAATTTATATTAGGGTTAATTTTTAGTAAACCTTCCTGAGACCCACCATGTGTTGTGATAGCATTTGTCTCAAAGCCTCGGCTTGGGTATCCGGTCCTTTCTCATTACTTTGACTGATCTAGAAACAAAACCTTCAATTTCCTGAAATTTTATGTGAAGTATTCAACTTACCGGAACGACAAACACATGTCCTGGGGCTCCAGGGCCTCCTGTCGTCCCCGATAGACCGTCCCTTCCTGGATCACCCTTGGGTCCTCGTTCTCCCGGTGGCCCCGGAAGTCCAGTATATCCCCTTGGTCCCGGGTAACAAGTGACAGAACTTGGTTGGTAAGGCCCCAGATTAGTTCCATTTTGTCTACGATCCGGAACTAATGTGGCTATATCAGTGCCTACTCCTGAACTCGATGGCTTGTGCTTCTTACGCCCTTTAGGTTTTCGCCTCCCACCTGGTCGGTTGCTCTCCCTACTACCACCTAAGCCAACGTTGAATGAATTCAAATCAAATTCGTTCTCATCTTGTCCAACACTGGTCTCCTGAGAATCGCTATTATTTGATCGTTCTGGAATGTAGCCATGGCCATTAAGACCACCTCCCGATAGTGATTCTTCTACGGAGGCCTCAGATTCAGTTGAGTTTGGGGCTTCAATTGAATTATCAGTTGATTCAAAGCCACCAGCTACTGAAATATTGTCATCAGGACCAGAAATTTCACCAGGATATCTTAAAGAATGGTAAGTTGAACCCGAGTCAATGCCTTCATTTTCCATCGCACCTCGTCCGACAAATGAACTAGAACCTGAACTACTGCTGCTTGTAGAAGTTCCCCCTCCTAAACCACCACCACTAAATTCATAGCCACCAGATCCACCAAAACTTCCTGAATTGCTTCCACCGATATAACTGTCAGAACCACTCGCTCCACCCCCTCCACCTGAAGCTCCACTCGATGAATAATGAAAACTAGAACTACTAGTTGGGCCACCACGAAAACTCTCAATTGGCGATCGACTAGAACTTTCGAAGTAATTCATTCCCAACCCTCCACCTCCTCCAGTTGAACTCCATGATGAACTTTCAAACCGTCGCACACCATTTTGCTCCGCATTAGAGATGGATTCTTGAGATCCCCCAACAACAACAGTCCTACTGCACGATGGAACATATTTCGAACAAATGTCATAACCAGCATCTGGATTATCAGCCACATGCATCATCTGAATGTCACCGGTAAAAAAGCCCTCATCGTCTGTCAACTGCACTCCCGTCAAAATCAAACCATTTGTCGGAATCGATGATCCCAACTGCCTGTCCAATCTTCGAGTAACTTGCTTGTTGCAGTCCAAAATCAAAGTCGCAGCATTCCCTTTGACACTGATTCCAAATCGATGCCATTTATTGTCATTGATGCCAATGCCAAAGTTAATGTCATTTCGTTGATAATTCGGTCCATCAACTTGTTGATAGATCATTCCGATTTCTCGACCAATTGTAACCGAAAGGACATCTTCACTTTCCTCGGAGTAGATAGTGAAGACGGGTACTTTGACTTGACTTCGATTGCTTGGTTTGAGAGCTATTAGGATGGAAAAATCTTCGGGGAAGCCATTGGGGAAGGCTTTTGATGTTTGTATGGTCAAGATTGCTTCTTTGGTTAACGCAAAAGCCGGCGATGGATATGAAGCTTGGTAGATGTTGCGTTCGCTGCCACAAAATCCTTTGGCTTGTTTAATGCCAACCGGGACATCTGATATTCCGAATTCCTTGATAAGATCAACCAAGCCGTCTGTAACAGAAGTAATGATACTCGTAATGTCAGATAAAGTTCCTTAAATCTTGAGTCTTCATTTTTGTTGCACAATTTTCAAAAATTTCTTGCTTCAGACAGTAGATAAGTATAAAGTCAGTGTAACTAATAAATCCTGGTCAAAAGAATCAATTACTATTAGTACCGGCACTTCTTTGACTTGTAGTCAACCTTATCTTCCAAACCATTGACCCAGTTTGAAACTCATATTTTCATATAAAAACAGCGAGGATAGTCAGCCTTTACATTAAACCACTTGTCTGTTTAATCAATTAAAAAGATTCTGTGTTTATTTTTTGCCTTTCTTCTTCTTATTTGAATTAATAATTTTATTTCTCTGTTTTGAGCGTTTGACCTTAATGATTGTTGCGGCATGCAATTGGACTCTAGTGATTCAATTGAGAGTGTCAACTTAATGAATTGATTTATTGAGCTTGACAGCAGCTGCAAAATGCAGTGGTGTTGTTGCAAATTTTAAATATAGAGAGTGTTGGCAAAACATACTCTTAACTCATTTTATTGTGTCGTCCAGGCACACCCCAATATCATGCCTTTAATTTACCAACAACAAAAATAATGCTGCGGAAGAATTTATGTAATGTAATATACTGAGTATGTACATTGTACAGTACATGCAATGGCAATTAAGGACACAGATCTGTGTCAATATGCCGTACTTAAATGGCATTGTTCCCTTTGTGTACAACATACAATGTATTCTTTTTCAAATATAAAAAAAACTGTTTTAAATTTGGTCAAAAATCAAACACAAAATTTTTTACGTAATAATGATGTTATGTGTTCCAAAAGTACTTAAGTATAATTTGAGCCATTTAATGAACTTCTAGGTATGTATGAACTTTTTGCATTTGTTAAGTTCTGACCCAATTATATTAAAGTTGCAAATTGGAAAAGGTCACTTGAAAATACAACATTTAACTAACTTCTTATATATCCTACGGTTTTTTTATAATTAAAGATGAAAAAATTAAATTTAAGATTACATTGAAAACAAAATCTTACATACATACATATGTATAAATGTAAGCACTGTTTTTGTATTTTTAATGTAATTTGAGAAACACTAAAAAGTAACTCAACTAAATATTTCAAAATACTTTACTTGACTCCTGGCTCTAGAATTCAACTTTTAACTATGTTAAAAGCATACACGAGGGCGTATACGTACTTTTTAATTAATAGCTTTTCAATGTATAATAATTGAGAAGTGGGTGGGGCTAGATTAATCTAAAAATGGATATAAATTTGTACAAAGAAGAACTTTGTTTTTCAATTAGGGCAGTTACCATTTAAATAACGTCTCATTAAAGAGAAAAAGTGGATCAAATGTACAACTTTTCCAGGAGGAAAAAATATCGAAGGAAACTTATGTAAACGCATCCCATCTTGACTCTTGACGCATTTGTTTAAATCATTTCAAATTGGATTTCGATAGACTTTTAGATGACAGTATTCTCCTGATGGAAATGTTTTGTTTTTATTTTCTGTCTAATCTATCTCAAAATAGATAGAAAATAAAAATAAAATGATAAAATTACTCTAGTCATCTAGAGATATTTTGTGATCAAGGTAAGTTTAAACTCTGACACCATTAATTTGCTACTTTTTAAATTGTTTCCTTAAGATGAGTCATTAATAACCTAGGGACTATACCTACTTTGTAATACTCAACTGACTAAAATATCATCCTTACAAAAATTCAATAAAAAATCTTTGAATTAACAAGAATTTAAAAAATAAAAGATATTCCTAAGGTCCTTAGTATTTATTGTTTCAATCATTTAACTAAAATGTTCTTTAAAAAAAAGAATAATAAATTAGTTCATGACGTCCTTAGGCAATAATTTTTTTTATTGAAAATTTCCCTACAAGGAAGTCATATAATAAAAATCAATAACCTTCCATCTCTCTGTCATCACTATCTTTAAAAGAAACACCGCCTTGTCTGCATATCTGCAAATTGTCATTTCCAATCAATTTTCAATGCAGCAGCAATAAAAATTATTTTTCAAATTAACTTAAAGTTCAGCAAGAACCATTAAATCTTGATACTTTACTTACATATATTATGTATGTCAATTTTTATTTTGTGCAATCAAAAATAAACCTCAACTAGTACTTACTATCTCCGTCATTTCTGTCGTTGGCATTGGCGTTGGCATCGATATCGGCGGCGACGGCTGATGCATCCACATAACCAAAAGTCGAACTCCATGTGATATTAAAGATGACGATGATGATGAGTACGGTGCTGAATTTGACCCATTGTTGAGGCAATAAAAGATGACTATGATGTCGTTTGGCAAGCGATGATTTATTATACACAGTGACGGCAGTAAAAAGTGAACAACTTAAACTTTGATCATTTCGATTGTTATTTCTCCGTTTAAGAGGAATTTTTAGCATAACTTTGTTCACCATTACACAATTCGATTATTTCGTGCATTGAAAATGATTTGTTAAATAATTTTAATTTTCTTATATATCACTTTTGTTAAAATGCAAAAAAAAAAAAATAAAAACTTCACTAAAATTTATCGATTATTATTTCTGAGTTCGATTTTTATATCCATTTTGATGAAATCTAAAAAGAAATTGATTATTAAAAAAAAAAATTCACTCGATGAACATTTGACAGATTTAACATGAAATATTTAATTTAACCCAATCACTAAGCTGGTCGTCACATGAATGAAAATTATTTGAAACACAAGGCACAACTTTATATTAGGCAATAAAATGGTGATAACATTATGGCCTCCAAGAGGAAGCAATTATATGGATTCTTATCATAAATCGAATTGAAGAGAATAGTTATTCTTGTCTTCTTGGTTTTTATTGGGAATTTATTTAAAATTTGATAGTTTTTGTTTTTCAATACAATTTTAAGGGAATATTTTTTCTTTTTAACTTAATTATTACTTTTTTTTTTTTAAATGCAACATCTGTGGTTTGAAATTGAGTTTTGTGATTGCAAAAGTGGAGTAATTTAGTTCTTGAGATCTTAGAGATAGTTTTATTAAGAGAGCTCTGATTTTAACTATGACATTTAGAGAAGGAGGCATCATTCAGTTTGAATTAAATTGAACAGTTCGACGGAGTGAGATCTTAAAAAAATTGAAATCAAAATATTATTGTTGCTAAAAGTTAGACTCGTTTCCGATCTACTTGAACTCATTTCAAATAATTTATCTAACAAATTAATGTCAATTGGTAGTAAAAATTAAAACCTGTTGAAAATCATATGGCATCGAAAAGCCTCTCGACACGGACAAATTTTATTTGACTTAAGAAGCCTACACCTTAGGGTTTTGGAAACATTCTTCCTCTTTTTTTCCTTTTTTATGGAATTTAAAATTTATAAGCTGTATACTTTGTTTTTCTTCTTAAATGAAATTAATTCTAAAATAAATTTTGGAAAAATAAAATGTACAACAGAACCCATTTTGGAATAGAAACCAAGTAATGAGCATTACACATTATGTAGACAAACTAAGTTTTTGACTTTTTGGGTGAATTTGGACGTTTCATTTTTTTTTAATTAAAATTTCACTTTTGGCGACAAAAGAAAAAGACACTTTCTTTGTCCTCATTTAAATGTCTTCAAAAAATCTCTCAAATTTATAATCACTTAAGGAACATATACGTGAATGTCTTTCAAATCAGAATCCACAATGTGTATTGTGGGACCGTTAAACAAGTACATTATAAATGATAACCCCATTTTATTGCTTAATTATCTCTCATCTTTTCTTCAGCGAGAGGTCAGTTTTGTAAAATATGGTCTATCATTTTTTCAGATTGATCTTTTCTTAGACCGTATCTTCCCGAACAAAAAAAATCTTATCTCTTTCTTCACACATTTTAGGACACATTATTAACTTACGCAATAACACGAGACACGATTCGGATTCGGGTTCGGTACTTTTTAGTTTGAGCAAAAAAAAAGAAGCGTCTTGAATCCACGACCGATGAAATGAAACTGATCGAGAAGCCGGCTTGAATTTGATCAAGAAGTGGAAGTTTCTTGAAGATGTCACATTTTTATATTCAATCTTATTTTTTCGAATTTGAATAAAGTATCTGTTGAAGAGATACAGATTCTTTTTGTGTCATGAGATATTTTTCATATTTTTTTTTTCTTGGAAATGTAATTAAGTTCTCGCTTGATAGGGAAATGCTTGTTGGAGATTTTTGTAGGTTGTCGTTTATAGTGAATGAATGTGAAAAAATAATGAATTGAGTTCTTCAATTATCAAAAAAGGGTCAGTGACGTGTAAACAGTCGACCTTAAAGTTTTGTGAATTGGATACTTTAATGACAGAAATGTTTGTAAAGTTGGTAATTACAATATTTTTATTCATTCTGAAAGTAATCACAAGAAATTGAAATGTCTTTGTTTTGGTTCATCCTTCCCTATATATGATTTTTAGGAGCATCTTCTTCTCCTGATGCATTGTGGAATTTCATAGCAATGGGCTTTACAAGGAGCTGAATACCGGCATGGAGGATTTTTCTGACTTTGTCCTTAAATTATGTAGATCTTATTTAAAAATTATAATAAGAAAGTAAAAAAAAGTTCTACTTGAAAAGCAACAATTTGGTGCTGGCATACAGCAGTCATTTATTCCAGATGGTTCAGACAATGTCAATGGAAGGTAAGGATCACAGGAATTGTTGGGACGATGATGAGGTTCCGATGGCACACAACAAGGGTAAGGTACCGATGAGCATGGTCCACATAAGCAACCACAAGTTTTGCACATCTTTGAAATATTCGAAAAATGTCTTTAAGACGCAAGGCTATTGAAATAATGGTAAACACACTAAACACTGCAAGAAATTACCTTGACAGGAATTTTTTCAGTTTTTTTTTTTGGGACAAAATTTAGTATTTTAATATTTTTTTAAACGTCACGTTTTCTTGTGTTCGATTCAATGATTTTTTTTTATATGTAAAATGTAAGTGAAACAATGAAGAGTAATTTATTTTAATAAAGTCTGAAATCGCCCTGGATGATCCCAAAGTGGCTTTGTCCTAAATCATGCTATGCTATGCCACGTCTTAAAAACAGGATCAGTTTAAATTATTCATATGAAGCTTTGAGATGACCCTAGGACGATTTTAGAGCTCAACAAATAAACCTTATTTACATATATTATAGTTGATTAATATCTACAATTTCCCCAAGTAAAATAGGTTATATTTCATTTTCCAAAAAAACTAGGGATCCTTACTAAAACTCCAATAATGTAACCCAAGGTGAAGAAAAGTTACAAAAAAATTCCTTAAATCGCGTACAAAATAATGTACTACGATTTAGTAGAATACATCATTACCTACAAAAAGTATTGCGACAGCATATGTATCTCTAACTACTATTGTAGTTTTGTCGCAGTAAGTGATCTTATATCTATACTATACTAGCTAATTCCCACCCGCTTCGCTGTGTGCATTTATGATGAAAAAATGTAACCCTTGTAAAAATAATTTAAAATTGGATGGAATGTGATAAACACCATGGTGATAATAAAACTCAGATAATTCAAATTTCAATGTTAATTTTTCCGCTTTAATTGGAAGATCAGTTGAAATAATTGTAGCCCATGGGATAAGGTCCTTTTCTCCTTTGAATTTTCCATTGATAATCGTCTCCATAATTATATTGTTTTCATCAGTCATGTCCTTCAATCATGAACCATTGCACAATTTTGTATAATTCAGATTTCAGATATTTTTTGCTTTTATCATTTGCGTATGTTGTGTGCGATATACGACTGTAATAATACACAAAAATCAACCATTTGCAGAAAAATCAACACATTTGATCAATAGAAAATGACACCTGTATAATTGAACACAGTCTAAGTCAGCGTATAACGACATCCATCAGATTTTGGCATTCAAGGTACCCCAACGCTATCTATTATTTTTATCTTTCTAATTTCTTCACACAAAATAACATGCAAAACACTTCTATATTCCAAAAAATCATTAATTTTAATAATTTCACCACTTTTTGGAAATGTTTTCTTTTATAAAAACCTTCTCCTGGCTTATAGGAAACCGTTTGTACTGAAAAATATAATTGTTGCTATTTCCATTTTCCATTCAAATTTAATTGGTCACCGTTTAAATTCTTACAGCTTTATATATGTATGTATAAACGCAACACAAACTTATATGAAATTATAATAACAAAATGTCATTCAAATTTTTGTCTATAATTGAAATTAAGAAATTAAAAACAATAAAAATGTCTTTCCAGTTTTCTTCCATTTTAATATTATAATGATTTACATATGTAAATCTAATCTGAGAAGGAGAAAAGCATACAAAAAATTATTAAACCAATGGGATGGAGAATTTAAAATTAATGTAAATTTTCAAAAGATATGAAAAAAATAGAAATTGACGGTTCGGATCTCATCAGCGACAATATAGGAGGGCACATTACCGTAGATCTGGAAGTTTTCGGACGAATCTCAAATTATCATGCGAATCCTTTTCGCTTTCAATTCCATTTTGTTGTATTATTGTTTATTTACATAAATGTAAGAATAAGATACAGCTGATTTTGTAATGCCATTTAAATGGAATAGATTTTCCATTTTGGTATACTTTTTTGACATAAGAACTGAATGACCATAATTTATAGCAAAATGTTTTATAAATTCGAACTAATGCAACGTTACATAGAGCCTACATAAATCCTTATGCGCTGCATATTGAGACTGTTAGACTGCCATAAATATTTCAGGCGAGAAAAACATACATACATATGTATATGGATTTTCATTTTGTAAGGAATTGTTTACGAACATTATTTTTTATATACCGATAATTCTTTACAAAATGCCAAAACCAATTGGAATCAATACATAAAATCGCGCGTTAGGTGGCCACACACACATTCTTAAACAACGAAATCGTTCCAAAGTTTTCCTAAATACATTTGAAAAGAAAAAATGAATACACAACAGTGTATTAAAACAGTCACTTTTTTGTATTATAACTCAAAATCACTTCACGTTTAAAAATTTAAATTGAAAACAAATTTCAAAATAAAATAAAATATTTTAAGTTTAAAAAAAAAACTAAGTTTAAAGTTAAATTAAATTAAGTAAATAAATAAACACAAATTTGGACATCTTTACTATACATATGGAACTGTCGATTCCGAAAAATACTTGCACATCCTCGAAAACGCTTTAATACTATAATTCGAGCAAGTACGATAAAAATAATGGAAATTTAGAGAATCGTGTATAAAGATCTAGTGGAAACAATGCCAAAACTGTTAAAATATGTACCTTTGTTCTTTATGTTGCAAAATTCCGTTTTTATGAATCGATTTAAATTTTTGTTATTTGTAAGGAATGGTTTGTTCGAATGTAACTTTTTTTCATATAGAAACCATCTACTGATGATTCTCTTCCAAAGGCAAAAAACCAAATTGAAATCGGTACATAAATGCGCGAGTTAGGCGGCCACACACACATTTTTGAAACTCATTTTTATATATATAGAAGATATATAGATTAAAGATTAATATTGACTATATTATATTTACTTCCCCGATTTGAAAAATTCTTTCTTCGTTGGGAAGCTACACTATTCCCAGTTGTTAGACTATTTGACTCAACTTAAAAACTACCATTAGTATGGTGTGCTTTTCTATTAGCAAAATGTTCACCCGTGCAATGCTGGGACGAGACGCTAGTTATTTATAAAAATATGTATACATTTACGTGGCATTAACACTACATTTTAACTTTAGCAAAAAACCACTTGAAACTTTTAATAGCAAAATTTTTGTTTTTAAATTTACATATGTATTATTGTCAATAAATATTTGTTTTAAATTTAATTCACATACATTTTTTTAGAAAAAAAATAACAATAAAAAAGTATAGTTTAGACCGAAAATTAAAAAAAAATTCTAATTTAACTTTTAGAATAACAGAATGTGCTCACCAGGACCTTGTGGATCTTCAAATTTATGGGGAGAGTGTGGGCCTTGTGCTCCTTGTGGTACATGTGATCCATGTGGAACTTGTGGACCTTGTGGACCCTCTGAACCCTGCAACCCATGTTGTCCATTTATTATTTGTGGACCAAATGAACCTCCAAATCCGTGTGGACCTAAAAAATGCTTTACCAAACCCAGTTGCTACAATCTACCCCGATGTGGTCTTCCAAATTATCCACAATGTGAAGTTCCAGTTCCATTGCCAGCTGGCGCTGACAACTGCTGTGTAAGTCCACCATTAATGGAAGGTGGTATACCAGATCCAAGAATTTGGAATAATTGTTATCCACCAAGTTGTTATCCATGCTACTTATAAATCCAAATCAAAGACCGTCCACATACATACATACATATGATTCGGAAAATGTATTTTTGGAAATTTAATAATTAAATAAAATTGCACATTTTGAACCACGTTTTATTTAAACTTGAAGTTTTAGAAGAAATATTAGAAACATAGAGTAACTAAATATATGATGATGCAAGCTAACGGAAATTGTCATTTAACGCATGAAGTTATCCCAACAGAGGTTGAATCTATGCTTTCTTGGAATTACTTCTTTTGCCCTTAATACGTTTCGTCTAATCTCAAAAACTTACTAGACAGAATGTTGAAACATCAAAAATATTAAACGTTTATTTACTTTATATTAAAATTTGTCACGATTTACAATAAGGATTATGACTTCTGAGACACCTTGCATGTTGTCAACTACGTCAAATATTCTTTTTTTTATAATTTGTTTCTCATCTGTATTTATTTTTTGATATTTCAAGCACTTCTTCAAAAGTGAAGATTACAGCAATTTCGAGGGGAACTGTTCGGTAAATAAGGCCAATATCTCGACGGTATATCAACACATATTTGACATGGAGTTTGATCTTGGATACCATTTCTTCTATAACAATCCCAGGTGCTGTACATGTTGCCAGCTTTAATTTTTCTTTGAATTCTTCCAGTGTACTAAAAGTATTCCATTCTTAGTAAATACATACACATAAACATACCTTACGAATAACTATACATGTAATACATATGTATGTATGTTTGTAAATATACACATGTAAATTTGTTTACCTGACTGGATGTAGAATAAGATTCATATGAATTTATTGAGTCCCATGTAGTATAGTTACAGTTCCAACCCATATCTCGCATATCGCACTATAATTTCTTCAAAAATTTAGTTTTTTTAATTTTAATTTTTTGATTTAAGAAAAAATTACTTTTTCAAAATATACGTATTTATAAAAGACATTTTTTATCAAATATAATTATTTTACCTACTGTTCATACAAATAAAAAAAACAGTCCAGTAGGTAACCTTGAGGAAGTCAATCATTTAAGCAAGTGACCAATACCAACATTTAAAGAATATTCAAAAAGGGATTTTTGATTTGTCTATTATTATTAGTGTGTTCCTATCCAAATATCATATATTCGTCCAATTATAATACCGAAATTGGTTTTGAAAAACAGTATTCACATTGGGTTCCTTTGATGCGGCGAACTTTGACGTTTCTTTTATCATTCAATTCAATTAACAACAACACTTAACATGAGGTTTAACTGTAGCTTTCTTAAGCTTGGCACATTTTTTTGACCAGTTTAGCGACTGTCAAAAAAAAAAAAACAATATGTATATCCTCCCCTTGGACAATCTTCTTGATTTATGTCGTTTTCAATTGGCAATCCGGAATGGGAAGTAAAAGCAGAATCCCAATTGAACACTTTTTGTGAATTCTGAAAAATTTGAAGTTTGGTGTGACTGTATTGGTAGTTTTGCAATCTTGGCTATTCGGAAAAATCCTGCAATAGAAAATTAACTGCATCACTTGCATCATCATCACTTGATGAAGAAAATGAAGAAGACGACTCCAACAATGTTTCTAACAAATTAGGAACAATTGCTAAGATATTGTGCAAGTTCACAAACGTCAAATTTTGCTGCAGTGATTCGGCATCACTGCTTTTTTGCTGATGCAGCTGTTGCTGATGCGATGCCAACTAATCACGCTGTCGTAGTGATGCTTTTTTGTTTAGTTTTTGCGCATCAGTTTATGCAAGTTTGCAATAATGAACAGTTGACGAGAAAAATGATGCCAGGATCTGCGTTTGTGAACGTTTGACTTTGAACATTTGGGCATCATTACTGCAGTGATGCGTTTGTGAACTTACACATTGTCATTATTATTATCCATTTTTTATAGTTTAATTTTAATTTCAAGCAATCACTTCACAGTTCGCACAATTTGTTAATTCAAAAGTATGACATTTGTCAAGTGTGGCATTTAAAATCTTTGAATGTGTGAGTGATTCTGTTTTTGCTTCTGACTTCAAATCCAGAAGAGAAATCTCTTCTTTTTCAGATTTAGAACTGTCACTTTTGACCAATTGAACGCTTTGAGAATGCTTTTTTCTGATTCCAGATTACCAATTGAAAACGATATTAAGCTCTTGTCACTTGTGTACAGTTAACGGAACCTTTTGGAAAGTTAATCGTAGAAATAAAGGAATTCAAAATCACCTAGCCAGTTTACACACTTTCTACTTAATAAAAAATGTGTTATTTAATTATAAAATAGTAATCACAAAAATTATAATCATTCGAAAAATTTATTTCGGCTAAGAAACAAATAGAAAGAAAAAAAAGGTAAAACTTCTTTCTTTTAAAAATTCTGTGAAATCTTCATTGAATTTCCTACATTAACAACTTCTTTTAGCTAAATTCCCAGTGAAACAAAAAAAAAGTAACTGTTGGCCAAGAAAACAAAAAGAAAAAAAACTCACAAAATGTGTGATCCTTGCTATGGGCCGTGTGCTGACACATGTGGTCCCTATGGACCGAGCTCCGATGAATGCCACAGCCGTGAACTGAGAGCTGGTATAATGTACACCAACTGCGAATGTTGGAAACGAAATGGACTGCAAGACCAGTGTCCGCGATCGTTGTGTCAGGGACAATGTTGTGCCACGGGTCAGTCAGCCCCAAGTTGTTGTCCTTCAGCGTATCCCTTGAAATTTGCTTATATGACAATGGGAGTGGACAATAAGCGAATGAAGTGCTATGCGACAGCAGCTTGTTGTCCAAAACAACCTTGCTGGGATCCAAAATATTGTTGATTGCTCCATAAAAAAAATAGCATACGAAAAGGCCGAAAATCATAAAAATTTGTCGGATAAGGATCGTGCACTGAACCTACTTGGACCTTGCAAGGCTAGCCTTGCCAAAATATGGATTCTCATTTGGTTATTAGTGATAAATGAAGTTGCTTATCTTGATTTTTATTAAAGCTCATAGAACCATCAATTGTTTTTCTATTATTATTCTCTTTTGACGTTGAATCATGTTCAGTTTAGGAAACCTCACTTTCACTTTCGTCAAGTGAAACGTTTGTCTGGAAACGTCACTAGAAGAATGCATGTAGCATGTTGGATGCAACTGCACTAACAAAAGAGTATGACATTTCATTGATTACGTAAAACGTCACTCATCAATGTTAAGGTCAGAACAATAGCATCTTTCCAACCCTCGGAAGAAAAGGAAATAAAACAAAAATAACTCAAGTTTTGTTATTGTTTATTAAAATTTTGAAACTGTCATTTTAGACCTTCATCAAGCCATAAAGGGGGCACCAGGTAAACAAGGTCCACATGGGCCACACGGTCCAACAGGGCCACAAGGTCCACATTTATTCATTACCGGCCCACTTGGCATAGGAAGTCCGCAAGGGCCACAAGGACTAGGTCCACATGGTCCACAAGGTCCACACGGCGGACAGGGTCGAACTGATGGAGGACATGGTCCACATGGTCCACACGGTCCACATGGCTCACAAACTGGATACCGTCCATTAGTAAAACAAGGCAACGGCCCACAATTACTTGCTATTGGATTTGGTGGACACGGTTGACTTGGCTTATAACGAATAGGTCCATTTTGATAGCAACAATATTCACGAGGCGGAGGAATATCAATGACTTGAGGTTTCGGCTGACAGAGAAAAGTCTGACAAACCTCACGTGGTTCACAGATTCTCTTCGGATAGCAAACAACATATGGGTCGGGAACCATTGATGGATAATAGATGACTCTTGGTTCTCGAATCATTTGAGAGACCCAAGTCAGCTTGGGGACTTTTATCACTCGTGTGACATCAACAACCTTAGGAATTGTGATCTGACGACAACGATTAACAACCATTGGTTCGGGGACAATTTTCTGATTGAAGACGACTTTTTTCTTGCAAATTAGACGTGGAGGCTGTTGGATTGTCACACATTTTGGTAGTGGTGGTGGAGGTCTGGGAGCACATTGAGGAAGGGCCTCGAGTTCAGCTCCCGAATAGCATTGGGGAGAAGACTGTATATTTTTTTTAGGAATGAAAAGAAAATCAATACGGATTCTTGGAATTCGATTTTTAAAACTCACATCATATGGTCCTGAGCAAGGGTCACAGGGAGCACAGCATGGAATACCTGGTTCGCACATTTTTATTTATTATTTTAAATGTGAATGAAAAATATTTGAAGCTTTTGATTTTTTTTTAAGTTTTAAACAAAAAATTTGCGATGCTACATAAAAGCCGAACAAAAATATAATAAACTTTAAATTCCGTAATTTTTGAGAAGTTTTTTTTTATTTTTTATAGGTTTCTAGATAATTTAAATTGAAAGTGATACAAGTAAAATGTGAACGAGTGGTGCCAGTAGGTTTTTTCTTTAAAGCCAATTGGCTGAGTCCAAGTTGAACTAACGAGCATCAGAAAATCATTTTTTCTCCGTCACTCTTTACTTTAACACACGTGGGTTATTTTTAGTTTTTGACACCTATTAGTTTGACATCTATCAAAGCGTGCGGTTATGTGTGTACTGTACCATTTGTGTTGGGCGCCATCTAACTAATGAAAAATGTTTTTTATCATAAATTTCTTTTTCAAGATGTTTTTACAAAATTATTAATGGAACTTGGAGACAACTTGGTTTGTAGATTTAAAACCGAATACAAATCAAAATCATTATAGCCAATTTTTTGTCTTACTTTTTTACTAATAAAATAAAGAAACAAATCAATTAAAAATTCTTTGATACTAGTTTCAAACTTTTTACATTTTATCTAAATTTTAGTAACGAAAAATCTATAGTAAAAAAAACAGGAAAAATGTCAAATCCTTTCGCCCTTAAATCCTTTGGTTCCTGTTGCCAGCAATGTGATCCTTGTTGCATGCCTTATGGGGTAAGTGTCATGTGGTAGAAAGTCCAAGAATTTTGTATTTATGTATTTGAAAAAATTGGAAAGCAAACATTCGAGTGTTATTTTGGATCAGAAGTGGAAGCTATACCACAAATTATTTCATCAGAGAAACAATCAATGTCTTCTGAAAATGTACCAATTTTTAAAAAGAAATCTGATAAGAAAAATAAAACCAAACCTTTGAAGACCATGGAGTCTAAAATAATTAGGAATACTATAAATATGGTAAGGAAATCATTTATTCGGAAATTCGGATGTTTGCTTTCCAAAACGTCATGATAATGCATTAATCATAGAAACCTTTATTTTATTGACAGCCACGAACTCATATAACTAGAAAGGTAAAATCTGATGTGCTGTATAGTTCTTGGGAGTGCTGCAAACGAAATGGTATCCAAGATGAAACACCGCAATGGCTTGTTCTTGGAAGACCGTATCGTCGACCTGGTCCTAGTTATCGCTGTCGAGTTGCTTACTATCCCGCTAACGATTGTCATCAATGTCGTTAAGGTAAGAAGATTTAAAAGGACAAAGCAGGATAAATTAATTTAAGAAGTTTTTGCAGAATATTAACGAAAGGAGAACGAAATTAACCATAAAAGTCACAAATATTCGGTATTTTTGACGGCAACATTTTTTGATTTCTTTGCAAAGTAAAATTTCGACAATATTTTCACTATCCTAATTATTAAAACAAAAGTTAAACTACATCAACCTAGAAAAATCTTTCAAAATTTTCGTTATTTGGAAAACAAATTTCGATCTTGAAAGTTCAAAATTCTTAAATTTTGGTAATATTTAAACAAAAACAATGTTTTTCTAAATACATACTAATTTTTTTTTTGTTTTTTAAAGGTTCAAACAAAATTAAAAAAAAAACTCCCATAATTCCAAAATGTGCGATCCATGGTATTCTCTGTGTGGCTCCAGGGGAACATGTGGTCCATACGGACCTTATGGAACTTGTGGAACGTATGGAGTTCTCTCGTGTGGACCATATCCGCCATGTACTCCAAATCAACCATATGCCTGTGGACCCTGCGGACTACCAATAGCTTCTGGACCTCGAATGCCAAACGGATCAGGTGTACCATGTGGAGCACTTTATGGCTGTGGACCTTGTGCTCCATATGGTCCAGCTGGCCCATGTCGACCCTGTGGCCCGTGTGGACCATTCGAACCATTGGCACCGTGTCAGTCTTATTGTACATATGGACCGTGTTCAGGACCTCAGTATAGAACGTGTTGAATGTAAGCGAAGAAAAAAAAAAAGTAATGAAGTACGGGATTTCTCAAAATGAATAAAAGTGGAAGTTTTTTTGAAAACACCAACTCATTGTGTTTTGTTTTATTTTGAAACAATAGACTAAAAAAGATTTCAACTGCAAAAATTCGATTTGCTTTAATATTCTCTTTAAAATTAGAAAGTTCACAACTGTTAAGATATCAATATACGTATAGCGGTCAACTCCCAAAACATCAAAAATATGATTCACTTTATATTTTAACAATATTTTACTTTTATTTCCCATAACTTTAAATTTTACAGAACAGCTTCAACGTATTTTTCAAAATCTCCAAAAATACAATTTTCCTACATGTAGCCTAGAAATGAAAAAAATTATCTTTAAGAAGTATTCTTTCGTATGCTAAGTGTTTGCCTAAACTTACATTGAAAGTTAGATTGATTTCCAATATTATAGGGCTGAGAATTTGACATAAAGTTTCCAGGTTCTGGAGTAAATGGGAACGCTGACGTTCGAACTCCTGTGGGCATCTGGTTTGGCATTTGAACTGGCATCTGAGTTGACATTTTTAGATGATTATTCTGATGATAACCATTCATTGGCATAAAGTTGTAATCCGAAAATGCCGACGATTGTTGACCAAGACTGCTGTCAAAGTTGTTATAGCCTTGATTGGGAAGACCCATCATTGCCATAGAATTGAAGTCTCCAGGATAAGATGCTGAAGGAGAGAAGCCTTGGAAAGGTTGTTGTTGCTGTTGTTTTTGTTGTTGAAAGCCTTCACCAGATTGTCCCTGATGATGACAAATCGTCCGAGGACATGTGTCTTGAAGTCCGTTTCGTCGAGAACAATCACAATTTGTATAAATTCGTCCTGCTCGAAGCTCGTATTTGTTGGAATTATTATTATTATTGTTGTTGTTGATTGTCTGAAAAAGAAGACAACGACAAGATTTTGAAGACGTCAGACTAGAAGTGTTCTTCTAAAGCTTTTCAAGGTAAATAGTAAGTCGGTTACCTTGATAAGCTTTAGAAAAGAATGTGGTCACGTTGTTTTTGATTTGATGACGAATTTGATGATGGATAATAAAATCGATAGGGTTGAATTGGTTGGGTCATTTCTGGAGCAAATCTCTGATGGGTTTCCATATTTTCCATTGGCATAAAGTTTGGATTGTAAGAATTCGAAGAACAAAAAGAACCACATTTCTCGCAGGCTCCCTGGGAACTCCATTTCATATTTGCGAGTCTAGGATCAACCATTTCGGAATTTTGAAAATTCTTTTCAGCCATTGGCCTTAGCTGAATTGGTTGATATTGGTAACTTGGTATCATCGGTTGTTGGTAATAGTTTGTCAAAGGCTCCCGTCCGTAGATTTGATTCACGGTTTGGGGATTTGAGGACGAGTCAGGGTAATAATATTCCTGTTGGGGGAGTGTTGGTGCTACCATCCCTGGGCCATATGATCCCGAATAGTACGGAGGAAAAGTGTGGAAACTTTCAGGAAACTGAGGAGATTTACTTGGTGGATGATACACAGGAGGATTATTTGACTTCGTATATCGTGGAATATAAGTTGATGACGAACGAATCGGTTTAATTTGTGGAGATTTTGAAACTCCATTGTCCAAAGACGATGATTGCTTTAAGGGGAATGAGAAAGTGTAGAGAATAGGTGGAACATCTTTCTTACCTCATATGATCCAGGGACGCCACCACTGCTGCTGGCATCAAACTCGGCTCCATATGGAATTGGCATATCGCACATTTTTTTATGTTTTAAGATTTTCTTAAGGGAGATTTTTTTAAGTTTTTTGTTTGAATTTTGTGTTTACTGAAAATTTTGCGATATTTTCATAAGCTTGCGAAAATTCAAATGAGTTTTATCATTTTTTTTTTTTTTTGATATTAATTTTAAACAATTTATTCTATTTTAGTTTTACTTGAGTGTTTTTTTGTATACAGTTTTTGATCGCTCATTGCTCCAGAAAATACCATTAAAATAATGTCACAACAACGACTCCGAGAAAATTTTCTATGAAAACAATAAAAGTGCGTATAAGCCCTGGTGCTCCACTTTTAACTAACTTGTAACTTATCTTCATAAGAAGTTAATTTGAGTATTGTTTTTGATTTTAGATATTCTATTTTTAAATACATTTTCCAAACAAATGAAGTCATGGAGTTATTGCGAAAGAAATATTTGTATACTCGTACCTTGGAAGAAATATTTACATTATATTTGGTATGTAAATAGGCACTCATCTAGTGCCTATGTTATGTGGTCACCCGTCTAGAGGCTTAAGTGTAAAAAAATCTGAGCCTGTGATCTGTGCTCAGAATAAAAATCCTTTCATTACAAGTAAAACAAAAAGACCCATCCATTAAATCGGAATGGGTATAAAATTCAATCAAAATACAGTAAAATATTCCACCGCCTTCATACATATTGCTGGCCAAAGGTGTGCAAATGCAAATAAAAATTGTAAAACTCAGCCAGGATTTCATTAATTTTTTCTTGTTTTTCTTTTTTTTTATATTGTGGGTACTTTCCATTTGCTTCAATGTTTACCAAGGAATTGTTTTATATCGAGTTATTTTTTTTTTCTTTCCTAGAAATTTTCCTTTAGTCCTTTTTCCAGAACAAAGAGAAAAAAACCTCCAGAACAAAAAAAACACGATAAACTTGAAAATCAGAGTAAATTTCCACAACGATTACACCGTAAGAATGCAGAATCACATCACGCAAAAATGTGGAAATCAAAATCAAATAGTAAGTAAGAAGCGAATCAAAAAAAAAAACCAAACCCAGAAACACACTCCGAGCCAATTGATTGAGTTTTTAATGGAAAATTAAATAAAGCTTTACGAAACTTTCAACAAACGTGACAGCTGTCATTAGGTTGCGAATTGAAGAGAAATCCTTGAAATTCAACATGTTTTTCTTCTTAACTAGAACTGTCAAATTTGTCTTATTTTCAGTCCAAAAAAAAAACTATTTTGGGTTGAAAATGTCAAATAAGATTCTACATGCTTTTTATTTCACTGTAAAAACATCGTAGTACAGATTTAATGAAGTGTTAAATTTTAGCTTTTATAAATAAAAAAATATTAATGTGATACAAATCAATATGCCTTGAATGTATAGCAATCATATTGGAAGAGATTTGTGTGTGTTTCTACTTTTTATATTTTTTTTTGTGTACATGCATACTGTTCCGCAGGACTAAAACATTTCGTGACGTTGCAAAAATTAAGAGTGGCAGGATTCAATTTTTTTTTCCGTTCGGATGCCTTGTCGTTCATGTTCCTTCTTCATTTTTTTTAAACCACTCGCTTTACATTTTTGTTTTTGTTCAACTTCAGAACGCGGGTATTTTTTCCGTTTTTTTTTTTCTCCTTCGAATTATGTACGACTAGGTACATACATATGTACATATACATAAGAGAATAAAGGGATTCATCATTGTTGCCTCATTAAGGCGATTTTCACTATTTGTTTTGCAATTTTTAAGGATTTTGGGATTTTTTTCTTCACCACACCAACAGTAGGTAAAAGAAAAGAAGAATGAAAAAAAAAATGATACAAAAACAAACATTTTGACAGATGATAAACGTCAAACAAAAAAAAAGCAAATAAACGACAAAATTAAGTGGCTAAAATGAGATCCTTATTTTGATAACAATGGCGACGACAACGACGACGTTGACAGATACTTAAGAAATTCCCTTCTACAAATAACTCTCCCCTATTCCTCTGCGTCAACCATCATCCGAGCTCAGCTATATCACCCACTTAATTCCATCTCTCGGCTATGTGATGGCGGGGATTTATGTTTCCAAATATTCTTTCTTCAAAATGACGAGGACGGGGAGCGCCATTTTTATTTCCTCCTTAAGGTTGGGTTGGGCTGCAGTTTGTTTTCGCCCGAAATTCCCTTCTCACAAAATTCCAGGAAATCGGTGGTGGTTGATTCTCAACAAACTGACGGCTGATGGTGGTTCCTGGGTATAACCAGAGCAAAACCAACACGCGATAAGCCGTAAGAATAGCAAGCTAGCTGGATATACGCTTATGTACATACCATACATATATTCGTAGGTTAGGTACTTTTCATTTCGACTAACTCAGATGTATTTGATGATAAATGAAGTGACAATTTTCATATTTACATACCTTAATCCTATCAATTTGTCTGGCCAAAGGGAATTTGAACATTTGTTATTGCTTTTGTGCTTCCTGTAGTCTTTTTGTTTGGATACATATTGTTCACAATTTCAAGAGGACTAAGCAATCTTTGATTTCGTGCCAGTTTATGTTATTGTTGTTTTGAATAGAGGGTTTGAAGAATTAGACGAAAATGACGTTTTTATAAAGTGTTAGTTTTGGATCTAATATCTAATACACTTCTAACACTTCTGGGTCAGAAAGGAACTGGTGTAACTTGGGCAGATACAATTTAAAATTAAGCTTAAGCAAAGGTAGGTATAAATCATTAATAAATAAAACAAAAAGAAGTGATCCTAAATGACTGCCTTGTTTGTTTGACACTTTTGGATCTTTAGACTATTTTAAGATGACAGTTTTTTATCTTGATATGTTTCCTGTTTTTTTAATTATAAAGGTATATAGGTTAGGTTAAGTTAGGTTACGGTGGCTGATGGAAAGAAAACCAATCCACTTAGACCATCAATTGTCTATTGTGATACCACATCATTAGATCCTCCTACTCGTTGAACCATTTGGAGCTGTGTGATGAAGCATTTGAGACTGCGTATGTCTACGTTATTTAGATCGCTGGGATCATAGTAGTAGAAGTTTACGAGATGTAGTCTACGTTTTTGTAAAAGTGCAGGATAATAGCAAAGAAGATGCGGAACTGACTCTTCTTCTTCCTTGTCCATACAGCTTCTACAGAAATCGTTTGCCGGAGCTCCAAGTCGCAAGGCATGTCTGCCTTTTAAGCAGTGACCAGTAAGAACACCTATAAAGGAGCTAATGTGCCGTCTACCAATCGAGATGAGTTGCTTTGAGCGTTGGCCAAATTGATTTTGTTGCCAGACAGGTGAGTGAATCAGATCACCAGTGATTAACCTTCTCAATGGTATCTTGATTTAGCATGAGTTTACATGTAGCTAGTGGTATACATATATTAGAATTGTTGTCTAATATTGGTATAGACTTGTTCCATTTTTTGCAAGTTCGTCTGCTTTGCAATTACTTTGGAATGTCTCTATGGCCCGGCACCCGGATTAGGTGAATATTGAATTGATCGGCCATCCAGTAACGGATTTAGACTTGATGCCGCCCTAGGCCCTGTTTATCGCGCCGCCCTTAATGTTAGAAGAAATTAAATTAATTTTGATACAATATTTTTATCTTTAATTTATAATAACTTTATTTCGTTAGAATATAATTTTTAATTATAACTAATAAATATATAGTCATGTAAGTAATAAACGTTAAACAAATGAATACATTTTTTTTTTTTTAATATTAATCAATTTCAAAATCTTTTTTTTCTGGCTTTGGTCCGTGCAAAAATATCAATTATATCATCATACTCAATTTCTTGGACTAGTTGAGCTTCAATAGACAGTAATGCAAGAGCATTAAGTCGATCTTGACCCATACTGGCACGTAAATAGGTTTTTACTCTTTTTAAAGTAGAAAAAGATCTTTCTCCTGAACAATTTGTAGCCGGAATACTCAAAAAAAATACGTAAAGCAATATCAACGTTTGGGTAAACATTTCGAAGACTACGTGAATGTAATACATTGCATATATTTTGTGCAGAGCGTTTATCTTCCGTATTTGCTGAAGAATCTTCAAGTTGGTAATGTAAATGAATACATTCGTTGCCTAATGTCTCTTCTAAGTCGTCAGGATACTTGTCGACTAATTTATTGGCAAGATTTTTTAATTCGATTGTATCTATTTCAGATAAATTATCGAAGAAATTAAATTTGTCGTAAAGCTTTTTATATGCACTTTTACGGCCGGCCAATTGCACACACAGAGTATCTAAAATAGGATAATAAACATTTGTGCGAAAATTTTGTTGTCCAGAAGAAGGTATTCTTTCATTCACCCGTGACTTATCTGGCTGAATTTTTCTAGTTTTCTTGCGACGAGTATCATAACGATAATAATCTTGGACGCCAGATAGTGTCTTGGCTTTTTCTTCATATTCAGAAAATTGTCTGTCTCTCATGTCCTGAAGAAATAGAGCCAGAGAACTATAGATTTGCACAACGGATGATAAATCAGCTTGAGATTCTTGAAGCTTCTTACTAGCAGCATTAAATCGATCTAAAATTACATTACAAACGATGGCTAGAATTGCTGTTTCTAAATGCGTTGTTGCCAAATTTGTAGTTTGTTGCATAGATGTATTTGTTATGTTTAATTATTTCGAAAAATGTTCGAAAGGGAGTAGGTGGGTAAGTCATTGGTAGCCTTGCAGCTAGGTGTTGCTACTTGATATTTAAGTTGTGAGAAATAAAATCAAACAAATTGGCGACAAAAATGATGTTTTAATATTTCAAGGGAATATTCATATTTGTTATGTTTGGTTGAAACAAAAATCTTCATAGGTAGATTTTTACTTAATTTAATGAAAAAAATAGCAACATCACCTCCGAAATAATTATTTTCACGTACAAAAAAAGTTGTCTATTCAAGTGAAATAAGAAATAATTCACATTGACATTCTAGTATGGTCGTGATTTACATTAAAATTTGTATTCAAATGTGGTTAAATGACATTTTGACGATTATGTATGCGAATTGCAATAAAGTTTTACTACCGTCGTTCATGTGAAATAACCTTTTTTGTGTTCAATATTTGTTTAAACATTTAAATTTAAACTGAATTTTGTTCAAACGTTTAGAAATAAACACCTAATAACTTTTGCTAATAACTTTTGCAAATTTCGATATTATTAAGATTTAGTAGTTTTTAAAAGCTTTGTAAGCATATGATAAATTTCAGTAATGAAACGAAAAGTAAAGAGCATCATTCGATAAAGACTATACCTGACCTTTTAAAAAATTAAAATTTTAATCATAGACTGAAAAGTAAATACAAAATTGAATTAAAATATATTCTATAGAAAATTCTTTACAAAAAATAATCTGAACTTATTTTCCAAGGCAACTGTCTTTACTTTTTTTCGTCTCTGAAATTTTGGAATTTCAAAAATTTTGCCGCCCCTCAAATCATGCCGCCCTAGGCCTGGGCCTCGCGGGCCTAGGCGTAAATCCATCACTGCGGCCATCTCCACCAGAGATGATCTAAAATTTCGGGCTACTTTTGAATTAGTGGAGACTGATTCTAAGGATTTTATGGCAGCTTCACTATCCGAGAAGATGCGTACATCCGTTGACGATATCACGTTTTCCTTGAGCCAAGTTCTTCCTGGAACACACTACAGTGTTTGGGTAAACGAAAAGAGAGACTTAAATTTAGTCTGTCGGAGTGTACACCTCCGAAGTCGATGGCTTCTCCTGTCCACGGTGGCTCCATCACCCATGAGGATCTAGAGGGAATGGACACATTGAAGTTTTTATCAAAACAAAGATGAGGTGTGATGTAGTCGACGTTGCAGGTTAGTAATCTGAATGAGTTCAGAATTTTTGAGTGGCCAATGTTGTTATTATTCCACTTTTCCATCATAAAACACATGAAGCTCAATTAGAGCTTTACCTTTACCGCCTGCCAATTTTCCGAAGAGATCGTGCCATCGACATCGTTGTCTTTGACAACATCACTGAAAGACTTTTTTTTTTTTTTTTGTGGAGTGCTGAGAGGATCCTTTGATTCCTTAGGGAAAGCAGCTTCCTTTAGGGCCTTCTCTCAGATTATGGGTATCCTTACAGGTGGTAGGTCCATTATTTACAGACATTCCACCACTAGGTACCGAAGTGGGTTTGGTAGCAGTAAAAGAGGATCATTCTGATTCTCCACAGTCCTAGTACTACAATGGTAGGTTTAATAATCACATTGTCCTTACTCCTGCCGTCAGCAGTAATCTTTTATCTCTTTTTAAACATCTAAACGGATTGAGAAAAAAACGATTTTAGAATGTTTTCGCGATTTTTTTTCTTCAATTTTTTGAAGTTTAATTCGAAATTCACCACATGAGGTGAGTTTTAGAGTGTGATTCAATGGACAACGACTCACGTTATCCATCGTAATTCATCGAATATGTAAGCTCATAAATTTGTCAAGAATGAATTTTAATCCTTTGGCTTACATACAAATTATTATACTTCATTCACTATAGACCTCCCTACAGTCTAGATGACAACTTCAGAAGTATTACAAGATTAAATCCTATCCTATAATCCTCTTCAAAAGTTCATAACCTCTCGCTCTCCGAATGACATGTGTTTCAACATTAATCAAGCATCACTCTTTCCATTTCGATTACAGAATAGAATGCAACCCAACCCTGGATGCATCACAGTCACAGCATCTATTTAAATCACCTGGAAGGGCTAGGGCTTCAGTTACATTCACTCCCGTCCCGGTTGCATGGTGGAGCTGTACAGTGTACACGCCAACAACAAAAAAAGTAACAAAAAAAAAATACACCACCTCCCATGGTTAACCGTTAAGCCCAGGTGTCAAAATTCCCACTATCATGATGGTTCATCCTCTCTCTCAATATCTGGTTCAGCTGGGAAAGTTGTTGGTTGCATATTTAAGGGTGGTCTGTGCTATGGATGCCATAAAGATGAGATGAGACCTGAAAATGGATAAAGCAGCCAGCCAGTTACTTGTTTATGGAGGAGAATAAGACCGCAACAATTGTGCCTTCGAGTGGTAATCCGTAAAACGAGTAATAAGGTTAATTACAAGAGGGCTTAAGTTGAAAGGTGAATCCATCATTATTTGCCCTCTTTGTGTCAAAAAGGGATTTTAACATGCGATGCGTATCAATCCTCTTTGATGGTTTGATGGTTGTTTTCTGTTCGATCCTAATTTGTTAATGAGAAATGTTAATTCAATTTATGTAACCCAAAAAAATAAGAAAGGTTTTTGGGAAATGAGATTCACTTCTGCTGCCCAAAATCCCAACAAATCGAACTCCAAACTCAAACTCAGAGAAAAACAAAATCAAAAATCAATTTGTTCGTGACGTTTTGGCTAAACAAGCATTTAAACATTTTCATCATCATCATCGAGCCCCAAGCACCACCGACACATCAACATCATAGAGTTCCAGAACTCACATCAGAGGATACGACGACCGACGACGGCGACGCACGCACGATGGGTTAAGGACTTTTCGTCAGCAAAGCTCATAATTAAACCGAAGAAATCAATAAATTTTGTTTTAACTTCTGGCCCCAGTCGATGATGAAGGGGTTTTGTTTTTGGAACCTAACCTACAGACATAGATGGAGATGTTTGTGTTTTGTCAAAATTTATCTATGGACTTCTATAGAGAGGTCTTTGAAAATCAAAAACCCATTTAAGAGCTGGAGCATGACTATGATGTGATGTTGGGTCAACCACATAGTTTGCACAACACTCGGAAAGGCCAAAGGGATCAGGTTGGGTAGGTATATTTTATAGGTAAGGTATGTATGTATATATGTAGATTGGTGGAACACCCCTTTTTATATTCGATTATATGTATGTATGTATGTATATGTAGGGAAGTATTGTTATTGATGATGGGGAGAATTTATACTATAAATATGATGAAAATGAAAGGATGATTGAAAAGCTGGCATTTGGCATCGGTTTATGTTGATGTCGATGGTGATGACAACGACGACGACGATGACGACGAGCGACTACGTGACAACATGGATTCTGGAAGTTGAACTAATATTTGTTTTATCAAAAATCATATAATCAATTCGTCGGATTATTGCTTTGAAAATGTGAAATATATGTATGTACTTTTATGTATACGTATAGGTCTCCTCTGTTGATGATGATGTCGATGTCGAAGTCGATGAATGAGACCGGGGGAGGTGGAGGTAGGGGTTGAATGTATAAATATTTATAGACTATAATATGTATGTACTTCAATACATATTGGGGTTTGGGGAGAAAAAAGGTATGGATTTTCGATTTATGTATGTACTCGTACTATATCTACTCCTACATACAGTTTTCTCTCTGAGCTTTTGGATTTCAGACTTTTTGATTCAAAAGGCTTAATGAATATAAATTGAAATCGAAGTAGAAAAGCCAGAATTGATAGTTATATGTTTATGGGTTTTGAGACTTTTTTTTTCAAGAAGTTTTAAATGATAAGAGAGGAAGGGAAGGAACACTGGGTTTACAATAATCAATGTTTGCACTTTAAACAAAAATCGTTCTTAAATTGGTATACAATTTTTAAACTTGATCTTATCATCATGATCATGACAATTTGGAAATTGTTTTATAATACAAAATAAATAAAAACCGATAGAAACCAAGTTTTTTGAAATTCTTGTTGGTGATAAAAAAGATACTTATAGATATTTAGTTTTAAGTTAAGTTAGTTCTTAGGCCAAAAGGCATTAGCATAGGGTAGCCAGATCTGCTTAGATGAATCTAGTACAGAGTTTTAAAAACCCGGGGAGAGATTCTGTAAGGAAAAAATTAAAATTATACTTTCGTTTTTGAAAAACGAACGTTCGTTTTGTTTGTTATAGTGTAAGTTCACAAACGCATCACTGCAGTAATGATGCCCAAATGTTCAAAATCAAACGTTCACAAACGCAGATTCTGGCATCACTTTTCTCGTAAACTGTTCATTATTGCAAACTTTCATAAACTGATGCGCAAAAACTAAACAAAAAAGCATCACTACGACAGCGTGATTAATCGGCATCGCATCAGCAACAGCTGCATCAGCATCAGCATCGCAAAAAAGCAGTGATGCCGAATCACTGCAGCAAAATTTGAGGTTTGTGAACTTACACATAGAATCTGGCCTCCGGACTTTCCCGGGCAAATGAGGAGTGAAAAACGAGGACAGAATAAGATTAAATAAAAATAAAAATTTCTTAAAAAAGGATTCTGTAATAAATGCGAATACCTAAGTTCAAAAAACATTTATGATACAGAAGAATGCATAAAATGCATTCAAAACTCTAAACGGTTCGATTTGACAATATAAAAGAATTCTTATACTAGATATTTTGCAAAATTTTTTTCTTATGTAAAACCGTTTGCTATTTCCACGGTTATTATTATCTACCTATGTTATTGTATACTGCAATTGGTGATAGAAACTTAAAGAATTGACCAGAATCGAAAATGCAATTCATTAAAACTTTTTATTTAAAAAGTTGTCATTGTGCAATGTACAGAGATATGATAAGTTATATGTATTTATCTTACTACTAAAATATATAATTTGTTATTGTGATGAATTTTTGGTAAAAATATATTTGAAGGAAAAATATGGAGAAAGAAAACCTTCATATATGTATGTACTTTTTATTTTATCACAGTAAATATTGTAAATAGAAACATGAATTTACAAAATAATTAAATAAATAGATATCTACATAAATAATTATACAAATAAAAAATAAATAAATAAATAAATAACTACATACAAAAATTAATAAATAATTATATACATAAGTAAATTTACAAAAAATAAATATGTAATTATATAAATAAATAGAAATGTAAAACAAATATTAATACAGAAAAAAAGTATAGATAAATTTAACGAATAAAAAGATGGAGTACGAAGACCAGTGAAATTTTGTGAAGCAAGTCTGACAAGAAGCTGACTTTCACAGCTATGACTTATGAGAGTTTCTTACTAATTTTTGTTTAATTTCATTACATTACATTACATTTTATACTACACAGCACATAAATGTACAGAGTAGAGACACTTAACCTTGAGCTACTGAGGCTATTAAGGCGATACAACACAAGACATTAATACAAGACAGAAGGACAGAGAAGAGAAAGAACAACAGAAAGAAAGAACACATAATTTTCTTTTGAATAGTTAGGACGCGAGTTTGTTGGTGCAATGTTCATGTATAGTAGGACCATGGGACACGAAAGATCATTTTTATAGAATTTTATTCTGAGTAATTTTCAGTTTTTTAATATGAATTTTAACACATTTTCCCCCGAATGGGAGATCCATACAAAATAATCTGTCTTATCATGAATAAATATTCCCCCGAGTTTTTTCTCATTTTGAGATCTTTGATATCGTAAACAATATTTATATATACAAATATTTCTGTAACTATAAGTTGTGAGAGAAAAAATTCCCAGGGAAAAAGTTCCCATAAAATTGGCGATAGGACAGAATAGCTTGAAATACGATTCTGAAAATCGTGAGCTTGTTATAATTGCTATGTAGAGAATTTCGATTTATTAAGGAATATAATATTCATTTTTGCTAAGTTAACCTATGTAAAGTCTTTTGAGTGTGTTAAATATCAATCTTTGGTCTATAAGTAAACACCTACATAAATACTTGACAGAATTGACCCAAGGAATATCGCAGTTATTTTTTTAACATTTGATTTGAGATGGGTAAGATGCAGTCCTTTCATTTTCTTGTGAAAAAGATAGCGTTACTTTCAAATATAAGATCAAGAGAATATGCGTTGCGAAAAGTAGCAACGCCAACACTGCTGTAAGAAGAAGTAGGAACTCGAAAACTGAATTTGGTAGTAGTGAGTGATACAAAGCGTCTTTTGCTTTTTTACATACCTAAATTATTTTTATACTTCAAAGGTTTAGTCTTTTCTTTATAGGTTCTATAGTTTTCCCTATCTCTGTGTAACAATTAACAAATAAACATGAGTACAATTAAAAACATTTATACAAAAAAAACCTTACTTATTTATAATTACATTTGACACTAAATTTAAACAATGACATTGCCTCTCCTGTTCCTTGAATCCTTCCAGAACACTATCAAATAAAAAATAAATACATTCAATCTAGGTATTGTATATTTAAATCCATACGATTATTATATAATAACAATTTATTATTCTTTTTTTTAATAATTAATAGCAACGGCAACAGTTCCACTGTAATTTATTTTACTTCATTATTCAATTTAATTTTTCTTAAATCAAAAATTATCTATGTAAGAAGTTTATGCATCCCAGTTCCAGAGTGTACTAGCATAAATGAATGAATATAATTTTGGGTTAATGCACAGTGACCTTAAAGATCTATTGTGCCCCCTACTAGGACTGGGGACGTTGCCATTTTACAGTTTTTCCTCTAATATAATTTCTCTTAGGAAATTGAGTATTTGAGGTACCGTCAGAGAGGGAAGGTTTAGTTCTTATCTACTTGGTTATTTGGTTGTTTTTTTTCCTTTCAACACAGCCCTAAATTGTGGTCAGGTGTTTTTCATAATTGCGACAAAACCTGCAGTAGGTATTGTCTGCTAGGCTAAGGATATTTAAGTGCCTCTTTAGTCTACAGTGAGCAGTGAGTATTCTTGTCACTATTCTTAGGTTGTTCCTACTGAATTTCATGCCATGTGTGAAACGTTTTTGGTTGTAGTTTCCAAGTAACATTTTTATCTGCCTCATTTTAGAAAGTTCCTTCCAGAATTTCTATCTCTTAGCTTCCTCATCTTTTTTTATTTTATTTTTGAACACGTTTTGCCCTTTTTCACAGAAAGGTTCTGGTTGGTACCCAATAGAGTGTGACAGTGTTTACCTTACCGAGTTTATTCAGTGCGTCAATACAGTCCCATACAATTTTTTGAACTAACAGTTTAGGATGTTAGCGCTTTTAGAGCAGTTTGACTATCTGACATGATAGCTATGTTTTGGTAACGATAGCTTGTTTCGAGATTACGTTTAGCGCATTTTGCAATGGCGAATTTACTTCTGCCTGGAAAATATTTGTGAACTATCCCATTGGTATTGAAATTTTGGTTCTTGGTCTAAAGATTCCTGCACCAGTCCCCTCGGACGTTCTCGACCCATCACCATTTTTATTAAAGTTGGTAGCTTCCCCACCCTTTTTTTGCAGCTTTAAAATGTAATACCTATTGTTCATGCCATCTCTAGGAATGTCTATCTCTATAAGATTCACGACAGAGGATTTTGGAATGTGGATTCTTGATCTTTGACTTATTTTTCCTGGTCCAATTCCCTCTCTTGCGAATCTGATAATAGCTGTCTTTGCAGCACTATCGATTACTTCGTGCAGAGGAGATATGTGAAGGATAACTTCCATTGCTTCTTTTGGGCATGTTCTCATTGCTCCTGTAATACATATACCTATACATGCGAGACTTTGTACTTTCTCTAGTGATTTCCCAGTAGTTTTAAGTTCGGTTCTAGCATGCCATGCTACCGCACCGTAGGTAAAGATTGGTCTTACCATCATGGTGTACAATTGTACATCCATCTCAGAATGTAAGGTTTACACCCCAAGATTTTCCTGCAAGTCTCTTGCAACTCATTAGGGCCTTTGGTGCTTTCTCAACTGTTGTTTCTATTTGTTTCTTCCATTGGAGCTTATACTATCTACCTAGTGTTATTCCTAGATATTTTACCTCCTGTTTTACTATTCAGTCAACCCATTTGTTAAAGGATTATTAGACAACTAATTGCCATGTTTTTAAATTCCATAAATCATTAACTAAGTCGACATATTTTTGTACGCCCAATTTTATTTATACAAATTTCGGAAGGTTTAAAGTAGGTAGTTTTTAATGATCTTTTAAATTTAAGTCTTTGAAACATTCAAAAATATGGTTTTTAACTGTAGAAGTAATAGTCTTGAACACGATATAAATTAAAGAGCGAAAATTGAGTCTCTGAGATTACTTCAGCAATTTTAGTTGAAGCGATGTACGGTGGCGTATGTGGAACATTTTTTTTCTTCATAACTCGATAGGTAATTAATGAATTAAAGTAACTCGAATTATTGAAAATTCGTAGATCTGACCGAGATTTCAAGCCACAAAACAAAATTTGTCCATCCTTGTTTTAGAGTACAAGAATATTGTCAAGGAGCCATGACATTTCATCAAAGTTTTTAAAATGGAAAAAAGTTAACTTGGTGTTTTGATAATTTTCCTGGTGGGAAAAAGGCACAAATTATGGCCCGTTAAGGAAGCCCACAACATCGAGTAGTGCTAGAAAACATTGAAAACCAAAATTATGTCTGCGCCGATTTGTGATAATAGATGAAACATTGATACCTACATATGTCATATATGTAATTACATTCATAAACCAATTGGCAGTCCTGTGAATGGCTGTTGCCCAGCGAAAGTCGTCTAAAAAGACCTCAAAAATACAACACTATTATCGAAACACATTTTTTAAAAAAAGAAAATGAATCAGAACAAAAAACTTAAAATTAAATTTCCCACCCAAAGTCCAAAATTCCCCAGGTAAGTATATTCCAAATACCTATGATACTTCTCCTCAGTCAGAAAACGTATGAATCTAAAGGTCAACATTCTATTTTTAAACTTAGCTAGGTAGGTACCTACTCATAAATTGTATATGAGACACTTATGTAATCTACCTACTTTTGCAAAATGCCAACCCATGTCGGTGTCTATAAATAAAAAAACAAGCACTTCATTTCCAATAAACAATCTTCTTATAGGTGTATAGAAGTACCTACCTGTCTAAAGGTATATCAAAAGGTTACAATTAGTTTCACCTTTTAGACAAAAGATAGGGAACATAATCATCATCAAGATTCCAGAGTGAGAAAATCAACAAACAAATCAACTTATGTACATATACATATGAATGTACACAATATACGTTACCTGATCTCAAAAAAAAAAATTATATTCCAAAAACGGAACCTTTCACCTTTTATCCCATATAAATTATATCCCATTAGGCAACTATACATTATGTGAAAATGTGGAACCTATGAAATCCAATCTAACCTCACCTTCATACCAAACTAACAAACCATCCCTTAAAACCCAAGAGAAACAGAGAGGGCTTAGTATGGGTATGGGTACACGTATAGAAGAAGACGTAGAAGAAGAAGGGAAAAATCAATTTGTGTGATGTCAGTCAGCGCGAGAAAAATGTAGCTTTTAGCTTTTCCGTTACAAAATATCTTCTTCATGACTGTCCTAACTGTCTGTGTCTGTCCCTATAGCCATAACCATATAGGTACATCCTACAGGAACCTACCACCACCTGACTGGCATAAGATACACCAAGAACAACCATCACTGTTGTTTCCCATTAAAATGTTATATTTTTCACCACTACATTGCTCCAGATCTTCTATTCTATACACAGACTGACACAGGCACATGGGAACTAGGAACTGGCAACTGGAACTGGGATACCAAAACCAACCAATGCCTGACGTATGCGCTCTTGATGCTGAGGAAAAATGATTTTTTGGCTTGCTTTACGCTTAGTGGTTGGCATATTCCCTCTTGACAAGAAGGTGTGGCCTCCAATCACAATCACAATCACAACCAGACTCACTGACTCTCTTTCTCCATACAACAGTGTTGTAAAGCAATTTTCAAAATGGTGGCCTCTTCAACACTAATACTATCAGGCAAAGAGTCAAATTCGTTTAGGGGTTGCATAGCCAACCAGCCAGCCAGCCAGCCAGCCAGCAGAGGCAAGCAGGCAAAAGGACTAACCGACTTACTGCTGCTGGATGCTACTTATGTAACCACAACATGTCTTCTCTTCCTTGTGCATCAGCATCATGGTGAGCAGGGAGAGATGAGCCTGATATCACCCCCACTTCCACCCCTGCAATGGGAATAAAAATACCAGGAAGCTGCAGTGTGAACTGTGAATGCCTGCTGATAGTGGGTGTTAAAGTAACCTATCTTCACTGATGTGGCAGGAGTCAATGTCATTTGCACTTCACATCATCCATAGCTCCACCCTGTAAGGTTCGTGATTCTACATTCACAAGTGTGTGTATGTGTGTGTGTGTGAGAGAGTCTGGATGTGTGCGTTTTTAATGGGATCCTTGTGGATATGGGGATTCGGATTCTGTACCTTTTGTCTTAACTCAACCTCACTTTTTACGATTTTAAGTCATTTCAATTTGCGGAGTCAGTAAATCAACCCTCATGCGATACACACGCAGCCATTTTTCTACAGAAACATATTTTTACGAGTATTACCTTTGGAATAGTGTCTTGATCCTGTATAGGGATAATGAAAAGGGATGCATTTTTCACCATGATACGTAGGTACAAATCCATGCCCTTTGAAAGATTTTTTTTTTGAATTTTTCTTTTAAATCTTTTCCGTCAAGAAATGCAATTTTTTTCAAGCTGGCAAGTCCGTGCACAAAATTCCTAAGGGCATTTTTACCCCCAATGGCCATGCTATCATCAAGAATCACTGATAACCACCAATATCTGTCAAGTTAATACCCAAAAATCATGACCTATCACCGTTAAATGGCTGCTATTGTGAAGAGAGCATTGCCAGAAGTTCGATTTTTGCTGAAAGAAATTCCCGTCGCATTGCAGCAATCGACTTTGAACTCGTCTGTGTGTAAGTGAGTATATGTGCGTGTGTGTGTGGTGTATTAAGGAGGATGGGGATGACTCATGTGTTATACTTAAATACATAGCTTTGTCATTCTTGACATTTTGTGGTGAATTTGTCGAAAGCCACAAGGAGGAAAGAAGGAAATATAAGAAGGGGGATGTCTCCTATCAAGGATGCTTTTTTCTTCCCTTTTAAAGCATCTATAGAGTACTGTGTATGTGTGGGCGTTATTTTTCTGTGCAGTAGCTGAGTAGCAGTATAAGCTGCTACATATTTCCTGACTTTGTTTCTCTTTCTCTCGAGAGCACGGCACCGGCATGGCAGCCAGCACCAGCACCAGTGAATCACACAAAAATGAGACGAGACTGAGAGTAACGTCGAGTAGTACTCGCACCTTACCGCTTGCCAAGTTGTATAGTGGTAGTGCCCATTTCAGAGAAAGGAATAGAAGCGCATCCTTTTTCTCATTCCCTGTGGAATCTCTTCCTCTTTTTTTTGTATTCTTTTCTTCAAATTTTACCGGCTTTTATTTTTATTTTAGTCGGGAAAAGCTATTTTTTGCTGTGCGTGTGCGGCAGGACAGAGGGTTGTAGTTGTAGGGTGGGTGAGATCCTGTGGCCAATGTCAGAATTTATATGGCTGTATAAGAACCGGGGGTGGAACTGGATATGTATGGTTTTGGTTGGTATGGTGGTTGGTTGGTTAGTCGACTCGAGTAGAGTCGAGTCGAGTCGGGTTGGTTTGGTTTTTCGTTTTTATAGAACTAGCAGATGGTATATCACCATCATCTTCATCATCATCGTATCGCATCGTGAATGAACTTTTCATATCAATGTCATCGTCATCGTTGTTTTGTCATCGTCATCATCTATCAAAAAGGATGTCAGGGAAACCAACCAGCCAACAGAAACAGAAGCAGCAGCCACAATTTCGAGTGGAAGATAAGTCGTGTCGGAGTCACTGACTGTGCAAAGTTACCGTGAGAAGGACGTGTACCTTCACTGAAAATATTTTTGTCCAATAACGTGTGTATCGTCGTTATCGTTTTGTTTTTTTTTTTGGAAAAATAAAATAAAAAATGTATTGACTGTTTTTCGTCCCGCGGCTTAGAAAATTTCGATAAAAAATATTAAATACTTTTATGCTATATTGAGTTTTAAATAAATGTATGTTGATAAAGTTGATTCGGGTATCAACTAAAATTTTTGGTGAATTTTCGTGAAGTTTGTTGGATGATTGTTGTTGAAAAAAATTATAATTTTTGTTTGTGAAAAATTAAAAAAATAGAAGAAAATATTTGTTTTTTATATTCAAAAAGTAGTGCACAATTGCTATCGCCCTGGATACCTTAGGATTTAAATATTTCCATCAACGGAAAATGGGAACAGGTAAATTCCTATACCTACTTTATATTAAGACTTTGTTTTTATTTTCAACAAGACGAGTATGAATAGCCGTCGGGATCTTGACAACTCTTAATTTTTTATTTTTTTCTTGAATGTAGTATTTTTTCCTGCAGTTTTTTGTTTTTATGTTTACTGTTGTCTAAAGCTGTAGAGTGATTAATGACTCGTATTTATTCCCATATAAAAGGAAAAAAACATATTCCATTACAGAACTTTTTGAAACCACGAAATGTGGTTAAGATTTCCCAGATTGTTTTATAAAAATTATACATATATTAAATTTTGATTCCATTTTTTAAGGAAATCAGAGAAATTTTGTCATTTTTCCTCAATTTCTTATCAGAAATCTAATTAAAAATAGTCTTTTTTTATGTTTGGACATTTTATTGGGTTGAAGCATTTTACATAGGTATTCATACTTTACATATGAGGAAGTTGTTTTGTCGAGACCCATATCCTATAAAGAATAAAATTCCAAAGACATTTCCTGGAGCGTTATCTTTCGATGTCAATACATGTTAGGAGAATCGGTAACTTCCTTACAAAAATTATGATGAAATCTATTTTCACTGAAAATATAATAATGCGTATACGCCCTGAAGTACAACAATTTGATTCTTATTTAAAAAATAATATTTTAAAGTTGTTCAAGCACTAATTATTGTTTGTCCTTGAAAAAAGTCAAGTTCTGTGCTTTAACTTGTTCAATTTTTCTGTGTGTACGTTTTGAATTAACTATTATGCCATAAGGAGGAATTATAAAAAAAAAGTTCGTTTATCAGATGTCACAACGGTTTGCTAGTCTCACAAGAGTCAAATAATTTTTTGTATATTAAATAAAACAAAAAAATTAAACAATAAAATCATCATAGATCATGGAAAGCTTAAATCCAAAATTAATCCTAAGGCACACCTAATAAAATTGATACACTAAGAAATGCTTATATGTATAATAATTTAGGAAAACGTGATTTAGCAACAGTTCGTAGAGAACCAGGTCCTACAACTTTCAACCATTCTTGTGTGCGAGTAATGTCAGGGATGTAGGGGACCTACAGTTTTTACAGCACTTTCCATGATAAGAAATACTCTTAGAGGATCCGTCAATTCCTCGCAAGAGGCAGTACCCTTAAAAATAAATAAAATAAAAATATTAAAAAAATAAAACAAAAATATAAGAAAAATTATATTAAAAACTATCTTTTGAAAATCAAAAAATCCTAGATTATTATTCCGAAAAGTCCCACTCATTCAACTGATTCTTCGGGAATGCAATAGAATTTATCATCTCATTCTTTTAACTTCAGAAATCCATTCACATTCTATTTTGAAGTCTTAAATAATGCAATCATCAAAAGCAGTCAAAAGACTTTAAATAAAAAGAATGCATTCCTTTTTTACTGTTTGCAGTTTTTGAAAAGTCTTTAACATTCTTTTCAGTCTTAGAGTCTTTTAAATGCATTCAATGTATTGAAGTCTTTTTACTGCTATTATAAAACGTATTAGTAATTAGTCATAAGACTTCAAAGCAGTAAAAAGACTTCAATACAATCAATGCATTGAAAAGACTTTTAGAATGCAAAGAATGTAAAAGACTTTTGAAAGATTTCAAAGACTGCAAGCAGTCCAAAAAGAATACATTCTTTTGATTTTAATTCATTTGACTGCTTCAGATAATTTTTAAATAAAAGACTGCAAAATTGACTGGGACTTTAGTCATAGTACTGAGGTTATATCAAAAGACTTTATAGTCTTTCCATTAAATTGACTGCAATACTAAAAAGACTGCATTCTTTTACAGCTCTGTTATTTTCTTATTATTCATAAGTGTTTTTCACATTTTTAAAGGACAATATTATCTAGAGCTAATAGAACAACTAAAAATAAAAAAAGTCTTTCTAATCATAATCTTTCTTTTTAAAATAAAATGTTCCTAATTGTAGAAATTAGTTAAAAAGCTAAAAATAAAATGCATTTCGTCTTTTTTCGAAAAATGGAATTTCCGTAATTTCCGTAAGATTCGGATGAAATTCAAAATCAATGAAAGTTGTATTTTCCAAAATATGCAATGTTAAACTATTTTGGTTTTGATAACAGAGAGTTTTTGCGATATTTCAAAACATCAAAATGTATGCAGCTTACTTGATTTTTATTTCAATTATAAAATTTCACCAAACCTATTTATTAAATTTTATCAAAACAATGCACTCCAGGGGTCTTAGGATTTCCAAAAAATGCTCTTTTCAGTAGGTATGGATTTTTTAAGTTTTTTAAGTTTATGTTCAAAGATTTGTATAACTAAATGCTAGGGTACACCAAATATTATTTTGTAAAATGCTTTGAATCTGTCAAGTAAACGTCTTGTTTTTGATTTTTCTTATTTCTCAGGATTCTTCCTGTTTATTCCAGCATTGCCTTATTTTTTCAACAAAGTTAAAAATATTTAACTTCCGAATTGGTATCATATCAAAGCTTAGATCAGATCAAAAAATCACTTCTGTTAACAAAGTTTAATCGAAAATGTAGTCATAACAAATCTAACTTTTTAATGTAATCTTTTTTAAATGTTTAGAAAAAACATTTCACAATTAAACGATATTGTGGCAAAACTAACGAAGATCTAGTATTTGATATTAACCTCGTTTTAATGAAACTAAAATGAAAACTAAACTTTTGAAGCATAAATATTAACTTTTATGAAATTTTTGCATATTTCTTCATATGGATGTAATTTTGTGTAATGACTGTACAAATTTTGAGATGCTATAGAAAATAAGTGGTAACTACTCGTCCTTCATATCTTATTAAGCTTAAAAAAATCAATACCTTACCTATACTATTTCTGTGTAGCCTAAGTTCCCATTGAACACCTTCCATTAAAAAATAAAATATAGTTTTTGACAATGTGATTGCATCATACGAGTATCATTTACATCTTCAACTTTTAAGTGCCTTCCTACATAAATATACATCCCAAAAAAGCATATTGCTTTTCCTGTAAAATATCAAATCCAAACATTCCCAAACAACACTTGAACTCTTTTTTACCACATTTTATTCCCACCGAAACAAATTTCCTCAAAGACCTCTTTTCTTTGTCCTTTTTTTAGATTTTAAACTAAAACAAAAAACCAAAGGAAGACCCTTTGAAAAAATATTTGCTACCAAAATTTTCTCAATTCACCAACCCACACGTCTTTATTTTCTTTTTAAATAATAACAAAAAAAAAGGACACTCAACACCTTCGTCCTTTTATAAAACGAGTGTCTTCTTGGCGTGGCGCTATGCCAATGCCAATGCCTAACAATACGTTTCCCATCATCTTCTCTCAAATGGCTGGTTTTAAAAAGTTTTAAAATCAAATCAAAACAATAAACGCTTCACTTTGCGTCAACCTATTTAAATAAAAATTCAATTTCAATTCAAAAATGTCCTTTTGTGTTTTGTCGGAAGTCGGAGCCCTAGCTAAAGGAACAAAACCAACCCTCGAAATTATTCTATTTGACACTTGAAACATCTAGCAGGCAATTGAGCAATTGAAACGCACGTACCTACATTGAAAATAGCAAAACGTGCCACCGTTTAAATGTCACAAACTCACAACCCCTTGTATTTTGACAAGTGTCAAATTGATGATTATACGAGTACCTACCTAAACCTAACCTACCCTCTGGACAGGACTTAGCGACATAACCTCTTTTTTGGAACAAAGGGATTAGCCACATACTCGTATACTTATGAGGGACACACTCTCTGTTGAAAAAAAAAGAAAGAAAAGAAAATAGTGTTGCTTGCACAATAGACAAAGAGAGGAAGTGTGAAAGGCAAACAATTGCCGAATGAACAAATTAAATCAACAACAGAAACGAAAAAAAAGTACGAAAAGGGACGCGTGTGGTGTTTTGGCGATGTAGCTTATTCCTTTTGTGCGGCTAAAATCAAGGACTAACAACTTTCGATGCAAAAAAAAACTAATTTTCTCCGTAATCCAGGATAATTTCATTTGAATCCAGTCCTCGATGACGGTCCTACCTAAGCAGGGCCGTATTCACTTTATTTGGCAAATAAGGTAACTCTAGACACAAATTGAGGTAAACATCTGTAGGGCCCCTTGGGTCTACAATCTTTGTTGCCAGTTTCCAATTATTGTGTGTGTAAATTCTTGTTTTAAAACGAGTGCTTTTTCAGAAAGATTCAGGCATAACAAAGTAATTAGTAGGGGGGGGGGGGTGTAATATATTGTTCGAAATAGAATATTTAGAAACCTTAATTGGACGAATTTAGTTTGAAAATACCGGAATCGGATAGAAAGAAGAGAAAATTCACACAAGTAACAAAAAAAAGTATGGAGCCCCAATTTTCTACTGCTTCAAGGCCTGATCACAGCTCAGTTCGGTCATGATTATTATTAGCTTAACGACCGCATTTGTTGCGTGTGCCTATGGTGTGTTGTGCGTATGCTATGCAGGGAGCAAAAAAAAGGTGTTAAATATCCTTGTCCAGGATAAATAAAAGCTAATTCATTTCGGTTCGCCTTTTTTCCATTTCATATACAAACGTTTGATGAAGGGTAGGTGTTGAGGCTTGATGCTTTATGCTCTGATGTAGTCTGACAAAACAAATCCTTTTTTCTAGAATAACTAATTAAGAGGATACCTTTGAGTTTATTTTTTTCTTATTGTTTTGCTTATTTTCACTGGGAAAATCACCACTGGGTGGCAATTAAACAGAACAAGCAGAAAAAAAAAATGGGAAAAGGATTCACGCAAACATTATAAGCGCAGCGCGAAAGAATCCTGCACATACATACATACCTATGTACAAGTACATATAATCAGAAGACAAAACTGATGGAAGCAGCTAAAATTAAAGAAAGTTAAAGAAAGAAAGAAGATAAAAATAAAACTATGAGCAATCGAGTAAAAAGAGAAACTGCACGGAATATCTTTTTTGGTGTTTAAAAGGATTTTCTTGTCCTTTACCGGCGGCGGCGGCTTGGCGGCAGCGACGAAGGTGGTGGTATCATTGTCAGTATCAGTGAGTGGTGAAGGAGGAGGAAAATACTTTAATTTAGTTGCTTTGCGTCAAAACCACCGCATCCACTTAACTCTTCTTCGTATTCAATTAAAAGTGAACGACATTTTTTCTTTTCTTATATTAAAAACGGGGAAGGGTTGTTATATAAGTGAAGAAAAAAGGATAATGTATAAGGAAGTTCTTTTCCTTGTTTCACTTTTTATGTTTTAAGGCAAAGAAAAGTTCTTATGTCCCATCCGACCTAAGATGCTATGATGCCAAGAGTGTCTTTCTTTAACCAAAAGGAATTAAAGGATTAAAATCGATTTTGTTTTTTTTTTTTTAATAATAATTAATTTCATTGTTTTTTGTATATACATTATTGATGTATGTGTATGTATTTCATTGAATTTGGTTTTTATTCATTTTTACAAAGGAGATCGCCTTCTGGACATTCCATGTAAAGTTTGTGGTGATCGAAGCTCAGGAAAACACTATGGAATATATAGCTGTGATGGTAAGTAATTGAACATTTTTTTTTAAAAAATATATACAAACTTAAAATCAAAAAATTTATTATTAAGACAAAAATATTGGCTTCTTTAGATTCAAAGAATCAGTACCAAACAGTAGTTTTTTTTTAATTAATTAATACCAGGAAAATTTCATATCGATTGACATGCTTCCATGTCCATTTGAAGCCAAAGAAAAATCCATTTTTTCTTTCCCAAAATCCCTTCTAACTCTAGATATGAATTCATTTTCGAATTTCAGGTTGTTCTGGGTTCTTCAAACGCAGCATACACCGTAATCGAATATACACATGCAAAGCAACAGGTGATCTTAAAGGCCGCTGTCCTGTTGACAAAACCCATAGGAATCAATGTCGAGCTTGTCGTCTAGCTAAATGTTTTCAATCAGCAATGAATAAAGATGGTAAGTTCAAAAGTTTTTCTATTTTTATCTTTTCATCGGTCCAATTTGTCAAATTTTTTAACAAATCTGGACGTTCCAAGGTCCCTAGAAGCTACGTATGTACGTTCGTACGTTTGTAAGTTCTAGAGCTGTTTTTTCACTACAGCTGGTTGGTTGTTATTAGTTGAAAATGTCCCAACTGTAAACTGGACAATCCCATGCAATCCAATAAGATTAATTGTAATACACATGAACACAGGCTTATTCTCGTATTACATCATCCTGATGTATATTTCTCCAAAACAAAGCATTATTCTGCACAAAGTCTTCAAATATTAAGGAATCTTTGTCTTTCGAAAACATTTTATTAATTAAAGAATAATAATTTGTAGCTCTCGAATTTAAGAAAACACACAAATCAATCTTTCAAGTCAAATTGTCAAGAAATTTTATCTAGGATAATGACGACACCATATGGATTTAACAAATTGCTAAAGGTTAAAGTACGGTTTTCGGGATTTAAATTTAGAGAGATATGTAGTAATATGCTAAAATTGTTTAAAATTAACTTAACCATCTTCTTAGCTTAGAAAGTTGCTAAAAATGGTTTTTAAAATTTACTATATTTTTCGCCATTGATTTCAAATATCTCAAGATGTGATACAGATTTGGTATAAATTTAGAAAAAGTTTTACATACCGTTATTTTTTTTAAATTTAAAAACTAAAAAAAAATTGGCGCTAAAATATACAATGAAGGAAAAATTATTATGTTTAAGATTATCTTTTGCATTCTAAAATGACGTCTTTGGTAAAATTTTAGGAAAAAATCAATGGATATTTTTATTACAAAAATTACAACAAAGTACACAAAATTCTACCAAAATTTGGTTTGGTTGTTTCTTGACTTGAATATGTCGAGAATGGTCAACAATATTGACTTCAAATTTATTTAAGTTTATATAAAATATACAATTATAATTAATATATGCTTCAATTTTGACAAATATCGAATTAACAGTTTTTTTTTACAAAAAATAAAAAAAAAAAACAAACAAAAATTAACCAAAAAATGTCAAAAGTAGTTTCTTGACTTGAATTTGTCGAGAGGTGTCAATCATTGTAACTTCGAATTTATTGTATTTTTTGCATAGTACAATTGTTAACATATCGTACATTTTTAACAATTATAGAATTGACAGTTTGTTTCACGAACATTTAAAAACTAAAAATTAAGTTTACAGAAAAGTGTCAAAAATTGTTTTTCGGCTTAAATATCATCACAACATGCAATGATATTGACTTCAAGTGTATTTTATTTTCATTATAACGCATTTGTCAATACCTAAATGATAAAATGTTGATAAAAGTATCAAATTGACATTTTTTACAATAAATAAAAAACTGTAAAAAGTTCTAACAAAAACTGGCTAGTATTGTTTTTTCGCTACAATATCTCAAGAAATTTCTAAAGTATACAAACTTGTTTGTTAGTAAAATTGTCAAAAAAATGTCAAAAGTAAATCGATTAATATCAGGAATGTCAAATTTTTAAAGTATGTATTCATAATGGGAAGTTATCAGCCTCTTTTATAAATTATAAATTATTCAAGAATAAACAATCACTATCAACCTTCACTACCCCCACTCCCCCATCAAAAAATAGGAGTTTTAACCGACAAAAAGCCAAAATAATACCCATACCAAATAAGAACAACCCCCGTTTGGTTTTTGGAACATTTTTGCATGATTAAGTTAAATTAAAATTGTTATCCTTGGTACTTTGTTGAGAAAACAATAAAATAAAATGGGAATACAATCCGATCAAAAGTCGTGCCTTCGTATACCTCCTATAGACAGAGGTTAAGCTTCAGATAAAGTGGTACCAGCTCCCCGGAGGAGAAGGAGGGTATAAGTATAACAAATCCGCCTGAAAAACAATACCAAAAAGTGGTCCTGTGAAATATTAAACTAATTTGCATAGAAAATGAGAAGAATTTATTTGGATGATGACAGGAATCCTTTTTGTCGCCCTCACCTCTTATTACGTCTGCATAATTCAATGGAACTTTCTTGCCACCAACGACGCACTGTGACGATGATGATGGCAAAGACTTCCAGGATGAAGCTCTTTTTGCCATAATGGGTTGGTGTAGACGTGGAGTAAAGAAGATGATGGGGGGAGGGGACCTCCTTGTTTCTGTGAAAAACTGAAAATAACATTGGTTTTTCGTTCTCAAAACAATAGGAAATCGCTTCTATGTTCTGGTGTGGCATTTTGTAATCCCATTGGCATTGTGTCCTTTTCTGGGATTCCGCATTTTCCGGGTGTTAATGTTATTTTTATTCCAAGTATATATTTGTCTATCCGAGTATTCGAGTGTGTGTGGTGAATTACATGTTGTACCAACACAATGGATGCCATGTCGACATCAACAAGGCTTCTTCTTTTTCTTCTTCGCCTGATGTGAAATTCACACGACCAGAAAACCAAAAAGAAACAACCACGTACTTCATCCTTCTTCCAGTCTAGATTCACACAACACAAATCGAGTATATATGAGGTTAGCTCTCCAAGGACGATGTGGGATGTCCTATTTTGCGGGATATGCGGTTTTTTTTTCGGCTTTTCTCGGAAAGAGACTTTTATTCCGTGAAAAATCATCATCCTCTCGTTGATTGAAACCCCCAAAGGAGAATTTTCAATTTTCTTCTTGTTTTCCGACAAAGGAAAGAAAAAGTTTCAATCTTCTTGCGGTTTTAGTTGATGTAAGGCTTTAAGGGGAATGTTGATGATGATATTGGGTGGTGGCCTCTTATTGAATTGATTCTTATACCAGATCCTGGATCCCAGATGGAAGGGAAGAAAATGTACATACTATACATACAATATAGGATTAAGTTAGATCCCATCATTTTATGGATCATTAGATGCGACACAATAGTAAATAAAGGATAAATCGAAAAGTATATTATTATACTCTTATTCTTGTTTTTGTTGTTGTTATTTTTCCGTCAGTCTGAAAGAGGGACTCATTTTTTTGCAGTTTTATTAATGACATCTTCACATTTTCTAGGGCTAAGTGTATATATGTAAATCGATTGGTGTAGCCGGCATCAAGAATTCAAGGAGTGTTCTGGTTCACATCAGGGTAATCTTTTGTGAAATCTTATAGTCTCGACTTTTGATAGGCAGATCAATTATTTGGGAGATTTAAGGGATTTCATGGTAAAATTTATCGCTTGTGGTGTCGAGGGTACATTTTAAAGCATATTTTTTTTTTAAGTTTTCAATAGGCTGACTGTCACTGACATAATTGATGAGCAATTGATGGTTTAAAAAGCAAACTGTTGACGGGATTATTTGACGTTTTACAATATGTTACATTAGCAGAGACATTGCTGTTGAGTAAAACTCGGTTGTAAGTCGAATTAATACTAACTTTTATTTCTTTGCGTTATGCTATATATACAATTTTCTTATCTTATCCTAAATATAAATGTAAGTATCTGTAGATAACCGTCAGTGTATGCTTAGGACGCTCTGTCTTATATTTATTTCCCACACGCATTGGGTTATATATAGATACACGCATTGGGTTATATATAGATTGTGGTATGTTCATGTTTGAACAATTGCATCTTATGAAATTAATATGCAGATGATAAATAAATCAATGTCGAAATTAAATAAACTTTTTGGTGTATTTATGTTTTAACTTAACAGCAGGTAAAATAAAGAGAAACTCGTTACAAAGGATTTTAATAAAATATATGAAAAAGTGCGTATACGTCACAGTGCACTCATTTTGTTTTGCGAATAGAAAACTTTGTTACCAACATAAAATAAAAAAAAAAACATACAATTTAACTTCAGAATTTTGACTGATTTTAATAGATCATTTATCTTTCATCACACTTCCAAACCTTATCTTTATGTTATCTGACTTTTTCTCTAAAAATTTGTTATCAGCATTTCTATCTGTTCTGAAAGGTTTAAAAAAATCCCAAACTTACACAATTTAACAGAGATAAAGTCAAATATCAGAAATATTATATTTGATGCTGTTGATTTTTTTTAATTCGTTAGCAATAAAAATAAATGATATAATTAAAGATACAAGCCTCTTTAGCTCAGTGGCAGAGCACTGGTCTTGTAAACCAGGGGTCGTGAGTTCAATCCTCACAGGAGGCATGTCATCTTTTTTGTGATATAATTTCTTTTAAAATTAAAAAAAAAAAAATAAACTAGTTTAAATTAACTCTATTCGAAGTTTAAGGACTGATAGAAAAGCCCTTACATTTTCCATTAAAACTTTACTTCTTTTTAGCATTTTCATGTCTCTTCTTTACTTTGGAACTGATGAAAAGGTACAAAATATTTTTGTCTAAGAAGAAAAAGTCTAAAAAGTCAATTTTTAACAAGATTTGGGTGGTCTTTGACCTGATGACTTTTGATTACAACCAATTTGAATTAAAATATCTATAAATACCCCCCTTAATTTTTCCTACATTATTAAAATAGATATGATATGTAGGTAGGTGCATTTGGTAGACGACAAATTGATTTACATATGTTCATAAACTCATCACATCCTGAATTTTACCGTCGGCCAAAAGTTCCAACATGCATCAACATTTTATGTAAAAGGACTCATGCAGCATCATTTATAGCGTGGTCCTTCGTCCCATCATCATATGATGGAAAATTCACTTTGCAACCCTTTTGGCATTTTCATCAACATCATCATCATTATCATCATCGTCATTTTCATTTTCACACCCTTGCCTCATATAAAAGCTAACATGACATTACACCTTGACAATCGCTTCATCCACCTGGGAACTATACACAACTGCGTCATCTGTTTTCTGACAGTCATCAAAAAAGGACTTTCTCTCTCTTTTCCTCACTCCTTCTCTTTGTCTACATTCTGGGACGACATACATACATACTTATGCACACACATCTAGAGACATTCAAAAACCGATTAAAACAAAGTCCCAAAGTGCAAGAGAGGTGATTTATTAATGCAGGACACAGAATCATGATATCACACACATCTATATACATACGTATGTACATTATGTGTATGTATGTATGTAGAGATGTGTGTACAATTAACACCCCTTATCGTTTACAGAATATTGTCATACACATGACACCTAGCGCCATCACCCACTACTGCTTCCGGCCATAGTGTTGGTATTTATATCTGATGATATGTGTTGTGTATGCGCAATGACACAACAAAATTTGAAAGTGACAAATTCATTTACACAAAACAGCTGTATATGTATATATTTGCATATACATTGATATTTACAGTGCTGTGTAACAGAAAATAAATGAAAAATAAAATATGAAACCTTAAGATACCTTAAGTGATTGAAGACATGTGTTGTAGGATCTTTACTGATTAAATGAGTAATTTAATATTGTGAAAAAAAAGTTTCTCATACGCCACAAAACACCTTTCAAAAAATAAAGTTATTGAAAGACTTTAATATATTTAAGGACGAATCGTAGGCTTTCAAGCTTCCTTAAAGGTTTTCCTTTAGCTTTTGTGTGTTTTTCGGTTTTGGTTTTTGAGAGTCACTATTTCCAGTAATGTCAAAATATAAGTGGATTTTTAAATTAATATAGAACATTCAAAATTCTATGAAAAGTAAGACAACTTCCATTTATCCACTTGCCACCGATTAGAAAAAAAATGTCAAATAATCTCTCAACAAAAAAAAATTGGAACTGTCAAAACTCTCTATTACCTACTTTGAATTTTATCATAATTGTTATATTAGTTTTTGAATAAATTTTTTTTTCAATACAAATATTGTTTGCAATTAACTTCTTCTAAAACTGATTTTTACATCAATCCAAAAACTTGTTCCCTCAAGCAAGTTAAAATTACACAGCACTATTTTAAGCATGTCTCGCCGTATGCATTCAGTTCCCAACGTTTCCCATCACCGAGTACTAAGGCTGCATATAGAATCATAGTCACAGTCACAGTCATAGTCACATAAAGTCCTTGTTGCAATAATGATGATGGGGATCCCCGAATGCAGTCATATTCGCATTCAATTGACATACAAAAGGATTAAAAATTTAAAATCGACTCAACATGACATTGCAGTTTATTTTCCATGTTCCTTCTGATGGCTCTGGGAATTCAATATAACCAAGAGAAGGTATCAGAGTGCCATGGTACGAGTGTATACAGTAGTGACCATGTCTATGTTTATCATCATGGATCTACTATAGGTGTGGACATCATCATATCATTCAGTGACGTTGAGAGAAAAAGTGAGAGACTTTGATAAAAGTGACAAAAAAAAACCTTCAACAACTCGACGAACATCGAATAGATTATTCATGATAATGTATCGACAATTTTCAAGCTTAACCAACTGAGCCGTGTTTCTCTGGGGGCGGCTTTTTAGTTAAAGGATTATAAAAGGCAACGTTAAAACATGACACAGCACAGAACAACAACAACAAATTGGAATTGATAGAATTAAATGTTTTCTGTTGAATTTTCTGATTGACATACACTTGCAGCTGACGAAATTCCCTAGATTTAAGTATTCAGATCTATCACAGATCAAAATGTCATTCTTTTTTTTTCGTGTCATCCTTGAAGAGAGACAGAGTGAGAGATAAAAGGATATAAGTTCATCACGCACACATGACTTCAATGTCATCATGTACTCGTAATTAAAACCCACCCCCCACATCCGACTTTAATTCTCTGAGCCTGTAAAGTCTTTAGCTTTTCAAATCGTCACTATTTCTCTTCACTCTCGATGCAAAGACAAACCTAAGGCATCATGCACATATGTGAATTATCTCACGCCCGGGATTTTCTACCTTTTTTTTTGGGAAATCTTTAGAAAATTAATCCTTTTTGAAACTGTTAATACCATATCATCCCGCTTGAACAATTCGAGTGTGTTTCGTCAGAGTCAAGTAGAATAGCAAAGCAGAAGCAGCAAAAGAAAAGGAACCACACTAATCCGATTTATTGGCTAAAAATAAACACTTAATTTCACTTGAAATAACCAAAAGTCCTTTTTTGAATATACATACATATAACATACATATGTTTGTATGTACTAGTAAATGTACTATATATATTTGTATATGAAATTTATATGATGAAGAAGGAAAATAAACGAAAGTATCCTTTCAAGAAAATTACAAGAAACAATGGAATAAGGAATCTTTCATACAAATAAAGGATATGAAGGCTTTCGAAAGGAATCCAGTACAAAGAGATGTTTAAATTAAGATCATTGGAGCATCACTAATGAAGGTCCTTTATTTTGAGAAAAGTTTTGCCAAGGAATAAGAAGAATTTTGCCTTTTTGAAGCTTTCTATTAGTTGAGAAGTAAAAAATTTCTTGACAATTTGGGTTACTTTACCCTTCAAAGGATGTCGAGTTTAGAGTAGATTTTGATAGTTTTTTGGTTGTTGTTTGTTTTGAAACACACACACATGAAAATGAGTATGTTGACAGACAAAGGTTTGATGGATTTGAATATCATATTTATATAGAAAGTAAAAGTTGAGAGAACATCGACCCAAAAATGAAAGCCGAAAGAGTCTTTTCAAACCAGAGAGCTATACTATTTATTTATTTTATTTATTATTATTATTAAAAAAAAGTATTTTATAGATAGTTCAAATATACTTATGAATTCATGGGTGAGACGTCAGCTATTCTAATTAACACAGGATTTGTCAAAAATTAAACTGATTCAGGTGTACATATTAGCGTTTTAAACAAAAGGAACAAAATTGGACCTATGACACTTCCTTGTGGTACTGCATCCAATATTTCTTTACTTAGGTCCTCAGACCTACGAAGTCCGTTGGTGTTCCCTAGCGGGACATAGGGCCTCAACTACTCCTACGCGCCATCGTGTGCGGTTTCCAGCGATGTATTTTAGCTCCCTCCAGCTCTTTCCCAATCTCGCAGAATCTTCCTCGACTGTTCTTCTCCACGTGTTCTTGGTCTACCAACTCTTCTTCCTTCTTGTGTGTGGGTTCCACTGCATTGCCTGGGCCGCAATGCAGTCATTACCTTTTCGACCCGTTTGTCCAATCATCTGCCACTTGCGCCTTCGTATAATGGTATATTCGTTTATATAGGTCCTCGTTGGAGATACGATTAGGCCAGAAAACCCGTAAGATGTTTTGAAGACACCTGGTTATTGTTGTTGTTGTTTTTCAGGTGCTGCAACCATATAGAAGAACTGATTCGACGTTTGAGTTAAACAGTCGTAGTTTTGTGTTCAAGCTGAGAGATTTGTTCCTCCAAACATTGGAAAACATCCTGAACGCAGCCTTTGCTTGTTCGGTTCCTCCTTCAGTAGAGACGATACTTCCAAGATATTGGAAGTTCTCTACTTTCTCTACTGCTTGTTGACTAATGTCTGTCGGAGCGGATGATTGCGAGCTCCCGAGGCTGAACATCTTTGTTATTCCCGTATTGATTTTCAGCCCCACGATTGATGCTTCTCTCTCCACCCTTGTTGCCATTTGATGGAGATCCATGATCCTATGGGAAAGCAAGCATTCTTCATCTGTGTAGTACGATTTTTAAGGTAAGTTGTAAGAGTCCATCTTATTCCTCCGCTTCCTGTCAAAGCCATCCGCAGTACATCACTTATAGCACCAATAAAAACAGGATTGGTGCAACCCTGCCTGACCCCGCTTTGGACTTCAAATTCTTCAGACATGGCATTTGGACCCAGCATAAGTCGCTTTTATAATAGCAATGAGTTTCTCCGGTATGTCCCTCTTCCACAAGCAAGCAAGCCAGATAAACTCCCTGTTGACGCTGTCGAAAGCCTTCTCGAAATCAATGAACAGCAGGTGGAGTGGTGATCGATATTGGACGCACTGTTTTTCGAAGTCTAAAAATCTTATTCTCTGTTCTTAAATAATTGTATAGAATCCTTCAAAATTTAAGGACAAGGCTTGCGACACATCTAAAAATACCGCCAATTACATCGGTTATTTTTGCATCTGATAAACGGTCTTTTCTTTTTGGCTTAAATTATGTGAGTGTGCTTTTAAGTGTTTCAAAACTGTGGTTAAAAATTTCGAATCTTTTTACAAAAACGGCTTCTTCTCTGGTTTTTTCTGTTTTCTTTTCCATCCCCAACACCCCTAACATCATTTAAAACCAACCTATAACTAACTAGAGCTCCTTCGCAATCGTTTACCTACTTAAAGCGGCTTTCTTCTTAAGCCCTCTCTTTACACACCATTCAGTCTGTCATTGGAAGATGTTCACACTGTGACTCTTCTTCCTTTACAGTCTTAGACACTGTTCACATCACCTCTCTGGATTACACAACCCCCAAAATCAACCCACCACAAAAACCTATTACATATATTTTTTGTTTTTCTGTACGACGATGGGGCGGCGGAAAGTCCTTCGTAAGCTGCTTGCTATGAGCGGAAACGGAAAAAGATCACACCGCGTCGAGTGAATTCCATTAGACACATAATTTTTAACTCAGTTGTTTCTTTATTTTGTTGTTCTTGTTTGGTCTTTATGGATTCTTTGATGTGAAGTAATTTTTCATGGCATTTCGCTATTTCTTCTGCTTTACGCTTTACCTAAGGATCACAATTTGTCTCACCATCATCATAACAAGAGAGAGGAAGGGTGGTTTTTTGAAATGAAATTGAAATACATCCCGACAAAAAGACAAAACAATAAAAGAAAAAAAAAGAAAAAAAAAGTAAAATAAATGTGTTCACTTTGGGAATATTTCCCACGCGGAAGATTTAGGTGAAGTGATACAATTTACAATAATTTCACATCCCCCGCTTCATTTTTCGATCATTTCCACTTGAATGTCTTATTTTCCGTTAAATTGTGTTACCTACTCAGTACTCCCTGGCGTATTTTCAATGTGACACGCAAGGTTTCTGTCCCACTCCATTCTGTAGCCTTGTTTGTTCAGCGACTTTACTGTTGTTTGATGATATTTTCACATTTTTTTTATGAAAATTTAACACGAGTACATTATGGGAATGTAATGGCGCGAAGAATTGAAATTACTTTGCATGCAAATGGGCGATATCATCATCATCGTCATCAGGTGAATTGGATGATGAAGATGACGATCATCAAATGGATGATGGCGATGGGAACTTTGACATGGATGGTTGCATCCGTAATAGTATGATGAGTACTCGACCCTCGGAATTTGTTTTCATTCGCCCATAAGAGGGTAGTTATGGATTTATTTGCTTATTTTCATTTTATAGAATAATTCGCTGTTTTATTTTGTATAGTAAATTGATTTTCTCTGTTTCCCAGTCACTGTTACGGGAAATAACATCCAGAGGTTTAATTAGGGGTTGTTCTGGGTCTGATAAAGGATGCACCCTGCAGGGAATGAGAGTGAAAAATTAGTGCAGAACAAGGGAGATTCTCGCATATTGGACTTGGACTCATCAAAACGTTTTATGGTTTTTTTTTTATTGTTTTACCTGGGGCGTTTGACATTAGCAGATGTTTATTTGTGTAGAATTGATGGTTATTGAGGATGTGGGTTGATTGGACTTCTAAAAAGTAAATTAATTGAATCGTTGAGGTTTTTTTCTATTTATTTGTTGTGTTTTTTCACGACGACAAGTGTTTGAGCATTTGTAGTCATCATGTATACAAAGGGAAGTCTGACAGGGTTAATGTTCATTCATATCGTTAGACCTGAAATTCACATCAAACCAATGTTTTGACCACATGAACCACACATTGTCAATTTTCTCAATTTAAAAATTTAAAAATGTTAAAAAATGTTAATTCTCGAAAGAGAAAGCATCATTTTTACAAGAAATGAAATAGATGGACAAAAGATGCCAAGTTTCGCATTTTTCTTAATTTCCGATCATTCCTCTATTGTCAATTTTTCTTGTTTGTCCACTTTCTTCCTGTGTGTATCCACGAGATTGATTCTTTTTTCTACTCGTGTAACCAGGCTCAAATAAAATAAAAAATACAGAGTCACTGGAATTTTTAAATCTGTCAAAGTCAAAGTCAGCTTCAGTTTGAGTTTGAAGTGTCATAATTTAAGCTGAATGTGTGTCATTTACCATAATGAATTGTTTATTAATCAAAAAACGCCTGTGCATTATTGTAATGCACTCTAAGATGAAAAAATTTCTGCTGAACGCATTCAAAAGCTTTAAAATTAGATACACTCTTGGGTGTTGGTAAAATAGACAGTAGACAAAGGGCAGTGATTGAAGATTTATAAGTCGGACGAATGTGGTTTCGCCAAAATGAAACAGCAAATCACACAACACGAACAATTACAATTATGGCTTTAGTGCGATTACAGTTTTTTGGTTGCATAATTTAACCACAAAATTTGGCCGAGATTCCGCTCAAATTGTGCACAAAATTTCTTTGGAATTCCTTCAAGAGTATCACATGAAGCACATTTTTTCGAAGTTACCTAAGTAGGTACTTGTTTTTCACACTTAATGTCAAAGTCGAAATTTGCTATTCATTAAAAGTAAAAGCTAACCAATTTCTTAGCCCAACACCGAAAAATTGTTTCAAGCTTAAAATTCATGATTTGTATGTCAAAATATGGAATTGAATATCTAAGGATTGGTCATATAGCACATTTTCGATGCCCATGAAGTTTTGTAATAGGATTGTATTTCTTAAGTGAATTTAAAAGCCTCAAGTCATAAAACTTTGGAAGAGACGCGAACTTAAAAATCCAATTAATTCAAGCTATGTATCAGAAAAAAAAAACAAGAACAACTTCAAAACCCTATTAATCCCCCACATTTTGGTATCTACATAGGTATCTATTTCGAAATTAAAAAGTTTTGCTATATAGAACATCTTGCGCAATATTTTTTAACCCTTTTCCCCATAACCAAGAAATTCATTTAAAAATGTCAAAGTTTTTTAAAATGTATCCTCTCTTGAACAAAAAAAAAAAAAAACTCGCTAACAACCATCAACTATTCCTCAAAAAATTTGAAAAAAAAAAATTCACTGACTAAGTACTTTTTTGCTTATCACACACACACACACACTGAACTTAACTTAACTCAACTTAAACTCAACCCACAACCTCATTAAGATGCCAATCCCTTGAAAAACAATACAAAAAATATAAACCGAACACCCCCACACACAGAGCAGCAAACAAAAGTTGCCAAGCCCCTATTTTCCACGATTTTCGACGATGACGACAACGGTGGTGGATGATAGGAAATAATTTGCCTCTCAAGGGAACTCCATCTTTGTTGTGAACAAATCAGAATTCTTCGAAAGAAGAAAAAGAAAATAACTCTTCAAATCAACCCTCTTCCTCCAGTCCTCCCCAAAATCAACCTAAGAAAATATTATAAGGGAGAGGTCCTTGCTACTTTGCATCCACAATTTTGAGGGTAAAACTTCTTTAGAATTCCATGAACTTTATAATTTTCCTGTCAACACACACACATGTGAGTAGAAAGCTTACAAAAGAAGAAAAGGCACGTAGATGTACTGTACATACATATGTACATAGATTGGAAAATGTGATGTGTACAAAAACTTTGATGTTTCTATGCAAATAAAATCAAAATGTCTTTAGGACTTTTTTGTTTGACATAGACTCTGAGGAGGTTGGGGGCAACCAACCAACCAATGCCGCCTATCTATACGATGGTGGTGTCTGGTGTGTTTGGCATCCAACCGTATAATTGCGCTAATCCGATTTTAAGGACGAAAGCAAATAAAATCCACCCAAGACAAAATCTCTGACAATCTTCTTTAACTTTCTTGATTTTCGCTTGTATATTTTCAGCTGTTCAACACGAACGCGGTCCCCGGAAGCCAAAACTCCATCCGCAACTACATCACCACCACCATCATCACCATCACGCTAATGGATTGGGCCACCCTAATCCGCATCTTCCGGTTTCTCTGGTGACAAATGTTTCGGCCTCGTTCAACTACACATCGCACATCTCGGCCCATGCCAATGCGGGGGGCTTCCATCCCCCACCGCCGTCACACCTGCACGGAGCCACTGGCATAGGTGGACCACCTCCACCGCCACCCACAATGCCCTTTCCACCACATCTGCTGCCCCAAATGCATCATAATCTCATGGAGGTGTCGAAAATGTCCGCCGCTGGCGACCGACTTCCAGCACATAGGTTTGATCTAACCACATCGCCTCCCAGCAGTGGCGGTGGAAGTCAGGGAGACTTCTACAAGCCGCACCACCTTCATCACAATCACTCGCCATCGCCTTCGAGCTCCATTCAGAGTATATCGAGTGTGGGCGGGCCGGAATCCGAAGGCTCGGAGAGTCCCAAACTGAATGTAGAATCGTCCCCGTCGTCAACCCCAACATTACCCTGTGCGCCCATCAAGGAACTCTTGCCTACGAATAACAACAACAACAATAATAGCACTTCGCCGAACAACAATCATCCCGGCGGTGGGCTGCCGAGCCGACAAAATGGCTTCCTAGAATTGCTATTGAGCCCCGATAAGTGTCAGGAAATCATCCAATACCAGATGCACAATTCGATACTCTTTCCACCGCTTCCTCAGACACTGATTGGCATGGATTCGAGGTTGTTGTCATGGGAAATGCTCCAAGAAACAACTGCCCGATTGTTGTTCATGGCTGTGCGATGGGTCAAGTGCTTGATGCCGTTCCAAACGCTCACGAAGAACGATCAACATTTGTTGCTTCAGGTATGGGTGGTCTTTGATTTATGTGGTTACCTATAGATTTTATAACATTTTTGTTTCTTTAAGGAATCCTGGAAGGAGCTGTTCCTCCTCAATCTTGCCCAGTGGAGCATCCCCCTCGACCTGGCTCCGATTCTCGACTCTCCCATGATCAAAGAGCGGGTGCTTCAGGACGAAGCAACAACAACCGAGATGAAGACAATCCAGGAGATTCTAACGCGATTCCGTCAGATCTCCCCCGACGGCAGTGAAGTCGGCTGCATGAAGGCGATTTCCCTCTTCGCACCTGAAACTCCCGGCCTGTGTGACGTCCAGCCGGTGGAAATGCTCCAGGACCAAGCTCAGTGCATACTCTCCGATCACGTTCGGATTCGTTATTCTCGGCAGGCAACTCGCTTCGGCAGACTACTCCTGCTGCTTCCCTCGCTCAGGACAATACGCGCATCGACCATTGAAGCCTTATTTTTCAAGGAAACCATCGGGAATGTCCCAATCGCAAGACTCCTACGTGACATGTATTCCATGGAACAGTACGCCATGGAGAAGGTTTGAGTTGTTGACGTGCGTCGCCGTCGAATCTGTGACGGATACGGATACGACTCTTTGCCAGCAATCGCAATGTTGTTCTTTAATTCCACAAAACTGATGTTCTCTGTTTTGTTTTTTTTTTTTTGTGTTTTGTTTTGTAGCGTTTGTTCATTCTAACCGCCCGCCATGTTATGTTTTCTTTTGATTATATCTAACGGGAAAAAATGATTTTCCAACATTGAGGGTGTTTTTTTTTTTACCTCAACCTTCAATTCACCTGTGTGTGTTTTATTTCAAATTCCACTATGACCGCATGTGCAAGATGTGATGATAAAAATGATGGGAAGATGTGGGAAGATGGAAAAATAACTTTGCTTCGGGGGGTTTTCTGGATGTACACGTATACAGGAAGCAAATTGGATTTGACTTTTTTTCTAACTTCTAATATTTTTTATGTTTTTAAGATTTTCTTTTCTTTTATTTTGAACAAGCAAGGCTTGAGAATTGAATATAAATATTGAAAAATATAATTTGCACAAGTTGAAAATAAACAAAAATATAACCAAAGAAAAATATTGTTAAAAATTTGGCTAAATGTTAATAAAAATTAAAATTTAAATTAAAATAAAAAAAAATAATTTTTAAGTGATTTTTTGTAGGAATAGATAAAAAGAAAAATATTGTAAAAATTTAAAATAAAATTTAAAAGTGTAAACATAAGAAGTCAAATAAAAAGAAGAATTAAATTATTAGAAAAATTATTATAATATTTTGTAGACTTTTCTTTCATAGATTTTTTTTTAAAACTTGATTTGAGATATTAAAAGAAAAATAGGTAAGTTAATGGAAAAGGAAAAGATGGGATTCTTAAAGTTATACACCCTTTTCACATTGGTAGATTAATATCCTGCAGGCACCTTCACGACATGAAATACACAAAGTAAGTATACATAGGTATACCTTAGTTTCAAAAAGAGGACTTTAAAAATCACATCAAAATTATGACGCCCTTTCTGATATTGAAGAATCTTCAATTTTTCTATGTAAAGATAAGCCCTGCGGACCACCCAAAGGAAATTTTTTTTAAATTTGTTCTTACTGTTAGGGGGTTTGGTTTTTATTTGTTGTTAAATAAAAATATTTTGTAGAGCGCTAGGTTTTGTGTGATTTACCATATAAAATACTTTGCAAAAACCATTAGATTTTATTTAAAGAAAATATGTGCGAACAAGTAGTCAAAGAAGCAACGAGAATTGTAAATGATTCGAGAAGAGAACATTGACAGACTATGTGGTGTCGGATATTAAAATAGAAAATTGAAAAAGAAATGAAGATAAGCGACCAATGAACAGTGTGCTTCAAAATACCAGTGTTTAAAAACAAAGAAGAATCAACATTTTGAAATATGAAAAGTATAAATTTTTGCAAAAAATTAGAGAAAGCGAAATAAATTAAATTCCAATATCAGTAATCAGTTAATATACCGGATACAACAAGTGAACTATTTGAAACAGAAATCTTAAAGGTTGTAAATAACTTTATTGTTCAAAAACAATTGAGAGAAACCGACCAAAAATTAAAAGTCACTTAAAATTTGTGTTTACAAGGAAAACTGATGATTGGAATTTGTACAAAAGAGAGAGAACTGTAGAAAGTGATTACATTAAAAATAAATTAAACTCTGCTAGTGATCAAAAGATGATGTGGAAATCTTTAAAAAGACTGGTATTGGGGCAATCAATAAATAAATCAAATTGTGTTGAATTTAAAGGTAAAAAATTACAGAAGATAAAATAATTGCAAACGAATTTAATGTGTTTTTCATAAATAGTGTAATAGAAATAAATAGTGAAATTCCAAATGTGCAATGGATAAATCTCGTAGCCAACACATTTTAAATTCAAAAATATAGACTCAATAGAAAACCTTTTCCAAATTGTAAAAATGACTTCAATTTAATGAACAAACAAAATTGTTAATTGACAGTTTTATAATATTGGGTCCAGCTCTTTTAAATATAATGAACCATTTGTTAACAAGTGGTAAATTTCCTAATACATGGAAAACATCTGTGATACACTGACAATCACTATAGGATGAGGCCACATATTTTTTAATCGATTTTCGTTCTTTATACCTGCTGGAAATTTCGTACCCATAAAAATTTACTACATTTGAGTAGGTAGATATTTTCTTTAAAAAAAGTAATAAAATTAAGGGGTTAAATAGAAAAACTGTTGGAATTTCCCTACATTAATTAAAAAGCTACTTAAAAACAGTATGAAAAAGTGCGTCACTTGGATGAGGCCACATGAAAAATTTTATAAAATATCAAAAAAATGAAAGAAATGTTAACAGTTTTTGGTTTTCAAACATTTATTTATTAAGTTTTTCTCCATTAATAATGAGTATGCCCCCCATTTTTCGATATGACCTCTATTAGACGGTTTGGAATGGAATCATAAAGTTTTTTTTAAATAGTCAAGTGAAATCTCGTCCCAGGCATCACGGATAGCTTCAATTAAGGAGTCCTTGTCTTCAAATTGTCTACCGCCTTCATAAACTTTTCGAGATAGCCATGCCCATACGTTTTCGATTATGTTCAAGTCCGGTGAATAGGGTGGCCATGGCAAAAGCTCTACGTTTTCTGATAAAATCCAGCTTTTGACAACCCTGGAAGTGTGGATGGGGGCATTGTCTTGTTGGAAAATCCAAGGCAGAGGTCCAAAAATATTTTTCATCTTCGGAAATTACCGTTCCAACAAGCATTTGTAGCTGTTTCTGTTCATTGTTGTAGAAAGAAACTCCAATTCGATTTTGCCATAGTAGGTGATAGCTCCCCACACCATAACACCTGATGTACGGCTGTGATGTCGTCCCAAAATTAGTTCCTCTTTTCTTAAATCATGGAAATAAAAGTTGTAACCATCGGGGCCGTCAAGGTTAAACTTTTTTTCATCCGAAAAGACAACGCGTTTCCATTGACTGCTCCAAGAGACATGTTCTGTTGCAAAGTTCATTCGCAGCTCCTTGTGTACTTGCTTTAGAACAGGTTTCTTTTTGAGTTTTCTTCTTTGGTTAGTACCTTCTTTTCTTATTATCCTTCGGAATGTCGAAATACTGGCTGATACTACGCTTTTGGACCTTATTTTAGTAGCTGATTGAGTAGAATTTGAAGCAATACGTAAAATTAACCGCTTTTCTCGGGATGTTGTTGCTTGGGCTGTGAGTCCTTTTTGGTTTTTTCCATTTTTGAGGATCAGCAAGATAGTTGTTTACAACTGTCTTACTTCTGTTCAGCTTCCTTGCTAATTCTCGGCTTGAGAGTCCCATTTCTTTGAAAGCATCGATTTGTCCTCTTTCTGCCACTGTCAACGTCTTCCCGGAACCCATTTGTAATTGAAATTTAATAAAAAGAGTTATTTGTAAAACGTTCTTAAATATTGCAACCAAAATTTTCAAAAAAATTGCTGATGTGAACTTCTACAACGAAATATTCGCAATGGCCTCATCCTAGTAACGCACTTTTTTATATCCTTTTTAGGTAGCTCATTCATTAATGTAGGGAAATTCCAACGGTCTTTTCTAATTAACCCTATAATTGTATCACTTTGTTTTAAGAAAATATGTACCTACTCTCATGTAGTAAAATTTTCCTGGTTAAACAAATTCCAACAGGTATCGGACCGAAAATCGGTTGAAAAATATGTGGCCTCATCCTAGTGATTGGCAGAGTAATTGCAAACAAATTTATTGTGTTTTTCATAAATAGTGTAATAGAAATAAATAGTGAAATTCCAAATGTGCAATGGATAAATCTCGTATAGCCAACACTGAAAGTAATTTTAAATTAAAAAATATAGACTCAATAGAAAACCTTTTCCAAATTGTAAAAATGATGCCAAACAAAAATGACTTAAATTTAATGAACAAACAAAAATGTTAATGGACAGTTTTATAATAGTGGGTCCAGCTATTTTAAATATATAATGAACCATTCGTTAACAAGTGGTAAATTTCCGAATACATGGAAAGCATCTGTGATATCTACGGTCTCCAGTTGAAAAAGTAACAAAAAAAACTATTAAATATGAAAACTTCAGACCGGTGATCCAACCAGAAGAATATCTACAGCAACATAATTTTCTAATAGAAGAACAATCAGGGTTCAGGAAAAAATATTCGTGTGACTGTGAATCAGCTTTAAATTTCATCATTGCAGACTGGAAGGAGAAAATTCACGCTAAGAGGAAAATGGCAGAAGTATTTATTGATTTAAAAAGAGCATTTAAAACTTTAGATAGATTTATATTATTAAAAAAGTAATATGGGTATGATATAAGAAATAAAGAATTTAATTCGTTTAAAACGTATCTTATTGGACGAAAACAAGTAGTTAAGTTTAACGATTCGATCTCGGAGCCATTAAATTGCAGTGATCTAGGTGCCCCCCAGGGGTCAATACTGGGTACATTACTATTTTTATTATAATATATAAATGATTTAAAAAAAAGTTTTGAAATATGGTAATTTAAAGTTGTATGCCGATGATGGCCTTTTCTATATTGATGGTAGTGATTATAATGAAATTAGAAAGTTAATGATATACATACATAGATATAAATATAATATTAAAGAATACTTTAACATGAATAAACTTAAATTAAATATATACGAAAATTATGTTACTACCAGAAAATAAAAACATAAGTAAAATTAATGAATTTGATTGTGTTCTACAAACAAAATATCTTAGTGTCATTATTGATAACAATTTAAATTTTAAAATTCACTTTGAAATGACTGGGAAAAAAATTGCCAACAAAATTGGATTTTTTAGTATGGATTGGATATTAGGAATCAAAATTTACAACTCCATTATTTAACCCCATTTTGAATATTGCCCGACAATATTATTATTGGTAAATGAAGCAATGTTGAACAAATTACAAATTCTTCAAAATAAAGGAATGAAATCGATATTGTACAGCAGTCGATTTGCATCAGTAACAAATACCTATGCTAAATACTCTTAAATGGCTTTCTGTTAAGCAAAAGATTTATTGCCAATTCATTAATATTTATATATAAAATTAAAAATGATTTAATGCCAAATTATTTAAAACGAAGACTAGTAACAAGAAGTGTAATACATACGTCCAAATTATAATCTAACAAATAACAATGATTTAATTTCATTTATCTTTATTTAAAAATAAAAAATAAATTAACACAAAACATGCTTTTTTACAAAGGTATAAAAATTTATAACAGTCTTCCAAAAAATTGAAATAAATCTTAGAATATTTAAGCGCTCTGTTATTAATTAGGTTAAAATTAAATTTTAAAAAGTATTGTAAATCAAAGTACTGATTAGCAAATTGTGCTAAATAAATACTTTTAAATTATCCTCTCCTATTTTTGAAATTTAATCACATCAAAACAAACATTTTACGAACATGAAGACACAAATCCTGGAAACAGACTTCTTTCTGTTTTCCGAGAAAACGAAACAAAAACCGAGACTGAGGAGACTGCACGGGAAGAACTGAATTTATTTAATTGACATTATAACAAATAATTATATTAACTTATCACTCTACTTTTTCTGTACCAGAAAGTTAAAATTTTATATTTATAATTATGATTTTAAGATATTTAGATTATTATATTGAAAATAAACATGAACAGTGATGGGTCCGTCACGGCTTAATATAGTATTTGCAATAAAAAATGCATTTTCGACAAAAGTGTCGCTTATACGATAATTTGTCGGTTAGGGCTCGATAAATATGAAATATTTAAATAACGACATCGAAGTAAAAAGAAGGTTACTAGAACACTACGACTAGGTAGGTACTGCGAAGATCGTAAATCGATCCAAAAATTTTCTTATTTATTTTCTTATTTATTCTTAACTGTCTTTGTGTCACTTTATAAAAATATCGATTTAAAAATAAAGTAAACAAAGCGTGTTTCCATTATTTCAAATCTTTACAAAAATCGGTTAAATCAAAGTGTTTCTCTTATGTTAAATAAAATATCAGACATTTAAAGTTATTAAATCTAAAAATCGAATGTAAGTTGTATTTCAAGATGTTATACAAATTTATGAATAAAAAGGGAAAAACGTAAAAAGATGGGTACTCACCCTTTTATTTGTTTTTTATGAGTCTTATTTTTCCTCTAAATTTATTTTGTTTGATTTGTACACTCTCCAGACGATCCTGTCCAACAATCCCGAAACAGAACTAGAAAAAATAAAAATACGCACTTCGAACTTTTTCAAATTCAAATTTAAAATTCGAATTTTCGCACTACTTTCCCGAGCCCGATAATACCCACAGCTGCCACCACCACCGTCATCGCCATCGCCGCGCCGATAAACGGCATCAAATTAAGCCAAACACAAAAACATTCCATAAACAAAACCACTCAAAACTCAACGAAATTGATACATTTTTTTCATGAACATTAATCTCTGTAATTTAATTTATATTTCTTGAATATTTTTAGGGACTCACATGCGGAATTTATATTTTTAATTTATTTTTTAATAGGAGCCGATCGCGAACGAACAGAGAAACACGCACTTCACTTTGTAATGGGTTTTTCTTAACTTCCCCATACAATGGAGGAGAGTAAGAGATAGCAGATATCAAAGGTATAGAAGGAGTATATGGATGGGGTTGGGTGGGTGTGTGATGGCTGCATTGTTAGGATTAGGAGCAACAAGTGGATTGTAATAATAAGTAAAAAGGTAAATGGGTACGTTCGGGATTTTAGCCAATGGTATCCATATGAGATTTTGGGCTGCTATTGCACTTTTTTTTGAATAAACTAAATAATCGCATTTGTGTTTAAAATAAAAAGCTCGAGATAAAATAGCATACAGTTTTATATTTAGGTTTATTAAAAAATAGAATATGAATTTAAGGTTGATAGAAATTTAGTTAGAGTTTAAAGCCTACTACTTGCAGCTAAAAAGTTCATGCTTAATTTTCTCTTAAATCGACTACTTGAATCAAGTTTAATCATATACACAGGAGGTCTGAGAAAATTATTTTCACAACAATAAAATATTTTGGTCTGCAGCAACGATGTGTCTGTGTTTTGCCGTTCACTACGCAACTCAAAGTTAAATCGCAATTCACAATATGGCGTTAGGTCGGTCGGGCTTTGACTTTTTGAATAAAACTACGTATTCTTATGACTTATGAGGCAATTCGAAATACTACCTGAGGCGTTGCTATGACTTTATCACCCCTATCGAGGTATCCGCTCGGAAGAAAATTTTCTCTGACTTGTTCAAAATCGGAAAATTTTCTATCGATCCGTTCCGATAAGCACTTCGCTTAAATCTTCCGACAAAATACATCGCATTCCTTCTTACATATGTACATTATTGTAAGTAAAATATTAAAGCGAACGCGATTGTTTGCTTCGTTTTATTTTGTTCCACAACGGATACCTCGAATGTAATCTTAGTTCCGATCGGAATTCACTTTCCTTTGTTTAAATTCTCCGAACGAATACCTCTATAGGGCTGTATATCTTAATATCGTAAACGCCCGAGCAAAGCAAAAGTAGATTTATTGTGATTTAGCTATACTTCATCCAAATCGAATGTGCAGTATAGGGAAGTTAGGACGTCTTTATCTCACTCTATCTTCAGAAGAATTCCCTTTAGTTGTGTGAAAGAAAAAATTGGTCAGCGTTACCGTAGTGCATAATTAATAATAATAAAATTGCGAAAGCTCTCAAGAAAATGAAAAGAATTGCTGTCTATGCTTTATTGTAACTGCATTTCAAAAGATTTCCCGTAAATTCCCATGCAACTACTTAAAACAAGTACTATGTTAACTTTATACCATTTTAAAGTTTTAAAAAGCTCTAAAAACAAAAGCTCCTCTACAAAAACCTTAAGAAAATGGAAGTTAAATGTAAGTAAGGTAACCCTGTATCTCATAAATATAAAATGAAGGGTAAAATGTTTCAGTTGTCAGTGCGCATTTGACTTTGCGCCTGGCAGGACACGTTGGTTTGTGGCGGATGCAGTCATGAATCCATAGGCGGGTGAGAACTTTTTATGTAGGATACTTTTGAATTCAGTACAGCACGAATGTGAGGCTCGTCACTGATAAAAAAAATTCTCCCATAAGGCCTGTAGTGCACATTTGAACTTTACAGGCCGACTCCACTAGATATCTGTATCGCCAACTAAATCTCTGACATATAAATCTGTGAAATGTCTTCGCTCTTTGCTGGGCAGTTTATGTCTTGACATTTCTCTGGCAAACGTCAAATAGTAGATATTTCTTTGTCAAACAAAAATTGTTTTGGCTCCAAACAAAACCTGCCAGCATGAGAATCAAAAAAAAATAAGATGAAATGTCAGCTGCACACAAAAAAGCAACAAAAACAAAACATCTGTCAAATTCATGTCAGACATCTATATTAAGACAAAACCGCTGACATAGACCGCTGAAATAATTTCATAAGATGAGATATCGCGACTCCATTGGAGATTTCATGTCATGATCGAACCGCATGACATAAAGTATGTCCTGTGGAATCTTCTTGGTGGTGGGATCAATCTTAGTTCACGAAAATTAAACCAGAAAATAATCAAGATTATGTAGTGTTGTTGTTATACATGAAAAGTGCTGATAAAGTCATTCATGAACTCATTCTTCGTGTGTAATAAAACGCGGTTATTGAATTTTAGCGACAATCCTCGGGCAGATAAAAAAACTAAAATTGATACAAGATACATTTACCGCTAGCAAGAAGGACAAACAACAGAAACATTCCAACATGGTTTTTTGATGTACTAAATATTTGTTAAAAAAGTCACTAAACCATCCTTTTCAATATTTTCAGTTAGATAAGTTTCTTGCCACTTAAAGTATTAAGTATCTGGATTAAATATAGCCACTGTCACCGTCAGAAAGTTTAAAGGTTTTTTTTTACATTTATTCTTCCAATCTTCCCATACTTGTATAAATTTAGTGCAAAAAGATTTCTGGATTTTCTGCTCCAAAATGTGAAATGTATGAATTAATCATAAGAAAACATCAAACTAAATTTGAGTGAAAATACATACATTATGTACATGTATATTTACACTTTTACAGGCATATTTCTTAATTACTTACTATGTTAAGGACTATTCATATGAGAGCGACCAACGACCAACGAATGAACGAACATTCGTCCGTTTTGACATTTCGTTCACATGTACCTTTTTTTTCGTCGCGAATGGCGTTTACTTAGCCTTAGGAAATCTTTTAAGAATGATTTTGAGGTAAGTCGCCCGCGAACAATTCATTCGTTGTAGTGTGGATGGTATGTGGAACGCGAATAGTGTTTGACAATTCGTAGCAGTCATATTCGAATTCGCGACGACCAATTTATTTTCCTACATTTCTCTTATTTTTTGGATCATATATCATTTTGGTTTTTGTTCCATTTTGGTTGTGTGGTTTAAAATAAAAATATTCTGCCACAAAAAAATGTAAGCGTTGTGTACCTAATAACATTTGTTGGGGGAAATCTATGGAATAGAATCATGTATTTCTGTGGAAGGCAAGGATCTGCAACATACCGGACATACGTCCACGTCTCTATACTCAAATTTAAAAGAACATTTTTATATAACATTTGAAAAAAAGGAACTTGTATAGAAAACATATTTTCTGGATACAGATTTCATACACCCTTATTACGGTTGTCAAAGATCAATACGATATTTATTATTTATCAATAAAATCAATGAATCGGTATTATCGTTGTCAAAAATCAAAATTTTTGATAAACTGTGAATGCTCTTCAGAAATTAGATCTATTGTGAATGATTTAAATTGACAGTCTTGGTATTATTGTTGTCAAAATGTTTGTTGATTATCAAATATTCAGTCAATCACAAATTCCTTGTTGATAAAATATTTTACGGATCGCAAAAGCCAAAAGCATGTCTACTATAGAACTATTTTGCGTTGAAAATGAAATCGAAGACGAAAATACTTTGGAGCAAGCAAAGATTCGAAGAAAATTACGCGATGCTTCAAATCCGATGGATTTAGCTGAACATATGTATGTAGATAAAAGATCTTTTTTAATTACATTACAAAAACTAATTTTGCTCGCTTCTAGATTTATTCAAAACTTTAGACTTTCGAAAGAAGCCTTCCTTAATGTATTTTTAGATATCAGCGACAAGTTAAAGCCAACAAAACAATCCATCCCAAACACACTAAAATTTGCAGCTGTCTTAAGTAAATAGGCACTATTCACAGTAGATTTTTGATCTTTGTTCACAATGGATCAAAAAATTATCAACTCGGGTTCATAATACCGATGTATCAATTGATTGACAAAATATTTCAACTGTCATTAAATCTTACATTCAAATGATTTATACTCTACTCTACTCCTCTTAATAATTCAACTCTTTGCAAACCTCATTTTCAACTCTGTTTCAATGCTAAAGACTAAAAACTTGATTCAAGGAGTAGATTTTACAGAAAATTAAGCATGAAAGCTTTAAAATATTATTTTACTTTTAGTATTTTTTATTTGGAAAAAATATATATTTTCTTTCCAATCCCTGGACCTAAAACCTTAACAAAATTTCTATCAACCTTTAATACATTCTCTAATAAACCTAAATATAGAATTTTAAACAATTTTATTTTGAACACAAATGCGATAACATATTTAGTTTATTCTAAAAAAAAGTGCAATAGCAGCCCAAAATCTCATATGGATACCATTGGCTAAAATCCCGAACGTACCCATTTACCTTTTTACTTATTATTACAATCCACTTGTTGCTCCTAATCCTAACAATGCAGCCATCACACACCCACCCAACCCCATCCATATGCATTTACTCCTTCTATACTTGCTATCTATCTGCTATCTCTTACTCTCCTCCATTGTATGGGGAACTTAAAAACAACCCATTACAAAGTGAAGTGCGTGTTTCTCTGTTCGTTCGCGATCGGCTCCTATTAAAAAATAAATTAAAAATATAAATCCCGGGTGTAGGTCCCTAAAATTATTCAAAAAATATAAATTAAATTACAGAGATTAATGTTCATGAAAAAAATGTATCAATTTCGTTGAGTTTTGAGTGTTTTTGTTTATGGAATGTTTTTGTGTTTGGCTTAATTTGATGCCGTTTATCGGCGCGGCGATGGCGATGACGGTGGTAGTTTCAGCTTTCGGTATTGTCGGGCTCGGGAAAGTAGTGCGAAAATTCGAATTTTAAATTTGAATTTGAAAAAGTTCGAAGTGTGTATTTTTATTTTTTCTGTTTCTGTTTCGGATTGTTGGACGGGATCGTCTGGAGAGTGTACAAATCAAACAAAATAAATTTAGAGGAAAAATAAGACTCATAAAAAACAAATAAAAGGGTGAGTACCCATCTTTTTACGTTTTTCCCTTTTTATTCATAAATTTGTATAACATCTTGATAAATACAACTTACATACGATTTTTAGATCTAATAACTTTAAATGTCTGATATTTTATTTAACAAAACAGAAACACTTTGCTTTTACCGAGTTTTGTAAAGATTATTCCATATATGGGTAGTCATTTTCCTTTATATCAAATCCTTAGCTTTCTCCAAAATTGTATTATTTTACAAGAATTAAAAGCGGCTACCAACTGTCTTTAGCTTCTCCACAGGACTAACTTCTTGAAAGCTCTACGATATCGGGAAGTGCTTCATAATTTTGATGGTGTGTCAGTGACAGATGAGTGAATAAGTCAATTTATTACAGTTGTATGATTTTTTCTATATCCTTAGAACGACTTGATCAATATATTGATTCTATAGAATTAAAATTTAAAGATGATCATGTCCTTGATTAGCGAAGTTTAAGAGAGTGTCGTAAATATTCTGAGCTTGTTTCTGTAACAGGCTATTGTGTCTAGCAAATAAATAAATACTCGTATATGGCCACTATACTTAAAGGCCATTTCCACCAGCATTTATTTGTATTCTTATATTAATTTCTGATTTATTGGCTTCCGTGACAGAAACTCCAAAGTTTAATTTCTTCCAAAATGTATCACTTTTGTTATACATACATATTTACCAAACCTATACTACCCAAGAGTCAAATACACACAATGAAAATGAAGATTTTTGTTATCATTTAACATTTCTGACAAGATAACAAAATGTAATGAAATCGCTCTCGTAATAATAAATCGCTAGCAATAAAATTCATCAACAACTGCTTTAGTTCCCATATCAAAAAGTACACTCTGACAATATGTTTCCTGTTTTGCTTGTTGTTCTTAGACCAAACCTTTTGAAAATCTTGAAGAACGACCATTCTTATATCAAAATGTGGAAATGTATACCAAAGGTATAGTAAAGCCCACAACAATACCAAACAAACAACACTAACAATAAGTCGTTTCAACATAATTACCGCTCTATTACCACAAATTCCAATCTCTCAAACACAAATACTCGCTTTATTTCTTTCCTTTTCGATTTACTGCCATTTCATTGCGCACGCAATTATCCTGCCATACAAATACCCCCAATGCCGCTCAGCTTATACTTATTCGAATTAAGATGACCATCATCATCAACATCAACATCGCTGAACTTTTCAGTTTTTCACCCTCTTTACGAGTATCTGCGAGTAAAGAACGATAGACATGCACAAAAGAAACCGAAAAATCATCATCAAATAATCGACGGACGAGCCCGGGCAAACGTATCGTTTTTGTATCACAAGCAACACGAATATGCCATCTGCGGTTTGGTTAGGACTGGGATTGGGATTGGGATTCAATGAATCAATTCTAAAAAGGACCTCAGTCATAGTCAAGAAGACCGCACTGCTTCGGGAGAGTTTATCCTTGGAATTACCTGATTCCCTGACAATAAAAGCGAAACGAATTTGAAAGAGCAGAAAATCATTATGGTATATGGATGCGAGCAAAGCACCCAACCTAAACCTAAACCTCAACCTTTCCGTCCTGGGGAGCATAAAGCTTGATGCTTGCATGTGAAGCCTTCATTTATATTCTGCGTTCTGACCAACTTTGTTCGTTGTGTGGTTGGACTTTGGACGCCCATGGAAGAAAATAACTTAAAGATGAAATCGTAATGTTATGGTTGCCACATTGCATGAGTTAATTTATTTAACTGAGTTCATCATCTAACTGACAATCTTGATTGATGAAGGACAGGTGTTTTGTTTTTTGGCGTTTTACGTAAGTTTACTCATATTTTGTGTTCACGATCGAGAAAATCTGCACTTCGAATAGAAACTCCAACAGTTTCTTACATTCATTTCTAGCTGTCAGTTTTGATCGCTGAATGATAAGAAGAATATTTTTTAAACTCAGTTTAGTCCATATTTTGTAAGAATGATCCTTGTTATAAGTTATGAATTTACTTTGCAGGATTTCTATAATACTTGACAATAACTGACAGTTTTGATCGATGACTGACGGTTAGAATGTTGGTTTTTGACACTTTTTCTTATTTTTTGCAAGCAATTGTCAATCATGATTAAGATTTTTTATGTCACTTGACTATTTTACGTAATTTATTCTTAAATGACAGTATTGATTGATGAATGATGGTTGAAAGTTTGTCTTTCTTAGGTTAATTGTTATCTACTTATGATCATAACAGTTAATCAATGTCAATCATAACAAACAATATGTCAATCTTGATTGATAAGATACTGTTTCATATCAGTCACACTTTGACTGTTTGAATTTTTAAAATCTGTTTCCTGTTTGTGTTTTCTTATAATTGAAAGTTAATTATTATCTGTGGAACAATTTGATCTCGTTTGGCAACCACGATTCCACCCCCGTTGAATAATTGTGACAAAAAAAGGGGTTTGTCCAATACCGTTTCTGGAACTCGACCTGTGTGCTTCGCGCGAACTTATCTCCTGTGTTGTGCTTGTGTGTAATGTTTACGAGGGGGTGTAATCATCCGTTGTGTGTTACGCGCTAATACCTTCATGTGAGCTGGACCACGTGTTTCTCATCTCATAGTTGCGTTGCCGTTGGTTGTTTTGCAGCAGTCACGCACTTTGTGCCCACCTTCTCATTTTTGGCAGGCGATGCGAGTGTCTTCTGGTCCTTGGCCTGTGTTTCCAAAAAGTCGAATAAGGGTTGATTACCTATTTGATTGGAGAACGAATAAACCGCGGAGTGGTACAATGTATGACTGTGTAGCTGATTAGAAGATGGATATGAATGTAAAGAGAAGAGGGTGTGTTGTGTAGTCAAATTTTCACACCAGTTAAAGTTCCCACACCGGAACGACCTAATAGATAGTAAAGGTTCAAACTATAGGGATGGAAGATGCATGCAAATACTTTTGCCATTATAGTCCTTTAATAGGGGTGAAGAAGATGAGTTTTTTTTTTTGTTGTGTATCTTCTTGTTTGCTTGTTGGCAGGCTCTGAATTTGATGTTGTAACATGTTCATGTTCACAATACAACATGTCACGAAGGTGTAAGTTAAAAAGTGATGATGTGATGATTTTTTTCCCTCAACCTAAAGAAAAGATACCCAGTCAAATAAAAAGATACAGACTATGGGAACTAGAAGAGTCTCTAATGTTTTAAAATAGTTTACCTAGAAGTATGTAATTAAGGTAAAATGAAGAGAAGGTGCTTTTAGTAGATGCAATGTGGATGTGGAGGAATTTTTAGTGACTGTCCATCTGTTTGAAATTCCCAGGCTCTCTGAGTTTAAAAAAGATGAGTAGGTGGTGTATTATGATGCATGGGAATTTTTACTTGATTGTTCTGACAGTCCGAAATTAAATATGTCTCGCATTAGGTGGAAATAAATAGAAAGTTTGCAGTACACTTACCTTTTTGAGATACATTTTTAGAATTGCCAGATGGTGTGGTGTATAAAGAAACGTTTTAGGATTGATTTTTCAAAATGTATGAAAAACATTCTTTAGATTTCGACAGTATTTCGTAATTTGTCATCGCTTTGAATATGGTCATTAAATCTTCTAAGTTTTTGTTGAGTTTTTTTTTAAATAGAAACCAATCCTGTGGCCAATTTTATGAAAACCTCTTCCCCCAGAATTTACGTAAGGAAATTTTTTGTATCAAAATTAAGAAAAAGTTCCCTCGAAAAATTATGCACGAAATGGGAAAAATCTCCTGGGAATTTTTTAACAGTGATTGGGATCATGTTTTTTTTAACTTCCCATAGGAAGTTATTGTCATCGGTCCGATTTGTCAAATTGAAATTTTTGACAAATCTAGACGTTTCAAGGTCCCTAGAACTTAAATCTGTCATATGTTCAAATGTTCGTATGTTTGTAGGTTCGTTAACGGTTTCTCAAGAACGGATAATGCTATTGACTCCAATTCAATTTTGTTTGACATATTATAACTTCGACAGAAAGGATTTTCATAAAAATTTTTCAGGTGGTTTTCTTACTATATCAGTTTAAAAAAAGTGCAAATTTTGACTGGTCCTAAATACATATGTATGTATCTTAGGAACGGATAATGCTATTGACTTGAAATTAATTTCATTGTGTACAATGTGATGTGATAAGATTTGGTATAAATTTTGCAATTTGGAAAAAGTTCAACCTTTTGGCGCTCAAATATACAATTAAGTAAAAACCATATTATCTTTATTTATTTATTTATTTATAAGAGATTAACAATAAATTAAAATCTATTATTAAACAGTGTTTTAAAGAGCACTAGCATCAAAGAACTTTCGGCTCTATATTATCTTTAAAACAATTGTCTACTATGTAAAATGATGTTTTTGATTTCTGGTGAAATTTTGGAAAAAAAAACAATTTTACAAAATATTCTACTAAAATTGGTAAAAAATGTTTTTGACTCGAATATCTTGAGAGTGAGCAATGATATTAACCTCATATTTTTTCAATTATATATAATACAACTATTAACATATGGTACAATTTTGACAAATATCGAACTGACAGTTTTTCTACAAAAAATAAAAACCTAAAACTAAAATTATTAAAAAATGTCAAAAATTGTTTTTCTATTTAAATATCTTCACAACAAGCAATGATACTGACTTCATATATTTTTTTTTAACACAATACATAATTATGTCAGTAACTAAATGATATAATTTTGACAAATTTCAAATTGACATTTTTTTACAAAAAAAAAAACTACAGAAAGTTCTGCCAAATTTTGCTGAATATTGTTTTTCCACTACAAAATAGGTCTGTTCCAAGTGTGTGAAATTCGCCGAAAATCACCGAAAAACTGTGAAAAGCTTGTTTCAAGTTACACATTCTTCGTAGTTTTTCACTCTGCGAATTTCAGTTACAAAAATTTCTGTGCACAGAAAATTGAAGACTGTCAAATTAAAAAATACAAAAATTTGACATTACAGTTTTGCCGTTAAAATAACCGAATTTTTTTATATTGAATTTGAAATTCTAATTTTCACTATGGAAAACAACAATAAAAAATTATGGACGTGGAAGTGCAACTGAGGAACATTGTTTTTCGACTTATTATGCGGGATACAGACGAAATTGAAAGATCGAAACGATCGCCCAAGTCTCTGAAGCTACATGCTTCGTGTCCAGAAAACCAAAGAAATACTGCTGTATGTTTTCTAGCACTATAAAAATTGTATTTTAACGAAGTTGACTTTCGAATTTCGTTGATAAGCATGCAAAAAGAGACCTACTGATTCGAAAATGCTCCAAGTAAGAGTAAAATGGCACAATATTTTCCACATACATAATTGGTGATGCACTTTCTCTAATTCCTGATGAATTCTTCTTCCTTGTCCTAGTCGACCTGTATTGACTTCCAAATCGAGTAGTCAGATTCTCTCGAGCATTCTATTAGTAACAATTTTACCAAATCCATTTTTTCATTAATTTTAAACAATTAGAAACTTTTCACGCGCTTTTGAATCATGATTTTTTGTTGACATTTTTTGACGTTTCGTAGAGTCTGTGATATTCTGTGAAATGTCGTTCCACTTCGTTGTACCCCCACTCCTTAAACAAAACACTTGGAACAGACTTAATATCTCTGGAGAAACTTCGTACGTTCGTACGTTCGAGTTACCATTTTTCGTCCACGGTATCTCAAGAACGAGTAGAGATATCGACTCCAATTAAATTTTGTTAGACAGATTATCACTTCGAAAGATGCAGAAAGGACTTTCATAAAAATTGGTCAAGCGGTTTTTTCACTATAGCAGTTTTCAAAAAAGTGAACATTTTGGTTGGTAGCAAATATCCCAAGAATGAATAATGCCATTGACTTCAAATAAATTTTAATGTGATACACATCTTCTATCTTCTATCTATATATATAAAAATGAGTGTGTGTGTGGAATACCTACATTAATGAAATGTATAATGAAGCTCTGATCTTCATTGAGGACACGTGTTTGATGATTGTGAACAATAATAATACTTCGAAACATTAACCAACCAAAAATTTGTAATGGTACTAGACTTGTCGTAAAAAAGTTAATGGCAAATCTAATTGAAGCTACTATTTAATGTGGAAAATTCAAAAATGAAGATGTTTTAATCCCTAGAATTCCAATGATCCCGCCAGATTTACCATTTGATTTCAAACGTTTGCAGTTTCCCATTCGCCTTGCATTCGCAATAACGATAAATAAAGCTCAAGGTCAATCTTTAAAAATATGTGGTATAGATTTGTAAAATTCAGTTTTTTCCCATGGACAACTATATGTTGGCTGTTCAGGAGTGGGAAAACCATCGGCATTGTTTATTAATGTTAAAGATCGAAAAACCAAAATTATTGTATACCAAAAAGCATTACAATAAATTGAAAAATTTTAATTCCAAATAAAGAAAATTTTTTCAGTTTTAAATAATTTTTATACAGGTGTTATATTTTTCATAAATACACTCAGCGAAGCGGGTGATGATTAGCTAGTTTGGTATAAATTTTGAAAATTTTAAAATTACTGTTATTTTTTTAAAATAGAAAAACTAAAAAAAAAATTTTGGCGCGAAAATATACAATGAAGGAAAAATGATATCATCTTCAAAACTATTTCCTATTATGAAAACGATTTTTTTTACATCTGCTGAAAGTTTAAAAAAAATTTAATTGACAGTCTTTTTACTAAAAATAAAAAATTTAATCAAAAATTTACCAAAAAATGTCAAAAGTAGTTTCTTGACTTGAATATGTCCAGAGTGGTCAATCGTTTTAACTTCGAATATATTTTAATTTTTGCATAATAGAATTTTGAACATATGGTACTTTTTTGACAAATATCGCAGTTTTATACGAAAAATAAAAAACAATTGACTCCAAATGTGTTTTATTTTTAACATAATGCATTTGACAATACCTAAAAAATTATAAAATATTGACCAATATCAAATTGACACTTTTTTACCACAAATACAAAAAATTTGTAAATATTGTTTTCGGGCTTCAACATCTCTGACAATTTTTTTTAGTAATATTGTTATCAATGAGCTTCAAAAGTAAATCGAATAATATCAGCAACGCCAAGTTTTCAAACTATCCATTATGGGAAGTTATCAGTGTGGGTCGCATCCAGCCTCTTTTTTTGTTTAATTATGTTAGTATGTATAGATTCATTTTTATACCTACTTACTCACTTAAGGTCCTCAGGCTAACAAAGTACGTGGGTTTTCATTTATAGGACATATTGCCTCAACTACATCTTTGCTCCATCTTTGTCGGGTTTCGGGCGATATGTTTGAGTTCCCTTCAGCTCTTCCTCCAACTTGTTGATTCATCCCCGACTGTTCTCCTTCAGGTGCTTCTCGGTCACTCTTCTGTCGTTTTCAGTGTGTAGATTGCAATTGCACTTTATGCAGTCTCAAATTTACCTCAAAATAAAAATCTTGAACTGTTAAATTCGACTTTCCTAAGTGTCTTCAGCCTCTTTATATCAGTAATTGGTTACTTTTCTATCAGTTAACATTTATTGATAAAAGAAATACATACTTTCTTTTTAAATTCCCTTTTAAGGACTTGATGTTATGTATAAACCTCAGAAGTAAAACAATTTTTAATTTTTTTCTCGAAAGCTTCCTGAAGCACCGTCAAAAACAATTTCAACATATGTATAAGGTAACACACAGTTTTTGCCACTTATTAAATATTATTTTTTCGATAGGTAAAGTTTCGTCCTTAAACCATTTCTATTTAACAGTCGAAACACAAGTTTAAAGCATTCCTAACACATGTCGAAATTCCCATCACACTAACCGAAACACATATTATTTCATCTAAGAAGATCTCACGTTAAAGTACAACAATTTTATCGTCAAAGGATAGAAATATTTGTCCATCTATCAGAACAGCGATTGATGATAAATATAGCCCATAATCAAAAACCACACTCTAGTACTATTTTATCCTAAAAATGCCCAACGGCCTTTCAAATTGCTATATCCTTAATAGCCAGATCTTATATCATATCCTATATCCAACGGACGTACCTCCTTCTTTCTTGTATTCTTTTTTTATTAAGAATCTAAAATAAAAAAATGTCAAAGGAACAAAATTCGTCTTCGTCTTCATCTTCAAACTTGTATCGTTTATGGTTCTTTATCCGCTTTTGCATATGCTATGTTGGTTTTGAAGGATTGTCAGTATTATTTCTACAAAAAGGATTCGTATTATTGTTTTTCTTATTCTTCTTCGTCTTCGGGTTTTTCTAGGAAACGAAGAAGAATTCCTGAGGTATATACATTACGAGTATATTGAAATACAAATCGCCCCAAAGCCGATTGAAGAAAATATACACTTTATCCTTTGAGAAAATAGGATTAACCACACATTATCAATACATACCTACATGACATATACACAAATATGTGTGTACTATATAAATGTAGATTTATTTCGGCCCAAGAAAATCTATCAAAGGATTGATGGTCCATTCTTTGGATACTGGTCAATTCAACACCATGCAACAAATAAAGGACGAAACGACACAATTTTAAATGCAGTTATTTTTCATTTTATATACATATAATAGGTGTATATATATATTTTTTTATATGCATGTAGGTATATATTTTATTATTTTTCATTTTCATTTTCATTTTCATTGCTAAGGATATATCCTTGGATCCTTTGCTGTTTCTTATACAAATAAAATCTCCTTCGGTTTAATTTTTGTTTCTGTTTTTTTTTTTTTTTGTTTGAAGTTTTCTTTGATATTTCCTCTTTTTTACATAAGGACTAAAATATTTTTGGTGTGTGAGTGTGTACTTGTTTTTAACATTTATTATTATCCTTTCAACATTTATTCATCTAAAATTTATTTATCTACGATCGCTATATTCATACTTAAATCTTTTTTTTATTTTTTATGTTCTTTTTTTTTGTATAGTATGATTTTTTATATTTAATATATTTTTTTATATCATGATGAGGTGTGCTATCAATTTTTTTTTATATATTTTGTGTTCAATGGACCAATTCCTTATTATTATTATTTTTTTTTGTTTTAATTTTTATAGAATATTTTTGTGTTAAGTTTTTTATGGAAATATATTTATATTTATTTATATTATAGTTTAATAATAAATTGATACAAAATGTGGTGTTTTTTGTTGTGTTATACAGACTTGTAAGGATAATAATGTCCTTATTTAAATTAGTTTTATTTATAATTATTTATTGTGATGTAGTTTTTATTGTGTGATCCTTAAATTCGGATGTAATTTTGAAAAGTTTTTATTTTATGTTTTGTTGTTGTAGATTTTACAATATTTAATTTTAAAATTATTAGATTATAAGACATCAATTTATACCTATATATTTTTTATATAATATATATATTGTCTTTTTTGTGTGCATTGTTTTAAAATTTAAAATATAACAAAAAAAGGAAATTAAACGGCTTTGCAAAAATGATAACACTTATAAAAATAAAACCGGTAAGTAGGGGTGAGAGAAAAAATCATTAAAAATAAAAAGAAAACTATTGAGTTAAACAAGAAAATTAAGTTTACGCCAGGGTGAACGATTTTGTTATGTCGTTGTTTTAATTATTTAGTTTGGTAAAAACTTTTAACTTACTATTAGAGTGAAATGTCAAAAAAATTATAAAGGAACGGGTAGAATTTGTATCATTTTATCATTGTAGCAAATGTGTACTCTTCTCACTATAGGAAATTGGATAAATTTGTCTTACACTTTTTAATCCTTAAATACAAAAATATGATTCACTTTGAATAATTTGTTAAGAACTTGATCCCAATGCAAACTGTCGTATCTTTGAATTGAATTAGGATTATATTTCCTATCTTTGGATTTTTTTTATTTTCAAATTTATTATTTATGGTAAAGTTTTAAGAGCTAACCCTAACGGCAATTTTCTGACCTTTAAATCGACTCCGATTTATTTTTTTTATTTCAACGAATAAAGTTCTTAAAAAGTCTGTTGAAATGTTCTATAAATGCTAAAATCCTGACATTTTCTTAATTTAAAGTCAGGTGGTAGTATCCAGCACCAGAAAATAATGACATCGCAACAAGAATTGTTTAAATTATTTTATTTCCGGAGAATCGCTTTTACTTAATTAACATTGTCAATTCCAAAAAATACAAAAATAAAAATCGCATTAAATTGACTTTCCTCTGTTTAATGTTTTTCTTTATTCTGGTCTTGGAAGTTGTTGTTGGAAACAAATGCTGAAATATATCGATATTCAATTATTCTCTCTTCCGCTGCAATTTTTGTCACGATTCATATTGTGCAAACCACCCTGTGAATGTAAAAGCGGATGTCTTCCAAGACTAACATGTGTATTCTAATAGGTCTATACTGACCCTCTAACTCTTCACTTACTAATGCACATTAAATTAAATATATTAAACTATTTTTAACATCAACGTTTTAAATTGCACCCTATTGCACCTAATTTAAAAGTAAAAAAAAAAAGAAACAGTCCACCACCTTCACTTAAAATTTCCCTCCTACTTATTAATATTTCCAAACACTTGTTATAAAGGTCTAGTTGGCAAATCAACTTATGTAAAATTTTCCTTATGTTAGTTCTTGAGTAAAAGGCAGTGCTCATGCTGGCGAACTTTCTGTCTTTTATCTCTTCGCCTGTGTTAATTTATTCAATTAGTTTGTTGCTAAAATAAATACATATTTTCAATAGACATTAGACACATAAAATCACTACGAACTTATGTAAATGCATGACAACACACAATTTGTTCTCTTGACAAAACCACATTAACACAATAAAAACAGTGTAAAAAATAACAAACAAAAATGTGTGTATGTTTCATAAATAAACTTTATTGTATATAAATTAATAAAACATTTACATGCTCGTTTTTAAATATATAATTATGCATAGTATAGTGTTTGTTTTTTTTTCTTGTATGTAATATTTTGTTGTTTTTAAATAAAATATGTAAGTATAAGTATGTTTATTTTTTTATTATATATAACTTGTATCAAAAAAATAGTAACAAATTAAAAAATCGATGCATAAAAGAGGCAAATGTAATAAATATAATAATAATAAATCCCCACGAATATTTTGAAAAAATAAATCACATAAAATGTCATTGTTTAAATGTCATTATATAATAATTCAATTATAATTAATATAAATAATTAAAATTAAATTATATTTAATTTAATATAATATTGCAAAGCCATTAGAAATAATATCGCATTTAAATGAATAATTGTAAAATATAGAAAATAGTTTTTGTTGGAACGAATGAATTTCTTTGTATAAATTTATTTATATTTTTTTATCTTGTTTCGTTTTAATAAATTATGATTTTGTTTTATATATGTATGTATATAATTATTTTCAAGCACTCAATATGTTTTGTTTTTTTTTTATTTTTTTTTTACTTCTGTCTTTATTAAAGTTTTTGACTTTTTTTATTTCTAGTTATTGACTCTTAAAAACCTTCATGTCTTTTTGGTTCTCAACTATTTTATATATATATATTTTTTGAACAACACAATAACAACTTTATTTTGTTCTTATTTTCTTTTTCTTTTTAATACTTTTTTTTCTGTATCAATTTTAATTCTTGTTAAATTTGAAGTTCTTTTTTTTCTAAATTCGACCTAAAAATGTTTTTTTTTTTTGTTTTTTAAGTTTTAATAATTATTATTGTATTTTGCATGTTTCATGTGTTTTTTTTCAACATTTTCATCATTTTCTTATACTTTCTTCTTTGTCTTTTATTTTATTTTTAATAAATTATGATTTTCTACTTATATTTTAAATAATAACAAGCAACACATTTACATTGTTTTTATGTTTTGTTTTGGTACAACTATTTCACTAATATTAAGGATACCTACACATTTTATAAGTTTTATGCATTAAACATAAAAAAATACAGGATATAAATTAAAATACAAAAAATCCCTACTACATCAAAACTAAATTATTTGATTTTTTTTTTCTGTTTTCCATGATTATATAGACAATTAATGAGGAAAGAGGGTTGTTGTTTCTTTTTCTATTAATTTTAAATGATTATTATTGTTTCTTGCTTGTTTTTTGTTTTTGTTTTTGGGTTTGCTTAATTTAAGTGCAGATTCTTAATTCTAATCCAAATCATATTTTATTTAACTCTCAACTGATTGAGAGCGTAAGCTGCTATAGCAATTCTGACAAACTCGAACTGGCTTCAGTATTCGCAGTCGGGAGATTTCAGATTCAAAGCGACTGCATTTGTTGCAGAATACTTGACCACAATTACGACAATGATGTTTGCGTTCGTATAGGTTGAATCTGGAAGGATATTTTGAGTTTATTGGTTTGTTTGAGATTTCAAAAATGAATAAACTTACTTGACATGACATTTTACACATTGATCAGCACCCTCGTCTTTGAGCCAATGATCGGCTACACCACGACCGGGTTGTTCTGTAACACTCCATGAAAATATTCGTCCACGAGCATCGCCTGGAATAGAAAAGGGATTTGTGAATTGAAAAGTTTGTATTGAGAGTGAAATAAAAAAGCATAATCAAAAATGCTAACAAATCGAATTTATAAAAGCCTAGGGTATTACAATTTCTTGAAGTTCAGATCAGTGACCAGATGTCTTCCTAGACTTATTGGTTTGGATATTTAAATTCTAGGCTATTGCAATCAATTCAATCAAGAAATCGATAACAAATACACTTACCAACATATAAAATCTTGTGATCCTTCGAAACAGTCAATGCTGTTATACTAGCTGGTTCAGCATTGTCCTTCCTATCATAAGCTGTATGCATTGTTAATTTAGATCTAAACATTAGCTGCCGATTCCATTTGAATCCTAGTAAAAGAAGTCAAATTAAATTAAAAAAAAAAATACAAAAACTGTATGCCAAGTTTAATTTACCTTTTCTTAATAAATTATCATTTTTACTTCGTTGATCATTATCAACAACAACAAATGACTCTGTAATACTTGTATCTGATTTACTTGGACGTATCGCACGATCTTCGATATTACTTTTTTCAACTAAAAATGGATGGAAAAAAGATTAATTCAAAGGTCTTTTTACTTAAGAGTCATCATTTTAGTTCAACATACAAATTTAAGACGATTGTGTCTTTCAAAAGTTTATGTTGAACTTTGATAGTATTGGGCTTCAAACAAGTCTTACCAGTACTCTCTGATCGATCTAAAGCTGCTGACCGAGTTTCATCCACAGTTGATGATTTCATCTCATGTAATGATTTTGTTCCTGCCAAACTACTTTTTCTTCTTTCTGGATTTGCCAAATCGTCTAATTTCTTATCTGAATCATCAGATTTTGTTGATTTCTCCGACAAATCACATGCCTCCGATATACTACTCTCTGATGCAGATTTTGCTATTTCTACAGACATTAATCACATTAATTTTTTGTCAACATACTTTGAAAATATTGAATCTTACCATTTCCTTCATTGGACGTCATACTTTTCATTTGTTTGAATAGATCCAATTTCTTTGAGGCTTCATTTGCCGAGTCCTTTTCATCCTTTTCGGGGACTTTGTCTTGAGAGGAGACCTCAGCACATCGTTTCAGTTTTCTCTCGATTGGGACTTGGGAATACTCTAGGGACCACATCTGTCAAAAGGTATACGAATTCGTAATTGATATTTCAGAAAGTAGAAATTCACACTCACTCTAACTACTCCATCAGTAGACCCTGTCATGATGACATTTTGTTGATCCCATTCCCGTATCTGTGAGAATGCAACACACAAAATTTGTTGCATTCTATCAGCACTACCCACACTCGTGTTGACAGTCGCCAGGGCATCTCCATTGATGGACCACACGTGCAGCCATGTTGCTGAGCAAGTGGCAATGTCGCCAGTCAGCTCATTGATTGCAACAGCAGCAACCACACCAACATGTCCTCGAAGTTGCCGAACAAAAGTAAATCGAGACATGTCCCAGACGATTGCAGTTCCATCCCTTGATCCCGATACGATGACATTGTAAGCTGCACTAGCTGCCAGACATGTCACCGCATCGGTGTGTCCATGCAGGGAGTTCCTCACGATGAGAGTTTTCTTGTTCGCATCAAATTTCCAAATAGTCACCACTGAACTTGTGCCAGCCGTTATGATCATCTTTGAATTTGGACAAGCACAGGTAAGAATTTCCCCTGAATTCTGGGCAGCAGCTTCGGATACAAATGACGCCTTATCAGAGTCATACAATCCAATTCGCAAAGAATGATCGGCGAATCCCCAGGCAATGTACTTCGTGTACGAGGGCGGCATCATAACTTTATTCTGTTCCACAGCATAAACAGTCTTATCGGGCTGTAGAATCTGCCCTACAGGTCCTTTTAATTCTTTAATTGGTTGCAGACTGGGTTTCAAATTGTCCAAATTATGGAAGAAAAGTCGGTCGGATTGTAAAACTGTGGTATTTCCAATCAATGGACCTGGATCGATAACCGAGTGACGGGAATTACCCATTTTCTTAGCCGGATGGGCTTTCTTAAACAGCTGTTTAGGTATTTGACCAAAATTGTTGATGAAGCCAATTGTGGCGTTCTTCTTGAGCGGGTCATCAATGCTAAAACGAGTAAAAAATGTAAAAAAAAATCTTCAGATAAGCAAAAAGGTGAACTCACTTATAAATGTCAACGTTTCCTTCGTAGAACAAGTGATGGAACACATTGACTGCCTCCACAGCTGCAGGTCCTTGTTGTTTGCATCCAAATATCAAATCAATCCACTAAAATAAACAAAAAAACTGATTTTTTCCAATTCTTTGAGGAAGAAGATCAAGAAAATTCTTACCAAATGTAAATTCTGACTAACATAATCACACTCTAAGGCACTCCTATGAACCCTTATGAATTCTCTGGGATCTTGTTTGGCCCATGGAGGGAGAATAACATGATTAAGGGTATCGCCATTCTGTTTTGAACCTTTAAATCACAAAAGCAACATAAATACAATTTCTATTTCGTAAAAGAATTCAATTTTCTTTACCCAAATCGAAATTATTTGAATTCGTTACAAACTCAGGGAGGTAGAAAAATTCAGGTATCAATTCTTTAACATCAGCCATATTATAAATCGAAGCCGAAAGCCAAGCTTCCTTGATGCTATGGAACATACGATCGGCTAAATCAAAATGACCACCTTGCAAACGGAGAAAATGCTGTGTGAATGGTTCTAAACGAACCAAATAGGAACAAACAATCATTGCCGAACTATAATGGGTGCCATAGTGATAGGGTGGTGTTTCGCCATGTGGATCATCCCATTCCTTGAAAATCCAAAATCACCTATTAGTTTTATTCTGATCTCCCATAAAGTTACGAGTCTTACCTTAAATCTCTTCAAAAACTGTTCCAATCTCTCTTCGGATTGGGCTCCCATTGGCTTTGAAAAATCTCTGAAAGTCTTCGGATTCGTCAGGTCAAGCTCTTCTGAATCATAATCGGACAAAATCCAGGGGAAGACTGGGTATTGCATGAGATCATTGTATGATCTTCCGGCAAGAGTATTTAAATGCATCAAGTACTGGAAATTTGATATTTCGCCACGCTACAAAAAAAATTCAAAACCATTTTAAAACCACCACATATCTAACCTATTTCCATTTGAAACTTACCACCCATCGCTGTGTAACAGAAGTTTCCCCAATCAAACTGCTAAATATCCCCGATGTCTGTTCAACACTTGCCGTTCGCTTTTGGCCGGCAACTGATAGTTGGGCGTTATCAGAAATGGCTGTTGCATGCGACATAAATCTTTGGTAAACCTGAAAACACATAGTCTCATTTAATGGCCAACTTTGGTTACTATCAGAAGAATACTCACCTTATTCCTAACTTTCCTAGGGAAACTGAGCAAATAATTCCGCCCATCTTCGGAGAACACCTCCAAGGCAATCGGCTGCAGAAGATACCTTCTCTTATGGACTTCACGAATCTCCTCGTAGGAGAACTTCGAGCACTGTTTCATCTTCTGTGTTCTTGTTGTTCCACCAGAATTGGGAATAATTGGATCATAGGTTCCGGGTGGCAATGTGTCAATATCACGAATTTCTCGGTTTTTGAGCAAAGTAAATCCATCGACAATGTAACAGTGTTCCTTTCCGAACAACAACAGGCCTTCGGTTGTGTCTAGCCCTTGAATTCTAGCACAGCGGAACATGTAGGAGATTTTCTCTTGCTCTTCCAGCAAGCGCAGGAATGTCTCATTATCCGACACCATCGACATGTCTTCTTCCTCTTCGTCCAGATCCTCGCCGACAACCGTTCCATCAACCGATTCTTGAGGTGCTCCGATTCCTGCCAACTTTCCTGGTGGTTGTTCGCCGGTTGGACTCTGCGGTGGACTGCCATTCGAAGCACATTCAGTTGATGATCTATTATCTGGACCATGCTGAACTAGACTCTCTGTCTCGCAGAGGATCCTCGGCGGCAATTGGCAATGGGTGAAGTAGATTTTGCTATCGAAACTTGTGGCAACTTTATATTTTAATTGACGATTGTCTGGCAAATCGATGCCAGGTCGATATGGATACTGCAAGTAGAACAAATCGTTCCGCATAGTCTTCTTCCGCATGCGATGTGGACCCTCGGTGGTGTCCAACATCCATTTGTCCAGTGTGGACACTCCCTCGGCACCCCAGAGGCCACGTTCGCGGGTCAACTCCGTTTCCGATTGAATCCAGTCCTGGAACACGTACCGTTGAGTGTGTTGGATCATTTGTGTATACTGCTTGCATCGCATCTCCCACAGATCCTTGATCAACTGGACATGAATAGCTGTACATTCGAAGGCACTCTCCTTGCTCATGGTGGATTTAACGCGCACCAGCTCGTCTTTTTTGACTTTTGTTCGACTGGCAAGTCGGGTCAAGCCTCCCGTGACTTTCTGAATCTTCGATTGGATTTGATTGTGTATTTCCCACGGAATGCGATACGAAGCCTTTCGCTCAGTATCGACATAGTTGAACCACAGTTTCGAGGCAATTTCCATGACTTGTTCCCGAGTCGTTTGCAAATCGGGAGCTTTGGAGTTATTCGGAGGAGCAGTCAGGGTGATCTTGAATACCTCCTCAATCGCTGGTTTCTTGCAGACGTACAGCTCCTCCCAGACTCGGAAGGCTGCTCCCACAATAAGATTTCTTCCCTGTAATTGATTCAAGTGGTCATCACGTGGTTCGATCACGTCAACCTGTGGGTTCACGTGCCAGGTTGTACTCCTGCTTGTCGAAGGTTCTAGAATGATTTTCATGTCGGCAGTCAGTTGCAAAAGACAATAAGTCAGACATCCAATGAATTCCAATTCATGATTTCCAGCTCCGAAGATCAACAAACGATGTGTGATGATTTTGTGGAGAGCTTCCAATACAGACATTTGCTCTGTGATGGCTTCTGTGGGTCTGGACAGAAGATACAATATGGAACGATTAAGAGAGTGATGAAGCTGCTCCAACGACAAAGCCGATGATCGTCTTTTCGCCTGGGCTATCAGTTTGATAACAAAGTCAAAGATGTCATGGGGATTTTTCTGTAAACATCCCTGCCACATTTTGTCCACCACACGAGCTGTGAAGTAGAATACGTTCGGAGCTATATTCTGGACATGGGATTGCAGCAAAGGCACAATGGGAAGAGCCGCCTGTTCTCCCACTAGAACATCAGCTGCCAGAAGATGGTCTACTAGAGCTGTGATGATTTCGGTTTGGTATTCTACTTGATGCCGCATGTCGGCCGTTTCGGGGGATGCATCAAGGACGAGGTCAACAACAGGAGTCGACTTACCATGCATCGAGAGACTCAGCGAGTCAACGACAATAACCCTCAAGAAGTCAATGACAAATTTTCGAACAGGATGGGTTGTCAAAGTGACGTGAGGAGTCATGGAAATCGGCGAATGAACAACATAGCAGCCGGAACTATCAGTTGGTGTGGATGTTCCGCTATTAGGCTCCGAATCTAATCCACCTTCCTTGGCCATTGGGAATAATACTGCCACAAGAGAGCTCACAACATCTCCTGACATCATTACCGGCATGAAATCGGGCAAATTCTGATAGAGCGAAAAGAGGAGCTGAATTATAGTCTCTGGATGGCTTTTAAGCCAGTCAGCTGTCTCGGCGGTGTGAACAATTGCTCGTACCATTCCCAGCAGGACACACACTGCCTCCGGACAGACGTTCATCTTTGGAGTAACAGACGATGCCGATGCATGAGATACCGGAGTGCCCCAGAGGAACGCCCATACTCGATCCAAGTCAAACTTGGTGTGTTCCGAAGCTAGAAGTTTTACGGGTTGTCCCATAATGAGAGCTGTAATCAAAAAGTACAGTTCGGGGACATCCAAATGATGTTGCAGCAGCCATTCGAGAATTTGAAATCCGGGAACATGCAGAACAGAAGCTCGAACTTCTCCAGCTATCTGAGACGGAAGTTGAGCGTTCGGATTTGATGATGAGGCCATAACTCCTCCATTTGTAGCTGATCCTCCGGAACCGAGTTGAGGGCCACCCAGACAGATGCTCTTCTTCTGAGAAATCAACTCGGTGAATCGTAAATAGCCACCATTGTGTGTGCTATCTCGGAAACGTGCCAAGAAGCATTCATTTGCACACACTACCACCAATATCCTTACAGCTATGATGACCGAGGTGAAGTGAACATGTGGCTGCATAAACAACAACAACCAATCCATGCCGAGCGTCTTGGAGATATCATCGCAGATTATGTAATTCACGGTGTTTCTTGGAGTGAATAGCAGTCCATGAAGAAGCGAAAGACACCGATTCCTCAGATAAATATTTTGAGCGACTAGATCGTCGCCATCCTTTTTGACCATGGATGGTAAGATGACAGATCGCTCTGGTTGATCGGTTTTGGGTAATTTTGCAGCGATATACTGCCCGAACAAGAGCAGATCACTGTGTCTCGGTTGACCACCCAACAGAGTCTCGACCAACGAGAACAGGATCTCCCGTGTGGAATGGTCAGTGATGTCGGTAATGATATTGAGCAGCTTATTCAGCAGCTGGAGATCTCTCATGATTTTTACATTCTGTTTCTTTTCATTCGATTCGACAGCAAGCTCTAACAAATGCTCAAGCAATGACCTCAAGAGGCCATTGGGAGCTCCATGCCAGATTTCCAAATCACAGAGTAAATCCTGGAATGCGGTAATATTTGGAATGGCGGCCATATCCTGGCCACTGTTGACAGTGCCCACGAGACCAAAAGTTAAATGCAATATGTGAGAATTTAGGAGGTTCTTCTTTTTCTTGAAGAACATTCCTAAAGTCTGGTAGCTGCGTTTGCGATCCATTTCACTTTGTGCCGCTCGGTTGCTGCGGACGACACAAGTGAGAGCCTTGACTCCTGCATAGAGGCTTTCAACGTCCTGAGCCATAGCTATGATTCCCAGGAGGACATTGCAACCGCCAACTGTGTCGATCATTGCCGAGACTGGATGTGGACTAAAGACTCGCACTCCAAGGTAGCCAACTACAACCCCTCCGAGGGAGCGACCAGCTCCAGCCAAGTGTCCAGCTGAATTGTGAAGGATTCTGCAAGAAAAAAGGACGAAAAAGGCTTACAATAGTTCACAAAGCACCATGAGTGATAGAACTTACTTAATTGGGGTTGCATTCTCATGTGAATTCATCCCGAGCTGTTTGGCTATTGACTTATTATCCGTCCTGCTATAGACCTTGCGAATCTTCACTAAAGTCAATTGTGACACAGCTTTTGCATTCAATCCCAACAACACTTTTTCCTCAGAAACCAATGGATTCAATGGTTCATTCTGTTTGCCAATTTGTGGAGCTTGCAGAGATCCCATATAATGTGGTCCTAAATTGTAGATAGTCTGAACGGTCTGTTGTTGCAAAACGTCCTCTATTAAATGACAGACACCCTGTTTCCAACACAAGCGTGAATATCTCCTCCAAATGGGTGGAGTTCCAATGTAACCGAATACTTGACTGGCAACAGCAAGATTTGCCGAACCAGCTCCAGGATTTTGTGAGATGTAATGAAGTTTTTGGGTGTGCATTGGCTGAAATTGGAATAGAAAAAGCCGTTAGATATTTAATTCATCAAAAACTTATATTACTTACAGTTCCATCCAGATAGAGAGACAAGCTCGAGTTCTTAAGCACAGCTCTGTTAAGAACAACCACAAGATTATGCCATTGACCTTCATGTAAGAGATCAGGACACCATATCCTTGCATTTCCATCATCAGATCCTTCTGGTTCCCAATCTCCAAGATCTTAATAAAAAGAAAAATTAGTACCTCATCAGAAATTCATGTTAAAAAAACTACTTTTGCTTGGTGTAACGAGAGTCTCCTGTGTCGAAACGACAATTGCCTTATCCCGGGCTGACAAAAGAATCGATAAACAAACCAGATTCTCTTCCCGTGGGTTGTTGATGGTCCTAACCAAAGTCAGCAGCCTAACACAATGTGGATCTGTCTTGGGGTCTGAGAACTTCTCCACACAAAACCAAGTGGAGTAAGTTAGACCTGTCTGAGGGGGAAATATTCGATCTCCAGCACCGATTCCTCCAATGGTGCTCGAATCAATTGTACCTCCGCTATTTGCCGCTGCCTGTGGAGCTAAGCTGGGCAAGTAGAGACATCCAAATCCTTCAGCTGACATGTCCATTTCGACAAATGGAGGCAATGTACTCGATCCGTGTGCCCGGAAATCTCTTGGGGTCGTCATGGAAACTAGAGTCTTGATCCTGGTCAGTGGAACTGGTCCACCCATGTAGTAGGGCTTATCCAGATTTATGTCGGCACATGATAATGGTGCCCCGAGACGAAGGAACTCCCTCAATTCAGTTGGCTGAAGAGCCTGGGCAGCTAGACGCTCGAGAATATACTGCAGGGGTACATGCAGGGGATTATCTTCCTCACTCAATGCACGACGGCCGATTTTCAACAAATGCCCAGCCAATCCATAGTCACACATAATTTGCTGGTTTCTCTCGCTTCTAACCAAACTCTTGATGATCTCCGAGAGATAGACCTGTAGATTCATGGCTTTAGCCTGTTCCGAAGAATGTCCGACCGAGGGAAGCAATTGAAGCATGCAAATGACCACACCCGGATGCACAATTCGTGGTTCTGGATTGGGCTGTGATAGATTTAGCATATTCGGATGCTGAGTTGGTAGTTCCTGACTGGGTGAGCGCAAGGTTTGATCCACAAACAGATTGATCACTCCATTGAGATTCGGTTGCTCGAAGTTGTCCAAGGCAATGCTGTACAAAAGTCGATATACCACACACACATACGACAAAGATCTCGGCACCGACTCGCGGAAATTGAAGTTCAAAATTTCTCCACTGAACACTTCGTGGAAATATCGCTGCACTTCCCCGTCGGCCTTGAATTCTCCAAAAATATCAGTCAACTCTGTGCCACTGGTAAAGCATCCCAGCAATCTCAGAGTCTCACACAACGAAGCTGTGCAGATTTCATGGTGAAAGAACTTTGCATTCGCCGGTTCGAAGCGCATTGCAGTGGCTAATGTCTGACAGACTATCTGCAGCAGTAGAATGAGATCATCCTGGGTGATTCCCAGATCAGCAGTATTCTCCTCAAGGTTGTCATTTAGTTTGCCATCAAGTGAGACAAAAACACTCGTCAAATAAACAAATCCTCCGACTTTTCTGAAGACCGTTCGAGTCCGATGACTGTCTTTCAGACAGCCCAGAAGCATATTCAGAATTTGTATCTTAAACTCGACCTGGTAGGCCGGCACTGAGTGCATCACGCTCAAGATGAACAACATATCGTCGTCTCCGCCCACCGACAGAATCAATTCCCGAATGATACCCAAAGTTTGATGTCGACAATGCTTGAATTTGACTAGTTCATGGACACACTTTGCTCCACCGCATTCCCGAAAAACATTTGCATTATTATTGCTCCCGCCAAGGAGGATTGTCAACGCTTCCAGCACATGTTTTCCCAACAAGTCGCTTTGGTTTTCCTCCACATCGACTTCCAAATTCTCATCATCGTTGGTTATCTTTCGCACGTAATCCGAATACCTCATCAAGCAGGTGACGAAGACTTCCAAAATTCCAACCTCCCTATAGACATCCTTGAAGACATTGTTATGACGCAGAATGTTCAACAACGTCTTCAAACACAATATACTACACGATGTCGAGTGATTATTTTTCAGCAACAACGACAATGAGATCAATTCCTTGCAGGGAACAAAATTCAACTGGAATACAATGAATTCCAGCAAATCGAAGAATTTTTCTTGGATTTGTGGTCCTTTCTGATGGATTTTCTCTGTAAATTGACTTAGGGTATTCTCTGAATCCAAAATGAAGTAATTGGCATTTTCCGAATGATAAACCCGTGAGATAGCATCCAGAATTGTACAACACAGTGTTGGTGATGTTGATTTAAGGAATACAGTTTGTAGCACCTGAAAGGCATAGATATTACGAACACAAGTCTCGCGTGATGTAGCTTGTGGCATTTGGAAATTTTGCATTTTAAAAAGGCTATTGGCTTGAGCCGGTGGCGGTCGAAGTTCGACAAAACCACACATGCATAACGATGAGATCATTAAAACGAGATTGCGGATAGCAGCTTGTACTTCTATGGAACGAGCGCGATCACTTTCAAATCTGGAAACAAAACAAAACAAATTAAGTTGAATTAGAGCCTATCACAGTTTTCAAAAACTTACTTGAGCAAAAATTCACTTAGAAACAGATATCCTTGGGATGCTTTAAAGTCGTCCATTAATATCTGTGATACTTGACTAGAATCTTTTAGAAAACAAAAAACCGTAACAAACATTTCCACAATCTCTAGAGGATTTGCATCTGTTAGGCGTTGCATATTGTCCACACAAAGTGCCATGCATCCTTTGGCTGTAAAAAAAATATGAAAAAACACTCATAAGCTACTGGACTGAGTTTAATAAAATCCTCAACTTACAATGTATATAACTAACAACTCCATCCTTCAACCCATGTCTAGAAAGAGTAGTTAAAACCTCAGCAGCACTCTTCCTCCATACCACATTGTGTGTTGGACAAGGCGATGTGATAGCTGAGAATAACAATGTCAAATCATCCATTCTAGCCAATTCCTCAGCTGGATATGGATATGAGCATAGTTTGACTAGAAGTTGTACGAAAATCTTCTGAAGCAATGTCCTTCGTTCGATTGCATTGAAATCACTTATTGCTTCACCATTCTCAGCTGGAGGATCTTCAGTGACTTCAGGTAAATCAAAGAACAGATAGAGGCATTTAACCAGTGTCGATGGTACAGCAGCTGCAGTCATCACCTAAACGAAAAATTAAACACCAATTTAAACAAAAGATTCGAGGATTATTTTCATGCTTCATGCTCACCTGAATCAGAGAAACATCACCATTTGCTAGTAAATTCAATGTTGACAATAACATCCAACCACTGCTGGTTTCCTCGCTCGTTTCGATTTCCAGAAATTTAACAATAGCTATTGATGCTGCTTCGGTGCTCTGATTGGAGGCCCTCTTACGGATTTCCGCAACCATGAGACGAGCAACTTGCTGACAGAATGCAACTACGTCCCAGAATTTTTCACTCATATCCGACGAGGGACATGTACTAAATACCTATTCATATTTTCCATGAGATGGAGGAAAAATGAAGAAAAAATGAAAAAAAAAAAATGAATGAAAGGAGTCAAAGCGGAAGCTAATAAAGGAAATGACTTTTCCCTAGAGCAAGCAGAAAGCAGAAAGCAGTTTCCATAGCTGCTACCGCTGCTGTTGGGCTGTATATTTTTACCTTGCAGAACAATGGAAGCATGTTGTAGAGTTTTTGATCTCGTTCATGTTCGCTGAGTGCCTCTTTCGGATGGGTGTACTCATTGAAGAGCTTCTTCAGGTGCATTAGGCTTAGTTGAGTGCGCGATTCTGTGACTGGATCATCACTTGCGGCAGCGATGATAGAATTGGTTGTATTTGATTGTGGTGTTGTTGTTGATATGGAATTAGCTGCGGTGGTGTTTGTGGTGGCACCAACATTGTTGGCACCACCGCCACGTAATTTACGCATCACGTTCATGGCTGTTATCGATGACGATGTTGTTGTTGCTGACGTTTCTATTTTGTGTTTTTATGTGTTTGTTTTTAGTTTTTGGTTTTTTTGTCGATGTTGTTCCGTCAACGTCAACTCTATCCGCCAGTCAGTCAGTCGGTTAGCTTCTGACTGATTGAATAGCGAGCTACGTGAAGGAAAGTGTGTGTAGGTGTGGAACTTCAGGTCTCTTATGATTTGCGGTTGGTTTTCGGTTGTTTCAGGCAGACAGGGGTTTTATTTCTTTGTTTCTTTTCCGCAATATCGAAAGTATTCTTTTCCTGTGGTTAGGGGTTCTAAAGGTGCTTCCTAGGTCTATTGGGAGGAAAAAGAAAAACACAGAAATGAAATGAGTTTATTTTGATTAAGGAAGTATATAAAGTGGTGATTTTGTGGGTAAGTAAGCAAAATGAAAATTAAGTGAAGTGGAAAATTTACTCTAGAGACACACCGAGTGGTAAAAACGAAAAAGAAGCTTTAAGGTACAAGTAGTCGTAGTCGTAAAGATTGTATTTAAAGAAGGGAAGGCGTCCAAGTGGATTTAAATTAATCGTAAATAGATTTTCTTTATTTTGAAGAATGATGAAACATCAGTTGATTGATTTAGGTACCTACCTACATTTATTTTTGTGAAATGAGAAAAATTGATTTAATAAAAGCGAGAACAAAAATTGCCAAGACCAAGTGAATTTTTATCGTTTTTTTTATTTTGCAATCTTATCTTTTTTCCCCCTAATTAAGTTTTAAACAAAATTAATTTGATATGAATGCAGGGTATTCCCATATCGTATTTGTTTACCGGACTTTTGTTTTTCTGTTAAAATAAATAAATAAAGAAACCCTTGAAATTAATCATTTTTCGAAGGAAACAAAAATAAGAGAATATTTTTTGCTACCTATAAAATATGTACCTACATACATAAATATTTTTGTGATTACAATTACGAAATGATTTAGGAATTTCAAAATATGTAGGTATACATACATATTTAAATCGAGACGAATTTATATTTAGCTTTTTGTTTTAAGTCAGATACATAGGTTGAATAATGTCAATCTGTGGTTTTGTCACTTTTGGAGATGTAAGAGGTCGCAGATAGCACCTGCATAATTTAAAAGGAGAATTCACACAGTTTTAAATCATTCTTCTTTTAGTCTACACGCAAGTACAAATTGGTTAAGGTCATTTTTCATTTGTGTACGCCACCTGAGTTACGGGGATGGATTTGAAGATTTCTCAAGCCAGTTACTTCAGGCACTTATGACTTTTGGACAGGCAGACATCTCTTAAAGTTCATTTTTTGAATGCAGACAGGTCCATAAATCACCCGAAGATGTTTCTTTTACTGTACCCTAAAGCGTCTGAAGAAGTTAATGAGTCATATCCTTTTTTTTAGGCAGGCTAGGATCAATATTAATAATCAGAAGGATCATGGATATTTTCAATTTTTTATATTGAGCACTTGTTACAAGGACCTCCTCCGTTTCAGTCACAAGGCTCCAAAGATCTGAACTTCGAAAAATGATATGCCTCTAGAGTAAATTTAAGACCATTAAACTTCGTTCATCATCCATTTAAGTCTATTGATGCTAAAAGATAATGCTCGGCAGGAAAGTGAATTCTAAATCATCTATGTATGATAGAGAAAAACAAGAAAGATTAAGAGTTTAATTTATTTAAAGAAGAACGACTTTTTATATTTTGAACCTTCTTTTGAGTCTTCTTGCCTCCGAGATTTAGACAATCCCACACTCAAAAATTGACTAAAAGTACCATGACTCCTCGTCAATGGACATATTTTTAGTCTCATCTATTTTATAAATACGCAGTGATTTAGATTAGTCAAAAGAGATAAATAATAAATATACTGCAAAGCCTTGACACATTGATTGGATATATTCCTAGAAAAGAAAAAAATCATGTCTTCGTTAATATCAACGTTCCGGCGCGGCGCGGCTGCCTTCCATAACAATGACTTTTAATTTGCATGCGTTATATTATGCTGATCTTTTTTTTATTAATAATTTCAACTTGGCTCTGATTACTTCCAATTAATTTGCTGTCATTTGGGTGTCATATACAAAAAACTGGTGATTAAACACTCATACTCAAGTTGATTGTGGAAATAATAACAATAATTAACGCCACCTCTGTCGTCGTTACGCCGACCGCCATCACCGACTTCTTCTCATACTTGCATAACTAAAAGAGTACTCTATGAACTGCAAAATATATTGCGTAGAATATTGTTGAATCAAGTTACAAGTACGAGTAATCCCAAATAGGGCAGTAACTATAGAATAAAAAATAAATACATAAGTGGGATGTGACACCAGCTCACAACGATTCAATGAAAAATAATCACATTGTGTGAAGCTTCTGTCCATAGAGATTTGACTAGAGTAGAATAATGTTTCGTGTGTGACAAGAATACTCGAATGTGAGGTTCGTCTTCATGAGTATAGTCTGAGTTGGGAACATTGTGTCATTCTTTAGGTACCTACAATTCATTTGCATGAAGAGTGATTTTTGTTGTTGTTGTTTTTCTTGGTGGCCAATGAATGGTGTAGGTTGTAGGAAATTTAAATTAATATTCTATTGTTGAGATTTATGTACAGAGTAAACAAATTTGTGTTGTTCACATCGGAGATTTATTTTGATTCTGACTCATGATTAACTTGTTTATAATTTTACAACTCAAACCATCCAGATGGGATGCATAAGAGAAAAATCTTTAAGGAATCTTCAGAGATGTGTTTATGGATCAACTTTTAATTAATAAAAAAACTGGAAATGAAAATGACGCAGTGAAATGTGGGTTAATATCCTTAGCACTCTCTATGCTGGTGACATATGTTAGTAATTTTAAGAACATGTAACGTCCATCCGGGCGTACTTTAAAAAAAGTTAACATCTATAAGGAAGCTTAGAAACCTACAGACAAATCGAGCATCAATCAGGTACTCGTATGTGCTGCTTTAAAAGGAAGATTTTTCGGATTCGTTTACAGAAATAAAAGCAAGTTGAAAACTGTACAAAGACAATATATCCAAAAAAAAGGTACAAATTCAGTGAAAGACATGAGCTGAGATAGAAAACCAGACAGTACAGAGATCTGTACAATTGAATTGAAGAATGGCTTTTCGATTAATAGACTTTGAACAGTGATAAGGTTATTGGAAACTTGTATGACCTCAACTGAGCAAAAGAAAAGAAAGAATAGCTCTAGCTCCCTTCTTATCGCAATTTTAGTGAATTTCTCAGCCTACCTCAGTTTCTAGAAAAACAGAAACCCTACTCATGATTTGTTTGCATTGTCCATCAGCGAACCAGCCCCTTTAATGATAAAAAAATATAAATATTTTCTTTGTATAAAAAGAAACATTAAGATCAATGGGGTTAAATAAATAACGAAACGACTACACTGATAATAATATAATAATGACTAAACAAGCTGATAATAATTATTTATAATGAAACCGATAACAATCCAGATGGAATTTTCATACTAAATTAACAAGAACAACAAACTAAGTGAGACATTTCATGCCACGAAGTGTTGTGAATTTTCATTAGACATTAATTAGTTTTTAAATTGCTGGAGCTCGAGAATATGTAAATCAATTTGAGTTAGAACTTGCAAAACTCCCATCACACTACTTACAAAATAACACTTAACATCATGACTAATACAAGACCACATCTACAACCAGAATAAAATCACATCAATCAACCGGCAAGACCTGTTTTTTTTATAACTTGTCTCGACAATTGGTCTCAAATCTCTATGCTGTATGAACCTGTGATGTGTGACCGCGTTTCATGAGTGACGCCATCCAAGGTCACATATATGTATGTATGCATGTACATATGTTGTCCATTCCAAATAAAATTGTGCACCCAATTTGTGGACGAAGTAAAAATATCAAAATCAGAAATCACTTGGAATCAAGTTAATCAAGTGACAGAGTTATAAAGAGCAAGCAATCCTAAGCCGAAAGGCAAACAGAAAGCAGAATAAAGTGAAGATAACAACAAACGACTTAATCAATTAGTTCCTGACAAACCAACAAAACGAAAAGAGAATGTCTTCGCATTCAATTGAAACCTCGCATTCAGCCTAATCTTTTATGCAAAGCGACAACGCAAGAGTTTTTTGTTTGTTTGCCTTAGTGCCTGAGAGGCTACCTCTTCCCGAATAGATAACAAGTCAACTTTTGAGAGGAGAAGAGTGGACAGAACTCACAAGAAAAAAAAATCAACAACAAAGGGACACATAGAGTGAACTGCACAGACTTCATTTGCTACTTCCATGCGCACCCGAGTTATGTGTTACATCGAGAACAATTCACCCAACAAAGGTGTTTCGCTGATGGATGCTCGCTTTTGCTTTTGGGGCTTCCGATTTAATAAATCACCATTACTAGCCCACGACGACCACGACAATGACGAAGTAGGAGGAAACAACCTAGAGAACGGTAGGAACTTGCAAAACAACAAAAGATTTAAGGAATTCTTCTTCTTTTGCAAAGCCCGAGTGTGAAAAAAAATCACTGAACTTTCTTCTTCTTCATCATCATCATCAAAAATTACCTTTTTTACTGATTTATCCATTTTGGAACTTACTGCAATTTGTCTGCTAAAGATGATCTATTAAATTACTTTTTGTTTCACAACGAATTTGCAATTGAAAAAAAAAATGCAATGCAAAATAAAATAACCAATTCGCAGCCACAATCCACACAAAGTCGGAAAAGAAAATATTGATTTTCTTTCTCTTGGGTATGTATGTGGTGCTGCTTGCTGCCTACTGGCTTTTTTCCTGCGTATCGAAAAGTTTCAACACTTTTCCCACTGAATTTTCACATTTTTCATCGAATTCACACACAAATTTTCACAAACAATCGATTGGCGGAGATTTGATGAATAATTTTATGTTAATTTGGAATTGAATTTCTCCGATTTTCAAGGTGAATTCATAGTTTTTCTTTAGCGGGGCCGAGACGAGACAAGTCAACCGCACAATTTTCGTCTCAAATAAAAATTATTCCATGGAGTTTTTTTTTTGATTGGATTTTGAGTTTTTTTTCTCATTCTTTGTGTTTTTTTTTGGTAGCGCAAGCGCTATCAGAGATTGTCAAAAACATATGATTCAGATTGGAGTAGATTTGAGGGTAGATTACAGTAGATGGAATAGATTGTTTGAGTGGAAGTGTTCAGGATGGGATGGTTTGTGGATTGGATAGAGAGTCGATTAGATGTGTACAATTCCGATAGGTGGCGCAGAAAAGTTGTGAAATTTGAATACTACTAAAAAAAGTTATTTTTAGTAAAATGTCAAAAAATCACTTCATATCTTATTCACTGGATCTGACGTTTTCAAATGCAAAGCTTTAGATATCTCATGATTTTATGTGAATTTCACTTAATTTATTAGTTTCTATATTTTTGTTTTTACTGAAACGCACTTTATATAAATAAGAAAACACATTTTAGCATTAACTTTTGTCTGAAATTATGGCTTCTTCTGTTCCTCTTGTTCAATTTGGTTTTTACAATCTCCTGGTGGATTATCCCCAAAAATTGGTTCTCCTGTCCCAGATATAATTCCAATAATTTCTTTTAAAGTGTATTTTGACATTTTCTCGTTTACGAGCTAAAATTAAAAGAAAAATAGTTAAAGTAACAGTAAATGCATATTTATATGAGCCACCTACATTTTCTACTTTCTTTGTCAAAGTTTCACCATAGTCATTCCACAAATCTCCAAACAATTCAATCCCAAGATCATTGACGAGATTATGAATGAATTTGTTGATTCGATCGTGTTCCAATAGCTTACCCATATCAACAAATATTTCACCAATACCGAACTGTACAAAAGAATATGTCAAGTTGTATTCTTTATTCAGAAGCCATAATATGTAGGTATTCTTACCTGAATTTTCAGATTTTTAATTTTAAAAGTAAATCCCAGCTTAACACCACCAGTTATGACAATGTTTCCCCTTTTAAGATGACCTCTGCAAGAAAAAAAAAAGATTTGTACAATTTCCCCTTGAAACTTGGCAAAACTGTCAAACTGTTATGTACATCAGATTATCATCTCCCACCAAATTAACTATATTCCCTAGTGATCCTTCGGCTGTGTACTTCGATCGCAGCTCCTCCAGTGGCAATGTTATGTTCAATTTGAATTTTTGCGTAATAGCTGTAATTTTAACTTCATTTATGATGAAATCCGAAAGTCCAGTAGCTTTGAGATCTGTCACGGATGCTGTAAAACTTTACAGCAAACAAAAGTAATATTAAATATTATTTATTTAAATTGTGTGTTTTCAAAAACCCACTTTTTGAAAATTTTATTATTCAAATAAATTTCCTCTTCTTCAATTTCGAAAGGATCTAATGCAGGTAGATTCCACTGTGGAAAAGGATGGCACATTCTGACACGAAATTCTTCAAGTAAATTTACGACTTCATCGCTTAAACCAGCTATCACTAGATTATTACAACAAATTAACAATATTAATCCAAGTACACAAGGTAATCTCAAATGCATTTTTTTTTGAGTTTATATTCTAAAAGTCACTACAATTATGTTCTGTCTATAACTACACCAAAACGAATAATGTTAGGGAAGGTATTATAAAATGTTTAAACTAGAACAGAACGATTGTAAAAAAGTTATCAATTATTGATTGCGAAAAGAAGTAGATTCGTGCGTAGTACATACTTGCGTCTAATCTTACCAAAAACAACAGCTTATCGATGTCCACAGTCGTGATTAAGAGATGTTATCGAGGGAAACATTAATTTTTTTAAATTTCGATAACAAATATTATAAAGAAGGCGTTACCACAGGAAAAAAAATATGACAAGTTTTGGGAATACCTATCATAATATGATTGTTTAATCTTTTACTTATTATTTGTAAAGCGGAACAGTGAAAAGATTTATGCAGTGGCCATCCTCATATAGGACTTTATCGTTTAGTCGTTTTGAAAACGTCATTTGCGTCAAAAATGCAATTACATGATGTTCTTGAACATTAACTTCAAAAGTGAAAGTTTATTAGAGTTGTGTTGATGTCAAATATTTCTGCATTGAAAATTTATTTCATTTAAACGATCAAATGGACGTTGATTTGGCATTTACGCAAAGCTCTATATAATTCATTTTTTATCCTCATCGGAGGTCATTTCGTTTTGCTTTAAAATTAGATATTGTTTGATCGAGGTTGAAAAGTGCAAGCTTTCTACCTAAATTTTGTAAGGGTGGCAACACTATTTGTATGTTGTTGAAATAGTACAAAAATTGGTGCGTTTAGTTATGAACAAATTGTATGACATACATAGGTAATCTCGATCTTAATAGCTATATACATAAATGTATTTAAATATACATAAGTTTTGGGGACATTGACCGTCTAATAAAAGTGACAAATATGTAAGGTTATTTATTCTACTTCAAATAAATTTGACGTTTTAATTTGACTTTCATTCGATTTTTAGATCATAGAAGCAATAATCTCTTAGCTGTCAAACTGACGTTGATCGATTTCGAAAATTTTAACAATTTGTTACTTAATTCAATTTAACTCATGAGGTTAATTTTTCCTATAATAGTAAATTCATTTTCTTGTCTATTTCGAAGGCAGTTTACGAGTAGCATATTCACATTTTGACATTTCAAATGTCAAATTTCATCCTGAACTCTTTCATCAGATTTTGTAATCGTTATGATTATCACTCTCTAAATTATTACGTCTTAACTAGATTTTCGACAGAAAGCTCAGAACCCAACTTGATGAGGAACTCTGGGCTAAGCCTAAACCGATGAAAAGATACATACATACATATGCATAAACAATTCCATAAAAATATATACATATGTGTAATCAATTAAAATTCAACTTTTCTCCAGAAAATACCGTTAAATCTATGAAAAACATCGTGCTTCCTAAATCGTTAAATCCCCCACGAACATTCGATTGTATTGTCTAACACAAAATTTAATATTTCATTAATACCCCATAACCTTATTTGGTCTAAAACAAGACAAGAAAAAAAAAAAAAACACAAAGAACTCTCTCATAAAAATTAACAACCTTAAACTTCTGAAGGTTCACAAGAATACGAAACAAATTTCAAAATCACATTTATATGCAAATCTTTTCTTAAATACACATGATGACGTTTTCAGAAACGTCAAAACAAACAACGAGTATCTACCATCACATTCACGATGACAACAGGAACAGAGGGTTAGCTTAGTGCGTCGAATGAATTTGTAAGCACAAACAAAACCCTTTTCCAAATCCGGAAATGTGTCTAAGAATTTAATAATTTTTTTTTTTTTTTGATAAAGTTCAATATTTTTTAATGACTCTTTGTCTTCCTCCTGGGCTGGAATATATGTATACCTATTCCTACATTACCTACATTTAAAGAGATGCACACATTAGGCTACGCACTACGCACATTTACATTTTTGAAATGTCCGTATAAACTCGGTATGAAGCAGCCTCGGAAATGGTAGCGCAATTGTGCCCTTCCGTTGCGTGAATTATAAATTAACGAGTCCATCCGCTTGACGTTCGGCCTTCAAACGGCTGGCCATCTAGCCAGCCAGCCCACGACCATCAACATGACACACGGCTCTGTAATGCACTTCCTCATCCTCGTTAGCTCGTTCGTTCGTTCTAAAGGTAGAACAACGTTAAAAGAAGCCCGACCATGTTCAAAACAAAACAACAAAAAAAAAAAAGCCAGAACGCACACATTTCCCCACAGGCGGAAGAAGACCGATTGCGGACTCTGTGCGTATAGTGGCATAACTAATTAGATCTAACTTGGTGGCGGTGTTGGAGTTGGGAATGGGGTTGGAGATGGAAATGGGGAGCTCTGGCGCTGGTACTGGCACACACTCGGTTCAGATTCGACTCGTGGAGATGGAGTCGGTTGGAAATGATGTGTGATGCCTCCCATGGGCCATCAGGCTGTGTCGGTGTCGGTTGTACTTTGGCTTCATATCCATCTGCGGAGTCTCTCCAGCTGTGTCGCCTCATACGTTTGTATCGTGTCGTTTGGCCATCGAAATTCAGCGAACACCTTTCTGCTACATCTGACCGAAACCGAGTCCCAAATACCGCATATGTTTTGTGTGTGTCCCTAGAAGCGTGGTGTGGCACGTGGAAAAAAATAGCTATCAACTTTCCTCAACGAAAAGGATCAATTTAATATGTCCCAGACATAAAATATTACTCCAGCAGGCCTACATAAAAACAAACTCACGCACACAAATAAACATATCAAAATCGGGAACGAGAGAGAACTTAACACAAAAACATAGCAAAACCAGGACCAGGATGACCCACGAAAGCGAAACTCACAGCGTAAAACCCTGAATCCTGATGGACAAGCCATTTATAGCCGCCAGGGGGACAGAACGATGGAACGCAACTCTTGTGTATGAGGACGAGGAGGAGACTCTTATGGAATAAATCAGATGTATAGTCTCTCTGACAAAAGTTCAGCTCATATAAAACTGTATCAGTTTCAGGCTGAGAGGAAACATCTGGCGAGAAGGTTAAAAATATCGGTTTGGTTCAGTTCTGTTGTGGAGTATTTTTTCTTTTCTTTTTTTTCAATTTGTGGGTCACTGCTCAAGTATACCTAACCTATACCTAACACAAAATTCTGGAGGAGGAAGAGGACACGTCCACAAGCACCGCTTGCTATCCCTTCCGATTCTCAATGACCCGGTGCATGTTATGTATAAGGTAAGTCAGGTTCTTAAAGGCTTTTTTTTTTCTTTTTGTGTCTTCTGTTTTCAACTTTTTTATTGGAGCACATGAGATATCGATTTTGCATCCTTTAAAGGAGTCATCATTTTTGCACATGAAAATGTTACTTTTATGTTTTTGCTTTGTGTCGTACTTTTTTTTTACTGCTTTTGACTTCAGGTGGTGAGAGTTCAATGAAACATCTTGTTCATGTTCAGGTGGTCGCATATTTTTATTGATTTGCCTGCAATGAGGCAGTTGTTTTTGTGAATGATTTATGAGGGCCTGTGTGTAGTGTGTACCTCTATTTCCATTTTATGTCAGAAGCCCAGAAGGTGTGTGTAAAGTTTGGTGTTCTAGAGACTAAGGAACATCGATCGGTTAGAAAAAAAAAAAAGTTCAAATCCGTCCGAGGTTGTTTTAGGAACGTTTTCGTTTTGCTCATTTATGTTTAAATCAATATTTGAAATTACTGATGACTTAACTCACTGGCGCTTATTTCAAAAATCACAAATGTAAAATGTCTATACATACTCGGTCAATACTTGGTCAATTTTGAACAAAACAGTTGAAGTAAGTCCAATATAACTCTCCATACTGATTTGGCCAAGCAAACCTAATAATTGATAAGCAATTTGACAGATATACATAGCTTCAACGATATAGTAAATTCACATTTTAAAATTATAGAATCTTTTTGACTGTGAATCTACTCTTAAAACAATGCCTGTCAATGTGAAAAATTTTGGTAAAAATATCATTTTCTTAATATGGTTTTCCAAAGGTTCATTCTGGAAGTCTTGTCCAACAATAGCCGTGTTTTATTGGTAATCTACTCTTAACTCACTCATAATTTGACTCCCAAGTTGGTATCCCTGCATTACTTTCAAAATCGTCTATCACGGATAAAATTTAAAGCGAAATGTTCACTTGAAAATAGAAAAAATAAAATGCATAATAAAAACAAAAGTTGTAAATTTTAGTTTGAAAACTAAAAAAAAAACAAAACAACAGTTGTGTTACATAGGGTGTGTTCGAAAAATGTGTAATTATGTAAATTGTTGGGTTACAGTGCAAAATGCATAAAAATGCTAAGTGAAGACGAAGTTTTCATGGAAATACACACCGATTTGGTTTTAGAATTTTTCTTACTTATATTTGCAGTTAAACTTTGAAAATATATTGATTTTGTTGTTAGACTTATCGCCAACAGCTTAAATTCTACCACCTGAGTAACTCCCTGTTCAATTTCATTGGATTTTATGGAAGAGCGAAAACTATGCAACCAAGTTTCCGGCAACTTTAAGGACCAGTTGAATAATCGTGGTTCACAATTTTCTCTGAATTATTATCTCATTTATTATAAAGACCATTTATTTGGATAATAAACATTATTTTATTCTTTTCATTCAGTAAAAAAGGTATTAGAAGATATACATAAGTCAACACGAAATACTAAGTAAAAATTTCGAGAAGTTACTCTAAGTTGCCTGCAGAGTCATAATTACTTAACTTATTCTACTCAATGCCATATTACTTTGTCAGCTTTGTAGTAAAAACAAGCATATTTCAATATTCTTTCCAAAATATGTTATGGTTAAAAACAGTTATCCTAATGAAAACAATTGTATCGTAAAGGAATTGATCCAATTTTGTGAAAAATTGATTTTAGTAAGTTTTGTTAGAAAATAATTTTGTTTTGATAATTTCAACCGAAAAAAATGTTTACTTTGAAATTTGTTAAAGGTTTGCACTTTCTAATGCAGGCGAAGTCTAAAAGAAATAAATTTATCACCGAACACACGTTCATGTTTGCCAACATTTAAATATTTCATGCACCACTTGACTGCCCCCTATATTTCACAATCTGAAACTCTATCTTCACTAAAATACTTTTAATGATTACTAGCTTATTTTTGTTCACTAATCAGGTGTTGTTGTTTAACTTGTAAAATTTTGCGATTTAGGGAATTCACTTACCAATAAAACACAGCTAATATCAGTACAACCATTGTTCTTTTAAATCTCAAAAAAGGAATTGATCAAAAAATCTTCCCAAAGGAAATCCTAACAAACTCTGAAAACATAAAAGTACCATTAAGTCAAAGGCTTTTCACGACTCCCTTTTATAGCCTCAAACTTTTCCCCTAATGAAAAGTTCGTTATCACAGGAAAAAACTTTCCCTGTTTCAACTTTGATAGGTCATTGTTGAAAAGCTTAAAGTGTTTTATAAAGTTTCATATGAACAACAATTTTACTTACTCTCATTTGTAACATGTGCAGCAAATTACTTGTTCATGTTTAACTTCTACTTGGTTTGTAAAATTTAACTTACCCAAAAACATAACAACAATAACAAAATAGAAACTATTAAAGTCACAACTTTTCTAAGGAACTACTCACAAAAAATCCAAACATCCAAACGAAATGCATCAGAGTGAGGGAGATGAAGAGACAGAGAAAGAGAACGAGAGAGAGTGAGAAAGTTAAGTTCTTTTACTATATTACCAGCATTACCAGCATCAGCATTTATGAGGTGCATCCTTTTAGTTGCTAATTATGAGAAAGTTGCACTTAATCATGAAGTTGGCTTAAGTTTAGTTTTTGCTTCCTTATTGTTTCCTACCCATATATCCTCCACCTCCAAGTACACATTTCTCTAATGACATGGAGGAACTTCCCATTGCCTTTTGCCCTGTATCCACATTGAGGTTCATATTATGTGTGCCAGTAACTGTTTAATGTGCCTCAAGAATGCAATAACTGGAATCTTTGTAAAACCCGGAATTCAAAAAACTTAATCCCTCGCAAGAACTATCAAAAAGTGCATAACTGAAAACTGCCATTGTTGTTGTCATTAAAAGCACTGTCTTTAATGTGTGTGTAACATTGTCTTTCACTTTTCCTTTTTAAGGCCAAAAAAAGAAGAAAATAAGAAAATGGTGAGCTTGTTGAAAGGTTTGTTTTAGGGTGGTGTTCACATTGGAATTTTTTAGGCGACTCATTTTGACGTTTCATCATTTCTTCTTATGCTACATTATTTTGGTCGATATTTGCTACATCAATGATCGATTTTAATGACATCTTTTGTCCATTTTTTTCATTCTGTGAATGTAATGCATATTAACCCTTAAGATGTCACCTAAGAAAACTGTTCAGAAGTGTTTTTAAAATTCCACAAAGTGACAGTTCTAAAGAATTAATTCAATCAATCAACTCATATAAACTTAAGAATCGAATGGATTTGTTTTGTGCCTTCCATTTGTAATTTGTTGTTGTTTTTTTACTGTCAATCAAAAACTTCATAAAAGTCATCAAAAATGTTATTCAATTTTATATGACACTTTGTGAAAAATACGAATTTTCATAGACATCAAAATGAATCATTTTAACCAAAGTCATTAGGTATTTGATAGAATTTTATATTAGAAGAGCATTGAAATGCTGTTGGCAACCCTAATTCTTATCACAGTCTTTTTGTGTATTTATAATGCCTGATTTTAAAATAAGTTATACGATTAGAGAAAATTATTATCGTAGGCTGGTTTAACATTACACAGAAGTTTCAATTCCAAAATACAAAACCTAAGACTTAACTTTAAAAAAAAATTTATGGTTGTGTTTTAAAAAAAAGTTTCCGGTTTTATTTCTTCTTTTTTTTTTTTAAATTGTGTATATTCTTTTTGTTCTTCCGCAAAGAGACACCAATCCAAGTATTTTACATGCATTTCCCATTACAAAAGACGCACCCTTAATCACCCACATCCTATAATAACTTTCAAACAGATAAGCCGCACCACTATAAACTTAATTACACCATAAAAAACTTCACTTTCAATCCACCACATATGTACGAGTATATCGCCCCCCCTTCACAGATCCCTAACAACTGTGTAGGTATATGTTTAGAAAGTTCATAGACCTTTCTCGATCCAGAGTCGTAAAAATAGTCTCATTTATTATAAATACAACAGCATACAAAAGTTTTTATTATTTTTACCCCCAAAGTGGCGCTGCTATCGCACTAAGAGCACTGACTACTCACGTGACTTGAAGAGCCACTCGGTTGACACGAGTAATTATTTTTTTAAGGGTGGTGCTTGTGCCCTTTTACGGTGCTGGGCTGTCTAGTGATGGGGTTTTTAATATTGGGTATGACATGGCATGCAATAAACCCCCCATTTATACGATGACAGTCATTATATGCAGCACTTTGTAACCTGCCAGCTACCAGTGTGTTCTGAACTTAGCTTGACTTGAGACAGGGCGTATATAAGATGCTTATAAAGTGGGGAGGGGTGTTTGTCCGGATGGAATTTCTGGGTGTGTATTTTATACCCATGCTGGCTGGTCTGGTTTGCTGGTAATTCCCAGAGTATTTACACTAGAAAAAAGAGAGTGGTGGCGGAGCTATGTATAAGTTTATTTACGAATATATACAGTTTCAATTCACAAGCTCGTGACAAGATGGCATTTTCACGTATTTAAATATCCTGGGGGCAGTTTATTCTTTTGCAGAGATAGTCATAGTATTGAAAGGAATGAAACTTATAACCTCGACTCGAGTAGACGATATTTTTAATGTCTTCGTTATTCGAGACACTCGTTTTCATTTCATATAACAGTTTTAGGTAGGTATAGCGGGGGTTCGAGATGAAAATTCTGACTTCAATTTGGAAGTAATAAAATATTTAAGATTAAAAATTGAAGCAAAGTCACGCAATGTAAGGTTTGCATTTAATTATCAAATTAAAAATATTATACTTCGACATTGAGGGTTGGATAACTATATATATATGTAGTTTCGTTTCGAATTCATCACAATGTATCTTCCTCTTTTAATTAACTAATTTATATTGCCAAAGCTAATAAAAAGGGGGGAATATAGAAGTTATTAGATATTTCCTGATGAAAACGCATTAAATGGGAAGTAGGAACATATCTAATTGTTTTTAGTGGGAAGATGTAGTATTATATTAAGTCATTGAGAAATGACAGCAGCTACTGCGAATGCAGCGGTTTACTGATGGTCGAAAACAAAAAGACGCTGCAATCGGAACAGAGCTCTAAGTTTGATAGAATCTTTATGAAAAATTGTATCTAGTTGTATTGACACCCTATATTTTTGCTGTATTCTCTTGAAAAATGCATTTTTTATCTTTTCTATTTCTTCTACTTGATTTCAAATTCACTAAACAGGTTGAAAAAATTAATACATGTTTGAGCTTTACTGTTATTTACCGTTAAAAATTAAAGTAGCCCAAATAATCATTCTGTCTATTTTTTTTAATTTTTCAATCAATCTTGATTTTTTCGCGAAGTGTATAAGCCGAAGGTACAAGGCCAAGGTTTTTTATTCGGTATTTCAATATTTATGGAAAATGGTGAAAAAAAGTGAAATCAGTTTGTCCAAACGTATTGAAATTCAATTATTATTCGAGTCGGGAAAAAATCAAAGTGAAATTTCAAGAAAAGTGAAGTGTTCGCGTTGTGCAGTGCAGGATCCCATCTGAACAGTAAAAAAACAGGCAGGAAAAAAGTAACCACGGTTAGAGAAGATCGATTTTTAATACGCAACTCAATAAAAAATCGTAAAAAAACATCAAATGATCTGTTGAAAATAGCTGGCAATACCCAACGTGTATGGCACAACTTCTTTAAACGTATACTCTATGTTTTCATTACTTGGTATCATTGAAGTATCTTTAAGTTTTATACCATATAACATGTAAAACGTATAACTCCATTTTTATGTTCTTCTTCATTCTACAATAAAATTTATCAGGTTATGGGCCCAGGAGTGCTCTCCGTTATTAATTAGTTTATTTTATTTGAGAATTTGATTAAAATAAAACCGAAAATTTTAAGATGAATCATTTCCAAATCGAAAAATTGGATGAGTCCAACTACGATGTGTGGAGCATCCAAATGAAGAGCGTCCTGATTCATGGTGGCCTGTGGCAAATCGCAAATGGGGAATTAAAAAAGGAATCGATTACTGAACCTGCTGAGATAGTGAAGTTCGACTCCGATGACCAGAAGGCTCTTGCAAATATAATATTGAGCGTGAAGCCAGCTCAATTGAGTTATATTAAAAATGCAAAGTCTTCGTCTGAAGCGTGGAGAACCTTAATCGAAACCTATGCGCCAAAAGGTCCCATACAAAAAGTGTGCCTGTACAAACGTTTACTTAGTCTTCGTTTGGTGGAAGGTGGGAATATGGTTCAGCATTTGAATACGTTCATTGAAGTGACGGAAAAGTTGACTGAGGCTGGCATAGAAATACAAGATGAGCTTCTTGTTATTATGTTATTGTCCAGTTTGTCCAAAGACTTTGAGAATTTTGTCATTGCAATGGAAACTCGAGACTCGTTGCCCAATTTCAGTTTCCTTAAGCAAAAACTTCTCGAAGAATCTGAGAGAAGAAAAGGAAATGAACAAAGCGATACCCACGAGCAAGCGTATACGGCACGCACGTTCAAAAAGTCTTATGGAAACAAGAAACAGAACAACAAAAAATCGTTCACGGGAAAATGCTTCAACTGTGGTGTCGTTGGTCATATTTCCAGAGACTGTGTAAAGGAAAAGAAACCAAACACACGCACACAACAAGCATTAACTATGATCGCGGCAGCAGAAACCAGACCACGAAGCAATGCGTGGTACATAGACAGCGGTGCGACAGCTCACATGTGCAACGACATTAAACGATTTGCGAATTTTCAACAACACCACGAAATAATTGGTTTGGCAGGCAATAAGTCAATTATTGCAGAAGGAAAAGGTGATGTACCTTTCCAATATAAAAATATAGACTTGTGTTTTCAAAATGTTTTATATTCCACAGAGCTCCAAGCGAACTTTCTTTCTGTCAGCAGAATAGTTGACAAAGGTCTAACAGTTCAATTTGGAAAAAAGAGTGCTGTGGTTCGTCGTGCAAATGGGTCTATCATTCTTCATGCCAACAAAAAGGATGGGTTGTTTGTGGTTGATGAGGGCGTTGGGCAAAAGATGTTCGCTTTGCAAAACAGGGGTGATTTATGGCACAACCGATTTGGTCACGTAAATTACAAGTCTCTTCAGGAGTTGTCTGCAAAGGGAATGGTTAATGGGCTAAATGCAATTAACAAAGATGCATCAGTATGTAAGACATGCATGGTTAGTAAAGTGCATTCACTGCCATTTCCTAAGGAGTCTGAGCACCGATCGAGGAAGTTACTAGAGCTTGTCCACTCAGATGTTTGTGGACCATTTGACGTGAATTCGCTGAGCGGCTCAAGGTACTTTGTAACCTTCATAGATGATATGTCCAGGATGGTCCATGTCTATTTCATGAAAACAAAAAATGAAGTATTAAGTAAATTCAAGCAATTTAAACTTCTTGTCGAGCGACAAACCGACTGCAAAATTAAAACGTTACGCACCGACAACGGTAAGGAGTATCTGAATGCTGAATTTAATGAGTTTTTGCAAAAGAATGGGATTCAGAGACAGCTCACCGTCGTTTACACACCGCAGCAGAATGGGGTGTCCGAACGTGCCAACAGAACGCTGGTTGAGATGGCACGGTCTATGTTGATTCATTCCGGTGTTGAAAAGAGTTTATGGGCAGAGGCTGTGATGACTGCGGCCTACATCAGGAACAGGTGCCCAACTAATATTTTGGAAAATAAAACTCCTTTCGAGGTATGGTTTGACAAGAAGCCAAATGTGAAACATTTACGTACATTCGGTTGTGTAGCTGTCAGCATGAAGAAACCAAAAGATAGTAAATTCGAGGCAAGGGGTGAAACTTATATCATGATCGGATATTCCACAGTTTCGAAAGCATATCGACTTTTCGATAGAAAAACCAAAAAGGTGGTGGAGCGGCGAGATGTCGTTTTCGATGAGAAGATGTTCGACGGCGGCAACAACAACGATGGTGGTGGTTCCAGCAACAACAACAGCATTAACAACAACACCCATAGTGGGAAACTGAAGGACTACATGTGTTTTTATATCGATGAAGAAGTTGACTTAGAAGAGGTGAATCCTGCGAAAAAAGAACCTACAAAAAGAACTGCCGATGATGAAGATGGATATGACACAGCTGACGGTGAAAGTGATTCCTATTCAGATTATGAAGAAAATTTGGCAGAGAATCTTGACGGAGATGTTGTGAAATCTGGTGATGATGTCAGTCGAGTTTTACGATGCGGCAAGGTTTACAACAAATTACAGTTGTTGATGAATGTAAAAGTGCCTCAAACTGTTCATGAGGCGGTATCATCTACAGACGGTAAAAAGTGGGTTGCTGCAATGAATGCAGAAATGGCATCATTACGAAAAAACAATACGTGGACCATAGCTGAACTACCAGAACAACGAAAATCCATAGATTGCAAATGGGTTTTTTCCTTAAAACGAGATAAGGCCGGGAATATCGAGCGTCATAAGGCCCGATTGGTGGCAAAGGGCTGTAGTCAACGATATGGATTCGACTACGAGGAGACATTCTCCCCAGTGGCTAGATACTCGACAATAAGGATGTTACTAGCGTTGTCAGTTGAATGGAAAATGCATCTGCACCAGGTCGACGTGGGAAACGCATACTTGAACAGCGATTTAAGCGAAGAAATTTATATGCGACAGCCCGAGTACTTCGTAGACAAAAACAATCTCGAGAAGGTGTTGCGGCTAAACAGAGCAATCTACGGTCTGAAACAGGCAGGTAGAGAATGGAACACCAAGCTTGATAGTGTTTTGACAAATATGGGATTTCAACAAAGCAAAAATGATCCCTGCTTGTACCTGTCAAGAAAAAATGAAGAATTAATGTTGATTGTCGTATATGTAGACGACTTGTTAATTGCTTGTAAGGACTTGAAGAGCGTTTTTGATGTCAAGAAGAATCTTTGTGCTGAATTTGATCTGTACGACAAGGGTGCAGTTCAACATTACCTAGGCATCGAAGTGGAACGTGATGGTGACACTGGTGTCATCAAGATAAGTCAGAAGCAGTACATAAAAGATATCCTTAAGCGATTCGGAATGGAAAAGTGTAAAAGTGTTTCAGTTCCTTTGGATCCCGGGCATAAGCTGCAATGCGATGGTGAGTGTCAGAGAGTTGATAAAAACCAATATCAATCTATGGTTGGTGTGTTAATGTATCTTGCCATAACATCGAGGCCAGATATACAACATTCCGTAGGAAAAATGGCGCAATGCAACGCAGATCCCCACATAGAACATCTGCAAGCAATAAAGCACATCTTTCGATACCTATCTGGTACTTGTGAGAAACAACTGGTATATAGACGGTCACAAACATCTTCAATAAATGGTTATGTTGACGCTGACTGGGGTGGAGATGACTCCGATCGTAAGTCATTCACCGGATTCGTTTTCTTCATTGGAAATTCGCTGATAAGTTGGCAATCGAGGAAGCAACATTCCGTTGCGCTAAGCAGTACAGAAGCCGAGTATATGGCGGCTTCGGATGCGGCAAAAGAATCAGTTTATATGCGAAGACTACTGATGGAGGTGGGATGGTCAAATGGAGAACCAGTAACATTACACATCGACAACCAGGGGGCGCAGAAGTTGGCAAGTAATCCTGTACTTCACAAACGAAGTAAACATATTGACATAAGATATCATCACATCAAAGAGGTAATAAAAAACCAAGAAATTGTTTTGAGATATTGCCCATCAGAAGACAACGTGGCAGACGTTTTAACAAAAAATTTGGCAAAACCAAAACATGAAAAATGTACAAGACTTTTAAATCTAAATTAAGGATTAAATTTGATTTTGTATTTAAATTTGGATAATCGAATAACTTTGAATTTGAATTAGAAATAACGAATGAATTTGGATTAACGAATAATTTTGATTTTGAAATAGAAATAACGGTTAATTTTGACTTTAAAATTGAAATATCAATCTATTATTATGAATTTCAATTTAAACATATAGATTTATTTTTCAAATGTAAGTGACATCCACGTTGAGGGGGCGTGTTGAAAATAGCTGGCAATACCCAACGTGTATGGCACAACTTCTTTAAACGTATACTCTATGTTTTCATTACTTGGTATCATTGAAGTATCTTTAAGTTTTATACCATATAACATGTAAAACGTATAACTCCATTTTTATGTTCTTCTTCATTCTACAATAAAATTTATCATGATCTGGTTGCTGACATAACCCAACATTGTGGGAACAAAATTTCGGCTAGAACCGTTAGAAGCAGACTGAGAGAAGTTGGTTTAAAAGGTTGTAAGGCGAGGAAAAAGCCATGGCTCTCGGAGAAGAATAAAAAGGTGCGGCTAGGGTGGGCAAAAAAGTACAAAAACTTTACCACAGAAGATTGGAGTAACGTCTTTTGGTCTAATGAATCAAACTTTGAAGTAAGCGTTATAATGAAGCCCCGAAGTCGGAAATATTAAAACCTGTTTCGAATTGCCACCGGCTTAGTTATTTTGAGCTTTGAAAAAATGTTATTTTTTTTTGTATTTTAACAGGTGTTTGGAAACTCTGGTGTAACCTTTGTGAGGCGGCGAATTGGGGAGGAATACAATCCGGATTGTGTAGTTCCAACGGTTAAACATAGAGGAGGTATCGTCATGATTTGGGGTTGCATGGCTGCGGATGGAGTAGGCAAAATGTTCATTTGTGAGAGTCGCATGGACTCTAAGAAATATATTTATGTGATAGAAAATACGCCGATTCCATCCTTCCATAGAGCATCTATGGGGAATTTTGAAACGTAGGGTTCGACAATACCCAACAACATCAAAAGAGATGCTCAAAAAGGTATTAGCCTAAGAGTGGGCCAAAATAAGTTCAGACGAATGCTTTAAGCTCGTCAGCTCTATGCCTAAAAGAATAGAAGCAGTGATAAAGGCGAGAGGTGGCCATACTAAATATTAAACTTTCGTTAATAAAAAATAAATTTAAACATTTCTGCATCATTGTTTTTTTTTAAATTGTACTTGGTTTTAAAATTATTGCATCTTTTTGGGGGTGCCTAATACATTTGGCCAAGACTGTATGTACGTCAAGATCCATTCTAACTGAGAACTCAGTACTCAATTCGCAGCTGAACGCACTCATTAGAATGTGTACATCCAAAATTTTGACAGTTCTTTTAATTTGAGTTGAATTTTATCTTTAATCTAAAAGGTTAATGGCTTCTTCAGTTTGGCATTTTGAAGAAACTAAGTTAAACACATTTTTTATAGTGAAATATTGACATCTTTCCCTTGTTCATAAACTATTTATGCACATTCAACAAGTAGTTACCAAGCACACTTCAGCATGTAGTTCAATTGAAGATATCAATTCTTAAAATAGAATTCAAATAAATCTAAAAACGAATTGAAAAACGTTCAAAGACCTTGTCTCCTTCTCCTTAGCAGACAAAAAAAAAAATACAAAGAATTTAATTCGTGTTCCAAGAAACAATTTGCTTGTTGATGTTCTTTTTTCTTCTTCTTCTTCTTCTTCATATAAAAGATCAGATAACTTCAGTTAACAATAAAAAAAATTCAATTATTTTATTCATACAAATACAAAATAAAAATAAAAAAAAGCAAACAGATATAATCATAAATTCATAATAAAAACAGGAGCTGTTGCAGACAAATACAGAAATAATTGAGAACAATACGAGAAGATGTTGGTCCAAGTCCAGTTTTTACAATGTCTGAAGGTTTGTTTTTTAATATATCAAAAGGTTCTGTGATGAAAGACATGCAAAATTAAGGAATTGACAGACACACAAGAATTTATGAGACTTCAAGTGCAGAAAATATTACACAACAAAATATAATAAAACCTGCAGTACCTTAAGATTGATTTTCGTTTCGGTTTTGTTTGATATATGAGTATTTTATGTTCAACAAATATTTGATTAAGTTTTGATGCGTTTTTTCAAATATTAGATATCTTAAACTCTAGTCTCTCATATAACGAAAGATTTAAATTCACCAATGCTACTTTACTTACGCATTTGTGTAGTAAAGAGTTGACATAATTCCTAACGAATTATTTTGACAGTTAAGGTTAGTTAGGTTAGGTTTGAAAAATATAAAGTCTAACAATCAAAGTAAAAAACCAATGAAATGTGCGCTAATAAGTCAAAGAGATACTTTTGGTATGTGCTAAAAAGCCCTATGGGCAGTTTTTAGAATTATTGCTTTTGTCGTATGACATCTGTCAAAAAGAGTTATGAATTTTAGTGACCAAAATGGATAAGATAAGTCAATTTCAGATGTTTCTTGCATAACTCATCAAAAATTCCATTTTATGCATTTTTTTCTGTCAGATTTTGTATGTCAAATCTGGAGTTTCATTCAATTCACATTTGACAATTGTCATTGATTTATTGATTTATATATGTCTATGTTCCATTTTCAAGGATGTTGTTAAGGAATAGATCAATGAACACATTCAACATTTTGACAGCTGTCAAAATATTTTACATTTTCTTGTTTCACTAATTGTATTTATTTATCCAATTTGTAGGACAATCTACTCTATATGCTTTTTTCTGAAACATAATTAATCTCAATCCGTCGAGTTCAATTCACTTCACATCATCGTCATAATCTATCATTTATATCGCTCAATAAATTTTGCTACCGAATGTGTGAAAATACATTTAAGAAGCGATATCCCAAGAGATTAAACAAAGTGGCGACAAAAGTCCACTATACTTGTCTCCGTTTCTGAAGAGATTCTTGGACCAAGCCTCAAGCCTTGATGATCATCTACCTGACAAAAGATGAACTAACAGGTTAACAAAAACACATACAAAACAAAAGAACAGACAGACAAACAAACAGACAGTTAAGATGTCTGTCAGATACAACTTGAACTGAAACCCCACAAAACTAAAAACAAAAAAAAAAAAAAAAACCTATAAAGAAACTTAAATCTGGAAGCACAGTTCGTGAATGTAAACGTATAGACTCTTACCTGCTTACCTACAAAAGAGGTGGAAGTTCTTCAGCTCTAATGGATTAATCTTGAGGCTATTGTCTGAGCTGTTTGGTTGTGCAGATAAATAAATAAATTTAATAAGAAGAACGCCCTATGGTGTCCACGTTCACGTTCATGTTCCCGTCCACTGTACATACAATACCTCTGTCTGTTTTAGTAAGACGCCGAACGATGAACAAGTGGTTTTAAGTTTCACGATGATGATGATGATGATTATTCGTGAGAAATTCCCATTGTTCTGTTCTGTTTTTTTTCTTTTACATTTTGAGAAATTATGTAAATCGTTGTAGCAATTTTATTATCATAAATTGATAGAAAGCGAACTTAAATTCACATTGTAGAAATTAAATGGCCTTCCTCTTGAGATACGGAAGGTCATTGTAAAATAGTTTCTAAGACCTTCAGACTTAAAGTCATATTGTTAAATGATAAATTAATCAAGTTGTCACAGGTTCAGAAAAAAGGAATGAAGATAAAGTACTTAACAACTGTGTTAACATCAAAAGTGACAGGTAAAAACGTTGCAGTTGAACAACTGATTGAAAGTATACTCTCTTTGGCTGCATTCTTTCCAATCTGTCAAATTCTGACGCTTTTTATCTAGATATTTATTAAAAAGAAACTAAAATTTGAAGTATAAATACACCTAGTCCGCCCAAAACTATTTTAATTCATTTTAATAATCATTTACTTTTACATATTCAAAGACAGAAATGAGTTTATTTAATTAACATTTTTTCAAGTTTATATATCATTTAGAAATTAAAAATTCATAAATCTGCGATTTATAGGTACATTTTTATACTCTACAATAATTTCGCTTATCTTCACCCCTAAACGACCTTGACGCAATAAAATTCCCAAACTCCACATTAAAAAATAAATTAAAAATAAATTACTTAATTAAATTTGCATTTGCGTTAACAGATTATTCCACCTAAAGTATGTTTATTTATTTTAACTTTTAAATTTTGTCTATTTTGTCGAACTTTTTAATTAGCAAGGTCTCTTCTTTCGCACATAAATTTAAAACAAAAAAACAATTCCCAGCCAACGACCACAGAGTAACAGAAGCAGAAGCCATCATTCATCAGCAAAACACAAATAATACGCACTTATCATACAAATAAACAAACAAAAAAATTAATATAAAAATGTCATAGCACCTCTGCCGGATATTGCTGTCTAATGGGCTGAAACGGCTCAACTGGTCTGCCATTAGCCAACAGCTGGACGATGGACGCTTAACGCTCTCCCACTAAATTAATGTTAGCCAAAGTCAATTTACATTTATTATCCGATATTTAAATATTTGCATCGGGAATCAATAAATTTTACCAGCAGCACACGTACATACTCCCGGTCCTCTTGGTCTTGGCAAACTTTGTTTCACACGACGAGTCGGTGACGACGACGACGACGAGGAATGAACGACAAAATGATAAAGGGATTTTCGACGAGGAGGAAGTTTTTTTCATTTTTATTACAAAAAAAAAAATAAGCCAACGACTTAATAATCATTTGATTTGATTGCTGAATTGATTAATTCAATATTAGGTATTTGCTTAGAGGTGTTATTTTTTTTTTGAACTTCCGTTTGGCTTAGGTACACAGAAATCAAATAGAACCGAATTGAATGGAAAAAAGGAAATGACACTTATTTAAATTTTGATAACGTTAAATTGAAAATTTTTCATTTCGACTTTATTAAACGATTGCATCTTTTTATCTCCTTAAATAGATTTTCCAAAGTTCCTCATAAAATGTTGATTAAAAAATGACAGCATTGTCAACGAATTTCATTTATAGTCTTTTTTTAATAGTTGACTATTTCAGATTGAGACATGTTTAGATGAACAATTTAAGTAGTCGTATGTAATTGATTTGCAAGAATACCCAAAATTTAAATTTTGAATGATGTTTACGTTAGTTTTCAATCAACTAAGGTTGAGCAACGATTTGGCCTTTAACCCTGATTAACTTCAGTTAATCTTATAAAAACTTGTATCAGATTTGCTGATGTTCTAGTGATTTTCAAGGAACATGTTGCATTTCAACCTTTGTTGAACCCGAGTTGATTCACCAAAATCACAAAGCTAATGCCATATTACACAATCGGAAATTCAATATTTGAAACGTTGTTGTTCAGCTATTTTAATACACTGATCAATCAATCAACTCAGGTTAATCAAGGTTTAAGTAAATAAATTCATTTTTATAGCACATACAAATCTTGAACCACTGTTGAACCTCACTTATACTACTGAAATTGGAGATGCTATAAATAACTAAACCATGGACTAAATATCAACTCATCACCATTCAACTAGGCCCTAGTTCTTTTAAATCCTGATTTCGATAGATTAATTGAAGTAAAACCGAGGTTTAATAGCCAATAGTTGAATTTCACCAAATGAACCAATCTTAAACCATGGTTTAATCTCATCAAAATTGATAAATTAATAAAATCAGTGAATAAAAGCTAAATGGAGCCGGAAATGGAGATTGGTTTAAAAGTCATTGGTTGAGTTCGTAGGATTATTTACCCTAAAAGTGAAGTGACTAAAATTTTCACGAATGAGTACCTATAAGGGTTTCAAACTTGTTATTCATCAAAGAGTTGTTTGATAAAGCTTTGCAGCCTCCGGGTTAAGGAAATGCCATTTCAATTTCAAGTACTTTATCGAATTGTCAAAAACGTGTTCTTTCGATGCACTAGAACCCTAATTTGTTGTGAATTTAAAATAATTCTGAATGTTGTGTTTCTGTCTATTTGCAAAAGTTCCAATATCCAAAGGCAACTTGTCTCTTAATATCCAACATTCAACTGCACAGGAATCATGGCTCTATATGAGTACCCTTCCCTAATTGAAACTGCCATCAAGATATGTTATGTATTTTAGGTTTTTGGGTGGCCCCCTTAAATTTGCTTCATTTCCATTGACCCACTCTCTGATTCAAGGCATTACGCTCAATCACAGTAGAGTCGATTACTGCGAAATCCGCAAACCGCAGCGCAGCCATCATATGTATTTCTAGAACCGCTGCTCATCTCTTGAAACATTTAACCATTTTTGACATCATGGATGTGATGCTGATGGCGCAGCTGAAAAGGGGCATCAATTTGCCATCTCTTTCATTTAATCAACATCATTATTCAGTCGAACAGTCACAGCACCACTAGAATACATCATATGTTTGGAGCTCCAAGAAAATAAAGACTCACAAAAAAAACTAATTCGTCTTTTGCCACAAAAGGAACAAACATATCTACCTACAGCTCAACGATTCTTCCAAGGATAGGTTAGTACACATATTTGACAAGCACACATTCGACTTGTCTACCGCCGCCGCCATCCACCGTTCCGCGCCATCATAACCCCGCGGTTTCTATGGGTTAGAAATACCTATAGAGAGGTACATATACAGATCTTCCTCGTCTTATAGACAAATACCGACCATAACTCAGGACTTAATGGGATGTGACTATGCGTTTTGCCGCAAATGCTGCTGCTACATCGTCTGTGTGTGGTGCGGTACCAACAACTTCCTCCAATTTCTTCCACCCTCGTCGTTGGCGTCGTCATCGTGGGTCGTCTTCTTGTTCTTATAGTCTTCATCGAGTTCGAGCGTCGCCGTTCGTCGGCATCCACCAGGCAAATAGCAATTTGCGGTCTCGTCGACAAGAGACTCCTTGTTCCTTACTTGAGTTGGTACATCTTTACATTTTACCTATCCTTCAAATCCCAGCTCTCCTCTTGATGGTTTGTGGTAAGCAGAGAGTGTCAAACTTATTTCTTCCTTCACTTCATCGTCATCAACATCGTCATCGCACGTTGTGGTTCGGAACGGGCCAAATGTTCAGTAGGTAAACCTTCTTTGATCTTATTCGCCCTCTTTAGCTCATTCAGCATTCAGCAATATGTGACAAAAACAAGAGAAGGCGATATGTAAGGGAACCTACACCTTAAAATCTATCCTCCAACAACGAATTCTGAAGTCATTCGGAAAAATCCTCTAAGGTGTAATATAAGTTTGACGATGCGACATTAAGGTTGACGCTGATGATTAGGTCGATGTAAATGCACATTGCACATCAGACTGACATACAGCAGGCACACCAGAAGATCTCGAGTCTGTACTGAACAAGAAATTCAATTGGCACTAGCGCTGGCTGCATTGCTGGATGCTGGGTGATGGGGCTTGGGGCTTGGGGCTGCCAAAAGAAAGGATCCTATTTCTAGTGCAATTTGTTTTTTCAAGCAGATTAATAGGCGAACAAGAGTGGCAAAAAAGTTCAACTGAGGTACTTCCATGTATAGTGCTGACATTTTATTTTTTTCAAATTTTAGTTTTTGGTTCGTTTAGGATGCATTACACTTTAAAATACGAGGAAACTTGATTTTACACTCGAATTCGGAAAGGAGAACAATGAAACTTTTAGTTTTCACATTAAAATTTAGATTGGTTTGAGGAGGAGGCACTCATTATACGTGGAACCAAACCTGCTAATTGCATCCTTTTATTCTCCGGGGATGTGCATGTGTTTTGTTTTCCAAAGGGGTATTTAAAGTTTTAATGGTGGGTGGGTGAGGATGGGATGGGATGGTGCGCGTATGGAATTTCAGAAAACTCACTCTTAAATTCGAGGGTATTTTGTTTTTGTTTTTATTTTAATGTTCCATTAGGGGGTGTTTTTAAGCTTGGAATAGAGGAAAAACAAAAACTTTTAATTACCCTACAACGTAACTGAATTAATTCGGTTAATTGGCATATAATATTATTGGCAAAGTATTTTTGGCATAATTTTTGGTTTTAAACATTTTTGAAATAGTAACCTACAATGAAACAGGGTGTTTTAAAGACAACATTAACATTCAACTCTTTTGATGCTATTCATTTTGACGTATTGTCATTTATTGTCTCACTCTCTTTTCCGTATCTCTGCCTATAGCTATAAATTTGACATTTTTCGTTTTGAACTGCACTCATACAATGAGTAATAAAAAACTGCTTATTAAGTGTCACTTTAAATGTCATATATCAACATTTTGTTCGTATCATTTGAACTTTCAATTTTGACAACCAGATTAACATTTTTAGAACTGTCACTTTTCTCCCCTTAAACATCAAACTACATAATTATTAAGGCTTTTGAACTCTGAATTGTTTCCTAAATAAGAAAAGTTTAGCCTTGATACTGAGCTTGATGGTTTTCCCTGGTTTTTGTTTTGTTAGATACAAAAATAAATATCTTACGTCGTCGTGGTAGTAGTGAGTACAGCTCTGCCCCTTTGCCTCAAATAAGAACAACATTTGAATGCAAAAAAACTCATAGAGCAACCATTTGGAACGTTATGTTAATCGTGAGCCGTTTCGCTTCAAGAAATTGCAAAATGATGAAACTCAATGTGAGGGTGGTATAAAGGTAGATACACCAAAGACGGTCCCTAGTTTAGATACTCTTAGATTAATACCACAACATCACTGCACTGCAGAAGCATAGACCATGTCTAAATCGAAGCGATGAATGGCCAAAGATGGTGGCCATATGATGAATATGGGAGCCAGATTGCAGGAAGCACAAGCACATCGCATATGGGAAGACGTTCTTCTTTCTTATAGTGTCATCGTCGTCGTTGTTGTCGTCATCGTCATCGTTGTCGTTGTAGTCTTCTTCCCACATCTGGTTTCTCGTGATGTTTCTTAATTTTGCATAATCACTATCATCACAAGCTTATGTTTATTATATGATTAAAGTGGAACGCATGTGGATTATAATTGCCATGTTGTTCGAGAAATGAATGCGGGAGATTTTTGTTGTTGTTTCTGATTTTGATATGACATTTTCATCGAGATCTGAGAGGATTTCACAATTCGAAAAGACACACCAAGTTTTGACATGACATATGGAATATCATATCATCATAAGACCACCAAAGAAGCATATAATCCGGATGTGTACATTGGAGTGATGGTACTGTGCCAAAGCTTTTCTCACTGTACACCATCACTGGGACATGCACCATCACCGTCATCGCCACTATTTCAAATTGCTTAACTGTATTTTTTGTTTTTCAATTGAGGGCGCGCAATCATTAAGATGAATTAACATGCAATTCTGTTGTTTTAAATGTCAGTGGTCCGTTAGAACGGATGGGACGGGCCTGATGCCAAAGCTGATTTTTGTTGGGTGTTAATTCACATACATATAGAAAAAAAAGAAGACATAAATTCGACTTTGATCTTAATTAACAGAATTGTTGTTGTTTTTTTTTTTAGATGATGATGTGAACTCGCTGTCAGAGCAATTATGTTTCCGTTGCAGAAAAACAGCACAACATATGTGCAAAATGCATCCAAAGATTGAACCTTCAGTTTAATTTGAGCTTAATTAGGTGAATGCTTGTACATCATAATATTCATAGGATGTTGTTTTTTATTTATGTGGAAACTGATGTCTTAATTAAGTCAAAAGAGTGTTGAGAACCATCATTATAAGAACAACAGGAAGTTCAATTTATTCGTTAATAAACATAAACCAGTTGTGCAAAGTTTGGAGGACAAATATGGTTAAAGGAATTTAATGTCAATGGTTTGAAAAAAAAAAATTACTTCTTTCAAGAACTGCTTCTAGTCTTTCATTGTCTCTTAAAGGAATGATCTTTGCCTTGACCATTTCGTGACGCACTTAATTCTTCGGTTGATTGAAATCTAATTAAGAGCTTCCTTGAAATTCTTACTCAGATCTTTGAGATTGCAAGATTACTTCGAATTGTTGAACCGCTTAATCAATAGCCTCTTAAGTTAATGGAGTTTTGATCTAGTATTAATCACCGCACATTCAAAAACTGGGAAAACATTACAAAAATCGATTGACGAAAGTTTGAGCTACATATGTTTAATAATCCTTGAAGCTTCGTTGGTCTATAAACTAAATTCCTTTTGCAGCATATATTAAAACAAAAGAAAATTAAAAGAAGTGCACTTGGGCGTATACGTATTTTTCTTATTTATTATAAACTAATTTTTGAAAGCAAGTAAAAGTAGAGAAATTTTCCACCAAAGCGATCATATATGAATACAAATAAAAGATGATAAATCTTTTGAAAAGTGCAAAACAACTATGTATGTATGTATGTACTTTCGAACAGCTAGTATAGAAATTGAATCTATAGTATTTAGTATCAACTAATGTCGTTCGTATTAAATTAAATTAAATTTATACCAGCTTCATTGCAAAATGTCTCTAATTATACGAATTAATTAAATTGTCATAAAATCAATTACGATTTTCATTCACTTAACAAAAAGAATTATGGGTATTTCAGTTGTTAAACAAAAGACTCATAACTTGCATTCAGAGTGACCATCATCAACTTTAATAAATTGTATCTTAATTTTCATTGTCTTACCCCATCAACACATAATCCCATGCTGTGGCAATAATATTATTATCATCATTATTATTTGATGGCCGTCTTGAGAAAAGCAGCTTTTATTTTTTTTTTACATAAGTGGCGCAATCTTCATAATGCACATCATCAACAATAACTATGTGTACTCGTATAAACATGGGCATGATCTGGAGTTATTGAGTGATGGATACGAGTATATTTGACATATAGTATGCCGCCATCGTCGTCGTCGCCACGTACATCCTCATCTTCTAAGTCACACTCCAGTACTTGGCGTTGTCATGATCTCTTCTATCAACATAAATTTAAATTGATATGTCTCCTTATCCCGACGATAAATTTAAAAAGTATCATAAGATTCCCTACAACCCAGCAACATCCAATTAATTCAAATAACAAGTCGCCTGGTTATATTGTTTATGTCAAACCCTCAAATACACATACAGACCACAGATAGCATTGCTTAGGTCACATCGGATTCGAGAATCCAGAGTCCGAGAACTCCCAGCTCCGGCAGTGGACTTCGAAGTCACATAGCGTGTAAACTCATTTCTTTGCAACATTCTTCAACAAAACTACATATGTATTGTGTATGGCAATTTACTTGTCCAACGATCCAATTATGCTGGTGACCGTGTGGAGTGTGGTTTGTGGACGACAACTGAAGAGTAGGAAGAGATAAAGTGGTCTTCTGAAGGGCGAGAAGGTCATTTCAATTAAACTCCTCGTTGCTGGACAGAACTTAAAATAGACCGTTTGAATCTCTTGCAAACGTTATTTTTTGGGCAAAAATAAAACGTAACGAAACAAAAAAGGAAAAAAACAATCAACAAACCGCCCGCCACCGCCGCCGCCGACGCGAATGCGGACACAACAAAATATAGCCACCCACTCGGCGAACTTGTGGGAGCGTGTCATGCCGCTATTTTTCCTGCGTTGGCCTTTTTCTGCTTCAAAACTTCCGCCAACGTATATTTCGTATTTATACCAGCCAAACACACACGATACGCTACTTATGTATGTACATGTATATATGTACATATGTCGCATAAATCTTGTGGAACGAAATTAGTTTCGTTCTTTTGTTGTTGTTGTATTTTCTATGTTTGATACGCGTGGATTGGAAACATGTTGCTTCGGAGACTAATCGACGCACTCAAGTTCGTATAGAAAGAGAAGTGGTTGAGGGTTGACAACGCACGAAGAAACTACATAAGTTTTCAACATAATTTTAATTTACTTCTATGGCGGTAACACTAGTTGTCAAAAACTCTAAAGGGTCGCAATGACAAATGAAGGTATTTTGACATTTAAAGGTTACAATTTAAGACATGCAAAATGAAACAGTTGATTTTTCAGTTTACTTTGACAGATAATAATCAACTAGCTACTTTCTCTTTGTTAATTGTCGAGCATGTATTTAATTAAATGTCACATTGACAATTGCGATTTTAATTACACTCTTTTTGACATTTCATCATTTTATCTCACTCGCACTTATTTCCTAATTAAAAAAAAAAAATCTTTTTTAAGCCATAAGATGGGAAATGAAGTAAAATGATAAGACGTCAAATATGACTTGAAGAGTGTTAGATTGACAACGCTGATAAAAACAGTGTTGGAAATCTTAAAGTGTGACATAAAAGCTCAGTGTCACTTAAAAATATTGCGTTTTCTCAAAATGAATCCCCCAAATTGTTGTGTGGTGAGTACGCCCCTGTTTATGCGGATGCATCACCACCCACAATCTGACACTCTGAGCGATCGGACGCGGTACCAATTTTTTTTTTTTTCAAATGTAACTCGAATCGTTCGCTACCGAATCGAATCGTGTTCGAGTTAATTTTGTTTATTGAATGAGTATAGTTTAAGTTTATTCTGCTCTTAGTTCTTTTTTTTTTCTTGAAAAATAATTTAAATTGTGACAAATTAGGAACATTCTTAATGTCATCCATTCGGAGATTGATAAATTGGAGAGATATTGTAGAGAATTGTTGACATCATGAAGTATTGTTTTTTTCCGATTTCAGTGACAGTTTCGTAGAGCATTAAAAAATACTAATTTAGGTGTACAGATATTTTTAATCATAATGTCAATGTAAAATTAATCAACAGGCATTTTTTCGAGGCGTAGTTTCCTGAAACTTCTCATTTTTCTTCAATTATCAGCACAGAATGGCGGCAAACTATTTTCCCGTGTGGATTTTTTTATTTAAAGTCTTTTGAGAGAATTAGACACAATAAAACTAGATTTTCTAAGGGAGATTGATTTGTTTTAGAGAAAATTTTTGATTTTTTATGAGCGAGATAAAAAGATATCAAAATGAACCACCAAACGTCAGATGGAATGTCAGATCCTTAAATAAACACACCACAGCATAAGTGTGAATAGACCCCAATGACGTTTATACATACATATATGAATTAACTTAAAATCAGTCTGCAATTAACGTCAAAATCTTTAAAACCACAATGGCAGGTTCATGCGACATCTTTAAGAACACAATGATTACCTACATTCAAAGTTCAGCACGTTTTAATTTAATTTCCTTCCATCTTTTGAAAATCCTCCTTGGCTATTTGAAAAGTGTATCTATGTCTGTTCACTGTACAGTATACACCTACTAACTGAATCTGAAAGTTTTATATAAGACAAACTTTTTAAATGTCCCATTAATTCCAAATTGTTATGGCCGGTACTTCTTTTATTATAAAGGATCTCTTCAGTAGGTATTTAAGGGGGGGCAAACAATTCGACGAAAAACTTGAAATTATCGTTAAATTTTATTTGCCTGTATAATAATGATTATTAATAAAATTTAATTTTCATTTGCAATTACATTAGGTACCTATATTATTCCCTTAGGGGATTTTGTATGGCTAAAATTCATATAGGTTCATATATGTAGTTTCAATGTGTAGGCATAAAAAGCCTTTTCTGATAAGGTAAAAATTTATTGAGGGCAATTTCAAAAAGGTGTCTGGGCTGTGATAAGAAAATCAATATGCATATTATTTTTTCGGTACAAATTAAATACCTACATTCGTCTTATTAACTATATCTAGTTAAATATTTATACATAAGGACTTATACCATGAAGTGAAAATGACGTCCTTTTTTTGTCAAACACGTGAAGAAATGATTCTAAAATTCATACATAGTTTATAATTAAAGACTAAATTGTATTTTATTTATTATCTATGCATATTTAGAAAACTACAGTTTGGCAACACTGACTGGTTTCTGTGCAAGCAGCTGTTGAAAGGACCAATGGAATATTGCTCTTTATGCACAATTTAATAATGGTAAGCCAACACTGGTTCTGGGCTTACATTCGTCTGATGTTACCCATAAAATTGGGTAAAGTCAGAGCCTGTGTCATCCTTCAAAAATTATGATGATTCAGAACAGAACGTTGTTTACTTCATAATTCGCAAAATAATTAGTAGGAATAACTGTCAAATCGATTGTCACAGTAAATAGTGATGCCAAATAGAGTTTTTAACCTTTATTAGACAAAAGACAATTTTTCAGAGATAATGTTATGAATGTCAAAGAAACTATTTAAAGTCCTCGAAATAAATTGAAGATAAGGAGAAATTTTAACAATATATGTATTTTCATTTAAAACAACATTATTTAACCTTTCATTATTAAATAGAACCGTAATTGTATTAGAGAACTTACCTTTACAAACTTTGTTCCATAATAGTTTTTAGCTAACTTTTCTTAAATCCAATAATAAAAATCACTCAGTCAAAACTAAACACATCAAAGATTATGTAAAAGTTAAGCTCTTTACTAAAAAGTTTCTGCTTCTTGTTCTTATTACAGAAAGTTGTTTCAAGGAAAATTTTAACTTCTTTATTTCATTAATTTAAGTAAAATACCAAAGTCAAACTATTATTACGATAGTAACGTACATATATTAATAGTTTTCTAAAAGTCCTTTTGGCAAAGCAAGTTATCTCTCGCTTTAATTTAACAAAATTTATTTAATCCTTAACATAATACTCACTGGCGCAAAAAGGAACAGAGGGAACAAACCAATGACAAGTAGCTAGAAGAACTCTAGACATCATCACCACAGAGATCTTCCACAAAAACAAGCTTGCTAATAGGCAACCAGACCAAAATACAACTTGATGGTCATCATATTCATATTAGAGTGGTATATGGTAGACAGAGATAGAAGCAAATAAACAGAGAGGCACACAAGGACTTTAGGGTTATGATAAAAGGAAACTTCATCCTTATGTCCTTCAAATTGAGATTAGTACCAAGCTCTCTACATGTCCGTTTATATCTTCTTTGTGCATGTTTAGAACTTTTGAAAGGTTTTATCAAAAATGTTTATGGTATGCAGTGCTCAGTACCTATATAAATTTTAAGCAAAGAACATTTTAAGGTTGTGTGGTGAATTTTACCAGTTTGCTATTTTTTTTTTTTTTGAAGAAACAAATGACAAGCGATATGCTAAGAAAAAGATCTACAATTTATGCTGCTTTACTAGTTTGTTTCCGGTACTCAAAAATTTGACAGATGCTGATGGGAGATGGATTTGATGTCGCAGAAAATTCTTTGCGCAGGAATTGGTGTGATTTTAAATTAATTTTAATTTTTATTTTTCTGTTCTGTCAAAAACAGAGACAAACATACTTAGGTTCAAAAGATGAACTGCCACAGTTATTGCAGTTTTGATAAGAAATCTTCATCCTAAGGAAAAGAACTGATGAAATCCTCCTAAAAAAAGGAATACATGACTTAAATTCCTCTCTCATAATTAAGTGCATTTCCTTAACTAAAGTACAAATTATGGCCAACTTAACCTCATGTAAGTGTTTTCATTTATTTATGTCATGGTCAACACGGTAATGAAATACTCTTGATAAGAGTTTATCAACTTCCGAAATGTCAGATCTCATTTTAGGTCATTAAATTTTATTGTGTTATTATGTGTCTGATGGAGTCTCCTAAAGTGCGTAGGTTCGGATTTCAGAAGTGAGTAGCTACACTGCACGCGACCATTCTCGAAAATAAACAAAATACGACACGGATGACGATGTAGGTTGAAAAAATCATATACCATATGAAGTTACCTGATGATGGGTGTCGTGCTTTCTTAATGACAGGTTGATTTGTATGTCACCCAGACAACAACGACAACGACGCCACTTACGTCTAAATTTAAAAAAATTAATGAAATATTATGAAAGGTCATGGTATTATACATTCCATAAATAAACCAAAAATAAAAAAACAATAATGATACAATAAAAATGCCCACAAAATAATTCGATGTTTCAATTATACGAAAAAAAAACAAAAACAGAAATATGTTTTTGCCAAAAACGACAGCAACAAATTGGAAGTTGAAGGCGTCAATCATTTGCTTTGAGTTGTTAGTCTCGGAGTAGCTTTTATCTTCTTACCAGAAAAGGTATATTTCGGAACCTACTGATTACATTGTAGGTGTGTTTTTTTTTTTTTTTGTTAAATGGATTTAGGGAATGAATCTTAAATAGCTTTAAAGCAAATAATTTGAGTAATGACGTAAGATTTGCTTGTGTGGAAATAAGGGATTTACAAAGCTTTAAAAATGGTTATTTTTTGAGTGTTGTAATCTTTTTGTGTTGACTGTCTAATGTCACTTAGGTAGAGGAATGAGCTTAGATTACTTGGGATAATAGATCTTTTTTTTTTGAAGAGGGATTTCCCAAAGATAATAATTAATTAGGATGGAAAGAGGAGTAAATACAATTAATAGTGTTTACCATGAACAATTGTTAGCCTGTGGCTTTTATTTGAAAAACACATACAAAATATAAAATTAAAATTTTGGAAATCCCTCCAAGCAGCATTGACACTTTTGGAATGTTACTTCAATGACGTCTGACTTATTCTAATACTCTTAAATTCAGTGACATAAAATTACAGTTCTATTTAGTGACATTTCATATTGTGATAAAGTGACGTCTTAAACCTCATCCTCAATATAGCCACCTGACGTCTGCTTCTTTAAATACAAAACAAATTATAGAACACACTTAGCATTTGCTTTTAGCACTGTCAGATTTGTTAAAAAAGTGGTCATAAATCGCATATAACTGGAGTTTAAAAAACAAAAATAAACAAATGAAATATGTAAAGTTTGTTTTTGTGCTAAAATTTGCACAGTCACGGATATTGAACTAAGCGAGTGGTACAAGTTCTGCAACACTGAACAAGCAAAACAAACACAGAAGTTCCATTTCTTTTGCAAATATAAACAATATGTCATGTTTTCGCTTCCACCTTCTCTATTTCTATACTTACATAGACACATACATATATGTATAGGTGAGTTTTTATTACAGACATGGAAATTTTCTTGAGTGCAATTACCTTAAGTCTATTTTTGACTTCAAATGCAAAAATTATAAAATGTGATTGCTAGAATAATTGGCCTCTCTCTTTACTCAAAATTGATCAGTTATTCGTCATTATAACATATTATTGGTTATATAATATTCTTTAGTCATTACTCGTTATTGTTTATTCGTTATTCTTAATTTTTATATTCGTTATTTAATGCTTCTTTTTTTATGAACACAAATGTCCATCTTGTTTTAAAATAAAACTTCAGCTCACATTTTACTTTACAACTTTAATTCAATAAACAAATAAACATATAAATTTCAATTGTAAAACCACTTAAGTCCTAAATGTTTACACAAACTTCACATACAAATTTAAATTTTATGTTTTTGCTCCAAATTCACGCAACACACACAATCTTTTTTTCTACTCGTATTTTAATTCTGTCAGAAATACTCGTACAAATTTCCTACGCAAAAAACACCCAGACTCAATCGGATACCAGCAATTCCGGTGTTCAGGGTCAATTCACTCTGAATTTATTTTTAACTATTTTACCATACTTTTCGAAATTCTGCTGGATGCGGGACAAACACAAAAAAGACAAACATTCTATATTCATCCATCCATCTCCGACAGAGTGTAAACAAACTTCGCGTTTTGCGTCTCGCTCAAAACAGTCTCCTTTGCGTCTTTCATGATTTCTGTTAAAATTGACATATACGCCGCCGTGTCGTGTGTATATGACAACAACATCAACCGTCAACTCGTTTTCCCTAAGTAAACAAAGTTGCCAGCCTAACTCACTACACTGTACAATGTTGGGCGGCAACATTACGCCCAACAAAAACAGTACGAAAAAGAAAAGTAACAGAAAATACGATTTGTCATTTGACAAACAAAATTATTGTTTGTTTTTTTTGGTTTTTTTGGTTTTTCGTTCAGTTTGTGTTCGAAGTGGATTTGACATTGCAGCTTATGGACTTAAGGTGCAGCGAAAAATAAGTGGGATCGGGAAACTTCATCCACACCGTTGCTGTTGGAGTCGTGGGTTGTCATATGGCAATGGCTGTTATAGTGGTTGTAACTTGTAACTTCTTGTAAGCTGCCAACTGCCACTTTAATGCAACCTACATTCGAAGTTCTCTGAAGTCGTTGTTGGAAGTGTTTAAGCCTCGTGTGAGAAGTGATTTGAGGCACGTTTATTTTGGATGTCTGCTTTCGATCCGATAGATTTTATTATTTATTTTTATCTCTTCACCTCAACAAGACTTTGTTCTTCTTTTGACTAACTATTACTATACCCTTATAATTGTTAATGTGGTTTATATTTTGGAAATGTTGTGATAATTCGAGAAGGAGATGCGTGTGAAAGTTTGAACATCACATCGTACTGAGTGGGGTTATATTTAAGTTCTTGGATAATATACTGAACACACTTTAACTTAACTTTTCAAGAAGAATTCTTCTGGAATGATACAATCCAAATCTCTTTTAAGTAGGGGATTGTTTTTGAAGTTGACAGCACTGTACTATAAGATTTTATCAAGTAGCAGTTCATTTGAGAGCTGACTGATTACCTTTGGACTAAAAACAGATTTGAACGGTGGCGGCGGCGTTTACTATACTGACAGTCACTTTCAAGTTCTAGTCGCTTTCAAGAAATCATCAGAAACTTTCTAGGGTACCTTCACCACATTACAATTCTACATGTTAGTTATACTTCGACTCAACCAAATTTTTGATAGCAGTTATTTCCTTCATCAGATCGTTGTTGGAATCTTTAATTCATTTTGTTTCTCTTTCTATTCAGACAGGACCAAATCGAATTTTCCTCTCAAAACATTCTCAAGCATTCGCATCGATACTTTTGATTCTTGAGTTGCCATTATCGGGACATATTCTCTCCAATAATTTGTTTTTTAGAAATCATAAATGGAAATTCATACGATATTCGGTATCATTCTGAAAGAGATTAAAATTTTCCTAGTGTGCACTTTAACAATCATAATTTTTGTCATTTTATTATTGACAAAAAGTTTGATACTTTTGAAGGGGAGATGGGGCACGTTTGAACACGGGGCACCTCAGAATATTGCCTATAAAATCTTATTCAAACAAGATATTAAAGCGTGGATCAAAATTTTATATTGGCAATACTGTTTTCATCAAACGTCAAACGTTTTTGGTTGTCTTCTAAGTAGTCAGCTGGAAATAATTCGAGTGTCCATTTTTTCATTATTGAATTACCGACAAAAATTGCAAGAATTGTAAATATTTTACAAGACAAAGGATCATTTGTAACCTTATTGAGGAAAGTTTCTCAATAAACCAATAAAAACAAAATAATTATGTTGAATTTTTCGTGACACGGTAAAAAAAGCTTTTAAGCTTTCACTACAAATTTATGCTCCTGGAGCTTCGAAGACAGCTGCCATGACAACTTTCACCTTTGACTTTTCAGTTTGGTTCATGAAGTAGTGCCATACATTTTATTACAAAATTTAACTTTAAAATTCTGGCAATAATAAATTTATTTTGATCTAATTTTAAAATATTAAAAATAATTTATTAAATTTAAAAAAAAAACAAAGCTTGCATTGTCTTATTTACCGATAAAAATTGCATTTGAAAATTTCTGCTCAAAAGTGCCCCAGTCTATTTCAAAGCTCCCACACATCAGAAGCACCTTTGAACATCGAAGATTTCATAAAAAAAAATAAAAAAATAAAAAAATATGCGTTTAAACTAAAGTTAAAGATTAATTCTTAAATTTAAATAAAGTCAAAGGCCAATAATTAAAAAGAAAATAGATTTGAAATTTATTATATTTCTTGAGATTTGTTAACTTTCCATTGAATTCCCAATATTTTTCCAGTAAAAAAAAAAAATTGCATCCAAAAAATATCTTACAAAATGAAAACTGCACCATTGTTGGTGACATTAAGAATACATTTTTGAATTTGTTTAAAAATTGGTCCAGATCAATATTTTGTGGTATGTTCTTTATTTGCAAATACAGCCCTACAGATCCTTTGCATTGAGACTACAAGACATTGGGATCTTTCGACAGAAGTCGATTTCCAGCAACTCCTGACCGTACACCAAAGTTCATTATTTTTTCTTGGACTCTTTCGTCTCTACGTTGGACCAAATGTTTTCGATTTGATTTTAGTCTGGGGACTGGGGGCCATTTCATAACATCTCTACTCTGTTATACAGAAATCATTTTTTGGAGAGTTTGTTGGTATGCTCGTGTCATTGTTCATTTGTAATCACCACTTTAACGGCATTTTCTCATGAGGATAATGCAACATTTTGTCCTGCAGTATTTTCACATCAAGACATTCATCCATGATATTTTTTGAACCAGTATATATGGAGCCAACATCGTAATACGAAAAACAGTCCAAGATCATAATGGTTCATCCGCCATGTTTGATGATTTTGATGTGTATTTGGGATCGTCATATATTGAGGCTTTCTAACTTATGACCTTGATCCTCTTACACTAAATAACACATTCATGTTAATCGTACAAAGTTAAACCACAGTGCTATTTTTTTGACCGAAACTGTATGAATACCTATAGCCGCGCTGTTTAAGAAAACCGACATAACTAAAAAAACACGATTTTTGAGTTAATGATGCTAATCGAATAAAAAAAAATGCTCTATCTTTCTGTCAAACTGGTATAACTGTAGGTCTTTAAACTCGTTTTTGAGTTATGCCGGTTTTCTTAAACTGCGACGATATGTAGCTTACATAAGCCTCGAATGTTAAAAGAGTTCAACACATTTTTTGGCAAGGATAGCTAACTTATTGAGTAGATTTTCCTACATCTCTTATGGAAATTGTAAAAACCTCTTGATATTTTTATTTGGAAAACTGAAACGTAGAAAGTTCTAAACATTTTTTTAATTAATCTTTTTTTTTTTTATAAAAAGTAATGAACGCACATGCACATACATATGTATGTGTCCCATGCCATACAAAAATATCAACCGAAAAAAATGCCGGTAGCAAATGTGTGAACAAGAATTATTTCTAAGAAAACTTTCACTACATTCATAAAGTAAAGAGCAAACAGTATAAAAATAAAAAAATAAAAATAAGAATACAAAAGATAAAAGATAAAAGCAATTCCCACCAGCATAACATTATCATGAGCAACTTATAATCAACTCGACAAACTGAGGCTGAACTTGAAAGCGTTTAAATGGCACATTTCCGAAGGGTTCCATTCTTCATACTTACTCGTATGTATGTACATTATACAACAAAGGCGTTAGCAGTGATAAAAACTGGCGCCTCTGACGTCAAAAAATAAATATATGATATCAGCTTCCACCTCCGGTAGTAGGTCTTACGAGTAGAATGTAGGTACGTATATAATCAATGCATATTTTTCATACGTTCTTCCGTTTAAGAAAAAATTAATCTTCTATTCTACAAAAATATTTTGACTTGACTCAGATATCAACGTGGCCTCGAAAAATGTCTTGACGTTTAAGGGTATTATTCATTGCATTCCATTTTGTTGAAAGCTATGCGATGCTTTCTTGCATCGCGAGTCTAAGTGTAATCAGAGGCATGCCTCTGGTATTACGTTCTCTAAAATATTTTTTATCGGAATTTAATTCGACCCATTAGCCTACGGAACGAAGGAGACCTGGATTCCAACGGACAGCTCCACTTCGGCGGCGACATATAGTGTGGTGGCGGATCACGTGGGTTGGTTTCTACAACAGAAGACGCAAAAGAAAAAATACATGATAATGGTTGAATATGAGAAGAACGCGATAAGCGCGAGCCAAATTAAACAGCTATTAAAGCAGTTTAAAAGGATGATTATGACAGATGACACCTTGTTTATAACAGAGTAGTGCAAAAGAAATGTCATTATGTCACTTTGTTAGAAATAAAGTGAAGTTTGTTTTCATGAAGCTTTCCGTTTGAAGAATCAACTTTGACAGACATTCAGATTTTGACATTACTTTCAAAATGTTGATGTACTTTGACGGATGTTTGGTGAGATTAAATTTTTTTTTTATTTTCATCGGTACATTGAAGCAAGAAATTACATTTTAGAAATTGGTTATCATTTTGTTTTCAGAAAATAACAGAACTTACAATCCTTAAACAAGATGTTTACGAAGATGCAAGGATTCACGAAAACGTTTGTGAAAGAACCTTATTATATTGACATTGACACTTATTGACATATGTACATTGACATAAATATAACGCATATTGAAGTACATTTTGTATACATTATGTACTTTGGCATACGATCATCAATTGATACAATTTGAAACGAGAATTTTACCGGTTACTTTGACACAAGTTTAATTCCAATTGACAAAAAACTAACACCAATATAAAACAATTAATTTCCAATCACATGTACATAATATGGAAATGAAATTAAATATTTTCTTTATGTACAATTCCAAATTTACCGCTGGAAAACAAATTAAAATGAAACGCAATTGTTTAACAAAAAAAATCGGATGCGTTCTTTTTTTTCTTCTAATTGACATATTTGGACAGCCTGCCTTATCTGTCACCTTAACAATCAAAAACGCTAATGGTAGCATATTACCTTGTTTGGAGTTTATTTTGTGTTGTGAATATGTAAGATGCATAATGGCGCGTGGATTTGGACAGGTTTGTGCCGAGTTGTAGGTTTTGACGTATCTTTTTTATGAATGAAAATTTGAACGGAAACGCGTAGGTTCATTGATGGTTTTCTCTTTGTTTTTTTTTTGTTTTTGAGGAAATTATAAACTTGTTATCTCTTCTTATGACTACATGATTTTGGCTATATCCGATGAATGGGCTTGGTGATGAGCGTTTTACCAAAATAAATTCTATTAATTTAATTGACTATTTATGGGATGTTATAAAACTCCTACCTTCTGTTAATAAATTGATACAAAATGGACTTTTGTAGGCGCCAACTTGTAACTGGATGGAACTCGATGACCTTTGATATTGTAGATAATAAATTTTCGAAAGGTTTTAGTTTGTTGCCTTTTGTTTTTGTTAAAGTTTTGACAGTTGTTCCAGATCCCACACGGTGTTTCATGGTTTGTATATATTTTTATTTTGTGATTGTAAAATGCATTTCACTAAATTATGAAAAAGAATTATGGTTGCGTGCAGTTTCAAGTGGAAATGATGGTGGTCTTTCTTGTCATTGAATAAAATAACCTTGTACCAATTTGTGTTTTGACTTTTAAGTAACTACATAATAAATTGATTGAAATTTGTATGAGGGTCAGTTCTGTCACTATTCTTGTGTGCATTTTGACAGATCATGCAAATATTTTCGAAGTGAAGAGAATGTTCCGTCTCGGTATCGGTCTTGTCATTGATGCATTTAAATTTGACAGTTCATGAGTTAAAATATAGACAGAAAACTACCGGTGAGTCCGGTGGCAATTTTTTTTAAATGTTTTTAATTATAAAATTTTGATAACACATCCTAAAATTGGTTAAATAAAAGAATACTTTTACTGGATTTCATTTATAATTGTAGTATCATCATTTAGAACAAAAAAGATAATTTGCCTCCTGTGAGGATTGAACTCACGACCCCTGGTTTACAAGACCAGTGCTCTGCCACTGAGCTAAAGAGGCTTGTATCTCTTATTTAATTTTTTTATTTTTTTGCAAAGTCAAATTAAAGTAACTGATTATAATCTGTACAATTTTTCATCACCTCCTCTCTATAATTAAAATTTAAAAAATATATATGTATGCACATGATAACAGCTTAAGAGATCAAAAGTTAAAAAAAGAGATAAGAAAAGATAGAAGCTACAAAGACCCATTCAAACGTGAAAGGAACGATTATTATATTTGACAAATTTAAATCAACATTATGTACATTCATTCATACATACAGTTTTCAAATTTAATTTTAAGTAAGAAACAAACAAAAATATCCAAGTAGAAAATAACAGATTCAGTGAAGGTTGAAACAGGTATACAGGGCGTATGTGGAACATTTTTAATAAAAATATGTGCAATGAGTTATTTCTAAAAATTGATCCCAAATCATTTGAAAAAAAAACTGTTTTCAATTTGTAGATAACTGAAGTCGTATTTTACCAATACAGTGGCTCATTTTGTTGCAAGAGTTGATTGTAAATTAATAAAATTCGATGTATTTATTTATGATTTTTTTTGGTATTTGGTATCGAAAACATACATTAGATTTTAAAAGTTACATTTGTGTTGTAAGACTTAAATGGCACTTCTAGTTTAAGACCAAGTGCATGCAACACGCTCATTTCTGCTTACACATCATCATAATGTCGATAATGATAAGTACTTTAAGTCCCCTTTGCATCATCACATTTATTACCTCTTATCCGGATTTTAACAAAATGTCAAAAATACCGAAATATCCAAACATAAAATTAATCTCTTTACAATGAAAATAATACATGACATTATTTCTCCACCTTTAAATCACGTAATTTTAAATTAAACTCAATAAAATATCATCATCATGTTATGTAAATTTTACATCACAATAAGTACAATGCATCTACATACGAGTATATTCTTGTAATTAAAACATAAATCCCCTTACAAAATCATCCTCATAGTTGTTATATTTAAATTTTTTACTCTATACGTTAAACACATCTCAATTTATATATTTTACAATTTTTTTTCCCTCACGCATTGTAAATTAAATAATCCAGAAAATTATTTCAATCTCAGTCATTTAGTGTTAATTATAATCGACAATTTGCACTAAATAGTACTCTTTTTTTAACTGATTCGTATACATGTTTCTCTAGTTTCATTTTATCCATAATATCAGCATCAAAATAAATCGTAAAACAATTTAATTTAATATTCCCACAATTGAATTCATTTTATTGAAGTCTGAAGGCTGTACCGAAGAACTTAACATCCACTTAAAAAAAATAAAAATCAAACGAAATGTGAAAAAAAGAAAATTAAAACAAAATATATTTTTCCAATTAAAAAATAATTCCACAAAATTAAAATATAAAACTACTGTCACAAATTAAACAAATTTCAAACATTGTCCATTAGTATGAGCATATTTATATACCGGATGTCACACCTGCAACAATATTCAAATAAATAAGCAGACATTAAATAGACACATGGTCTGAGTTGCATGTTCTTATCACTTAAATCGGGTCTGTCATTGGTGCTAACTTAAAAATTTGACTTAAAATTAAAACGCTCTCGTTAGATTTAGAATTTTTAACATTGATTTAAGTTTTGCGCAACTTAAGAATTTTTGACATATCATTCGCAGAAGACTGTCAAATATCATTTTCACATTACACATCAAATAAGATTTAAATTGGAACAAGTTTCAATAGTTTGAGGAACTTGTCCTCCAAGGATAGCTTTTTGTCAAAATACATAAACGCTAATTGCAGATTAAATGTCATGTAAAAAAAGTGAAACTGATATAGTTTGCAATTGACAAAACAGTGACAGTTGGTTTGACAAATTCAACTTCTGTCTGTACTAAAATACATACATATATGTACATTGAAAAATGACTAAAGAGACGTCATTTCTTCAAAGCCATGGATTTGACGTTTACAAATGTCATTTATATTCTTATGAAAATATTAGTTTTAACGTGAACTATGGCGATCATTTTTTTCATAGAACCCTTAACATACCCTCAGTCTGCTCCCGCTTTGGCATGTTTTAATCATTTTAATTGCATTTGGACATCAGACAACAAAATAAAATAATATATTAAATCAGTTTATATTAAAAAAATTAAAAAAAAAAAACATTCAGAGACACAGCCAGAGAGTGATCTATTAAAACAAAATTCCACTATCATATTCATTGCGTTGCTTATTTTTGCAATTTGGCATGTGACATAGCCACATTCAGACATTGTGGCATTGTGCATTGTGTGTCCCCAGTGCGTGCGAGGACCGTCGTCGCCGCCGCCGGCCGTGCATGAGATAATGTCAGCAAAGCTCACAGCAGACATAATAAAATCCTTTATAAAATGTCGGAATTTAATGAGAAAATTGTTCGAATATAATGAATTTATAAATGGCTTATGATGAAGCCTTCTAATGGTTATAGTATAAATCTATTGCTTTAAGGATGTGCCAATGCTGCCTGTCGCATTTAATATAGCAATTATACGTGATCTGGAATTCTGGAATGGCTTTTATGGACTTAGCTTAACCATCATCAGTGTAAATACAAATGTCCATTGCTGACGCTGTCGTTATCGTTAGTTTGATAGATTTTATGGATCTCTAAACATCACCCAACCTTCGGTCACAGTGTGCTTCTGCTTATATTCAATTATCTCTAATTATTGCTTTCCGCAAGTCTTTCATTTAGATATTGATTCATCTAGGTACATACTAGGTACGCATAGACCGTATACCAGACCCCTTAATCAATAATTAACATTGTCAGGGAAAATGCTTCGTTAGTATTCTGCTGATGATAATTTGGTAGTGTGTTGTGTTTTGTATACGTGTTGGGTTCCAATTCAATTATTTCTGTACCTACCTACATATTTTATTCTCATTCAATGTAACCTTTTGACTTATACCTAAAAGGTCTACCACCTATTTTATTAGTATTTCAAATTCTATATGAGTACATGTACATACATAACGTTTCGATTTTGAACCTATTCATTCAATTTTCAATTATATTTGAGTTTGCGTCACATATCAATTAAAAAAGTGTCTCAATTGGCAAAAACCAAAGAATCCACAAAACACCTGAGTTCCTAGAATCAATATCTTGTACTTATACCTTGCTTATACGAGTACGAACTAGAACGACAACTCTTTGTGTTTATCAATCTACGAAAAACTCCTATGGGAGTTTTATTCCTTTCCTACTACGTCTAACATCGGAAAACGTCAGAAATATTTCTGTTCGTTTATATTTTGTTTACCAGGCACCCAGGAGCGTACGAAGATAGGGGAAAGAAGAAAGTTAAAGAAACCTTTTTGACGTTTGTGTTGAACAAAGGGTTCCAACTTTGAAAAATAATGTGATTATGTCAAAAAAAAAAAAAAACAAATTGTAAAGACCGACTCAGAAAAAGCTTTTCAATGTTTCAACTGTCAGGCAAAAAGAACGGAGATAAAGTGACAGCTGGTACTTTGGTGAAGTAATAGAACAGAAGAATGGTCGCCAAAAACAAATAACAAGGGAACATTTCAATTTTGACATCAAATATCTGCTTTGTCATGAAATAATGATACAAACTGACAACTGATTGACAGTGACAGAAGTTCCTTCAATTTATTAAACAATAGGCGTTTTCAATTGGCAATCTGGAAGCAGAAAAAAACATTCTGAAAGCGTTCAATTGGGCAAAAGTGACAGTTCTAATTCTGAAAAAGAAGAGATTTCTTTTCTGGATTTGAAATCAGGCGAGCAGAATCACTCACACATTCAAAGATTTTAAATGTCACCCTTGATAAATGTCATATTTTAAAAAAATGGAAAATAATATTGAAATTAACTAAACAATTGTTCCTAATTTGTTAGTTAATTTGACGATGCAAGTGATGGAGTTCATTTTCTCTTGCAGGAGTTTTCCAAAAAGCCAAGATTGCAAAACTTTGTCGACATAAAAACACGTATATGTAGTTGACACATGTCACACTATACCAATACAGTTACACCAAACTTCAATTTTTTTAGAATTCAGAAAAACTGTTCAATTGGGATTCTGCTTCTACATAATTCCAATTCCGGATTGCTAATTAAAAACGACATAAGTCAATGAATAAAATGAATAACAGGATCAAAAGAGAACTCAACTCCAATGATATTTTAGTTCCAGTGTGCCCATGTCCCCTTTGCTAAAATTATTCTACCCGTGCCTGAAAAAAAAAACCTACGGGGAAACTTCACATCAGGCTCGCAGGTGAAAACATGGGATCTACAAGAGAATGGAGAAAAAAGTCCATGTGAATAAAGCCCTGCTGATTATATTGATATCAACTTACCTATACTCTTATACTATCTTCTTCTCTAGAGTAATCGAAACTTGATAAAATGAAAACATGAAAAATGATATTGTCGTCAATGTTTTTTTTTTTTGCCCTTTTCCACATCAGTATAAACTGCTACTGCTGAATTGAATCCATTGGGAATTAATTTTGCTGGGTTTACATCTATGCACCTACATACACAGTTGTATATTTTAGAACTCTTTTTATAGCTTAAGGTCCCTTTACTATTCTGTCATGATGTAGACTCTATAAAGCTGTCGAACTCGGTTCGAGTAATATTTTCCTCTAGTTTCTTATTTGGTGATATGTGGTGGGTTATTACAAAAGTACGAGTACATCTGTGGAAGGAATCCCATTGCAAGTGATGTGATTTGCTTTGGGAGAGGATGGTGATGGTAAGGTTGTTTTTGGAAGTGGGAATGCCCTTCACATTGTCACATCGCTGAGGTTTGGATATTGGTATACAAATACGAGTACTATGAACGCCTCTACACAGGAGCACCAGCTATGACCACTGATCACCTTTAACTCAACAATATTCCATGTGAAAAATTAAAACCTTGATGGTAAGGATTTTGAAGAAAAGTGTTGCCAGAAGAGATTTAACTTTAAAAAAAAAAGACTAATAAAAAAATGTATGAACTTTTGCATTGTTTACCCTTTTGACCAGTTGATTGATTGAGTATATGTCTATGTTCAAGGATTCCCGGTCTAAGAAATGAGACCTTTCCATCAAAGTACCATACGTAATCACCATGTTTAGTGGCTGCTAAGTAAGAAATCGTTAACAGAGCACTTGTCAAGTTTAAAACTTGATATTTGAAAATGTCTTCAAGTGTTTTACTGCATGGCAACACCATGAAATGTCGCATAGTAATAAATGACACGGTCATCATGTTGACTGAAAATCTGGTTCCTCTTCCCGGTGCACGGTGAGAAAACACTCAATTCCCCCTTGTCTATACGTTCGGGCGAATGTGGTGAGAGGTGATGCTATTCCAATTCATCGAACGTCGCCGTCCGTCCACCGTCGGTCCGTCCGTCGTCGTACAAAAACGAAGTAACACAAACAAAAATAAAAAAAAGAAGAAGGAAGCATTCCTGTGGTTATTCGCTGGGTTATCCATCTCGAAGCCATTAAACTTGGTCACTGCTGCTGATGCTGTACAATGATGATGATGCTGATGCCGATGCCGATGCTCCATGATAATAGTATTCTAGCCCCTCAGGGAAATTTAACCTTGTTGATGGTCTTTGGTATTGTGGTGAATCTCATACCAACATTATATCGAGAGTAGGTATAGGTTTTGTTGAATCGAAGTTCCACATTAAAAATCTGACATTGAAATCTTCTTTCATTTTTCCCCACTTCTTTTTGTTTTGCTTAGTGTTTTGGTAACCCAGTTAAACTTCGACATGTTGATAGAGCTGGGGGAACTTAATTCTTTAATAGGTTTTCGATTAATTAAGGAAAATCAAGGTTACTCGAAATACGAAACAGTAGCAATCTTCTTCCAATCAAATAATCAACATCAACACCAATCGACTTAATGCGATATCTTTAATCATCATCAGCATGGTCCCTTATGTCAAATTCCATGAATGTTGAAAGGTGAAGATGCGAGAGATGAATCATCCATCAGACATAAGATGAAATCGTGATGATGATGGCGCTGATGAGGAGGCTAATGATTCTCTAAATAACCACATAGCCTGGTTGATTTGGGTATGGTGGGTTATCGGAGGTCAATTGGAGTCAAAACCGCACAGTAGTGATGCCGATGGCATATACAAAAAAAAAACCTATAACCACATAAAATTCAGGTCTCGACTTCTCGAGTAGGTTAGTATTTAAGAGTAAAGAAATAAAATAAAAACACTAAAACTTGATTATATCCAAACCCAAGTGAATCAAGAATGCTCCGTGAAACTTAACATTTATGCAACATATATCTGGACTGGATTACCTACCCGTCGTCGTCGTCGGTCGGTCGCTCATAGAGAGAAATTCTATCGGAAGTCAATAAATTGCCAAGAATAATATGTCTGGTCTGCGGACAAATGATCCAACCAACATGACAGACAGATAGACAACAACACAAACTACTAGAAGACTTCTTGAATATGAATGAATGATAATGAAAGTTCTTTTGATTGATGTGAGAATTCCAGTCCAGCTTCCAGTGAGTATTCTCTTTGGAAGTGATTGATTCACTTCGAGAGCAATTTATTTGCTCCGGTTCTTATTTGTTTAGGAGATGCAAAAAATACGAGTCAAATATGTGATTTGGTTGCAATTGACTAGTAGAATGCTTTGAAAAGCCATTTTCCTTTTGCAATCAACAATATTGATGGATTCAGATGTCAAAATCTAATTTTTTGTGTCGTCGTCGGTATACTCTGTGAGTTTTACTATTCCTGAAGTTTTGACGAACTATAAACATTAAGCTCTGACATCAAGGTTGAGGCTTTGTTATGTGGCAAAGGGTTTTCTATCATAATTGGATTGCAGATCAATGGGTGAATATGGAAATTGAAAATCTGGGAAATTTTTTTGTAAAATTTTCTTCAGATTTTTGACATTTCGTCTTTCTACTGTTAAAAATTCACTACACAATTTTAGATTCCTCTCAAATTTGAGTTGAACATACTTTATTTATAAGAATTTGTAGATAAAAATAAAAATCCCTTCCTGACCAGTTTAGTGGCAGAATATTGCTACTTATTGACAAATACAAATTCAGACAAGACTTTTTGTCATAAAGGTCAAACTACTTTAGTTTTTGATGTTTGTTTTTTCTCTTTTCAAAGTCGATGAACGATCTATTTACAGAGATTTTTGTTTTGGAAACTTTGTCCATTTTCTTTAGCAACTAATTTACACTTTGTTAAACGAACCTTGAAAATCTTATTCTTTACAGATATTTCCATGGCCTATCTACATAAACATAGTTCTATCAAATTCTCAATGAATGGTAAGTTAAACCAATTTCATGGATGACTAATTTAGGTTTAACCCAAAACTAACTAACATTTACGCAATTAACTACATTTTCGTTCTGTTTACCTTTAAAAGACTAAAATCTGACCAAAATAGTAATAATTTTAACCAAAAACTTTTCGACATAAATTCAATTTTGAACAAAAAAAAAAATAAAACACAAAAAAATGATGATGAGGATTCGCGCCGCATTAAAGAATCTTCCCAACTATCATCAAAGTTTAACGAACCGAATCGTCTAACCAAAAACTTAGCAAATTCTAATAAAATCTTATCATCGACTTATATATGTATGTATGTAGATACTAGGGTACGATTGTTTGGAATTTGTTTTCTCTGAACTTCTAATTGGTGTGGTAAACGTCCCAATGGATATCTACGAGATGTAACGTTTACCTAAACAAAGAGGCTTCAATATCGAAACAAAAAAGAAGTCCAATTCATGGTGATCTCTGATGCTCATAAAAGTGTCTTAATGCCAGATGAAGTTTCAAGAGCACGTGTAATCAAAATTTTGTATATTTGTATCTAAAGGTCACCAACATCTTTATTATAGTTCTGAATCTCAGAGGGGTTTTTGATTCCCTTTGATTAATAATTAAGTAGTAAAAGGCGAAAGGGGCTGACACGACATCTCTGATATGGGAGCAGAGGAAGAGGATGTAAAAATCATAAATGATAACAAAAGAAAAAATGGGGAATGCGTTACTTCCGATTCGACTCAAAAATTTACATATACATACATGCATACATACACTCACGAACGAAAGAAAATAAGATGATGATGATGGCACGACCTTAAAAGTAATATGGCCGAGATTGCCATTTGCCATTGCATTGGGTTGTCAATTGTCACATTCATCCGTCAGGTTTGACGTTTGAGGTTTGCGTGCTAGCTGTTGGCTCTTGGCTGGAGCTACTGGCAAGCTTCAATATAAAAAGTTTCTCTGAGCCTCTTCATCATTGTTGATGGTATTTTTTTTTTTTGTTTTTTTTTTTTTGTCTGTGGTGACTTTGAGAATTTATGAATAAAATGGCATCCCAGATCCCAGAGAGTCAGCGTGTATAGGCATAACAATGACGGTAACATGGTTGCCATTGCCCCAATGGAAAGTAGGGCTAATTAAGTTGCTTAAAACCAAGACAATGATGAGTATGATGAGATTTTTCACAGTTTTGTTGATTAATGTTGTTTGCATCAAAGGGAAATCGTGTGCAAGTTGAGAATTATAATAATTCATCATAATAAAAAAAATATATACATACGTATGTATGTACGTATATATAAAGAAATCAAAACAAGAGGTGTTGATTCGAAAATTGCAATTTTGTGGGAATTTTTTGGAAAATTTATTTGTGTGATGCGATGTGGTTTATGTTGTGAATTTTCATTGAGTTGATGGTTAATTTGATTTCGAAATTTAATTTTATATGGGAAGTTATATTTTCTTCGTTTCCTTGGATATGGTGTTTCAGTGCGAAGGGAACTAAGTTTTTAGATTTTAGTAGACTGATTTCTCCATTTTATGTTGGTCTCATCACATGACATCTTTATCAGTAGCCATCAGGCAACAAATAATGTCACTTTCTAAATTACCAGAAAAGTTTAAACCTGTCAAATCGACTGACAGGAAACTAAAAAAAACTACATAAAAGCTCAATCATTTAAAAAGCTTTAACTTTTATAACTCAATGTTAATGAATTAGTATAGTGCGCAAATAATTTGAGAAATTCAAAGGTTAATTGCGAAGGTTAAATTTCATAAAATGTAAATTCTTAATAGCGAAGTTTAGGAACTAAGATGTAAACTGAAGCGAAAAGTGCAATCTGTTTAATGTTATAAAGTTTAAATTGCGAAATTTAAATTTTAAATACAAAAAAAGAGAAAAATTACATTGTGTATGTTATATTGTCAAGTTGTCAATCTGTCAGTAAAATTGTTATATAATTGTGACAAAATCTGATATTTTTATTAACAACCTTGAATTATGAAAGTTGATTTTATTATTTCTCAGCTCGGTAAAAGCTCATTAAAAGCTTCCATAATTGCAAATCTTACATGACTGTCAAGAAACGAAAAACCGTTGATCGTTTAATAAGTGATAAGGTGATGGATAATTTTTCAGGTTGAAAAAGGCACTTGTTCAATTTTCGATGCTATCAATTACCCCCAATATCAATCAATTACATAAGAAAATGTAAAAAATAGACAAGTCCGTACATTTTTAACAGCTAATACCTGAAGCTAAGGTAAAATTGTTGTAATTAAACTTAAAAGTTAGTGATAGTTCAAATTTTATCTACAGTAACTAAGTAAATACTCAAAACTCCCCCTAGACAAATCAACAAATGATTTCTTTGCCGCACAGAATAACCTAAAAATTCTTTTGGTAACACACCCATTAAGTCCATCATATAAATACATTCCCTAATATCCCTCATTTATCATTTCACCCTAGTATTTACAAAAGTGTTTTTGTTGTTGTTTTTTTAGGGAAATTTCGAAATAAGCCGCATTTTATTTTCAAAACCTCGGTGTTTTTCTAAGAATATTCTCCCCTCTTTAATTTATTAATCAAGCGTGAAATTCGACCAGGTACCTTCTTATGATATCAAAAGAGACCATCTCGGTTTACCGTATCTAAAAAACAAAAAAAAAAATTGGGGGAATTTCTTATATTGTCAAAAAATATGAACTACCTTCCATTAAATATTTTTGTGTTTTGGTCTTTTTCCTAAATAATAATTGGTAAACATCAAAAGACAAGACGAAGACATACAAACGTGTGGCGCCTGGCTTTCAAAATAAGTCTCAGAAACTCAACGGAAAACGGAAATTTAAGAGTCGTTATCCATTTTCCATTATGAAATGTATACCCTAACCAAAACAAACATTTCGATTATATAAGAAAAAAATTGAGTATAGTAATTATTTCTACGGTTTTTGACATTGTGTTTGCACGCCAAATAATTTTAAGGTGTGAATATTATACCTACGAGTATAAATAAATAAATTATAATTGAAAAAGTTCTTCACTTTTGTTTTTTCTTTGTTATGTCTCGGCTTTGAATTTAACTATAAGAAAAAGATTTTCATTGCTCAAAAATAAATTAGAAGGTTTATTAAATTTCTATAATTATAATGTCAGCTACGGCCGGCGCGGCTCCCGTGGCGGGACATTATAATTTGTTAACTGTTTATTTCACTTTCAATTTTATTTTTCTCGTCTGTAGAAAATTATAAAAAAAAACAATACGAACAAAGAAAATAAAATAATTTTTGTTTCTTATCAAGATTGAAAGAAAAATAAAAACAATTCAAAAGAGATAGCAACTACAAAATTTTGTGCTCGCAATTAAAAGATTATAACAAAAATGGTCTTCTAAGTAGAAACTACAGTCGGGTTGCAAAGTTTTTAATCGGAAAGTGAATAAATTAGAAAATACATTAATTGTTTTTATAGACACTAAACAAGAAATGATTTTTCCTAAACTAAAAACTTGAGACTTAGTGTCATAATGTAAATGTGCCTTAACTTTTGCAAATTTCATATAACAATAACTCACTATTTTATCTGACATTTGGATATTGCATTTGAGTCATACTTTTTTACTATGACGAGTAGGTCCATGATAATAGGCACAACAAAACAAAGCTTTGAAAGGCTAGTGATGTAGTTTTACCAATTTCTTCTGAACTCTTAAATCTTGTATTGAAACCAGCTTTACGTCAAGGGAGCTTAAGGTTAATTTCACGGTTAAAATAAAGTGGTCAATAAGTAACTTTTGAGCTTCTTCCAGAACCATAAGAATTTCGAAATTTGGTTTTGCTTGACGAACTTTTTTCACTATAGATAGACGTCGGTGTTCTTTTAGTACAAAAAAGTTTGTTATGGAATTCCTCTTCCATTCCATGTAACTTGATCATCAATTGATTTTCCTGGCTTCAGAGCCCAAGCCCACTGATATTAGCTAATTAGACCGTGCGTCGTTTACAGAAAGTTGTAAGTGATCAAAAACTTAAGTTGAAAAGATTCTATCAGTCATTTTGAATTTGAAGGCTTACTTGTTTAGATCAACTCTTTTTGGATTATTCATCGAGTTTACTTTACTGATAAATTTGTATAGACTTAGTTGTGCAAGCTTTTTGATCAATGATAATTGATCATGTTCATCTTCGGCTGCTTAAAAAGCTTCTTTTATGAAGGTCGGAAGAACCATCAGTGTTCAGGTTTCACGAAGCAATCCTTAACATACAAAAGTCTGGAGAGAGTTTCTTTCAACTGTCTATAACCATCTTCTCAGTCCCCACTCTCTTCTGGGCTTCTGTTTCCTATTTGCAGTCCTTAGATAGCCTCAAAATTTGCGTACTCGAGCTTTTTCTGCCCATCCAAATCATTGCCATTAATTTGTAGTTGTTTCTTCACTTGATCTTTTTTTCTCAACGCCACTGTCTGTACCTACTCGTATAATTAGCGCAACAAATAAATCATCTTTTTCTTATACCCAGCATTCAGTTCACAGGTGAAATTTGAAGAAAAAAAAAATATCTCACGCGAAAGTGTAAAAATTAGAAGTACATTAGTCATAGAATAAATCATAGATTGTAGTTCGAGATGTCAGTCGAGGTTGTAGATACCTAGTCTTCTTTTTTTTTTTGTCTTCTTCACCTGAGATCCAATAAGATTTTACTTTCTCGAGGTCAACTTCAATTAAAATCGATCTACCTACTTTCACTAACTACGTATTGTAAATTGTAAGTTTAAGATACAAGATTAAAACGAAAAGGAGGTAAGCGAAAATACCGTGATATAATTTCGCCTAAACGATTTTTAATTGAACCCAGACTCACTCGATTTACGATGCAATAAATCGATGTGCAGTGATACCTGGACACGTAAAGGAGATGCAGGACTGAGGTAGAAATAATTTCTTGATTACCTTTCTATCTCTCTCTCTCGTGCTCCTTATTGCTTCATAAATTCCTGAAGTGATCCTTCAAAATGAATGGACAAACGTTTTTCAGGGAAGAGTACGAGTACGATATCCGTATCCCTTACCGATACACCTTCTTCAGCTTGTATCGTTTCCTGTTCATTGTTGTTAAGGATGCATCGTTCGTTGTATATCGTATAAAGTGTTTTATGCGTGTGTCCTTCTTCCTTCCTTCAGACTGAGGGAATCCTTCGGAGTTCTTTTTGTATTTGCAATAGAATAGGTATCGATATCGATTTTTTTTTGTGTTGTTGTTATTTTCATAATTCCTGTGACAAATTGGCCATAAAGGAGTTAAACCAAAACACACATATAACACAATAATAGGGACACCTTGTAGAAGTTGCCTCTACCACATGTCCAGATAAGGATAATGTAATACTCGTACTCGTAAATATAATAAGGACGAGACTCCATCATATCTATAGAAGTACTCATAGAGTCCAGGTATGTTATATGTATGAGTAGGTATAGGTGGCTCTAATGTATTGATTCGCCTTGCTCTTGACTTGCATTGAATGTGAATTGTATATGACCGGAAGTGTTCACTTGTTATGTTTTTTTTTTATGTAGGTATTATTCGTCTTATCTTGTACCTTTAATGTGATTCTAAGAGGATCTTAAGGACGATGCAGTTGAGTGCTATGGAGATTTTTCTCTAGTTTTCCTTCTACAAGGAACTGTACTATGTGCACTGTGCACTGTGCAGGTTGAAAAAAAGGAAGAAGATCCTATTTAATGACTCAAGTAGTAGGTACTCGTATCTTGGCATGAATGAAGTGTGAAGAAGATGGTGTCGGATTCCTGTGGTTTCATTGAGAGGTCATTGGAGTAGTCTTCGAGTCTCTATACTTATATTGTTTTCTGTCTGCCAGGTGTCCATTACAGATTTGTGTCAATTGGAATGCTGAATACACTTAACTTGGGTGTGTATGTTTAGTTATTGGATTCATGTCAGCTGTCAGTTGTAAAGTAGTAAATTGAAGAAAAGATGTTTTTTTTGTGAGTTTATGAATGAAAATTGGATTTGAAATGAATATGAAGCTGACAATGAGATGAGCAGTTTTTGCGAAAGTTAAAAAATAAACGAAGATCCTATAGGAAAAGTGGAAGAACCATTTAAAGTCATCTTTTCTTAAAAACAAAACCAATTTACTGTTTTAGAAATAAATAGGTGTGTGTGTTTTTTGCAACACAATTTTACATTAGAGGTACTGAAACCCTTGTCATGAAAAAACCGTTCTCAAATTAGACGTTAGGACTTTGCACAGAATTCTAGGTCTCCATTTCTGCATCGAGTCACATTTAGACACATAATACGAGTGCTGACACATTCTGTCAGAATGACAGATAGAATTGCGAGACTCAAATTTCATCAAAATCCCAAGTTCAATATCCTTTCAATTTTTTTTTACAATAAAGACCAATTTGTTCACATTTTTGAAACTCGACATCAACGTCATGTATAATTCGTCAATTTATGTAAATTTATGTTTCGTGGAAAATTGAAACCACTTCCAAAGTTATTATATTGACGACACAACATAGAGAATAATTACTGACCAATTAATTAGATACATTATGTACATATGTACCTATGTATACGTGAGAACCATAACTATCTAGAAGTTGAATAGAAAACTTTTTTATTTTTATTTTTGTTTTATTAAAATCCCACACAAAATTCAAAATAATAGAAAATAATTGATACCCTCCTAATTAATATTACGTCAGTGTTGTCCGAAAATTCTTGTTGATTTTTTTTACTGAAGTCTTGACATATAACAAATTAATTAAGCGCCACTCAACACAGAATACAAAAAAAAAATACAAAAAAAAAACTTAAAATGTCAATTACATCATGTTTCGGATCGGCATCGGACTCGAATCGGACGTAGTCAACAGATTGGCTCCTTCATTGATTTTAATTCTTTTTTTTTTCGTTTCTTTTTCGTTACTTTTTTTTATTTTTTCAGCTTGAGAAAAAAAGATGATCGGAAGCGGACAATTCAATTAGCCATCGTTTTCCCTGTTTCGTTTATGTTACCTATTGATGGTGTATTTGGTGTGGATGATCAGTGGCGTGGCGTGGCGTGGCGTGGTGCGACGACTGACGCTTCGTAATTTATTCCATCCCGTGTGTTGCGTATCGTTGGCGTCACCTTGTTGGCGGCGACGACGACGGAGGGCAAAATTGCTATATGGATGTCGGAGTTGGGAGCATCTTTCGGAATTTCATAAATCAGGTGCTTGGAGTTGTTTGGGGCATCATCTAGGGGCACCACCTTCTCTCCAACGAGCGAGGTTTACAATCTCTGCATCCATTAACTTGTTTGACTCCTCATGTCAGTGTTTACATATGTATATGTACATATATCTTGTATTTTCGACAGACAAGTATCATTAAATTGGCGCTGCTGGTGTTTTTGACTGGTTGTCTATTCTAGGAATCATTGACTGAACATATCAGAAAAAAAAAATAAAAATATGTAAAACAAAGATACCGTCATTCAAGCTAGACTTGGAATATGGTAAATGTTGCCCCGAATTAGTCATGTTTTTAGGCGATATCATTATTGACAGTGAGGGTGATGTTTTAGAATTTTAATTGCAATATTATATTTGATACCTTAGACGATTGGCAGAAATTGTTATGAAAACAAATGGGACTGTTCATTTTTGTGGGAACTTTTTGATTTTGTGGAATGACAATAATTTTTTTGGTAAACAAAATGCTGATGGCAATCGGAATTTTGATTTGGCAGTAATAAACTTGATATTTTTATCAATGAGTCAATAATCCCTAATATACCGAAATATGTATATTAATCTCAAGCACACATAAACCATAAAAGGTCTAAAAAATCGGTGTCCCACAAGGTACAGTTTTTTTTTTGATTTTGATTTGGTTCGTTATTTAGCTTCAGCTATTATTTACAATATTTTTAAATTAATACATAGAAAAAAACTTATATACTAATTAACTATTAATTAGAATTTACATATGAGATTAGCATTTTTTTTTAAATATTATCACATTATTTTCTGCGTTTAACTCATTTGGTAGAGTATTAAATCGCCGGTTTATAGAGTAAACCTGCTAACTCCACTTTTGGGCTAAATTGAGTTAGGTATGCAGTTTGAAAGGCTAAAAGAATAAGCATCGTCTGACATAAAAATTTACTTTAAATCCAACTTTTAAGTTGGTCAAATCGCTTGATGCGTAAAACAGATAACTCTATATTTCCAAAGAAAACCTGCTAACTCCATTAGAAAATCAGTTATCTAATTAATAAATAAGAAAGAAAACTGAGTGTGAGTGTGAGCCACCCTGATAAATTCTTGTTATACTTTGCAAGCAAACTTGGCATTTATTGAAGTTTTTGTGTCACTTATCGTCAATCAAATATTATTTTACCAATTTTATTTTTTGTAAGAGAACAATCAATTTGATATTTGTCAACAATTTATCATTTGTTGACAAATGTTTTATGTTTGAAGTTAAAATAATTACTCGCTCTCAAAATGTACTTACATCGAAAAGCAGTTTTTAACACCTTTTGATAGAATTTTCTCTTAGTTCTTTATTTTTTGTAAGAAAATTACAAATTTCATATTTATCAAAATTTCATTATAAAATAATAATAATTAGTAGAAAATAAAGTCAATACCGGTGCCCGCTTTGAGATGTTCTAGCCGAAAAACACTTTTTTTATTTTGTGTACAACAACTACTGTCAATTGATTTTTATTTATATTTCACTAGATGCTAAAAACGTCGAATCGCATACTAAAAAATTAAATTGAAGTTGATATCATTTTCATTTATTGTATACTAGCTAAACCCGCAGACGTTGTTCTGCCCTGTTTTTGAAATTGTGTGAAAGAAATTGCTTTAAATCTTCATATCCAGGTTCTAATAAGGTTTTGGCATTCATAGCTTCACCAATGAGCGCAATTTTTAAACTCAATTCGATTAATGACTTTTGAAATTCTGGAAACGCCATTAATTTTTTGTTTGCAAAATAAAAGCGTCTTCTAGATCTTTTCTTTTCACATACAGGACCACTTCATAGGACCATGAACAATAGCAACTTATATGATTAGATTTTAAGATTCAAAAAGCCTTTATAGAATAGATGGCATGAAAATACCAGCTCCAATCCAGTTTAAAAACCTATAAATGGACCTTATATTTTTTTCACTATGTTTCCGTTGTATTTCTCTTAAACACAATCTTGAAGCACTATTTTCTGCTTCTTTCCATATCCGATTTATCACAAATATATAGCTAGCTTTCTATTGGTAAAAGAATTTTAAAAATCGGTTCAGTAGATCTAGAGATTACACAATACAGTCTTAAAAATGTTACCAACTCTTGAGAAACGATGGATTTAGGTACTGTGGCCGTTTTGTCAAGAATTCAATTCGACCATTATAAACTTCAATCTTCAATGTTATGACTGTTTTGTAAACAGTGCTATTTGGCAAGTTTAAATTATTTCAATAAAGAAATTTAGATTTGAAAAGTGGCAACCGTTTGTCTTGATCATACTTCCAGGAAGACACTTTTTGTATTTTCTTATCGATAATCATAAAAATTGGTGTTTAATGTCAACTGTGACTATCAACTGTCAGTTAATTAGTTCAAAAATACGACGGCGGTTTAAAATATGCGTCGAACTAAGACTTGTAGACTTTTAATTTCGTAAGCAATTTAATTTAAAATATTGAAGGAAAAAACATTTTTTTAGTATATGTATTATTTGACATAGTACAGTGTTCAATAGTGCAGAGACAAAAATGAGCCATAGTGTGTTAATTTTCATTGTTTTTAAGATGTATTCTGCTATTCGGGGTGGAGACAAATCCAACGAATCAATAACCATGAAAATTGGTTCACTAGATCTCGAGTTATGTGTTGTAACAAAACCGTCTTTGTTTTATATATATAGATTTGAGTCACAAACATTTTTTCCAGTTTTTCAATAAAAAAAAAAATAACGTTTTATTAAATTTTTTCCAAATTTATACCAATTCTATATCACATGTAAAATACAACACTTGAAGTTAATAGCACGATCCGTCCCTAAAACATTTATTGCGTACAGCCATTTTGAAGTACAATTCAATCTTTTTTATATCAGCATTAAGTTGATTGATGCATTCGCCCGCTGTGTTTCCCGAAACGTATATTAGTGTGTCATCTGCAAACATTCTAGCCTTTGAATGTTTTAGAACGTTCTCCAGGACATTTATGTAAATGATGAAAAGAAGTGTTCCAAGAACTGCACCTTGAGGGACTTCCAGTCTCACCTCTATACTTCCGAAAATTTCGTTTGCCATTTTTGTAGTTTGTGTTCTTTTGAATAGGTAACTCCTGAACCATTCGAGTTCTAATCCTTAGATACCATATCTTCTCAGTTTCTGAACTAGTATGTCTCTATCGACAGACGAAGGTCTCGAATGCTCTTTATGACCAGAAAAACAGCTTCGCTTTTCTACTGTTTTACTACCAGATTGAAAAGCTACTAGCAGCTGTGTTGTTATCGAAATCCTGACTGGTAGTCACTCAAGTAGTTGTTGGATTCCAAAAAGCTTTGTAATTGCTTATGAACAATTTTTTCCAACACTTTGCTTTCTGTCATAAGCATGTTTACCGGGCGAAACTCAACTTTATTTATCATATTCTTCACTTCTATTATCGGCACAACTGTAGACTTCTTCCAGTGCTCGGGAAATATTCCTTTACTTAGTGAATTGTTTATGGTATTCAAAAAAGATAAGTTGATAAACCATTTTTACCGTTCATGTTTTTCAGCTTTCACTGTTTATACATATTTATTAAATTTGTGTATGCTTCAAAAGGTATTTCAGCATTTAATTCCTCAACACTTTTCACAAAACAAAGCTATTCAGCTTGTCAGCTATCTCCTAATTATGTTTAAAAGCTTTGCTCTCACATATAATTTGTTCTATGTCACTTTTTTCTTCATTAAGAACAAGCAATTTTATTTATTATTCTCCACATTGTTTTTTGGTCGTTAGATTGATCAACTTTTTTGGCAATGAAATAATTTTTTACTAGTTGAAAATCACTTACGTACTTGTTTCTGCATAACCTATATAATATTCCAGTCTTCAGCACTATTTGTCCAAACCGCTCGCTCTTTGATGAAGTTGAATTTTTTTAAATAAAAAAAATAAAAAAACTGAATAGTTTTGAAGTTTTGGCTACGTTATTGTAAACTAAACTCGTAATTTTATCGTTTATCAATCCACTTCGACAAAAACACTCATTAAGTGCTATGATTTGTTTATTATGATTTGTATTAACAAAACTGGTTTCAAAAAATATTTCCAATATTTCGTGCTCACTGATTTTGTGTTCTTTATTATTTTGGCTTGTATGTTTATTTTCATAGTTTGTTACCACATAATCAACCAAAGTAGAAGAATTTTGGGAAATTCTTGTTGGTTCCGATACAATTAATCTGAATTATTTTCATAAATTCGTTTTTTGTACGTACTGTTTGAAAACTAATCTATGTTGAAATCACCCACTATGCTAACATTAGTATAATTAGAACACAACAAAAAAAATTCTGTAAACAGCCACTAAGACCATACTTATATTTTGTCTTTGGACTTTAATCACTGACCACCAAATCATTTTATTCAAGGCTACCTTAGAAATTTCCTCCACTTGCCAATCTCGCTTTATAAAGAAAAGTACTCTCCCAGTATGAGAGGAGATATTGTCACATCTTACTACTTTATATTTTGTTAGCTTTATTTCACAGTAATTTATGGTTGATGTTAAATGAGTTTTAGTGGGACATATAAAATCAAAGTCATTTTTTAACACTGTCACTTCCAATTGGTTTAAATGTGTCCTTATTCCACCAATATTATAAGGCACAGTTCACTAATGATGTTAATTATTTTAATACAAAATCCTTTCATTTTCAATTCTTAGTTTTTCGTCCGATTTTATTTTTTATAATTGATAATTGGATTCTCTTCTTCTCTTTTTTAAAGTTTTAATTTAAGTTCCACCACAAAATTGATTTCTCTACTTAACCTCATCAAAATATTTCAATTAGAATGTATTAAAATGTTTTAACCTTATATTTACCTCATCCTCAACATTTATTATTATTTTACCATCAACAAAAGCACATTCTCTCTTCATTTTAATCATTGCATAGATACATATTTTTGTGGTTTTCATCTTATAAACCATCATCATTAAAATCATAATTCACAAACAATGCCAAAATAATTTTCGACAATCGAGGCACATTCAATTTCCATCACATACTCTTACTTATAACGATGCCAATTTTCATCATTTCATAATAATAAATGAAAACCTGTGGCTTGATGATGTGCTGTTGATGGTTGCTCATTTTATCAATCATAAGTACGAGTATATGAACAGATAGATATCGTTCCAACAGCTTTCATTTCAGCTACAAAATTAAAAAAAAAAAAAATGCAGCATAAGACGAACTTGTTGGAAGGTTTGGATAATGATATCTTATCTTACGAATGACTATGAGCAATCTTTTATGCAAATCAAGTCCACCATTAGATACTTTTTTTTTTACTTACACGTAGTATGTAAGCGCTATGATCTATGACGCTCATAGGTTGATATATAACGAGTTGGATAATGGAACCATTTATGGCCGATTTGTGGTCAGTTTAGAAATGATTGTCGACTATTATCTCGTAAAATTTAAAAATGTTTATTTAAATTACTGCAATTGCAGTAAAATTTTACGTATAAGTGACACAAAAATTAGGCACAAGGTTATATAATAATTGATGTGTAATTTTTTTTTAGTTATGCATCTTGCTGACAATTGAGAATTTTACAAGTCTGCCAATTAAAAGGCCACCATTTTCCGACTTGTAAAGACTTTTTTTATCTCCAAATTGAAAAAGAACAAAATTCCTATTTCTTATTTAGAGTGCTCAACTTGCGCAAGCCGAAGTTGACGTTGACAGTATGTGGTAGCTATGTTGTTTTGATACTGTCTCTCAAATTTGTTGCTTATTATTCAACTGTCGTTGTCAATTTATTTTAACCGCTTGAAAATTCAGTTAAGATTGATAGACAAAATAGAGTTCACAAAGAGTTAAAGATGGGTCACCTCAATAAGCATCTCTGAAACTAATGGAATTGCTTAAACAAATTTGATTACAACGAATACCAATGGTTGCATTTTATGACAAATGTCAAACGTCTCTTAATCTACAATTCTACAAATCAAGAACAACAGAATTTACATAATCCATCAATCTGACCGAAATGAACCCAAAAGTGCCTTCAAGAAATCTTAATCTAAATAGACAATTGAAAAACAAAGTGAACTATGACCACATCGCTTTTACAATCATATATTACTGCAATTTAAAATAATATTGACAATTGCTCCATATTTCTCATTTACCATAATTGTGTTCTTCTATCAAAGTGCATCGCAGTTCAATTTGGATCAAAATCAAACCAAAAAAAAAAAACACATTGGAGAAGAGTTCATTCAATTATGACGAAAAACGTCAACAAAACGTCATTCTGTCTCCGTCAGCTTAAATTTACTTCTACCTATAAGTTTATATTGTTGCAATTCGATAAAAGACAAAATGTTTCATCGTTGTGTCGGGCGTTCTTTTGAAATTTATTTCGTTTTTTTTCTTTCTGAGAATCAAAATCATTTCAGCACATGCCATATCGTATGCTCGATTCGATATACCCACTCGTTCCAGAAATAAGATTCCATATTCAATTGCTGAAAGATGAATCCAGGTTTGTAGTGCTTCTGTTGATAGTGCCGACGAAGACAACGACGCCACTGCCGCCGCACCGTCACTGTCAACGTCAAAACGTACCGTACCTTTCTTGATGGCATCGTCTTTATAGTCGTTGCATTTAAATTTGTAGTTCAACCAGGGATCAAGTGATTTGAAATTGAAAAAAATATATAAATTTTCCAAATCGGATTGATGGATAGAAATCTAGTGGAGTTGATAAATAAAATGAATGTTGTTTATTACAACGACGTCCCAACCTACTTCTGTTTTGTTTCATTTATGAACTGTTTTTATTTTCTGTCAACTTTTCGAAATGTCTTTAAATATGATGGCGGCGACAGAGTCGATCTTTTTTTAGACACTTTCAAGATGTTTTTTTATTTCCATTTTGGTTTCTGGTCTTGATAGTGTGTTCCTTTTTTTACCTTCTCTGTAGAGGAAGGGTGTAGATTATTTTGATTTGTTATATTTTCGTCTATGACACTTGACATTGGGTTTGTTTTTGGGGTTGGTCTTTGTTTGTGCGTTTATTGTGCAGTTAAAGAGTTTTTGGTTTTTTGAAGTTGTCTCATAAAATTGTTCTATTTTAAAACTATTAAGGTGTACAAGTTTGTACCCATTGACTTTTGTTTTGAGTGAAAATTGGGATTCATGGGCGAAATTTTCATGACAGAAATAGTATCCCTAAAGAAAGGAACATGAAAGTAGTCAATCCATTCTTGATTTGAAGTGTGACATACGTTTTAAGTTCATTTTGAATGTAATCAATCGAGTGCAAGAACAAATATGTAATTTTAATCTTTTAAAAGTCAAGCGAAGGCAGAATTCTGAGCTTTAAAGTGAATTAACTGAATGCAATCTTTCAATCCATAAAAGATTGCATTCAAAGAAGATTGCACTCTTTCCCAAAGCTCTATAAACAAGAGGTGATTCAAAAACAGAAAAAGAGGCTGATAACATCCCATTAAGCATACTTTGAAAACTTGGCGTTCCTGATATTAATCGATTTACTTTTGATGTTGACAAATGGTTTGACACTTTTCGGTAAATTTTAGTTTTAGATTTTTATTTTTCGGGGAAAAATGTCGATTCGATATTTGACGAAAATGTACCATATGTTAACAGTCGTATAATGCAAAAACTAAAATAAATATTAAGTTAAAATGATTGACTAATCTCGATATATGTATGTATATATTCAAGTGAAGAAACAACTTTTGACATTTTTTGGTTAATTTTTGTTTAATTTTTTTTTTATTTTTTTGTTTATACATATTTAAAATTGTATATTGTATAATCATAAATAAATTTGAAGTCAATGTCTTTGCCTATTCTTGAAATATTAAAGTCAAAAAACATTTTTTACCAACTTTTGGTAGAATTGTTTTTACTTTTTTATTTTTTTATAAAAAAAAAACTGTCCATTGAATTTTTTTCAAAATTTAACCACTTATCAAAGACGTCATTTTACATTGTAAAAACTTGATTTGAACACAATATCACTTTTTCTTCATTGTATATTTGAGCACCAAAATTTTTTTGTTTAGTGTTTCAATTAAAAAAAAAAACTTTTTTCAAATTTATACGTAATTTGTACCACATCACATGTACACAATAAATATGCATTTGAATTCAAAAGCATTATCTGTTTTTGAGATATTTGCCACCAGCCAAAATGTTCACTATTTTTTTAAACTGCTATAGTGAAGAAACCGCTCGACAAATTTCCTTTCTGTATCTTTCGAAGTCGAACAAAATTTAATTGAAGTCTATTTCTTTACCCGTTCTCGAGATACCGTGGAAGAAAAAGGGTATCTCGAACGTACGTACGTACGTACACACGCACACACAGACATCTCACTATAAATTACGGATATAGATTCTAGGGACCTTGAAACGTCTAGATTTGTCAAAAAATTTCAAATTGACAAATTGGACCGTTTACAATAACTCCCTATGGGAAGTTAATAAGAACAATGTTGAACTTTCTTGTAAATGTAATTTCTTATAAATTCCTAATAACTTTACCTTATCAAACTATCAATCCATGTGTGGTCTCTGCCTGAGATACGATAGAATTCCATCCTCTACGATTCCAAGCACACTGCTTCCACTCATCCAGACGAAGCGTTTTGGCATCAGTGATAGCGGAGGTTCGATCTTCCTTGTCATCTCGAACCAGGGGGCAGTGGGATTGAAAGACTCTGTTAACTGAAGCGTTATTGTTTATGCGCTCTATGTGCTTACAATTTTAACATCAGAATTTTCAATAGCATTCATGTTGAAAGAGACAATTTGAAAATGATTGAATTGGCGTCTCACAAAAAACATGTTGTCACCAAAACAGAAAAAGACGACACCAAAATGTCAACTCCTCATTTTTATAATTGATTTCCATGCTCGTTGCCCCTATTTAGACAATTAATTAATTTATAAAGCTTCCAATTTTCAGATGAATTGTCACATTTTTTTGTGGAATTCTGGGTAGAATCCGAATGTCTCATTAAAGTAATTTATCATCTTAAGCTCTTTAGAGTATAAAATATTTTTTCTGTATGTTTTAAAAAATCTAAACTTCTATACCCGCCTTTCACTCCCACATCTTACTTATATTGATCCTCGTTTCTAGCTCGATAAAAAAACAAAAAAAAAAAAAATTAATCATTTTGACTGCTTGAACCATTGTGTGGCACAAGATGACCCAATTTATTTCCAAATGGAAGCCACTTGGGACACCCAAACAAACCAACAAATAAAAAATCATCTGATTTTGTTGGATGTTGGACGATGAGCGAAAGTGATGGAAATGAAAATGAAAATGAAAATCTCTTTGCGATGAGAAAATTCCCATCGCAATCATTCTACAAAATCCATTCAAATACTCCTACAATGGCATGGCATTCACAGTTTGGACAAGTTAATATAAGCATTTTAACACGCTTAAACCATAACGGCAATGATGAATTGGGTCCAAAATAAAAATGAAAAGAAATAACAGAGTGAATCTGGATGTGGAAGAAGAATCTTTAAGGAAATATGTACGTCTTGGAGTGGGCTTCGACAATTCTTCTATTTTAATATAAAATATAATTGAAAAGACCTAAATTATGTCTAAAAACTCTTGATGCATATGAAGAATAGGAGGCGCAAAGTCAAAGTGACAGATGTGACAGACAGATTGTTTGCATAATTTCTAGGGAATCCAAATGCTATGTGGCACTTTCCGGTATGTGTAGTATTTTAATTTGAAGAATTGTTTGTTTAATGAATTTTACTGTCAGGGATGTTTTAAAATGTACGCAATATTAAAATTTGCCGCCATTTGTGTGCTTAAATGCTGGCAACCCTTAAAAAACAACAAACAATTTGACAGCTGTCAATTAATGCTTAAAAAATATTTCAAAAGTATTGCAACATTATATCAATATCAAATTTGAGAGGTTGATATTATCGACTTATCAGAAATTGTCAAATGCAAACCCGTGTAGGTATTTATTATTAAAAAAAATGATCCATTATTTTCCCATACATCGTCAAATTGATTCTAAAACAAATTTTGCCCCACGACAAATATTACAGTCAATTGAAATGAATTGCCCCTTCTTCATCTGTCACTTCACCACATATCACTTTCACTGAATTGAAATTATCTTTTAAATTAGTGTTTCAGGTGAGTTGTCAGGTGTTTTCACTTTGACCCGATCATTTGCAGAGCGCTACCTCAATTAGAGTTCAATCTTTAAATTAATTCCCGTATGTCCGGTGTCTAAATCCAACCACATCATGAAAAACTCAATTTCAAATAATTGCTTGACCTAATCTTTTGTTGTGAAACTATTGTTCTCATCCTGAACTCGGTTTTGATTTCCGGGTCTCTGGTATACCTTTTACACCGGCCTCCACTTACTCTATAGATAAAATGCCACCATCATCGTTGTCATTGTTGTTGTCAAAATTGGGGAAGTTCCATTGTAAGGCTTTTAGTATCAATTACTTTTATGTAGTTCACTCATATCGAACCCATCGAACGGATATAATCTTCTTCGATGGGAATTCTGGGAATTCACTTATTTTCGATTCGCATGTGGGTTCTTATGATATTTTTGTTACAATGTTTTTTTTTGTTGTACCCCACACACAAGTTCTTCTTTCGTATTCTTCTTTAAAACTTTTTTTTTTGCATGAGTAAAAAAAGAATACCTACATTCTTTAGGATGTGCACTGTGCAGTCCCCTCCTCAATTCCTTGTCGCACTGTTCAGCGATCAAAACGGTCATTCTGTCACAACAATCACACCGATCAGGGACATGGGATCGATCCTATCGATCTTTAACGTTTACTTTAAGTCGGCTTCGACGGTTTGAAGTTGGTTCTACCTTTTTTTTTTAGTTAAAGCATTTGCCTGTTGTAATTATCCCTTTCATTGATTTTCTCTCACCTCCCGTATCCCTATCATGTGTTTCGTGCAGTTCTTATAAAATAAAGTCTGAAGCGGCTTATTCTTCACTTTATGACAAAAATAAATGAAAAAAAAAAAAACATAATTCGAATCAATTGACATTTTTATTGCATCGGGTTGTCATCATTATTTTGTGTCTTTTCTTTTTCTGTTCGCGGTGGAGTTTAAAAGTTGATGATGAGGCTTTAGGTCTTTGGAATGTGAAAGGCGTTTGACAATTTTTGTATTTTTCTTTTGATGTTTGGATTTGAAACCGAAGTGATGTCCTTTGGACATTTTTGAGAAAGCAACAAAATTTAAATCACAATTTCAATTTTAAACAAAAGTTAAAGATAAGTTAAGTTTTGACAAAATATTAAATAGTCTTACAATTTTTAGATAATTTTAATAATTTTATTTCCGAACGGATGCAAAACTAGACTTGTAGACATAGTACAAGAAAAATAGACTTGAGTTCAGAGATGTAAACTGATAAAGGAAATAAAAAAAACAACAAAAAGCCGACACTTAGGTTTTCAAAAATTGAAAAATATGGACTGATCTTACATATAAAACACTGATGTGTTTTGGTACACTTGGGCGTATACTTACTTTTTTATTGATTTTTTGATAATTTTTGTCTCTATCTTTTCTAGGTTTCTCTCAATTGAAATATATTGTTTTGTGATTTAAATATATGTATGTACATATGTATGTTAAGTTGAATAAATGTGGGAGATTAAAATTGGATTCAACATCAAGAGTCCTATAATGTTTTGAGATTTTTAGAATTTGTTTTGAATGTCTTATGAACAAGAAACAAATAGGTCAAGTCATTTGAAGTGTCAAAAGAAAAGTGACTGGAAAAATAAAAAAGATATTTTAAGAAAATATATGGTGTTGGTAACAGTATTGATGATTATTTAAATGAGAAACTGCGGGAAGAAGAAGTGTGGCCAGATCCTTTTTCATCCGCAAAAAAATTTATTGACTGTTTACCAAAAGGAATATTTTGGTATTGCATGACATACATACACTTTTCCTAGAACTGTTTTATTGCTATGCTCCCCGACGATGCCGCCGAGCAACGTCACTGTGGCAAATCCGCTTTGACCTGCGTAGTATTACGTGATGAAGGTATCTATGTTTTGTCACAATAAGATACATCGATCATTTTTGTGCCGAAAGAAAGCATTTTCCTAACATTTTTTTATTAAATTTCATCGCCATGAAAAATATTTCGGGTTTAAAAAAAAAATTAAATAAATAAAAATAAATTTAACATTTGAAAATTGAAATGTATATATTTTTTATTTTCTTCTACGATCGGTTCGTAAATGGATCTTTTTTTGGATCTTCTGTGATAAATTCGTGAACGAATTAAATTTTTCAGTTCTCACAAAATTTAATTCGTTTGCGAACACAAATTTTATTTTCAAAGATCCGAAAAATAAAATTCGCGAACGAATTCAAAATTAAATTCAAGGTTTGGTTTTTCGATCGCGAACGAATTAAATCTTATCGTCTTCTGAACACTGCTTTTACAAACTTACCTGACTATTTAAATACGTTTCGTATTTGAAACAAATATTTTTTTAATTTAATTCAAATGCGTAATTCAAAAGTGTTTGCGTATTTGATTTGAATACGAGAGTGTTAAAATCTAGGTCACAGTTTTTCTCTGGGTGTTCTTAAATTAAAACTGAACCCCAAATCAAAAGGTCAACATGTAAATTGTTCCCGTGTTTTCTTACATACTTTTTAAGATGATAGACTCCTTAGAATCCTCTAATATAAACTTAAAATTTATAAAACGAGTTCAATGATTTCGAGCCTAATCCATGTACATTAACAATTTCTCCATCATGAATCAACATCATTGCATCCGTTTAGCACTTAATCAACCGAAAGCTATTTATATCTCTCATCCGAAACTAACACCATCACCCGTTCCTTTTCTTCGCATCCTGATGGTTATGGATGGCTGATGGAATTGGAGTGAATGTCAACGAAACGACACCACACCACCAGCGAAGTAGAACTAAATCAATTATTATATACAACGATATCTGTCAGATATCATTTTTGCAAGATGATATTGATTCGTCGCGGATACACGAATTGGAAATGTATCTTTTTGACTTATGTATAATTCTTGTCATCAATGATGTTGTAGTATATCTTCTTCTTCTTCTTTAGCATCTTCAAATCTAAATATTGATGGAGAAGTGTCAGTTTTTTTGTATTGTTTGTGTATATTAAAACGCCTGGGTGGTTTGGACGACAACTTTAAGTATCTTTGTATCTTGAAATAATATGAGTCTGAAGAATTTTACATTTTGCCAAGTAATATGTAATCAAACACAGAGTCGTTTCTTCAAGTGGAGATATTGATTTCTTTAAGATGTAAAATCATTTTTTTTTTCACATCGGACAATCAAAAAGTGAAGGGCTTGGAGAAATCAAAGTGTAGAACTCTTTAAAAAACTGTTTATACTCGTTTCTTCCAAGTATTTAGATAATATTTCAAAACAATCGTTTTCTCTGTGATAAAGGACGGAGGAAGGAGTATAAGGTTTCCTCGTTTATATTTGTTTGGTGTTTTCGTTCGATAAGGATAACAAACACCATAACACAACACAGCACAACAAATCTGCGTGGTTCCGTTTCTGGCAGTTATTTTCTTAGAAGATTTGAAAATGGAAGTTTCTTTTTTTTATCAAAAAATAAAAGGAGAAACGCAGATAGATATTCGTTGAATATTTTATTTCATCTTTGTAAATTCTGATATATTCGGTGATATCTTTATATGTATGTTATAAATAAATGTTTATATTTTTTTTCGAATTTATGTATCTTTGTAGATATGTACATATTTTTGAAATATATGATAACAAGGAACAAACGTTTGGATTGTTTGTTATTATTCTCTCTCTCCCTCTCTTTCTCAAAATCGTAAATCAACATAAATCAGCATAAATTTTTTTCGTTTGTGCGATTATGAAAGATTGTATCGTGGAATTTGTTGAATATATAATATGAGAGTGTTTATATGCATATAGATACTCTATTCATACTCGACAAAGCTTGGTAGATTATAGATAAGTTCCTAGACAGACATTTCCTTGTGAATATTATGCATATAAGTAATCCGTCGTGCAAATTTGACTTTGATTCAATTTCATTTCTGTCACACAATAACCAACATTGACGATACATATAAATAATGGAAAAATGTTTATTTTTCCCTTTGATTTTATCGAGAAAAAAATTCAAATGTCAATTTCTTATTCGGCATTTAAGTTCTTAATATGGAATTTCTTTGATCAAATCAATGTTTGTATGATTGACATGAAATTTGATACCCTAATTTCCTCTGGTTTGTTTGGTTAAAGTTTTCATAAAGCTTCTATTTGAAGGAAAACATTAGAATCATTCATATTAGAGAACAGGAAGTCATATACCTATATGTTCATGTTTTTGTATGTAGGTATTTGAAATCAATAAAAATATAATATTCAACAAAATCTACCACTATATTATTATGACTTGGATAATAATGACATACAATTGGAAACACGTGTCGAATTACAAAAGATTTAAAGAAGAAGTTAAACCTTTTCTTTATATCTATAAATTCAAAACTCCAAGTGCAGTTTTTAGTAATTTTGTTCAAAACAATTGCCTCTCGAGTTCCCAAAGAAATTACCAATGGCTTCTGGGAAGTGTCGGTTTCCTGTCCATTCCTTGGAAAAATCAATTTTTTCCGTTCATTAATTTTCACTCCTCCATTAGTTTCAGTCAGTATAGTACGAATAGTTGCAGATTGAAAGGACCCAAGGAGCGACTAATGTTGTGAAGGGGGTAGGGAGGAAAAATCATTTCACCCAAATCCAATCCCACTTCTTCTGAGAATTCTCACAGTAATCGATTTACAGATTATAGCAACTTTTTAATTAATCGCGAATTAAAATTCGAGAGAAAATCTTTTTGTTTGAATGTCAGAGAATTTTTTTGTACGAGTATGTGTGTAAAGGACTCGTTGTGGTAGTTGTGTAGTGGTTCGGGATAGACAAAAGGAAATCCAAAGTTTGTTTTATTTTTGTCCTTTATCCATCTTATTTTGGCATTTCAATTGTTCAAAAGTGTTGAAACTTTATAGATTTCGGGAAAAATTGTTTAAAATGGTAGAAATGGTATACAGTGGGATAAAAACTATGATAATTTGGAATAAATTCAATTAAAATAATAAGACACACTACACTACCATTCTTTAACGCCCACTATTTAAAGACGAATTCAAAGCTCATATATACATATAGTGTCCAATTAAATATCCATCATAAAGTCCACTATAAGCCACACTTAAAAGCACCTTTAATGTCCACGGTTCCTTTCTTTATTACTTCCCTTGTAACACAAACTATAACACCTTTTTTGAAGTCTGTAGTACATACTATTGTATGTATATATATATAAGGTAGCCTCTAAATGCCCACTATACCATCTTCTTGAAGACCCACGTAAACCCTTTTTAACGTCTGCTTTTGCTCTGTCTCTCCCACTGTACCCTCAATATCGACAGGTTGAAAACCCCTCCTATAAAATAGTAATTAAAAAGTTCTATCTCTTAAGACCTCTGCTGGTTGGTTTCATTTAGCTTCCGATGAGTATTTGGGGCCAACATTATCGGTCTGTTATTGGAAGTCGTCGTCGTCGTCGTCCTTATCATCGATAATTGCGATTATAGGATTAGATTAATTATAAATGGAAGTGACTGAATTGAATTTTTCATGCTATTTCGCCTTTCCCATTTTCGAATGATGTTACATAGTGTTGATGTTGATGATGATTCTGAGAATGAAAACTGTCCCATTGAGACTCAATTCGATTGGGCAATCAAATCATTTTGGTTCAATAATTAAGATTTATATAAAGAAAAGTATCAATGACTTAATTACAATTTGTGGGGTAAGAAGCTTTTGCAAGTTTGAAATTATAAAAGTTTTTTTTTTCAAACATAATTAAAGTGTTGAAATCTTCTTTTTATGGGTTATGGTTGTAAAAGAGTTTTTAATTTCTTTGTCGGTTTTAATTACTTGAAGGACTCTTAACTACTAATTGTTTAATTGGGAAAGTTAGTAGATGTTTTTTTTGAAGATCAATTGAACTAATAAACTTCAGAGTGAATTGTTTGCATATAGTTATAAGAAAAATACTTAACATTTTTCGAATCTTCAAATGTTATTAAAGAAGGAACAAGTTTTTTCATTACTAATTTATTTCAAAATAAATATAAAATTCAAATTTGCCGCCATTTGTGAAGATCATTGCTGGAAACTTTAGAAAATAAACTTTATGACAGTTGACAATTGACAGAAAAACTTGTAAGGTTTAATCGCCACATTTGTAAAGTTAATTTTGATGTTTTCTTTTTGAATTGTTTAAATAATTTTTAGTTTTTGTGTAAATAAACTTGACAATGTTTAAGATTGGCGCCATAAAGTGTGCCACGTCTTTAAAAAAGGGACTATTTGTAATCAATTTGTTTAGAAATGTTCATTCTGACTACCTACGAGTACGGCCTTACGTGACACCAATTTCTAATACCTAGACCTTTCTATAGACCTACAAATTTCCACAACTTGACTTCATCTTCATCCAGGAATTTAACACGAAAACCCTTTCGTTATACAAAAAAAAAACATTATTTATTTATATCTTAAGGTATATGTACATATATAGTAGTGTTTTGTTTATTTTGAACAAACAATATTTTTAAAATGATCCTTATTTTTTTTCCATTGGAAATCCTCTTGTCGGCATCGGAATCAATAAATTTCAATAGAAAAAAATATCCGTGCGTCGGTCGTCGTCGATACGATTTTAATGACCAAACCAACAAACATAGAGCAAAGGTTAGTTAAGTTAGGTAGTGAGTAGAGATATTGTATCTACAATAACAAATACAAACAAAAACAGAAGCGCCTTTAATAAAATATGTGATTTTTGTTTAGATACAAAAAAAGAAAAAGAAATAATACATAGATACCGACTAATGAGAAAAATACGATGGCCATCAGCAGAAGCAGTCATTCGTATTGAAGTAGATTTTGGAATGGAATTTAAAATACATCAACAGGGATTATAATTTTTTTTGATTTTATTCCTGCCAGTTCCTGTGGAATGTGTTGGATTAAAAAATATTTATGTGTGTTTTTTTTTTTTTGGAACACATCGATAGCTCCACTGAATGGTGCTCTACTAAATTCGTTTTCATTTAAAATTTAAATCTGCGAATATTTTTGGTTGATTTTGTTTATTCATAAAATAATTTAAAAAAAAAATACGAACCTTTTCGACACAAGTGGATTAAAGCGATATTTATTTGGCGCTCTTTTGACTACCGTTTGTATTCTATCAACTCTGAAATTAATTTAATTTTTAAAAAATCAAGTTTAGACCTTCACTTTTGTAGATAGACGTGGAAAAAGTTGAAATGACAGAATATTAGCCAGTCTTTCAAATTCTTAAAATGTTAAAATAACAAAATGTATCTTTTGGCATAATCCCCTTTGGTTTTTTTTTGGACGAAAAGCCAAAATTTTAAGTTCTATTTATAATTTTTTGTACGGTCACTAAATTTCCAGAAATGTTGCCTTTTGAATCGTAAAATAAATTGTGCCATTATTTTGTTTCGAAGTAAAATAACCTAAAAATTTTGAACTGAAGTTAAAAATATAGTTAAATTTTTTTAACAAAAGCTCTGGTTTTTTGTTTTCTTCACTTAAAATAATGTTCTAAAATCGCTTAGATCATTAAAACTACTCAACGGATTTTGATAATGTTTTATTTTTTTAAGAGATAGAGTGATTCAACAAGAAGGATTATTATGTATAACTAGATAATGTGTTTTCAATTAAAAAATTATTTTTTTTAAATTTCATTCAGGACTGCGTTTCAATCTGTGCTTCATTTACTCCTAAAAGCTGCAATAGATTTTAAAATAGTTGTTTGTCTTGCTTAAACTCAAGAACGTCTTAGTCGATTTGACTGGTTTTAGTTTTGAAATATTTTTCGTAGTCCAGGGAAGGTTTAAAAAGTGAAAAAATATGAACAAATTGGGAGGAAGACAGTAAAAAAAACAAACTTCATTTTCATTTGTTCTCCCTGCAAAAAAAAAATTTGACTGTCGGTTGGTTGTCAAATTTGTATATTTAAGTCGTCTGTCTAACGTTAACGAAAAGTTGTAAGGTTGTCTGTCATTGCGTCATCATTATAAAGTTGTTAAAATATTTCATCCTGACTCAATGATAGAATAAGTGATTACTTTTGTAGTTTAAATGGTGATAGAGTGGGACGGGTTGCAGCAGTTTTCGTTCGAAAACATTTACAATGCAGATTGATTCGAAAGGCTTCTGTGGGTAGTGAATAGGATTTTACTGGGGTCCGTATTGATACCTTTCCTATAATGAATATTTAGATAAATTATTTTATGTGTCACCTCTGGTTGTGGTATAGAGGGTGATTTTAACTGGTGATATTCTTCAAGATTCTAGTTTGGTGAAATCTATGCCAACATTTAATCTATTCGCTGTAAATACAGCTACAGGGTAGTTACTTATTTTACGAAGACCAACATTAACCTTTTGGATATATTTCGTGAGTCATCCCATCACCAAAGCTCTTTACTTTAATCAGTAAGCCCCATGTTTTTCACTACATGATCTTATACACCTATAACGTTTGAATGTGAATTCTGCCAACATAGACCGTTGTTTAACTTTTCGTGATTTTAAAAATTTTAAAAACAAAATTTCTTTAGAGATGAATCTTAGTTCAATCTAATGTTTTCGTGCATACGGAATGTTATCAGTAGATGCACAGCTATCATTTATAGAAGAAAACATTCGCAACCTTTTTAAGCTTTTAGCTCTAGATTTTTTCACAATATCTAGTGATCGTGAGAAGTTAAACGCCAATTCTATGCTTTCAGGCTCGATCTATCTCAGTTTCAGTTTTGAAGGTGGTGACAAAATGGACGTGTTAGAAAGCTACATTTTAATAAAATCTAACGCAGTTGGCATTGACACCCTGTTATTTGACAAACGTATCCTTCATTTAATTTTAAAACCCATAACTCACCTGTTCAACACTATTATCATGACCGGAGTGTTCCCTACTACCTGGAAAAGTGCAAAAACTATTCCCATTCCTAAGAATCAGACCAAATTTCGACCGATTGCCATAATACCATTCTTTTCCAAAGTATGAATTTGAAAAAACTTTAAATTCGCAAAAACACATCAAGCGCAAAAAGCCTTCTTAGTAAAAACTAATCCAATTTTCGGCCCAGGTCACAGTAGTACCAGTGCTCTTATAATGGTTCTTGAAGACCTAAGACAAGTTCTAATTTTATTATAATTTTCCAAGGCATTTGACACTGTTAACCATCATATTTTGTGCTGAAAACTCAGAAACCAATATAATTTTTCAATATCATTGGTCAAACTTGTTTCATCGTACCTTAGCCAAAGGAATCAAGCAGTTATGGCAAATATTTGTACACCAGAGTTTCTTCCTTTTTCCAGAGGCGTTCCGCAAGGCTAAATACTAGGACCAGACTTTTTCACCATGTATGTACATATATAAATGACCTTCTAAGTATTATATATATTTTAGTCAGTATATCTAAGATTTACTGCCAAGGAAAATATGAACTTCAACTCAATACAATTTCAAATCATTTTTTGTAAATTCCGAGAGTAATGAAAATTTTGATCGGTTGTTCGTAGAGTCTTCTAGCAAGCAATAAAATTTGAATAATCAAAAGCGCAAGGAAATAATTCTACTAAAAATATGCACAGGCCAGAAATCCATATATCCAATAACTTAAAATAAGATTTTTGAAAACATTTTCATTAAATTGAAGATTTTTAATTCCATGCCTTTTTTGATGTTATATTTATTCAGATAAGCTTTAATAAAATTCCAATTTTTTTAGAAAAATATTTCTCCATGAGTAGATATTATAATACAATAAATTTCAAAATTATAAATTAAATCCAATCTCTTATAACTTATTTTTCAATTTTGAACATTCATCCACCTAATATTTCAAAAAAAAAAACATTTTCAAATCGAATTAGCAATCAATCTTCTTGTATAGCAAAAATAACCATCAAACCACATGTAATATATTCAAATTGAATTAAAATCCTAGGTAGGAATACGAGAGTAAAGGTGTAGGTATACAAATTGAAATAAATGTATAATTTATTTTAAGGTTTTCGTTGGTTAAAATTCTAAAATAAAATTTATTCTTACTCGACTCGTGTATATTTAAAACATGTGTTGAGAATAAATAATGAGCAGGGAATGCAAAAAAAAAAGAAGACTCCTCAAGGTAATATGATTTTGAAAAATATGCAGATATATTTGTAATTTTTATTTTCGAAACGAGTGGCAAATACTTCTTTGAAGAAGAGCTTTGACAAATTAAATTTAAAAAAAACATAAGGTTTTTGATAAATAAATCGCTTAAGATTTATTTTTTCTTTTAATTTTTTCCTTCAATATTTTAAGTCAAATTGCTTTCGAAATAGAGAGTCTTACAAGATTTGATGATTGATGTCGAATTTCGAATTTCGAAGCATATTTTGTACCGCCGTGTTTTTGAACTAATTTACTGACAGTTGATAGTCACAGTTGACATTAAACTTCAATATTTATTATTATCGAAAATAAAATGCAAAAAGTATCCTACTGGAAGTACGATCAATAAATAGGGTTGCCACTTTTCAAATCTGAATTTCTATTTACATACATATATGGGATGTCTCAAAATGACTTTCGAATTACGACTTGCCAAATAGTACTATTTACAAAACAGACATAACATTGACGATTACTCGTAATGTTTAGAGTGGTCGAATTGAATTTTTGAAAAAAGGGCCAAAGTACCTAAATCCATCGTTTCTCGAAAGAGTTGGTAAAAATTGTAAGATTGTAGGTGGTAATCTGTAGATCTACTGAACCAATTTTGAAAATTCTTTTACCAATAGACAGCAACGTAATTTTTGAGTGAGAATAAAGTAGAAAATAGTGCTTGAAGTTTGTGTTTAAAAGAAATACAGGTCAAACAATAAACATATTGAACAAATATAAGATCCATTTATAGGTTTGTATGCTGGTCTGGAGCTGGTATCTTCATGGCATCTATTCTGTCAAGGCTTTTTGAATCCACAAATCTAATCATACTATAATATGCTGCTGTTGATGGTCCTTATAAGTATTCCACATATGCATCCTTGAATATTTAGCAAAAGGAGTTTCGACCTCTTAATTATATTCTGGTAAATTCTTACGAAAAATTGTTGGTCCTGTATAAGAAGAGAAAAGATATAGGAGACGCTTTTATTTTGCAAGCAAAAAATCAATTGCGTTTTCAGATTTTTAAATATCATTAATCGAATTGAGTTAAAAAAAATACTCTTATTGGTTTAGTTATATGAATGCCAAAACTTTATTAGAACCTGGATATGAACATTTAAAGCACCTTCTGTCACACCAAATTTGAAGAACAGGACAGAACAACGTATGTGGGGTCAGTTAGTTCAAAATAAACGTCTCGTATCATCAAAAATGTTTCATTATTTTTTTTATTTCTTAACATTTGATATAAAACGTATCTTACCTGGAGGTCAGTGTGCAAAAACTATTTTCCAAAAAGTTTCATAATGATGTGACTTGACTCAGATTTTATATTTTTAAATGGTAATGACACTGAATTTAATGTTTTATTGTTTTTTTTTTTTTTTTGCTCATTGCTAATACTAAATTATTTATTCACCCATGCGTGACGTTTGATGCATCATCAGATTACAATAGAAGTAGAAACCCATCCATCCAATTAATGAAACATTTTGTTTTTTATGTGTCTTATGTAGTTGGCAAAAATATTCATATTTTTTAGGCGTAGCCACTTAGAAATGTATTAAAATTTTGTATGTTCACGTAAAATAGCAAATAGTTAAACGATGTTCATAAGAAACTAGGCGAACTGAATTCAGTTAAAAGATTGCATTCTTTAAAATAATTTGACCTTAAAAGGATTAGGATTATTTGAGAATTCATTCATTTAATTGAAGTCTGTGCAATTTATTGCAGTCTTTACATTTATGACAATACTTTTACTTTTTTTTGTTACCTATTTCAAAGAATACAAAATTGAAGTCAAAAAACAGGCTGGGTGCGACCCACTCTGATAACTTCCCATTTTGTATTTATTGTACAAAAAGGTGAATTTTATGTTTGTCAATATTTTATAATTTTTTAATTCTTGACAAATGTATTATGTTGAAAATAAAATACATTTGAAGTCAACATCATTGCTTGTTGTGATGATATTTAAGTCTAAGAACAATTTTTGTCACTTTTCTGTAAATTTCGGTTTTAGTTTTTTATTTTTCGTAAAGAAAATATCAATTCTATTCAATTTGTCAAAATTGTTGCATATATTAATAATTGTATATCCTATAAACTTATATAAGTTTGAAGTCAATATTCTCGAGATATTCAAGTCAAAAAACATGTTTTACCACCTTTTGGTAGAATTTTTTGTACTTTTTTATTTTTTGTAAAAAAAAACTGTCTGTTCAATTTTTTCAAAAATTTTACAGGATGCTAGGGACAATATTTTCTTTAGTAAAAAAATTATTTTGAAGAAGATATCATTTTTCATTTTCCTTAATGTATATTTGCGCTCCAAAAATTTTTTTTTAGTTTTTACTTTTTAAAAAAATAACGGTATATTGAACTATTTCCAAATTTATACCAAACCTGTATTACATTGTTATCTACACAATACAATTTATTTGAAGTCAATAGCATCATCCTTTTCTGAGATATTTGCATTCAACTAAAATTTTTTTTATACTGCTATGGTGAAAAAACCGCTTGACAAATTTTTATAAAAGTCCTTTCCGCATCTTTCGAAGTTATCGAGTCGATATCTTTATTCATTCTTGAGATATCGTTAACGAAAAAGGGGTCTCGAACGTACGAAAATCTCTTTAAAGTCAAATGATTGGTGATTGCAACATTTGTTTGTCCCTGTATCATCAAATAAATTTAATAAATGTTTTCTTTAAGTTGAATTCAATAGATGAATTCTAATGATTGCATTCTTCAAAAAATTGCATTCTTTCACATCATGCACTTCGAGAGGTTATGCTATGTGTAAGAGAGTTTTTCCCCTATGATAACTGTATTCAATTTTGAATAATTTAAAGGTCTTCCGTGAAAAACTAAAATTCAAAGCATCATCGACGACGACGTCAAATCAACGTAGATAGCTACTCTTCCGGAATAACCTGACATGCCATTGGAAGAAAAATGATAATAATGGGTTCATATATCCATCAACACCTAAACCTAATAATTATCGTCTAAATACAACTTGTTTATGGATAAAATACAACAACAAACACAAGAAGACTATCTTCCAACTCGGTCCATGTGATAATTAAACTTCCAAACATTCTCGGGTATTCCTTTCGATGATGGTCATGGTATAGGGTTATGCTCCAAATACCATGGAAATTATCCAACAACAAACAAAAAAGAATTGCTTCCATATTTTTGACTCAACAAACATGTGCCATGTTCAGTTCATATACTTATATATAACTTTTCGGTGCCTGCGGTCTTTTTTAAGGTGCTTGAGATCACAAGAACCATCCCATCATCTTCGTCTTCATCTTCATCATACATACCAAAAGAATTCTAGAAACTCTTCTCTTGGAGACGAATGAGTTTGTATGGTATGGTGGTGGTCGTGGTGGTGGACAAGAATTCGAAGAAAGGCATTTTTTACTTTGTTTTTTGCTGTTCCGTTGTCATTTTTAAGCCCTTTGAGAAAAATAATTGACATAATATGTAATTAATCTTTTTTTTTTCTTAAATTTTTTGCTGAACCTTTGAAATGGCGAAATGTTAAATAAATTTAAAAAACAAAGAGAACCAAAAAATGATGGATGGATTGTGTTGTGTGGAAGACTTCTTAGGTATTTTAAAAAGCTTAATCATTCCGAGTAATACACATCTAAGACCCCCAATATACCTGACCTTGACGATAGAATGAATTTTGTGGGTGCTTTTAACTTTTAACTTTAAACTTTTATTTTTATTTTAAACGTAAGAATCTAATAAATTTAATAGCCTTAAATAAGTGGTTAAACAAAAGAGACCCTCTAAAGCCATATAACGATGGTTATGATATAACAGATGACAGATGTCGTTTAAATGTCAAGCACCCTCACCAAAGTCAGTAACCACTGTCCATCAGACGCCACATCAGACTTTTGACTTTTCGTATACATTTGTATATCCTTTCCAGAGGGTAATCAATTTAAATTATAGTGGGTGGTATCTTTTTAAAAATCGCTAAATATTTTGAGTCCAAATTTAAATGTCAAATGTGACAGACCTTTTAAATGTCATTCAAGTGTTTTGTATGGACAAAACTTTTAGGTAGGTATGTATTTTCTTTGATTCTTTAAATTATTAAAAGTGACCTTTTTGTGAAAGTTAAAAAGTCAGTAAAAATTGACGAGTTAGTGTGGAAAAAGATTTTTAATGCAAATAACTTTATTTTGACATTTTAAATTCTTAGTGAAACACTGACAGATCCCTTAGTAGGTGTTACAAGAAATTTGTGGTTGAAAGGATTTAACTTTTACAAAAAAAATGACATTTTAAGTGACAAATGTTTTAAATGACTTCAATTTGTAATGGCCGATGTCATAAAATTGACTTCTATTCAAATTTATCTAAACTCTCTAAATTGCTAAAAACAAATAACAGTTATTCTCATTGGAATCGAAATATCATTCACCTATAGTATTTAAAATATCACTCAGAATAGATCTTTTTCAGAACTGCCAAAGTGACAAAACGAGATTTCTATCACGTTTCTAATATTTCTATTATCAACATATAATATTTAAAAATTGTCTTCTAATTTTGTTTAGATCAATATTTACTTCCGCCAATGAATACTAATAATTATATTGCTATCATCTTCCAAAGAATGTAATTCATCTACATAATCTTTTTGTTTGTCCACTTTAATCCCAATTCAGAGGAAATGACTTATCTTTTATTTCAAATAAATAATTACATTGACAAAAACTTTATTTGTTTACACATAAAATTTAAGATTTATGAATTACATTATTTTCTTTAATTTATAAAGTATATAAAGCCTGTGAGTTTTTGAAAAAGGGAAACAAGAATAATAGAAAAATCTTTATCAAATTTCTCAAACCAGAACATTGTAGGTTTTGAAAAACTATTTGAATTTGATTGGTTTCGGAAATATAATTTATGTTAAAAAGATGCATTAAATATTTTCTGGATACCTCTTCTCTTCTATTTTTTTAATAAAAATGTCTTCTTCGGAGAGGTAATCAAGCTTCCTGTCTATGTGCAATAAAAAAAAAAAAAAACAATTACAATAACATACCAGCAGCTAAAATATCAGCTCATTTTCATAATTTTTTATGACCACTATTCCACCCACTTCAAAAATTCCATTTCAATTGCAATAAAAATTTGAAACATAAAAAAAAAAAACAAAAACAACAACCAGATGTTGTCCATGCGAGAATATCTTCCCCTCTAAAATGTTGCGAACAACTTAAACGACCCACGGGCCACGGCTACTACAAAAGACTTAAACACCAAAAATGTTGCAGACACTTGTATACCTATGATACAATCCACTTTACTATTCTCACTCAGTCCACAACAAAACACAAAAAATGCCCAGTCACTCAATGCATCTGGAATTGCATGTTTGCCGGTCGGCATCAGCAGCGGTCTTTCGTTGGGCGCCCGTTAAAGTGCTGCTCTGCAATAGAGGCAAATTTATTGTATAAAAGAATGTTGCTCAACCAGTTTGGCCTACGCTACGTCAGAAAGAAAAACACACGACACGACACACTCAGACTCACTCAGTCTACAATCGGTGAATCGGTCAAGCACAATCCACAAACAACATTTCACGATTCGATATACACGATCGCTATCAACATTCTGTGGCTCAGTTAAAGCTGAATCGACGTCGAGTGAGGATGAATTTATGAATTTTTCTGAATAAAAATTCAATTAAAAAAAAAAGAAGAAAACCGCTCCCGTTCGTTCGTTGCGTTCGAGGTTTGTTTTGTTTGTTCGCTTTTCTTCTTCTTGGGATTGTTTTGTTTTGGAATGTCTTCATATGAGAATCGCGGTATCTTTTGATATTCAAAAAAGAAAAGAAAAAACGAATATAAAAATTCGCATGCATGGTTTCGCGATTTTTTGAATTCCTTTGAATGAATAAAAAAAATATTTGACCGAATTTAAACGAAGAAGGAAATAATTAAGAAAAAAAAAAATACTTTACGTGGGGATATTCGAATTTGAAAATCAATAAATAAAAAAAATACCCACAACCGAAATTGTATCTTGAATATTAAATTGATAAATTTATTCAAAGTGAAGTTTTTTCTTGTCACTCACTTCTTGTGATGTAAAAAAATAAAAAAAAATTAAAGAAGTGTGTGCACCTGTGCAAGTCTTGTGATTAAATAATATTTCATTTTCTTGGGAATTCATTTGAGTTTTGTGTAATTAAAGATATTGTATCTATACATATACAATAGATTTGTATCTACAGATAGATACTATATGACAACGACCTTTTCTTCAACCGGATTCATATTATTGGATAAAACAGACGAAGAAAAAGATACAAAACAGTGACAGTGGATTTAACACCGCAAAGACGCGGCACAATCGAACGAACGAAGAATACGAAGAAGAAGTGCAAGTGCAAGTGCATCGATATTGATTTTTTTTTGTTCCTGGATGAAAAACAGGAAAATCATAAGAAATTACTAAGAAATTCCTTAAAGAGAGTGTAAAGCGAGATTTCAACGTTTACTTATACAAGCACGAGTGAATTTATGGTCTTTCCCTCACTTTTCAAAACGGATTAAAACGACCTTGTGGATTATTATCTTTCATATTATTTTTTATTCATCTCAAAACCCAACATTGCAAAAGACGGTAAGTTATAAATATAAGATTTAAACTAGATAGATTAAGACAGGTATGGTGTTGAATGGTATAAGTTGAATGGCATTTAGCGAGATATACATTTAAAGTATGTATATTGTATATACGAGTATTAGACGCAGGAATGCAATCCATTTTATGCAGGTATATGAATTGCGTGATTATGTTTGTTTGTTTTTTTAATCTTTTCTTAATCCGGATTAAGAATCTTTTGAGTGTATATCCATGAATTCCATCAAGGAAGTCTTATGGATGTATATCATTGATTTAAGATACATTTGTATCTGGCAAGTGGTATTTTTGAGAGGGGGTACTTGTTTAGTGGAAAGGAAAAAGGAAGATACTTGTGCATTGGTATTAAAGACAGGCTTGCATTTTTTTTGCTTCTTTTTTTTCGATTTTGGAATGCAGTTGCAAGGTTGTGTTTCGAGTTTTCTGTAAGAATGATTCAAATACCAAAGGTGTAGGGAAATCAAAAGGCTTAATACAGTTTTATACACGCATAAATGGACAAAAATATTGTAAATAGACCTTCAAACTAATGCGGAAATAAAAGAATTTTTTTTAAATGGCGCCCAAAAAGCGACCCTCTTTGTGTTCTTATTAACTTTTTCACATCATTTTAAAATATCCATACTTTTTTTTTACCATAATTCAATGGAATTGAAAAATAAATTAATACTTCATGATTCACTTAGGAACACCTGACTAACAAGCCCGGTACATTTGAATTGATGAATCAGTAAAGAATATCACGACATGTTAATATATTTTTTCTTTTAAGTATATACTGAAATACGTACATACTTATATATACAATTGAAATTGATGAATCTTAATTTGTATGACCGAACTTGTATATTGGGTGAATAGTAATAGAACTGGACAATTATTATTTAATTGACTCAAGTAGTCGAAATGATTGTAGACTTTTGAAAACTCATCTTTATTTATTTGTTTTTTTTTTTAAATAACTAAGTTCTTCTAAGAAATTATGGGTACTTTTTGTTTGTATAGAAATAAGAATAAAAATGTATCTATTAACGGTTGAGATGAATTTTACTTGGAAGGCATTTATTGGAACTCAAATAACCTGTGAACTTTAATTTTCCTCATAAATTATATTGTTGAATATAACCATAAGTTTTTCTTCTTTATATTTTATACCTTCAGATTATTCCTATTGATTTTCTGATTTTCACTCGGGCGCCATTTTCAGGTGGTTATTTTTGTTGTGGTTTAAAATCAGTTTGTAGAATCAAGTTTTCAATAAAAATCAAAAATAATTAACAAATAGAAGATAAATTTATAGTGTCAGAATTAGATTTATAAGATAATTGAACAGAATTTGCAAAAGTAAATCGTTCAGAAAAACAGCAATAAAGAGGAATATTACTATCCAATTTCCTTCACACTAATTTTATACCTCACTTAAATGCTACTTCACCTGCACTTACTATTTGTCTATCTTCTGTTCATCTTCATCACATCAAACCCTTACAATATTCATATCTGAATTCTGAATTAGAATTTCAAAGAGAATTTTCATTTTCTTATATTCTCACTATCTCATGTTTTCCCCATAAAAGTTTTTTTTCTGCTCATTGCTAAGCGAATTCTTTTTGTATTTAGTTTTTTTTTTTTATTCTTCTTTCAAGCCAACTTGAGGTTAAGGTTCTTAAGTACTATTTTGTCTGACACAAGGAAAATAAATGTGACTCTTTGCACTACAACTCAACACTACCTACCTCGTCTTAGGTACTTGCATTCATACTTACGTCGAAAGACAGAGTCAGTGACTAATGTGGTTGTCATTTATTTTCTATCTTTTATATTTTAGACAAAATAAATGTGTCTACCTTTTATAAATGTATCCCTCCACAAGATAAGATACACTCTTACACTTTATCTGTAGTAAAGTATCTTTAGACAAAAAAAAAACTATTTTTATGTAAATTTTTACATTTTATTCAACATTAACTCACAGTTGATAGATTAATTTATTGACAATTCAATCTGCAAAAAAATACATCATGGCCAGTAATTTAAATGGGTGCAACCTTCTATACGCCCCCAACAATCTAGATTCCATGTAGATACTGATTTTTAATTCAGAAACTTATAGTTCTAATTTTTGATTGCGACATTCACCTTGATCCGGAGAGTTTCACTATTTGAGTTTTGCTAGAGTGATTTTTCAATTACCTACTAAAACATCGTGTTAATGAAAATATTATTATTTTTTTTTTAAAGATACAAAAGTATCTATCTATCAATCTATTGATTTAAAGGTGCGTTAAATTATAAACTGTGCAGTGTGCGTGTTAAATAAACTTTTTGCTGCTGCATATTGTGCATTTTTATTGCATGACTAAGTGTCTGCTTGTACTTTGTAGTCTTTTTTATATGAAAACATATTTATGTATATACTCGTATGAAGGGAGTGGATAAATGAATTTTATGTTATGATGTGTGAGCTCACAATGTAACTATTGCGTCTTTATATGAAGTTGTTTTTTTTTTTGTTTACATGCATTGCAGGCATAGTATTCTGTGGAATTTTAATTACGTTTAAGCTGTTTTTTTTTTTTTGTTAGCTGTACATCAGAGTTGTTTGACTCTTTTGACAGAGAATACTTCATGCTGAGGGGATTATTATGTAATAAAAATAAATAAAAAATAAACATAACTTTCAAAAGATTAATAAAGTATTTTTTTTTTTCGGTTAATGCTGTTGTTGATTTTTAATCAAATTAACAACATAAATTAATATATTTTTGATTCGGTGAATATTTTTTTTTAACATTGCTCAATTGAAAAATTATTCTGAAAATTAAACACATACTCGACTTAATCGTTTGGAAAATTTATAATTTGTCATAGTCTAAGGATTAATCCATTTAAATTATCAACATGAATTTATTTAATTTAGGTGTATTTTTAAATACAAACAAAAATAAAAATAATCCCGCCATAAGAGCAAAAATTAGCAACAACAAATTACTGGCCGTTTTGTCCCACCCTGAGCTGAGGTATACCTATTTTCTCGATAAAGAAGCTCTTAGCTTTTTCTGCAACTATCGATACTCCTCACAACACAATTCGTTGAACTTGTGCTTTTTGAAATTTATATTCCATCTCAAATTCGTAATCAATTCTTTTTGAAACTTAATCACTTAAAAATCTAACTTAACTAACTAACACGCTCCTAAAAGTGAAAATAATCCAAACATTTAAAGCAGTGGTCAATAAGTCCAACCCTGAGGTACCCCAATCAATTTTTGAATTTATCAGCAAATGCCCAGTTCTCTTTATTGGCATCTCTACAATTGAACATAGTATAATATTTAAACTTAAAGACTCAATTATTTCTATCAAAATATTTACATTTAAACTTCCTCTCCCTTCTATTTAGCGTCATCACATGACACTATAAATGATCATCTTCCATCTAACATATTCCTATACATTGTTTTATTTTATTTTTCAATCAATTTAAATCTATAAAGATATTAATAAATTGTCTTTCGCTCTGAAGTCTCGTTATACTTTAGAATCACATATCTGATTTTTATTAAACAAACAAAGAAAAAAAGCAAAACAAAAATAATAAACAAACTCTTATGGAGCTCCTAGATTCCCTTAGCAGACTTCATATAAAAATAATAATCAAAACAAACAAATGGGTACAGTGGCGTAGCGTGGGTTTCGGCCGCCCGGGGCGGATGGAAATTTTGCCGCCCTCTCATATGCATTTTAATTTTATGAGTACTACATTGACACCTCGATACTCGATTTTTTCATTTTCACAAAAATACTCACATCGACTCAGTCAAACGATGGTCACATAAAAACTGCGAGTCGAAAATGGCTGAAACTTCGTATGCTGCTGTCAAAAGATGCACAACTATACATTCCCTGACTTTTATTGACGAGTACTGCCGTCTTCACATTGAGGTCGGAAACTTTTCAGACCACCCTCGTATACACGTAGATATAACTGCTACAATGCCGGCCCTAGCCAATCTTGAGCCCCGTGAAAGAGTTGTGTAAAGCGCCCCTTTTTTATATTTGCACACATGTAAACAGAATTTTACGACCTGTTCATTTGCACATTTTGCACACATGGTTGGTCCGTTGCATAAATATGTCAGTTTAATATTTCTAAGTAAAAATATTGGGGCACCATTTTTTAACTTGAGGAAAATGTGGGGGAAGGCCACTCGGGTTTAAAGAATTAAGAAACTCCTGTGTGTAATGACCTCATTTTCTTGATCCATTACATTATCTTGCCTTTCAACGCATCCATTGATAAATAATCTTTATTTTTTATTGTATCGATATCAGGGAAAAATTTCGATATTAAATCCTAATAGCTAGTCACTCTTTCTCCTAAATCACCGATCATTTCCAATTTTATTTTCAAAATAAGGTAATTTCCAGTCTTCTATTAAAAGTAACTTTCAAGAAAAATTTATAGCACATAGGCTACTTTTTATCCCAGTAAAATGTATTGTTCCCGTGGAATTTTTCCAATCTCGTCAGAATGACTGAACGGATCTGGATGCAATTTGGAACCAAAATGGATTAATAATATTTTGTGTAGAAAAAACTCTATGACAAATAATTGGCAATAATAGGTACATTAATTTCGACAAAATTCCATTATCATAAAAAAGGTTAAAGTGGGTCAATTTTTGAAACGTTAGACATACCTATACTATTATCTTTACCTATTAGATATTAGTATATAGATTTCAGTCTACAGTCCCTTAAAACTGTGAAAAAAACTAAACTTGTAGATCAACGCGATCAGATGTGGCCATTTATGTTGTAAAAACTCACGATTTTTGTGATATCACAAGGCAATTAAAACCTACAGAATAATTTCCGTTGACCTATAAACATAAAATTTTAACCGATTCAGGGAATGACCTTAAAACCGTAAACATTTTTACGGAACCCTGAGTAGATACGCGAGTGTAAAACCCGCTGTAAGAAGCCGTTTTTTTTTTTTACTTAAATAAAATTATAGTTTAGACAACATAGGAGGACCATATCAGACAGTCCAACATACAATTGCATAAATAAAATACCTTTATAGGATACGCACACACGAAAAATCATAAAATCACTTCTTTACACAAAAATTACGATTTGAAAGCAATAAGCAAAACATAAATTATGATACGAGACAATGTTATAACAATCCAACAATATACATATCTTTCTTTAAATTTGTCAAAATCATTCGCGCTGATTGTTAGTAATAAAAAATCAAAGCGCAAAATAAAATACGGTAAGTCCGCATGAATATATGTATATAATATGTATTATAGATGTTGTTTTCAACAGTCGTTACAAAATATCATTCATAGAAAGGGGATTCGTCACAGAATAAGTAATGGAAAATTTGAAAAAATCCGTGAGATAAAAATATTATCAAATGATTCAAATATTTTTATTATTTCTTGTCAAATCTTGCCGCCCCTCAAAAGTGCCGCCCGGGGCGGGCCGCCCCCCCCCCGCACCCACTACGCTACGCCACTGAATGGATATTAACGTCATCATGCGTCTTCATCGTAGTCGGTCGTTTATTGCTCTAAATTCCCGGAATAAATTTGCGCAAAAAAAATGCGAAATAATTCAACAAAAATTCTTTATTTCCGCACAATGATTTTCTCTCATATAATAAATTGCACAAACCACTGCGGACTGATATGGATTGGGTATATTTTTATTTTGTGCCATGAAATATAGTATGTGAAAACTGCCGACGAGACGTACTTATTTATAAAATAAGTAAATTAAATGTAAAATTCTTTTTATGATGAACGAATGCGTACGATTAAGCGCGTGCATTGAGAATTACTCACAAATAATCACACCAGATCAAAAGAATCTTTGAGTCTAAGATTCGTTTTTTTTTTCAATTCAAAGATACTCTTGTGTAGATAGACATACACATAAGAATTTAATATTGTATTTTGGATCTTTATGGGTCACACTATAACTAAAGTTTTGTCTGTGAATTTATTTAACCATAATTTATTCAAACATAGTTTGTTACGACCAAATCCGGATTAATTTTTTTTTATTATTAATTTTATTTGGTGACATGCGACAGCGACTCCTCTTCCTCTCATGATCGGTGTCTTAACTCTGTCATCAGTGATTATTTTTTTAGTGCCCATAATACATAGTCATAAGATTTGGTATTATGATTTTTAACCTTTTTTTAGTGCCCATAATACATAGTCATAAGATTTGGTATTATGATTTTTAACCTTTTTTTTTAAGTATTAATTTATTAGTAAATTAATTAGGCAAACAGATCAATGTCTTTTGATATTCCCACGAACAAATAACAAATTGTAATTATAAATTTTATTTATTGGTTTATATTTGTTTAAATCATTTAAAATTATGAATAACATTATATTTATGGAATGTTGTTCGACAAAAATAAATTCAAGCGAAAGTTAAAACTTGATGGTCAAATTTGTTTTTTTTTTTTGTTAACAAAAATTGTCAGATTTTTTTCTTTTAGCTATAAATAATATTCCTGATGAAATAAATTAAATAAACAAGTTTATATGTTTGATAAATATATAAGCACCTAAGAATAATCAATTCGGAAGAATTGTGTGCCATCATTGACATTTAAAGTCATTTTTACTAAATGGCGCCCGGGTAAAATTAAAGACCTATTTTTTTTTTATTTTCATCATAACAAAAATGTATGGAACGTAATTTATTTTGTATTTCACTCAAAGTTATTTGTCAATGTGTCACCTACACTGGATTAAAATTTCTTGGAAATAAATCGAAGAAATACATTAACTTCCTGAATATGTGGAACACCTTGTAGTTTGAAGAAAAACCCCAACAAATGTAAATATTTCAAATTCCTAACTTCCAATTAGTATGCCAAACCAACTTTGTATAGCTTGTGGCATTTTATATGCCAAAGTTTCTTAGTAAAAGTGACACATTCAGTTCGATTAAAATTAAAAAAAAAAAAAACAACAAAGGTGATTAGATTATTGCTCATTTTTAATTCTGCAAAGGAACCATAATATACGTCAATCGCTAAATGACTTCAAACCAACAAACCACATAATTATTTGGCATTTTTTGGCACACTTAAATCAAAAATTATTTCCAAAGAAACACTTGCATAAAATTTAAATTTAGCTTCTTCTTGTATTCAAATATATGGTAAAGTATCTGAAGCCAAAGTAAAGATATATATAAACAAAAATATGTAAATTCCCCCATCTGGTTGACAAAATTTAATCTACAAAAAAAAAAAAAATGTATGCATCCGAAAATCCGATGAATGAACTTTGACGTAAAAGAAAACCAGCTTTTACCGCATCAACGTTGAATAACCGCATTTCCGCTTGCTTCTTTATTATACCTATACTTGAATTTAAATTTTATGTGGAAAAATCAAAAGTGTATGTATATTTTTGTCTTTAAATAAACAAAATTTAAACCACAAATTAAAATGAATATTCATAAACAGGCTACAAATTACTCTGGACTATCTTCGAAAGAGTCTTCTTGACTTGACACCATAAAGGTAGGAAACAATGTTATACCTTCCTACATAAATAATATTCCAATTCTTTCTAACCACAAAATTCCCTCTTAACCCCTCATTTTAATCTGGTCACTATAATTTTATTATTTACTCTTGGCTTGTGGGTTTCTTATAAGTTACAGGGCAGTTGTAGTTTGGCATACAAATATCTTTACAACGCCTCACTAAAAATTCTTCCATCCATCGCGTCCGTCCGGTGCCGCCATTGCCACTGCTTGTTTTCCACGAAAATAAATGGCAAACCGGCAAAAAATAAGACTAACTAAAAAACTAAAGCAAAAAGCCGTCTAACCGCATACTTTCGCTTAAGTATATATAAGACTTTATCCATAGCCCCGCACCTCACCGCAACAAACGAAACGACTATGAGTCTCAAAAAGAGGCGGATGTAATATCCGTCGTCCGGTGAGTTGATATAATTTATTACGAATAAAAAATCCAAATGGCGAGTACCCATAGATACTCAACTTATACCTATACTTTATATAGTTACTTAAGATGGAATTTGTATCTATTACGACATTTGGAAGTGTTCGAGGAAAATTCTTTTGCGAAAATACTTCATTCTCACGATTTTAAGTTTTTGACTCCTTTTAGATACGACTATATCTACCGTGGAATTTTCTATTTTTAGTATAGTTTAATATTGTAATGATTACGGTGTTAGGTGTCAATAAGATATTTTCTTAAGAATTTAGCTACATAAGTACACAAGTATGTTGGAATTATATTTCAAAAGAATTAAGGTAATGGAAATAGAGTAATTGAGGAGGAGATACTTTAGGGTGGGAATTTTGTGGGTGAATGTTTTTTTTTTTTTTTGTTTTCTTGGCGTTGTTCGTGGAAGTATCTAGAGTGCTCTTATTTGCTGTTGTTTTATTTACTATTTAATTTGATGGTTTTTGTTGTTTATATAGAACAATTTGTGAAAGTTAGGGTAAATTAAATAAATCAAAATAGTTCTTGGTATTGTATTTTGTGGACAAATTTAATTCTTCCTAAATTATACCAATCACGCACCCTAGAATATGTATCAATAAAAAGGACAATTTACCAGAATTGGCCACATTTTTATATAGGTTTAAAAAAAATCTTTTCGGGTTCTTGTCCTTTTTTTGTTACTCTTGATTTTTGTTTTCCTTTGAAATTTAACAATACACACGACACGTTTAAGAAGCCATGACATTCGTACTCCCGCCGAAAATAGCTAAGACCATGTCCAGGTTCATATACCTTACTTATATCCTTTAAAATCAGACACATATTTAATGACCAAGAAACCAAATTCTATCGAAACTTCACAAAATCCCAAGTGCCCTCTTAAAAAAAAAAAAAATAAATAAATGAAGGAAAAATTGAATGTCCACACAAAACGCACCTCATCACATAATCTTTACCAAACTTCGAGTATACCTGCTGCAATAAACCCTACTGCACCTTTTAAGGATATTTATTGTATGTGAATCCTTGATGATGATCCTCCTGGCAAAACCCTACACTAAAATACCTTCATGTATCTCAACATAAATCGAATGAAAAAAAAAAATGAAGATGATAGTAATTTATCTATTGACAGGTTGCTTGGGTTGGTCTTGGTAGGTATTGCTCTTAAGTTGTTTATGGTTCTCACAGGTGAGAAACGAACTTATCTCGATAAGATACCAAAAAAGTATCACGTATTTTCGTATCTAAGGAAATCCTCTCGTTTGTATTTCTCATTCTCGTTAAAAAACATAAAACACATTAAATGAAATATAAACAGCACCAATGTAGGTATGTTTGAAATCATCTTTGACAAAAAAAGAAGAAAAAATTAAGTTGAAATCGTGACAAAAAGGACCCGATGTAAATTTTTGACTCCAAAACGACCTCGTGTTTTGATTAATTCAGTGAAAAAATCGATTGATAGCTATCCTGAAAATTAAAATTTGGGTGTGTATCTTCTTCTTATTCAGAATACCATTTTGTATTCAATGACTTTCTGATTAAATTTGACATTCCAAAGCAAAATAGAGTAATAATTATTACTTAAATCCCATTGCAATACTAGAAGAAAAAAAAATTATTCTAAAAATATCCTTTTTTATATTTTCCAATGCAGAAAACAAAATTTTAATAATTCATGAAAATTTATGCAAACAAAAAATAGAGTAGAATATTTTTCAAGATGAGTTTTTTTTTTGTGTCCTTTCCTTCAAACCTTTCAAAGGACATCAACATCACTTTTCGTCCTTGACATTAAAAAGGTTTAAAATATTAATAACAATTTAAAGAGAGAGTAAAATTTTGTTTTATTTTTCTCGCTGTTCTTCGTCGGTCGTTTTATCAATATTAAGGACCTTGGCGTAAACGTCAACAAAATTTCAATGAATTGCTATCAAGGATTTTTCTAGTTGAATGATTTTGAAGAAGAAATAAATAAAAAGTTGGGTTGAATGGATTTGACTTGTTTATTCATTGGTGATTCTTTTTAATTTAAATTAAGAGTTTCTTTTGAATTCCTGTTTCAATATGCATTGATGACTGTTTTCCACTTGGTTTGAAGAAATAAGTTAAATCAATAAGTGTATTTGGAATGTCTCAAGGTTGCCTCATATGGCCAGTACTTTTAAAGAAAATTCTGAATATGGTAATGATAATAACAATAACAAGAACATTTTTTAATAGTTTTAGCCAAACAATTCCACCTTGTGGTACTCCATTGATTTCCGGTTGTAGTAGGTTCTTTTTTATAAATACTTCATGCTGTAATATTTCTGCCAATAAAACTCAGTTTCAGTATTAATTAAGCTTTTCTTTTGTGATTTTAAATTAGACATTAATTTACTCACGTAACTCATGATTTCGCACTTTAAATTGAACGTAATCAACCCAATTTTTGAAAGAAATAAATTTAAACAAATCAATTAAACTGAATTTAAGACTTGATAGAAGGCTCTTACAACAAAGACTTAAAATAACACAAACCTATACTTGAAATTAAATACCTAATTAAATGTTTTATTAGCTTCTAAACATAAATACATATCTTTGCCTTACATCTGTTTCCGAAAATGTTTATTTGTTTATATTATCACAGCTATATGTATACCATTGAAATTAACATAAAATATGTTAATTTAATCAAAACTGACATTAAATTACATTCTTGAGAAGAATAACAAATATTCACAAGTTTATAAAGTTAGAATAAGACTTTAAAGCTTATTCATGTTTAATTCTGAATCTTTAAGATGCATCTGATAATATAATGTAATGTGTACCGAATGTAGTTCATAATGAATATTCATAATATTGATTATATAAATAAAGTTACGTTTTATTACTTCTTTAAATTAAATGCAACCTTCTTTAAAAAAAGATACTGATTGAAGAGTAAATAAATTGTTATGTATGGCTTTTTAACAAAAGGTCATCAGTTAAGACAGAAGTGAATGAAAATGACTGACAATCACTAATGAACTAGTTTTGGAATTTCTTGAAGTTTATAAATGGATGTTTAAGATGCAGTAACGTTTTTATTTGAATAAATCTTGTAGTAAAGAACTAAATAAAGAAGTAAAGATAATGTTCCTAAAAAGTTTTAATTGAGAATGACAACTTTGAAGGAAATACTTGGCTTTGACATATTGACGAAAAAACTGGATTTATTAAATCGATCTTCTTGAAAAACTGCTGAAGATTACTTAAAGAATCCATTAGCTTCATTAAATGTATATAATCTATTTAAGAGAACAACAACATGTTGCTTAATTATTTCACGTTTATTAGTTGTATTTATTGTTTTCTATGTATTTTATATTTTTGAAAACTGTATTATATGGTTAATTACTTACTAATTTTCTGATAATCAGCCTTGCATTATTTGTAAAAATTATGCAATTACCATTCATATATTATCTATGTTTTTTCGACAGCCATCTTTGCTGGTAAGATCAAAATTTATATCAATGTAGAAAAAAAGTCGAAAACGTAGAAAACATAGAATACACAAAAATTACTGTTAGAACTAATTTATGGAAAGTTACTTCTTTATATACAAGAAAGTAAGTGGTTTCAAAGCATCAAGAGAAAAAAACATAGAAAACATTGAAAAACAAGACTGAAACTTATTTTTATGAATTAATTAACGAAACACACATAACCTCTTTTCGATTGTTTTAAGGATGCTTCTCTTGATTTTAATTTGAAACTTGTTATGCAATGTTTTCTATATTTTTGAGATTTCCTTGCGATGATTCATTGTAATCCTGCTACTAAATAAAATAGCAACAAAAACTTATTGGTTTTTCTGATCCCTTAATTAATAACTTCTCGCAAAAAGACTTGGGTTTGTGTTGTTTTTATTTGAAATCATTTATGATAATTTGAATAATTTACCAATGAATTAGCAAATAACTTATCTTTCCGATGCTTCCCCTCATAACTTTTATTTCAGTTGAATTAGATTGTGAGTTAAATTCTTAAAAATAAAACAAAAAACTGTCATAAAAAAAAAAAATTAACCTGGGGGCGCCTTAAGCTAATAAAACTATTCCCTGGTGTGTCTCTTTTTTTGCTTCCTTATTGAAATTGATTGTTATTTTATAAATTTATCCATGTTCGCAGTCTGGTTATGTCTGGCTTTGGATTGGATATAATGTACCTACTCTTTGGTCTGGACAAATTCAAACTTATTGGTTATTTATTCATTCCTATCAGGCATAACATAATCTGTAAAAATATATATATATATAAGGGTGTGTCTAGTCCATAGTGTCTCTGGTAAGTGACATTCAATTATTGAACATAGTTGTACACTCTGAGTCAATTGATTGAGGTTAGAAAATATTTAGTTACATACATTCTGAGTTTTAAAACAAGATCGACAGGATCTATTAAATCGACAAAATTGACGGTAAATTTTGGTCCGGAATAAAGCTCTAGGACTTGTCTTGGATGCTTTGAAGTTAGTGCAGTCTCAATTCAATACGACTAGGTTGAACTAAGACCAGCACTTACATACATACATTTTTTTCTGCTTAAAAAAAGGTTTTAAAACAGTAACAAGTGTAGCCACTCTCTGAGAAATTCTTGGAAGTATTTTGTTCAATTTCACACGTTCCTTAAATATTATTTTTCAAAAATGTGACCCCTATTAAGTGATTCGAAGTGTAAAAGACCTTTCAAGGAAAATTCCTTCTTTCACTTTTTTCTGTCTTCGTTTATTATTTTATTTTTTGTTTTCAATTTCTTTAAAGTAAGTATTTTTTATTGTTTGTATCTTTTTTTACGTTGAATTCTTAATTCAACAAAGCGATTAAATTTACCTATTTCAAAGAATAGACCCCCGACCCCTAAACAAAATCTAAAAATCTGCCTCTGCCACAAGCCAGGCACGAGACCGAGGTGTTTTAGAAGACTGTTTTTGATGTGGTTATTGTATTTCCCTTTTTTTCTTCTTTTATTACTATTTTCTATTCTAATGCTAATCAGTGGTGAGAGGTATATAAAATATAACACCTACGCTTTACGCTATGGAAGAGAAATACTGTAAGTGGGTTGCATTTTGTATCTGCAATGTGGAGATACAAAAAAAAAGTATCTAACCTTAGACAACTTTTTATTTTATTTATGTTTTTTTGTCGAAATGGAACAAAAACATTCAGTGAAATGTCTTAAGCTGTGGAGATACAAAATTGGATAAGACAGATAAATTGGTGTTGGAATAAAATCTTCAAACATAGCTAAACTATTGTGAAAGAGAGGAAATGTTTTTTTTTTATTTTTCCAAAATATGTCACTTTTCAGTTTTATTTTTCAGCAATCCAATTTTGGAATGAAAAATATACTATGAGTGGGTGGTGACGGTGGATTTTTATAACTTAGTTGGGTGGTCTATAGAATTTTTTTTTTGTAGATACAAATTGATATTTCTCTATATTTGGTAAGAAGACGCACAGTGTTTTTGGAATCCAATTGTAATAATAATAAATAATTGATTGATATTCTCCAAACAGATGTTGAACTTAATTTAATGAAAGTTAATAAATAAGTTTGAAATTCGAAATGACAGTCAACATTACTTTTAAGGTCAAAAGTATTTAAGTATCTTTTAGATACAAACTTTAGTTTATTGATAATCATAAACTATATGGCAGATAAGTACAGACACTGAAACTTTTGTATGACAAGAAATTTAATAAAAGAAGAAAAAGTTTTTGTGGGGTTTGTGGGACGGAAAATAAAATGAATACATAACTTATTTAAATATTTCAGATTACCTAATTTATGTGCTTCTTAGGTGCTTCTTTTTTCAGAGTAGGAGTAGGACACTATCTCCCATATGACAGTGGGCCCTGTTTATAATAAATTCCAAATGTATGTAAATAAAGTGTTAATTCAGTTTCAACATTTAAAAACATGTGTTTAAAAATAACTTTTTTCCCAATTAAAAAAATACAAAATAAGTGAGTGTCTCTTTTTGTTCTTCTTATCCTAACATCCTTTAACATTTCGTTTCCAGGAAATTATTTAACAAAAAGCTTGTTTCATACTCGAATGCACAATTTAAATCTGGTTCTTCCCTTATTCCTCCATTTAGGTTTAAAAGTAAATACCAACTTGTACATACTTTCATATCATACACATGTACAATGTACATATTTATAAAGGTACCAAGGTTATTTGTTAAAGCTTCTTAAATCTGATTTCCTTGTTTTTTGTTACAAGTTCCTGGTTTTCTGAGTTGAGTTTTTGTGTGTGAACTTTTTAGTCACTTCCCAGACGAGAAAATAAAATTAAAAAAAAAAAAAAATCTTCCACGATTCTGATGCACCTGTTCACACGCTCACGCTCAAAGCTTCTTTGGTTTTTTTTTTTCTCCCCAAAAAACCCAAACAAAAACTAAACAAGTTAGTAAGGTTGGTGTAAGAGTATCTTCGTATCTTCTTACCAACTTCCATCCAATTTACCGATCCCATTTACTTAAAGAAATACCCTTACAAAAAGTTGTTAGGTTAGATATACTCGTACTCGTATTTGTATCTTTATTTTTAAACCCTCTTTAAAAGCAAACTACTTTTGAATTACATTCACTCAATTACCCATTTTTACGGAACGCCAACGCAAAGCAACGAGCAAACGAACATCAGGAGTAGGTAAGTTACTGTTGCACTTCCTCGTTCTTTTTTTTTTTTCGTTCAGTTTTTCGTTTTCATTCTGTCAACTTCTCAATGTCAATGTTTGTCTGCGTTATTTTTTTTGTTCTAGTCCTTCCTTTGCATTAAATTTTCGTAACACACTTTTTTTTTGGGTTGAGAACTTCAACTTGTTTGCAAATTAATCAGTGCCAAGTCCGAAATAAAGGATGAAGATGCATTAGTTTGACATAAAAAAGGGGGAGAATTTTAACTTCTGTCCAATATATTTCCCATCACATCACACACACCGAGAAGAATTCTCTCAGAAAATGCTGAAAAGCTTACTAGTCCTTAAGATACATTACGTATACATTTGTGGAACAAGTCTAAAGTCTAAGGACACAGTCCTAGCATCGTAATGCTGGAGGAAAGTCTAAAGATACAACAATACAAGGACAACTTTAAAGACTTACTGCATATTCCCCATTAATCATTCGATCTCGTCTTTTTCTTTTTTTTTTTTTGAGCCAAAATATCAAAATATTGTTTGACAAATTTTGCGTATAATTGAATTTAATTTAAATAGAATTAAATCGCCTTTGCTCTAGCTCCTTCGATGGTATCGAGAATGTCCTTTTTCGTCTGATACCCGTAGATACATATATATTCTATTTTTACTTGTTCGTATATACATAGTTTGTGGACCTCCTTGTCGCATGACTTGACTCGATTCGATCCTCGAGCTGTTGCTGGGGCATCTGGGAATGATTTATGGTGAGAATATTTTAACATTTTAGATTGTATTTTTTGTCTTGTAGGTATTCATTCATTTCGAAAGTATTGTCCTCTCTGCATAATCCTTTTCTGGCATTATTCCAATAAAATTTGCCTTAGCCTTGGAATGAATATTGGTCTGGATCTGGATGGTTTGCGTTTGATGGTTGGTATGTCTGTGACTGTGATATGGTGTGAATGTAAAAGAGGTTTTGGTCGGTTGCTGTTTTCTTAAAGACACCCAGATAAGAGCAAGAGCTTAAGAGGATTTTTAGGTTTGATTATTTTTTTTTTAATAATTGAGTGAATTTATAATAAAAAGGATATAAATAGAATTTCTTTCGTTAAAGTCATGTTTTCATCTTGGCATAGTTTGAAAGAGAACAAGGAACATTTGGGATAGCAGGAATGTCATGGAGGAATAAAGTCTATAGTTCGAGGAGAAACTTACTTGAAAATAAAACTGAAATAATTTTCACAAGGTTCCTAAGAAGTTTTGAATGTTAAGAAGTTGCAAAAAGTTGATGTATATTCTTTTAGAGTTCAACTTAACTTAGTTAACTATTTTCTGGAAATTGAAAGCTTCAAATCAGCACCCTCCCTTTTATGAAATAATCTTATGGGTACGGTCCTGTATATTTTTCATTTTCCAGTCAAAAAAGTACACTTTAACAATGTTCAAAGGATTCATTGGAATTGAATATTATGAAAGCATAAAGGTGAAACTTTAATGTTGTAAAAAATAGTATTTTCTTTTATTTGGAAAATAAACTGAAACGCTAAAATCCTCACTTTTCATCCTTTCACTGAAAATCCTAGCGAAAAAATATACATATAATTTATATTGTTAACGATTCATCATACCATATGCTTAAGTTTTTTTCCGAAGCATCTGCATTTTCGGAAAATGCTTGAAAAAAAAAACACTTCTCTGTGAAAATCTGCATCGTATACTCGAATGTATCTATGTATCTTTTGAACGCACTGCTGACTACTCTGTGGAAAGAGTGTGGGAATTTATTCTCGTTCGTTTTTTTGTCTCTCTTAAATCTCAAATCTACAGATGATTCCTTATGTTTTGGTTTTGTTTTCAGTTTTCAGTTTTCAGAGAAAAGAATCAAAAATTAAACCATCTGTAAGTTTACAGTAACAGGTAGCACAAATGTATCTAAATATTTGAATCTGTTTTATGTATGATGGATTTGGATTCTCTCTCAAAACCAATTAAGATTATTTCAAAGATAAATAATAATGCATCCTCCGGAAGTAGGAATCTGGCTATGGGTTTGATTTTATTGAAATCAAAGTTTTGAGCAACTAGTGAGCAGTGAATAAATCATTAAAATTTAGGTACTCAGTTTCTATATCGTAAACAAAAACAATCTATGAAATACACAATATGGTGAATTTTGATTGTGTATAAAATTGATTTTGTAGTTCATTTATCATTTGAATCGAGAATTTCTTGGACGTCGATGTTTATATTTAAAGTAGGCAGTTGTTACGTAAGCAAAAGTCACTTGAGTGTATCTAGATTCACTGTAAACCTGTACACAGATCTCATAGATACAAGTTCAAGGGGATGATTTTTGATTTGTCCAAATTCATCAGAATTTCCAAACCATATGCTGCTCTGTTTTCAAAGACAATACTAAATAAAAAAAAAATATCTTATATTGGAAGTTGAAAGGTGCATTATAGATTTTCCCACACAGACAGGATACATGTTTGTGAGTTCTGAGGAAGGAGGACGAGGAGCATTTGGAGATGGAAGACTAAAAAGAAACCATGTAGGTAATTTGATAGCCAGTATCTTAAGGATGAATGTGTGATAGAAGATATGCGTGTAGGAAGATGAATTTGAAGCAGAAGCACCTTCCGAATGTTTGTTCATTTGTTTTAGATGCAAATGCAGCCATACGGTAGCCAAAGAGGCTAGATGAGCAAGAGAATTACTATATGGCAGTAGATAAGGACAGAGAGAGGGAATTTGAATGTATTTACATTGAAATTCAATCGAAAAGTCGATAAATATGCGGAGAATTAAATTGATTCTTCTTACGTATGTATGTTATCTAGCTATGTAAGTTTTTTTTTTCATTTAAGGTTTGGCTTTTGAGACTCGAGTTCGAAACTGATGATTTTGAATTTAATGGATTCCTTTGCACTCCGACTCCACCTATGTAGGCATAGGATGTTCTATTGTTTTTCTTCTGTAGAATTTAGAATTAAAATGTTTGTGTTCTGGTTAACAAAGGCTTTTAAAATTGATTTTTTAATGTTTAATGTATTTTCAAGGAATTTTAATTCAGAATATTGAAGGCAGGCTGACTTTTTATTCAGATTAAATTGTAATTTAATTTCAAACTTTAAAATGATTCCAGCCATGTTACTTCAAAACAATCAAGAACTGTCAAATTAACTGTCACAGAAATCAGTGTTTTTAAAGTTCGTTTTTTGCAAAACCAAAAGACCAGTTTTCATATGCATCTTCAATTTCATTTTTATTCATAAAATTGTATCTTTCCTCACTTTTCTCACTCTGTTCCACCGCATTTACTAGTAGATATAATTATTGCCTCCGGTATCATAAATACCTTCAAAAGCATTAATCTGATGCAGTGCAGATAATCCCCCGTTTGTCTTCAAGACCGCATGTAATATCTTTCTCTGTGTGATAATTACATCAAATTAAACGCAATATATGTATGTATGTATAAAAAAAGAAACAAAGATACAAAAAAACGAAGACAGATCCAAATGATAAATAGTATGACATGCAATGAAAAATAGATACAGATACAAAGCCAACCCGGGGAGAGAAGAACATCATTACGATTATACTGTGTTTGCTCCCGTTCACGTTTAACAGCCGAAGACCGAACTGCGAACGGCACACAATTTAAATTAGCGCATTTTTTTTTTTTTTTTGTCATGAGTCGTGAGAAAAATTCCCCTTTGAATTTAAAATGAAATTTAAAACAAAAAATATAAAGGTAGGTAATATAATAATTATTATTACAGTTTGTACGAATAGATTTGCGGGAAAGATACAATTCTCTCAGGATAGTAGATACCTACTTTTATGGTTACCTAGCTTTGAGTTCCTGTTGCGTGTTTATATTGGAATGCAGCAGAAGATGCAAATGAGTTTCGTTTGCTTTGAGTCTGATGGTGTGAATTTATAGAGAAGAATTATTGTTTTTGTATTTTATCCTGGTATCCTACTTAATATTATAAATGTGAAAGTTTGGATGCATGGCTGTTTGTTGCTAAATGGCACCAGAACGGCCCAACGGATTTGGATTAAATCTGCCACATAAATAGATTATAGTCTGGAATAGGACATAGGATACTTTTTATTCTGGTAAAATGTAAAGTTCCCGCCTGATAGGTTTTTTTTAACTTTCCATAAATAACTTTGGCGCAGAGATATTATAAATAAACAAAATTTTGACTCAACTCAAAAACGTGCAAAGTCGGGACGAGCCGCTAGTATTTTATAAATACGATGATAATTTTTGAGATAAAATATAAAAATATATGAAAAATCGATCCAACTCCGGTAAACATTTTAAATTTTCCACTATCCTTATTTGAAAACAGGGTAAGTGAAAAATGTGGAACGTAAATCTATCAGATTTGTGATACTTCTTCATTTCTTGGGCTAAATATAAAGTAAAAAATACTTGCAGTTCACAGGGCTTAGATTTCTTTAATTTCACACTCTAATTTTCATATTTTGAATTTCGCTCAGGAAAAAATGTAGAACGTATTCCTTGAATGAACATTAAATTACTCATTTTATCGTATTGGTGTGGAATGTATTCATTTAATTTTAAATACACTATAAGAATTCAAGTTTAAATTAATTGAAAATATTTTTAACTATTTTATCACAACTTCTTTAACACTCATCTCAAAAAAACCGGTAAATTTTCTTACTAAACAAGTTAAATTCGTTTGTAGTTTGAACGACAATTATAAATTGGTATCACATCCTGTCCTTATGTGATGTGAATGTAAGTAACTTCGATTTCCACAGCTTCATCTTCCGGTTGGGATTCAAAACTTAATTACATTCTTTTAAACTCCAAGTGCTCCTAGATACTCGAATTTACAAACTGTCAAAGGAACTGATCAAGTTTTTAGCCTTAGCCTTTTTCCTATCATATTTTTTTTTTATTTTGTCTTCTCTCTTATGACAACCTCCTTCCGGATGACGTTTAAGTTCCTATAGAGGAAATGCATCATCATCATCAACATCATTGCACGACACACTAAGAATCTATACGTAGACGAAGACGGGGACGCAGTGTAACTACTCCAATAATACTCGTATAAGTAATTATGTACCTGCCTCTTACTAAAGAGCAGTTAAAAATCATTTGCACGCAAGCATCATGTTCCTTAGTGCGCGAGTCTATAAAAGGAAATAAAAATTCAATCACGAAGATCTACAAGGAATCTCCCGATATTCCTAACTTGTAAAACTTCCAAGAATGTGGCTTATATAGCCTTTGCTTAAAGGCCAGAAACTAGATTCTTAAAGCATCCGGTTGGCATGAAGACAGACGCCATCCCACATGGGAAGGAAGGAAAAAATAGGAACATGTCATCAACATCCGAATATACATATAAAGATGCATGGATATGAGAACAAGTTGTGCTACATAGATATTCAAATGCATCTGAGAAACAAGGAGAAAAAGGAAACACTTTTATATCCTGTGGAAAAAAATCACACACAACTTCGATCCTACAGAGATGCAGTTGCACATTTTTATTTCCATGGAATAAATACTTTGGAATTCCTTCCGGTGACGGCTTCAGCTCAGCTCAGCGGCGCGGCAGCGGTGAATATTAGAATTTTCTTGCGCCTTGTCCTTTTTCTTGTCACTCCTGTCTTCACTTTGCTGCATGATGCATGCAGTCTGCCTCTTCTCTGCACTTCTTTGACTCTCACTCTCCATCTATTGGATGGTGTCTGTCTAACTCTGGATGCTGAGAAAAACCATGTGTTCTATTCTTTCCATCATCTTCATAAATCCATAGAATTTTGTTCCTTTTGTTCATCGGATGAAAACTATGAGTTTTTCCTTTGAGAGAAAAAATATGCAACAGATTGCAGATGGTTTTAAAAAAAATATGATTCTTAAAGAATGTTAGAGAGGAGGATACCGCACACAATGATTCTGCTGTTTCCTTAACCCCGTTTGTCATATGTATGTATGAAAAATAAATCCTGGGAAATTGTTTCAAGTTTCTTATATTTCAATAAAACAGGTGCTTTTTAGTAGCTCTATCTTTCTGATAGAAACACTTACACTCGCTCTCAAGTGGATGAATATTTAGACGTACAAAGGTTATGTGCTTAATATGTATTTTTAAGAGATGTGGAAAAGGTTTATTGAGCTGGAATTTAGTTTTTGACACTTTGTAGAAGATTTGGCAGCTTGACACTCGGTTCAATGGTTCTTTGGCTGAGTTAATTTTAAATTCAAGGATAATTGATCACTTAAAAATCATCAAATACATCTACTTTCCATTTCTGCTTTGACACTAGGTCTGTTTCTTTTAAAATGTGCTTTAAATAAAAAAAAAATCAGTTGGAAAAAACAGTGTAGTATATATGTACTGTTCATACATACATATATTCAATTATTCGTAGCTCTTCAAAAATACTTTCTCTACCTCACCTCCTCCCAGTTTTTGTTTCATGTTGTTTTGATTTTGCACCTTATTTCTTCCTCAACAACAATCACCAACACTACTAAAAGTGTGATCAGTCCCATCATTCTTATCAATCCCTATTAGTACTGGTAACAAGAGAATATCAATAGCAAAATACTCCCGAATAGAGGAGATGTTTGTGGGTCTAGGCATTCATTACTAGCACATTTCAAAACAAAAAATTAATGATTTAACAAATTTTTATTCTTGCAGGTCCCAAATCTTAAAATCGTTTAGTTAACTTATTTATAGAAAAGTTTCGATTTAACTTCAAGTGTAATGTTATCTTAATTCTTAAGTCAATAATAAACTTAAATTTTAATTCAAAATTTAAGTATTAGCGCTATCTTAATCTCATTGAAACAAAAATAAAACCAATATTGCCTAATTGTTTTCATATGATAAATAATTTTTTCAATAATCCCTCTCATATATGCGGTTCAAAACACTCCTCGAAATGCCATTATACTCGGAGTAGTAACCACTTAGATCTAGTACCAAGTGCACCAAGTTCCATCATGCACCATTAATTTGTAATCAAGCTCTATCAGACCACTTAACGCATCACTCGAACAAAAATTTATAAATTCAAATACCAAACTTAACGAACAATGCCTTGGGGCGATTTGTGATAGAAGATTTAATTACACCAACTCACGCCTTCTCCCATATTTATACGAAAATAAACCCGTAATTGAACTTTAACCCTATACAATAAATCCGACACCCCTCTCCCTCTCTCCCCAGCATCAATAGTTTATTTTTATTTTTATATCCATTTGTGAGCGGCTTTTGGGTTGGCGTATCTATTTCCGAAATTGTTTTTTTTTTTCTACCCTTGCTCATGCATTGCGTGACGTGCTGTTTGGGTTGAACATTTCTGTTCCAAATCCCAATTCCAAGTTATGAAACACACCCTTTTGTTTTTGACGTGACTCACTAACTCTCCATTCTCCAACAAAACCGTCGCGTCGTCGTTTTCGAGGAATACTGAATTCAAATCACGCGGATGCATTTCAAAAAACCGCTAAATGAAGTAAGAGAGAGCAGGAGCATAACAACTGTGGTGAAAGGGTGAAGTGGGGCAGTAAAATTTAAATCCAACCACGCGCGGAAAATCATCAAAGTCATCATCAACATCATCGTCACCCAACATGACATCCTACCCGAGTCCCTCTATGGTCTTTGGTTTTTGGTTTAAATTTTGCTTTTCTGTCAACTTTAGATACATGAATACATATAAACTACAGTACAGTAGCGATGATAATCCCTGGCGTCCGGTCTGTCCGTTGTACCTCTTTACACATGACAAAAATCTATAAAACCCAACCGCAATGTCATTTGTGGCAGACAATTATTAGAGGATTGTCTCCAGGGGCTGTAACAAAAAAAGACCAACACTGGATAGTTAGGTTGCGCTTTCGTAACTCTCTACGTGGTCACATGGTCATATTTAGTAGTTTTCTAACTGGGAAGGATTTGATTTAATCGAAGGGCGATTTCTTTTTGTTTTTAATTCTCTCTCTTATATTTTACTATCAGCTGTCAATAATATCGATAGCAACGAATTTAGATGTGCAAGGGCCTTGGTTTAATGGGGCCCCTTTTATGCTTCACATTAGTTTTGACTTTTTCATTAACTCTGTGTGTCAATTAGTTTATTTTTTATTCAATTGTTTGTAATTCTGAACTTGAGAGAAATACAAAAAAAAAAGTATATTGGAATACGTTTTGGCAGATGTCAAATCTTTAAAACGAAGAAGCCTTAGTACCTCAAGAATAAAGGTAACTTTTTTGTCACTTAAACAACTTTTGAACTGAACCGAGATCATACTGACGAAAGGCCTTCCAAAAATTCTGTGGCCCATTTGCCCAATGCAACATATGCACTGCTTTCCATTTCCATTTTAGACCAATCCGTCCATGTATCTTTGTCCAGTAGTGATTCTAGGTACATTCCCTACCTCCAAGTTGATTTGTTTGTAGTTTTGCTGATTCCACCACTATTGCTATTGTAGGTATATGGAACATTAATTGCAAAATAAAAGCTACAATTATTAGAGTGAATAAGAACTATAGGGATGTGTGGGCATATGGTGGAAAGAACAATAAACCTACAACAAAAAAGAGAACCCAACCAAAACTGTTTGTTCCGGTACGGAAGTTGGAATTAGTGACATGTGACATTGGGGATTTGGTGGTAATGGAAAAGAGCATATACCTACAAATCAACTAATTTTTTGTGAAAAGATTTTTATTCGAAAAATATAGTGAGATCAAAATAAATGCTTAGGGGGTCTCAGCTTAATGCATCACTGGACAGAACAATTGTTGAATATGAATTTATTGTTGTTTAGTGTGTTTTTTTTTTTATCTGTGCATCATGCCCGGAAGAATGTTTTGACGGGATGTAATGGAATTTTCTGAAGCATTGCAATGCACAGGAAGTTGATTTTGTATTGTTCTTGATTTGATATTGAAATTTTTAGTAATTTTTTGCCATCTTGATATGCTTTACCTTAACACCTTAACTGTCAACTTGACATCTAACTATACTAATGTCGTTTTCAATTGGCAATCCGGAATGAGAAGTGGAAGCAGAATCCCAATTGAACACTTTTTGTGAATTCTGAAAAATTTGAAGTTTGGTGTGACTGTATTGGTAGTTTTGCACTCTTGGCTTTTTGGAAAATTCCTGCAATAGAAAATTAACTGCATCACTTGCATCGTCATCACTTCATGAAAAAGATGAGGAAGACGACTCCAACAATGTTTCTAACAAATTAGGAACAATTGCTAAGATATTGTCAATATTATTATCCATTTTTTTATAGTTTAGTTTTAATTTCAAGCAATCACTTCACAGTTCGCACAATTTGTTAATTCAAAAGTATGACATTTGTCAAGTGTGACATGTAAAATCTTTGAATGTGTGAGTGATTCTGTTTTTGCTTCTGACTTCAAATCCAGAAGAGAAATCTCTTCTTTTTCAGAATTAGAACTGTCACTTTTGCCCAATTGAACGCTTTGAGAATGCTTTTTTTCTGATTCCAGATTGCCAATTGAAAACGACATAAACATTTGAAAATTTTCAAAGTATTAATTTCTATCATTTTGAACTTTGCAAAAACTGTCATTATGACAGTTCCTGAAAGCTTGAAGATATCTACCTGTCACTCTGATGTTCGATAGAAATAATTTTTTTTATTGTTACTTGGTGATAATTTTGATAATGGACTAAATTTGAAATAAAAATTAAGCTTTTGCTGATAGTTCTTCATTTCAAAATTCTTTTAGTCAAAAACCATACTCAAGAATTTGCATCGTCAAGTTAAATGAATGACACTGATCGTATTCCTCTTCAGCAAAAAGAAAATGAAGAAACATAACCAAAACATTGCAATTTAAAACCAAAGTAAAAGTATCTATCTCACACTTATTGTTTTTGTAAGATACTACAATTTTTTTCCCACCGTATGCCCGCATTAATTTATACAGAATTTAAAGAATGTTTGCACTTGCACATTTAAAAAAAAAAAGAAGAAAAGACTTGAACAAAAGTGAGGGAGATTCGGTTCGCTGCACTCTTTGAACCAATTAGCATATAAGGCACATACTATAGTTCCTTAGTTTAGAAAAAAAAAGGAAAAAATATCTTTACGTCTTCTCACCTCGAAAGAAAGAAAAACTTAACAATTTCCAAGTCAAAGAAATTAAATATTCATACGGCTACTAAAATATTTCAAATTCATATCACGTGTCCTTTTTTTTAAACTCACTTGTATCTGTCAGTTTGCCATTCTATACCTGTCACATTGCACAGGTGAGTGATGTATCGTCCTCCGAGTATAAGGTCTAGTAAACATAAGAGTATCTTCTATCTATCTGCATAAGCTCTTGCTATTAAATGTCTATTTTATTTGTATCTATTTTGTTAGTATAGTGGCGGCCTTATATCTTTATCCTCTGTCTTGTTTTAAACATTTTCCTGCTTGCTTTGGTAAAGGTTCATATATGTATGTAAATTCAAAAAAGAACAGCAAAATAACATTCGATATTTATCTTTGTATCTTATGGGTTTACCTTGGATTTGCAAATAAGTTATCCATATTATGTGGCTGTTAGGACTGAGGATAGATACTTTCAATATAGTTTTAGGGTGGGGTTTGGGCGATTGGGTAATTTAAGGAAAAATCAAAGTGGGTTCAGGGGATTTCTTCTTTAAATAAACTATACATTTTGTAGGCAGTTTAAAATTAGAATTTTATAAAGGACTTTTGGATAACTGCAAAAGATTTAACTTTACAGAATTCACAATTGAAAAGTTGTTTGTGAAATTTGTGGATTCTTATTATTTTTAGCTGAGTATTTTTGTATCTACTGTGAATTAAGAAGAAATTTCACCCCACACTTACATTCAAATTTTTAATGAAAATATCACTTAGGCTATGAATTATACATTTTTGTAGGTTTTTGACTTTATTTCCACTTCACTGATTTATGAATTCGTTCTAGACATTTTGAATAAAATCAAAAGAGATTTGACACATCATCAAGTATTCTTAAAAAAAAGACGACTCAACAACTCAACCATATCACTCTCCCAAACCTTCCTCATCATCATCATAACCCTTTAAGAAAAATACGCAATAACTCTTAAACGCCTCATTAGCTTCACTTTTCTTTATGCATCATTGTGCTTTATTGCTGCAACAATTTTCATCTACACGCTTCACTATTTTCTTCTTCTTTGAATAAAAATAAAAATAAAATTTAAAGTTTCTTTTCTCTCGTAACTTTTCCTGTCAATTTTTTTTTTTTATACATGTATATTGATAAAGGTACTCTGATTTATGTATAGATATAGACACACCTGAGTTATTTTAAGACCAAGTGAAGAAAAAATGCCACAGTAGAAGTATGATTATGGGAACCCTTTTCAATGAGCTGTATATGTGTAGGGTTCAAGGATGAATGGAGACAAACTCATGGGTTATAGTTTCCGTCCTTCTATTTTCCGTTCCCTATAAAACTGCAAAAAACCACAAGAATGTAACAAACTAAAGTTCCTCAAAAAATAATAAAAACCAACAATCAAAAAAAGAAAAAAAAAACACACAAAATCAACCACAACAGGATGTTACATCAAAAGAACTTTAATTTCCTTGGAAATGTGCAGAATCAAACTTTTTTTTTCTTCTTTAAACTTAAGAATTTGAACCAAAAATAACTACACAATTAGGACAAAAAACAAACATATGTACTTTTGTCTATTTTCAAGGATATGCACTACACAACCGTTGAGGACAATTCTGGCATATGTTTTATTTAATTGTTTTAATTGTAAACCCACAAAAAAAAATCTGAAAACAAAACAATAACCTTAAAGAAACTGAAACATAATTATAAAAATAATTTTCTTTTGGTAAACTCGCGCTTTTATATAACAACCAACAATCCACCATACATATACATACTCTAACACAACACACGTCAAGGACGAGATGGTGTAGCTGAATCCTTGCAGAACATCATTTGATACAATTTATAAACTTTATATAACGCATCCTGTGAGTGAGTACGTAGAAGTAGAAGCAGTTTAAAATAATGTTGCACACTACAGGGATGGATTGATAAAGAAAAAGTCTCCATAAAATTGCATTTAAAGTAATTTTTTGACACTTTTTATATTTTAGAAATGTCAAAATTGGCATTTGATTAGCTCAACAAACTTTGTAATCAGAATTTTGAAGACTGAAAACACGTTGTTCTCTCTTACCAAACTTCATTCTTTATTTAACCTTAACTGTCATCTGTCAAATTGATAATAATTTTAGGGTTTCCAACACTTCTTTTCTTCACATATGGCAACAATTTAATGTTTTACTAAATTTTTGAATATTCTTTAAACAAAGTCAGTAATTTCGACTCTCCCAGGTTTAAAGGTGCGTTCACAGTTAAGGCTCAAAATTTTCAAACACCATTTTCTTGTTTAAGCTTTAAGGGCTCAAGGTAAACCAATTCCATCTCCGAGGCACACATTAGGTAGATATGTGTATATTATTTATAGCCATAAGCCAAAAGGTCTTGGCTTAAAAATAATTTCAATTTTAAGAGACTCACTTTGCTTTCTTTATACTTTAAGGCTACACACACATCATAAGAACCAAATTGTTTACATTAAACTTTATATCGTCAAAAATAAAATGAAAACAAAAAATCTCAAAAATGAGGAACTCTGTCCTGGGGTGTTGGTATTTTTTTTTTCTTTTGTTTTGTTTTCTTTTAAAAATTCAAAAATTCTTCATCAAAGAAAAGATTAAAGCGCGAAAAAGTGCACTTACGGTGCAAGATTAATTCTCTATAGGTATCTCCCTAGCATTCTCCGCGCCCCTAGCAGTGAAGATACTCTATAATAACGAAAGAATTTATAACTTTCATAATATGTAAGGATGTATAAAGGTTTTAAGAAGTTTAAGGTATATTATATTTAGCAAGGATAACAGATTGTAATAATGTTTACCTTAAAAAATGTTATTAAAAAAAAGTTTTGTTTTCTTATTTGATCTTTTGTTTAAAATGAAATTACAGAGAATAATATGCGTGAGAGGGAATTTACATAGTTTTTGAGTTAATCAAAAACTTATTCTGGGGTTGTAAGTGTTGTATTTTAATGAGAATTGGCAACGCGGTTTACATACTCATCATCATCATCAGTATTATGTTACACCATGTGTCATTGAGGAGATAATTGTGGTAATATAATTTTGTTATGTGACGTATAAGTTATCATGATAGAGTATAGGGTGTCCTTAAATGTACGTAAGATTTAAATTTTTCACTATTTTTGTGGTAAAGTGTTGCCAACGTGATTATAATTTTTTCCCTAACTTGTGTTCCATAGTAGTAAAATAATTTGTTTTGTTTTTGGTATTTCTTATGATTTTCGAGTTAATATTCAAAAGTATGTGGGTACACTTTTGAGATGTCTTAACTTCTAATTTTTCCTGATTATCTGCTTCTATCTCATTGCACATAAATCTTCAATAAATACATTTAGCCTTTTAATTTCATGCAAGGGAATATTCGCTACAACACAATCACGAAACAAATATACCAATTAGTGCCAAGTCAAACCCTCATTTCTTCCCTATTCTTCTTTTTCTATCTTCATTTTACGAGTAAGTCTAAGTATATTGATTCCAGTATAAAGTCCCGCTCTTCTTGAGAAAAATCACGTCGTTCGTCTCCCCTTTTTTCGGATTGAACTTAAATCAAACCCAAAACACCAAAAATCACTTTAACATCCACATTTTGTTGTGCTTGGATTTATGAAGAGTAGTAATGTACCATCATCACAGTACGAGTATCTCACTTAATAAGTTCCAATAAAACAGCAATAAATTCATAATTTTTTGAATACATTTCAAACTTCCCGCGAGAATCTAGTAGACAGAGTGGTTTATCCCCCCACCCCCACTCCATTTCAGTTTTAATAGTTCCTACTTAGCAGTTCTCACGTAGTGGAATTAAACAAAACTTAGTTATTCAACATCCGTATTCCCCAAGTAACTCATAGTCATATATTCCATTGTTGGTTAGGGATTTATGAATGATAAGTTAATTCCCCTCTCTGGACGAATGGGAATAGTAGATAGTGGCAGTGACAGTGACAGAACTTGGTTCTTCGATGATGATGGTAGGTATACTTAATGGGGAAAGAGAGAAGGAGAATTTCCTCGTAGGTGTGCAGTTTATGCATTTTGTATTTTTATTTTAACATCCGGTCGTTTGTGTACTCGTATTAACACAAACAAACAATTCATGTGACATAAGCCATTAGCTGTAAAAATACAAACATACTAACTGCGTATAATGAGCTTCCTCCCTGTTGGAGTTGGATCTGTCAGTCTAAAGACATAGATGACAGCACCCGTCGAATAAAACAACTAGTGTCTGCAATATTTGACGTTAGATATTCTGTCATAAGGTTAGACATAATTTTTAATTGTGATTATCTGTAGGAGTACTGACAACACACAGCAGTAGCGGTATAAAGGCGAGTTAAAGTCTGGCGATTAATTGCAATTTTATCTGTCATTGACATTGACATCTGAAGGATGGCTGTCTACTGTCGGCTTCCGTGTCTGTCTCGACGGATTTTTTTGGATTTTTTAAAACTTTTGTCTATAGATGAAGTTTAGTTTTGATTTTTAACTGGATTTTTTTTTTTAACTGTCATCTTTCTATTTTTGATTCACTTCCGATTGACATTTATGTCGATTTATTTCTTTTGTCTATTTCTTCTCTCTCTGGATTATAGCTCTCTTTCATTCTCCTTCTCATTTCTTGTAGCTTCTTTCTATCTGACACTTGTTTGTCACAATGTCTCTGAATTTTTATGAGTACAACAACATGCGACACTGTCGTTTCTTCTCAATCATCATACTTTATGAGTTTTTTTTTTTTTTGCACAACTGTCAGGATTATTGCTGCGGCAACCAAATGTCATAGTCATTGCACAAACGTCAAAGCAATGAATTGTTTATGAGTTTGAGCGACCTAATGGGAAATGGGAATTTATTGTGCAGACAAAGTTATGTCATATGTATTCGCATAGGCTAGGCACGAGCTCTGCAGGTCGGTCGATTAGATTATACGAATGCACCTGTTGTTTATTATATTGCACTCATACACAACATCCATTAACTGCTTAATTGCATATGACAGCTTGCAGTTGTAGATAGTTAAGTTGATGTGACAGGACAGAACAGATAGACACCGGGATGCATGTTAAGGATGCATTAGCTAAATAAATGATTTTATTCTTATCTCTCTAAATTTGTGTTGTATATTTTTTTTTGTTTTGTTTCAGATGTTAAAACACGTACAAATTTCCCCCATGAGGAATCGCTCAGATTCCGTATCTTTGCGTTCATCGACATCATGTTCGTCATCGATATGTGGAAGCCCAGAACCGCCATCAGAAATCCAAAGAACACCGTCGCGGGCGTCGAGTTATTCCAGTTTAAATGAGCAATTGCCACAGGTGAGTTTGATTTTCTGTCTTTTATTTTTGCTCGACTATAAACATGGAGTCTATTATTTACATAAATTCAAATTAATAGAAATGCCAAACTGTCTCAACTACACTTTGATAATGCATATAAACAGAAACTGTTTTATAGTGTATTATTGTTATTGTGTTGTGCGGGCGGGCGACGGCCTGCGAGGGGGATGGGATTAATTGTAGTATCTATAACAGGTCATAACATAAAAGGGGATTGGACTTTTGTTGGTTTAGATCTCATGTCGCTCATGATGACGACGATGATGGGGTAATAATTATTATCGGTTAAATGGGATTAGACACAATTTGACGAAGTTTGTCTCTAATCTAGATTCTAGAGTGCTTCGGGGAAGGATTAAATTGTACATTTTAATGGCACATATATACAGCAGAGACATTACGAACTGTATCTGAATGTGAATTTAGAACATCTGTTGGTTGGTGATTTAGACGGTGCGGTGTGGGAGGAGGTGCGATTATTATCAATTAATTTATGGAAGTTGCTTATGTATACTGTTCTATTTACATACATACATACATATGTATACTGGTCTGGTCTGAATAAAAAGATTGTTTATTATCATAAAATAACAGTTTCCTAGCAAACAATAAGTTTTGTTTTGGATTTAAATGATTGATACAATTTCATGTTTAAGCCATTTATTGGTTTGATGGTTCTTAATTCTAAGCGCTTAATCGGTTTAAAGAAAATTTTGCTTTAAGACTTAATTATGACAATATTTTCAATTTTACGAAAACACAGATGTCAGAATTAATTTTATTTTCCAGTATTTTCCAATAGCAAGTTTATGTGTTGTTTACTTCCATTATCTGCAACGCACCAAAGTCAAATAACTTACTTGTTGGCTGTCACATTTTATATTGGCAGATTCACCAAAATCAGTGCATTAACATGACAAACAATTGCAATAAATACAATTTTTCTTGATGACAGATTTTGAATGTTCATCAAAGAAAACAAACATTGTTTCGAATTTTTGATTAAACTTTGACATTTCAATCCTGCATGTCTTTTTTATCATTTAGGAAAGAAAATACATATGAATCTAATCAGTGAAGTCCCATGGGAAATAAAAAAATAAAATATAAACTTACACAAAGTTAACATCAGTTTGACAATTGAAAATGTTTTTCAATATTAAAAGATTTAAAACTAAATGAGATAAATTATTTTACGGAAAATCTTAAGGCAAAAATTATTGCACAACCAAAAATCAAAAACCAAACATTTTTTTATCAGAATCTTTTCCATCATAAAATTATGTGAAAGGATTTTTTATATTAATTGGCGTAGGACGATTAAATTCCTATGAAAATAAAGAAGGTATTAAAATTGTGAAGTATGGTCCCTTGTATTATTAAGAGATATTTTTAGAAATATATTTTTTTTTAATTCTCGGTTCAATAGAAAAAGGGAATGGAATAAAACACGTGCCATGAGTTTGTTTTTTGTTTCGTCTCTTAGAATATAATTTATGTCCCAAAAAAAAAAATCATATTGAATGTTGAGCCATTGTACATATGATTTTTTTTTTTTTGAAACTGGAGAATTTACCCAACCTAACTCTTCCTAGGGTTCATCTTACAAAGTAATAAGGAAGCACTTGACACGCTTAACACGCCTTAGATGTGTTGGATAGATCTTCTTTTTTGACATTTGAAAGGAAGATAAAAATGCTTCCTTTTGTTCAGTAGGTTTGTATTGTGAACTCTATGTGAATAGAGCGTCACAATCAATGGTTAGACTCAATTTTTTACCACAAAAAAAATACTTTTTATTGAAAGTAAAATTGAACAACGTAAATCCATTTGAACCCCTAATTAAAGCATTCAATTATTGGTCGGAAATTACGATAAGGGACAGGAAAGTAAAGTATTATACATAGAATCCCAAAAGGTTCTCGATAATGCGGGTCAAATAATCCATTTCCATATCTAATTTGGTGTAGTGAATATAAAATCGAACTTGAGAGCATTTGAGGCAGAAGAAGGATTACGAAGAATTTTTAAATTTCATTAATTTAATAGACATTATGGTGTACCATTAGGTTGTATGTTGAGGCCTTTACTGTTACCCATTATAGTTATTCATTTATTTAGAATATTTGCAACTCCTGACAACAATACAAATTCTTAGTTTTCTAGAATTATCTATAGTTAATTTCATATATACATTTAAAACATTTAAATCCGGACATTTTCAATTATTCTTTAAATCACAAGTCTTTTTAACTTTTTCTAGACATCAGTCAAAATATCCAACTTGACTGTAAATGGTTTTAATTTATATAAAATGATTTCTTAATTATTTTGTTTTCTCTCATTAAAAAACTCCATTGACAATATTGAACAAATTTCTAAATAGGTAAATATATTTCTCGTGTATGTAAATGTAGGCCTTTACATTTTTCGGTTTTGATAAAGAAACTTCTCGCTGTGGCTGACATTCAATTCAAAAGTAATTTTCAAATTAATTCAACTTATACCTATGTATCTGCAACCGAACTCTCTTTAATTTATATCCAGAAGTAATTCCAGCGACTTTGTGGAAGAAGATAAACCAATTTTTCATTTTCTTACATTGGCGCTGAAAAATTCACAAACTGAACAAAAATAATAATTATAGTAAGCCCGCAACACCCCAAATATATATAGGTTCCGCAAATAACTTCCCACCCATAAAATTTCATTTCATGTTTCTTCAATCAAAAAAAAATGAAATAAATTTTTTAACCTGAACTTTATTGTTCACTAACTTGAAACTATACTTCAATAACATTTTACTCATCATATAACATCCTTTCTTTATACATGATTTGGAGGGAAAAGTTTTACTCCCCACTGTTTAGATTCAATTCCGAAAATAGCTCATTTGATGGCAGGAGGAAATAAACGATTCAAATGCTTGTCTTACCTCAAGTTTACCGAAGTATATATCCTTCTACCCATCAACCTTCTTTAACAATATGTTGTCATCCTTTCGCTCCGTTTCAATCTCGAACATCATCAGACACACCACAAAACTAGATCCTTAACATTCCATTCAATTATATTCCTCGCACATTCACTCATGAATTTAGAATTCACATATACTGAGTAAACATTTCACAACGTGTACTTACATATAGTTAAGGTACATTACATATGCATATGTCAAAATGTTTAACTATTTCGAGAGTTAATAGCGTTACACTATGCCCACATATGCATGTATGTGTTAGGACTAAAAATGAGTACGTTATCTATCAGTTGCGAAGTGGAAGTGGTATTCCCAACCTTGTCAGCATTTCGCCTGCATCACATTACCTAATTTCAAATTACCATGTAAAAAGGTAACCTATTCCTCCAGGGAACGTTGTAGGTTGGTTTATATAGGTAAGTTACGAGTACATATCTACCATAAGAACCATTGCGAAAGGATAGCACACGTATGTGTATATTCTGATGAATTTAACATTTCCACAATGTGATGACTTGTGTGTTCCGAAAACAAACCAAAAAATGCCCACTATCCCAACAATAAAGATGATATGCCATAGCCATAGTGAAAGGAAAAGGATCTTTAATTTTTTGGGTAATTTTAAAATTTTTCGTCGACAGTAGAGTTACAATCCACATTTAAACATTTTATCATAATATTCTGTGTAGATGGAAAAGTGAATACGTTCCACAATCTATCAAACTATAACTTTGTCTAATTGGATGCAAAGTAATTGAATAATTTGGCCAATAATTCAAACTGAAGAAATCAAGTTTCAGATTCATTAAAAAATAAATATAAAAATATGTATAGTTAGATACGTTCCACAATCTATAAATAATTTTAACATAATCCAAGTCCGTACGATTTTGAGCTTGACTATTACAATATTTATCAATTTCAGTTTACGTTCCACATTTCAGGTAGGTGAAAAAGTGAATACGTTCCACATTCTATCAAACGGATAGTTTTAATTTGACGGAAAGGAATTGGATAATTTGGCCAATAATTCACACTGAAGAAATCAAATTTCAGATTCATTAAAAAAATAAAAATAAAAAATACAGTTAGATATGTTCCACAATCTATAAATAGTTTTAACATAATCAAATTCCGCACGATTGAAAGCTTGACTATTTTCTGTAATTAAGTATTTGTCAATTTAAGTTTATGTTTCACATTTCATGAAAACAATAAAATGTAAATAGGTTCCACAATTCATAAAACGTCGTGTTTTTTCAAAATGTCACCTTTAACAGTACAAAAATTTAATTTCCACAATTTAAGCTAAATAAATCAAAAAATTGAAATATTAATTTCACACAAATTTCTTCTAGATCACGAGATTATCTTTAAATAAGTTTAAAAATAACATTAACTCCAAAAACCCACATGTGACGTGCTTGTTTAATACTATACATAGAATATCAACTATCAACTCCTTATAGATTCCATTAAAATAACCTTTTTTTCATAAGCTTGGCATACACAGCAGTCTTGAAAATAGGTACATAAATTCACCATTATATCTTATTATTAATATGAATTGAATTTTCTGCTCATCAGACCAAAAAATCAAAATCACTGGAACGTATAGTTTCTCTTCCTAAATATTTGTTCTAATAAGTTGTGTAGGAGAACTAAAGTATATATGTATAGTTGTCCTTTCATCTTGGTCCTATTCAAATATCCTTCTTCACAAATAGAAAAAAAAAAAAACAGAAAACAACAAGTTCCTCGATAAAAATTTACGCCTTTTATTGAAGCGTAAATATCAACCCAAACCTTTTGCCCAAAATAAAATACAAAAAAAACTTGACAAATTCCCAAAAGGAAAAGGTCTAGGAAGGAAGGTTAACAAACAAAGGCAAGGTCCTTCAAGGATACAAAAGAAACCCTGCCACATGCCTATCCTTATTCATGCATATGTGTTTTAGGCATTCAAGTTCCCTTAAATCGAGGCACACTTCTATTCCGATTCCACCGAGATTGAGGTCCTTCGGATTCCAGTTCATAGAAGAAATAATCTTAAAGAATTAAATGTGGTTTAATTCAGGTGAACTATAACAATGCGTCCTGATGTTGGATTTCGACAACAACAACAAAAAAAATCTGTTTCGAGGAAGAAAGTTTTTCAATGAGATTAGTACAAAAAAAACAAGTTCAAAAACTTTGGTGTCTCTTATTGACCGACCTGACCCGATCTCTAATCTGAACTTTTACCCCAAACCCGACCAATAATCCAGGTTAGGGTATGGAATAGTGCTTTGCTGGATAATGTCCTTGCCTTTGACATTGAAGAAAGAATTAAACTTCATGATGGTTATGTATATAGCTACGTAAGTCCGTCAGGGCTGGGGGCCTGAGGAGTCGTTATGTGTATAGCCAGCCAAGCCATAGCCTCTAACGTCAAGTGATTGTGTTGTTTTCGATATTTTATAGTTTCTTTTGCACTTAAAATTGATTTCATCAAAAAAGTTTCCATTTTGTGTTGTTTGTTTTTGAAGAAAAGAACATTTTCGAGAAATTGAAAATCAGTTATGTTTGTTGCCTTGAAAAGTTAAAGATTGTGTTTTTTTTTTATTCTTAAGTCACGTAAGGGTGAACTTTTTTTGAAATACGTTACTATAAAAGGAAATCATTGAATTTGAAGAAAATTGGAAAAAATACTTATGGAAAGAAAAACCTTTGATAAAATTTTGTTTTGGTTTTGGAAGAAAAACAATAAGAACAAAATAATTGGGTTAGTACCTAGCAGAGAGTAGGTATGTAGGAAGGAAATTATAATCTCAGAAAAATTCAAAAAGAAAATGGATTTCATAATTTTTTTTTTAAAGTTTCATAACCCCATTTGTCTGTGAGTTCAAAAGGTTTGACATTGGCTTTGCATTTGTCATATAAAAAATGCTGTGCTGGTGCTCCTTGACGTGCATAGACGGATTATTATAAAATCCTGATTGCTTTTCGTTTCCGATTCAAAGAAAAATTGTAAAAAAAAATGTCAAGACTCTTGAGGTTAGAAGCTTGAAAGTTCAATTAGTGCGCAGTAAGATGGCAATCGATTTTGAATTTTCATTGCTTTATGGTTTCGTTAAGTTTTTTTTTTATAAATGCACTTGCTATTACAATTAAATACCTGGAACCTAGACATCTTAAAATAAGACTGTATCTTGACACGACATCAAAGAAACTGAAAATTAACAATGGCAATTTGATCATATCTAAGTCGGATCACAAACTTAACGAAATCATACAAATTCCACTCACTTTTTCGTTTAATTTCTGGATGAAAAATTATTATCATACTTACGTATAATATAACAATGATTAAAAAAAATGTTTAATACCAGACTTTTGAATTTTTTTTTCGATTTGGACGAAAGGAAACTGAGGCATGTTTTGAAACTGAACGAATATATAACGAAATTTAATACTTCATTTTCTTTTTAGTGTAAAAGTAGCATTTAAATGTAATTTTTTAATGTTTATTAGATTAAATTAAATTTTTGTCGTTAAAATACAAAATAAAAAACTGAACGAAATAAAATCTTCAAAATTTCGTTCACCTTTTTTCTGTGCTCAACATACTATAAAGTTTTATAATTAATTAGGATATAAAAAACCGTTTTTATTCCTTAAATTTTCTCACATTTATATATCCACATATTTTAGAACTATACGTACATGAGAAGGCTTTTAATACGGGTTTAACTTAACCACGAAATTAATGTAATTACCTATGTAAAAACCTCTTCTAATGAACAAAATATAATACAAAATAAATTACCTTTGAATGTATGAAGAGTGTTCATGCATTTTTAAGTATTTAGCTATTCATATTTTAACCATAGTTTCTTTTCTATTTTTTCAAATATCCCATGTTAAAAAAAAGGATAATGTTCTACATTCTTTTTTTATATATGTATCCATTTGAACGTGACTGTGAAGCAGCTAGATGAATAATCTAAATTCCAGTTCATGGTTTTTGAAACACATATACTTTTGGTTATTGTACAAAAACAATAAGCAATTATCGTGTAGCAAATTGTATAGCAATTTTCTACATTCCAAAAGTTATTTGTTATAAAGTCCAAAACAAAGCTTCTATTTACAACATGCCTAACAATTGTGTTAACAAGAATGAATTGCAAAACCTTTATGTCCTTACATCCGTGTTATGGCACCATAAACGATTCATGTTGTTCTGATAAAAAATATTTATGTATTTTTTTTTTTTTATTGTGAAAAGTTACACTTCCCAAATAGATTTAGTCACGTTCTTTTTTTTCATATAATTTTTGGTACGAATAATGAAAATTTGTATTATTAAAGTTGAGGAAAAAAAAAAAACTAAAAATTTTGTAAGGTAATAAATCTAAAAATATCACATACTTTTGGGCTAGAATTCTATTTTTTTGTTTAGTTTCAGATTGGCTTTTAAGTGTCAAGAAAGCTAATAGATTTAAGTTTTTTAGTACAGCATACTTCATAAGATACTTAGATTAACGGACTCAAAGCTAAAATTTCGGTTTAAAAAGAAGATTTTGAATTGACAACTAGAACGTGGAACACCTAGTTTCATGCAATGCTTGGGCTCAAAGAATACCTTATCTTTTTTATGGGCTTATTTCTAGCAAAAATTTTTTACGAAACACAATAAAAAAACATGAATATATAAAAGAATCAAAACGTGCAACTAAATCATCAATATTTTCTTTTGTTGTCATGAATTTCATTTAATTCTGATTTACTTTTCGATTCAATGGGATAGAAAGAGAAAGAGGTGCTGTATTTTTATATTTTCTGTATGATAAAGGTATTTTTAGCTTAGATTTTTTTTATCGTCAATACGTGCTTATAAATTCAACGACAAAAACAACAAGAAAAAAAGAATACAAATCTTTCCCTGTCGCCGCACACGTAAGGTGTTATAAGGGATTTATAACCAAAACCAAAATCCATGCAATGTATATAAAATAGCTCGCAACTTAAGGTATCAATATTCCTTAAGCAGGGATATAAATTGAAATTATTAAGGATCCGTTCATATTGTCGAAGATGGATTTAGCTTTGACTTTTTCAACAGAAAATTGTACACTGCATAGGTACTCACATAAAATTTGTTTGATCCAATTGGAATTATCAACTAAATAATTTATTGGTGTGGATTATTTAGAGCAGGTATAAGTAAGCGTTATCTGCTTTTGGGATGGTATGGAAATTTTTTGTAAGGATTTATATACTTGTCTTTTGTGTGTGTGTGTGTGTTTGTGTGGACCGCCTTAATGTACTTATACCGTACTAAATTTGAGTGTGTACGTGTCAAGGGAAATCATAAGGACTAAATAAGAGATTGAGAAGGTGTACCTACTTTTTATTGATTTTATGGAAGAAATTAATTGAATTTTTTGATATAGGGTAGGACTTAAAATGAAAAATTTATAAAAAAAAACTTCGGATTAAGATTCAATGAACAAAAGAAGAATATGCTTCCAAAATAGCGAATTATTATTTAAGAAAATTTGAGGAAAAAAAGAGATCAAGAAAGAGATAAGAAGAAATGAGATTTTAATATCTTAGATTGAAGAAAATATGCTTAGCTAATTTTTTAATTTATTTCGAATATTTTTATTTATGGATTTGTTTTTAAAAATCTAACACTAAATATTTTCATTAATTAATGACACTCAAAGTTAGTTCAGGTTAAAATAATATCTTATACACTTCTACTTTTGTTGGAATAGCTAAGAAATTTAAATGATTTTATTTTTACAACAAGTCAGCTATAAAATAACCCCAAGTAAATACATACTTAGAGACGACAAGACCCAAAGACGGCAAGCTGTGATAAAATTATGAAAATTATGATATTAAATCTTGTACTAGTTACGAGTATCATAGTTTGCCTGTTCAAGAAATTATTCAAATTTTCATAATTGAAAGCTTCCTATCCGTCTCTCTTTTTAAATTGAATTTTACAGTCTAGATCTTTGTATTAGATCATTTGCAAAGTGCATCCTGTTATCTTTTAAACGAAAATGAAAGATACTTTTCCCATTTGCATCTAACTAACTAACTAAATGCATCCAAAAAAAAAAACCAAGAAATCCTCCTCTATAAAGTTAATTTAAACCCGGAAAACTATCTAAGTATCTTTGTCTAAAAGGGGTTACAAAAAAATCCACAAAATGAATGCAATCACGCATATCAGAAAAGGAGTAGGTAGGTTTGGCAGGCAGACTAATTTAAGTGGTGGGTTGAAGTCAATTTATAAACACTTTTATACATAGAAGATACAAGATACAACCTACTCGTGATGTGAAATAGACCAAAAGTTAATATCAGTTTTTTTTCAAAATCAACAAAAGAAAAAGAACATCACGATACCAACCACAATTTTGTGTTTTAACTTGTAAATTAGAACAAAAATCGAAACTAGAACATGATTTGCACAACAAAACGAAACAAAAGAGATTACGATCCACATACATTCCACATAGAATAAAAACTAAACAAAAACACAGGATAAAATGCAAATTGCATTTTCTACTTCCGGGAAAATATGTAAAATTGTGCATATCCATTTGCGATTATTTCAAAGGATCACGCTAACCTGAATTCAGTTCAAATAGTCCATTGGACTTGGAGTTTATCTCTCCATTGTTTGATTCAATTTTTTTTTCTTGTCTATATTCCGGTTATAAAATTACATTTTTATGGAAATCCAATGAACGAATCTCACGGAATGTTTGGAATTTGAAAACAAAAAAAAAATGAAAATTGAAGACAGAAAAAAAACAGAGTACACACAAAAGGCATGAAAAGATGATACAATGATGACAGAAATTTTGATGATGTTATGTCACGCTATATTTATGTATTCCAGGCCAGAAGGGCTTAAACATCTACAACATACATTATAGATACTCGTACTTTTCATTCAGGAAGTGGGCTAACAAAATTATTATTATTATTATGATAGCGCCATGAATTCGTTTCCAAAAAAAAAGAGAGTGTGTCTGTGAAAAGATGAAGATTGAAAAGTATCTTTTCCGGAGATGTACATAAAACGTCTATCTAGAAGTGATAAAAGATGCTGAAAATTGAAGTCTACATATTTTTGAAAGATACTCTTAAGCAGACGCTTAGCTGTATTGTTTTGAGTTTCCGAAAGACATACGATTGATGAGCCAGTTCGTGGGCGTTAAGCGTACTCCTGGAAAGAACATTCATTTGGCAGTAAAGTTAGTGCCATTATTTGGTGAGCCAATAAATTTGACATTATTTGAAATTTATCGACTTGTTCACTTGGGTGTTGTTGATCACAAAATGAAGAAGGTATACTTAAGTATTTTACCCTTTTTTCACCGAGATAAAAGATAAAAAACACTATAAAACCCAAATATCTTTTGCAATCGTAAAGAAAACAGATTGAGGTTAGAAAAAAAGAAAACATAAAAGATTCAACTAAATTAGGATCCACTTTGTGGAGTGGATTAGGAGGTGTGGAAGAAGGAAAGGGAAAAGGAGTATCAAGTACCTACTTGAAAATAAGGACTTTTATACATAGATAGATATAGGACCCCCAATTTAGCAACTTGAAATCGATAAGGATCGACCTTTGTAAAAATGAATGAAATTAGAATTCTTTGGGGAATCAATTTTTGGTCTTTCTGTCTGGGAGTGTTTCTTTGAAGATGTTTTAAATTTAATTTCAGGGATGGTGTGGAAAGTAGGAGGGAACTTGATTAAGTTTAGTTTTTTGTATTTAAATCTTTTTTTTCATTGTGCGTTGTATACTTTTTGCAAAATGTGTCCAATTTTATGGAATCGTTCATACGACTATGAAATTAGGGATTTGTTTTTATTTTATTTTTTTTTGAAAAGAAAAAAGTAATAAGAAGGGGAAACAAAGAATGTCCAGGTGTTTCAAAACAAACAAAAATAGAAAAATGTTTGTTGTAGGCGGAATATGAAAAAAAAGGTCAAATAAATTATCTTAATCGCATTTTGAGAAGTTTAAGGGGACTTTTTTTTTGTTGTCCCTTTTGTTGTTTTCTTTTTGATTTGATAAAAGTTATTTTTCTATTCCTTCCAAGGAAGACCACAAAGACAAATAGACCTAAATTAGTGATGTTCATGTGGAAAAGTAGTTGAAAATTCAATTATTTATAAAAACAACATAAATATCAAACAGAATTTTAAAATAGCTTTATTATAGGCTTTAAATGGCTCAAAGCTGATAGAAGTTATCCAAAGTATTATTTTATTCTGTTTGCTAAAAAAAAAAGAAATCTGTTTCTAAAGAATTTTAAATATAAATTGATGAATGCAAAAGAAAATAAATATTTGAATATCAATATTTTCATCGTTAAAAGTTTTTAAAAAATACATTTTTTTATCAACTTATATGTTAAAAGTGAATAAAATGCATATTTTTCTAAAAGATTATACTTAATGAATTGCAATATTTATCCAGTGCAATTAATGGTGACATTCACAATCGTCAGTTACATCTAAAAATTAATACTCAAATCATTTTCTCTTTTATTTTTCCAGACAACCATCAAAGTATTCACCAGCTGTTTGAAAATCGACATCGAATATAAAACCCTAGGGATACAATGGGACACAACAAGCAAGGAGGTTATTGGACAGCTGTTAAGGAGGTAATTTTTAATTTGTATATAATTCGTATGTCTAGAATACAAAATCAGTGTTAATGAACCCTTTTATATCTATCTACTAAAAAAAAAAAAAAACGATAAGAACATTTTCTGCATAAATTAATAATACTCAGAGTTCCTTTGCATTTCATTTCATAAAGGTTACGACCTACAAAGCCTTTTTAATGTTCCAAACCAAAAATGTCTCTTCGACAAATTTTCGAATTAAAATGCAGAGAAAAGACAAGAAACAAATTCAGGCTAAAAAAGTAATCTTGGGGTTCTACAACATAACCATAAGCATCAACGAAAGTCGACGTCGTCGTTGTCGTATCACTGGCTTTTTTTATTGTTGTTTTTAATTTCATATTAATAAAGAAGCAGGTCATACGTTAAGTTAAGACTAAAGAGACAATTATTATTAATCTTAGAGACAATATAATAATAATTTGAGACCAATGAACTCTCATTTAATTTGACATTTCTATGCGATATGTCTGAAGGTTTTTTTTTTAGTGTTACTTTTTTGTCACAGTTCTTGCAACGTCTTGTGATTCCATAAGCAACTTCTGTAACATACTCGTACTCAGAATACTCTACTCATAAATCAGTTCACATCAGAACTTTGAACTTTTTATCCCACTCACAACTCAGCATCTTGTATAGATTTGGAAACAAATTCAGATTTAAGTGGAATTAATATTCCCTGTATAAGATACATTGTCGTCTGCCAAGTTAACAATAAAAAAAAAAAAAACACACACAAAAATTGATGTTATAAGTCATCATTGGCTCAAGGGCGTTTTTGTATTCCATCGAGTGCTACAAACATCTAAGGCATGAATAACGACATGTGTTTTTTTTATTTTAAAATTAATCCTTATAAAAGAGTTTTATAGACAATGTACATATGTACTTGTATAACATTTGCATGTAGGTGGATAATTGTGTGTGTGATAGGAGCACAAAAGGACTTGTGTGAACTTTGAAACAATTTGTCTTCTTTTTTTTTTTTTCTTCGAGTTCATTAGAAGCCATAAATTATAATATACACAAAAGTTTAAACAAATCACAAAGTAAGGCATTCAGAAACATTTAATGAATTTAACCTTTGACGTTACGTAATAGTATATTATATGCATTTGCATATTTAAATACTTGATTGTGTAAGGACAAGAAGTAGAAGAATCTTTGTATTGTGAACCTTTGGGAAGCCTTATATGTAAATCTTAAAATTAATTTATAAACTATTTGAGCATCAAATGAAACCAAAATAATGTATGCAAATTGATTTACGTTTATACCTTATCGTTACGTTACGTCAGTGTATTCATTTTGAGATATGACCTAAAAGAGAGAGATTTCATTGGCTACTTTATTTTTAGAAGAAGTCCACACTTGAATCTGAATCGCTGTAAGAATTCTTTAACATTTTATGTTAAAATAAAATTAATTCGTAATGTAACGTAAGTAGTTAAAAGTGAAGGTGAACACAATACAAGTAATACAATTATTCAACATAAGAAATGAGCAACTCTGAAATATGTAATGAAAATAATAACTAACAACAATAAAAAAATGTAATAAAACGTAACGCAGAGGTTATATTGTAAATAGGTAAGTTTGAGTTATTATCATGAAATGTTAGATCTGGAATACGAAATGAAAGACTTAAATAGAGAAACTGTATTTATTACAAATGAATTATGATTGATAATAACATTACTTTGCCTTTCTAACAATTGCTTGCCTAAGACGGAACGTAACGAAATACAAAATTTAATTTCAATTAATAAAGTTCTCTGGAAAAAGTCATGTTGTTTGAAAATAAACACATTCAACCTAGTGAGGCAGAAGATAAATAGAAAACGTAACATAACGTTAAGAAAATTGTGTTTTTTTAAATTTTTATTTCACTGTTTTTTTTTCTATATACATAAATCTTAACACTGTACATAATGCATACATTGCTTATATGCACTTTCTTTTAAATTTATTGCAATGGCTAAAAAACGTAATGACGTAAAGTAAAAAAAGAATATAATGTAAAAGAATTCGCTATCCTCTCTATCTTAAATTATCTTTAATGTAAATATAATTTTGAAATTTATAAAGTAACGTTATGTAACATAACATAACGTATTCATTTCTTCTTCCATTTGTATAACATCCATTTTAAAATTTTTTTTTAAGACTCAAAATGCGACATCGGGACCCACGTCTATTCTATCTTTCAATGGAAGTTAGTGTTCGACGTGCTGGTGTCAAGACCATCCTCGTCCTCGATGATGATACTCGACCAGCCATCTTACAAGCTTGTCATCCAAAGGGTGAATCACGGTAAGTATCGACAAACAAATCCAATTAACCTATCATTATAGGAGTTAACCTGTACTTAAACTCATAATTCCTTTCGATTTATTGATGCAGATTCTGTCTTCAATTACGACCTGGTGGCCTAATCCGTGTACATACATCAGCACTCCAACCAACATCACAATACAAATCATTGGTCATTTCCGAAGGTACCTCATCTGATGAATTACTAGCCCTGTTGTTGTCCTGTTACAATTCCATGGAACCAGTCGAGCAGTTTTCCATTTACGAGGTATGTACGAGGCTGTCTTTCGTCCGGTTCCCGGTCTGTCTCATTATCAAATCAACCTCATTAACCCCAATTGTATCTGGTATAGGTATGTCCTGGCCAAGAGTACCAACGAAAATTGCATCCAGACGATCTGCCACTCAGAGCCCAGGCAGAACGTATGAAACGCGGCGAAACCTGCCATTTTCTGGTGCGCCGCAATCCAAATTATCCCCGACGACGACAATTGTTGACGTCTCTGAATGAATACTCCTCCAACTTGAAGGATACGAATTGCAATAACGACGACAACGGCAACAGCAACGACAACGACCAACAAACACAATTGCTAGATATGTCAACTGATTCTATTTCCGATGTATCCAACAACAACAACAACGATGAGAAAACGACACCAACTTCGACAACGACAACGACAACATCACCAAAGCAGCGAATTTTTACAAATGTATCCTGTTCGAAGGACATCGATACCCAATCGATTACCAGCTCTGCCAGTAAATCTTCATTGTCCTCATGCAGCTCGACATCGACATCGTCCTCTTCCTTGTCGTCGTCATCGTCGTCGGCGTCGTCATCGTCAACATCCTCGACAAAGAGTTCCTTTCAAATCGATTGCAAAAAATGTCGAAACAGCTTCAAATCCTGTGAATTTTGCCACAAAAATTCCGCCCTCATCCAAGCCCAACGCCAATTACAACAGCAGACATATAATCCGGTCTATAACATCCGTGAAATCCGAACCGTTGGGCATTGCTTTTCGTCCTTGGGCAATGATAAAAAACTCCTTGATATCCATTTGAATGGCCGTTTTGAGAGTCGTTTACCGCCAGCTCTGCCCGCAAAGCCACCGTCATTACAAACCATTAAAAGACCACAAAGTATGGTATTGAGACGTTCGTCTATCAGAATTGAAAGTGATTTGAATGGGAATAGTTTGGTTTCATCGGCGGCGTCGACGTCTTCGTCATCAACCTCGTCATCGTCGTCTTCAGGAATGTCTTTATCGTCGTCGTCGTCGTCCTTGAGTAAAGAAGCGGTTAATAATAATCCACAAAAAGGATTGGGTCATTTCGTTTACATTTAAGGAGCAATAATTAACGAACGAGCGATGACATTTTTTTGGCAAAAATATTATAAAACGAAACCACACTTTAAGCTAAATTTAGTGCAACACTAGTCACAGCTTTTTTGAATTTATTGATGTTTTATGTAATTTTAGCACGAGAGGTTTGAAAATATTATTTTTATGTGCATTTAATGTAAAGATTTAAAAAAAAGACCAACGAAAATCTTTCAGATCAGAACAACATAAAAAACTAAATAAGTATGGTTCATGTATTAGCTGAATGCTTTTAAAAAGCTTTTAACGAATTCTGTATGAATCCAACAATTTATAACATTATTGAATTCTTGAAACTAAGGTGGTTCTTGAGATAGATTCAACTGGTTTTGATTCTCATCGATCACTTGTAGTATTTTGATAAAATGAGTAAAATGGTTTCTGTCACTGCTAAGCTTTCTTCAAAAAGCTCTTAGAAATATAATAGTAAACAATTTCAAGCCTTTATTTATCAAGCTTATAACGGCACATCTTCTCACGTTTCCATAATAAACAATTTATTCAAATTTAAAAACAATACATAAATTTTTTCATGTCTCGCTTGGTTTTAATTATTTTGTATAAATTATAATTTGAGTTTTATTTAAAACAAATTTTATTCTTGTACATTATTATAATTTTAAGTGATGTATATTTTATTTATGCGTTTATATTATTATTTTATTTAATAAGTTGCCTTGTATATGTTTATTTTATAAAAATGTATTCTATAAGACAAAGGATTTCAATATCCCCCCACAAATACCAAAGAAAACAAAAATTAAAGCACAAAACTAAAAATTATACATATTTTTTTTTTAATTTTTCTTAGGACTTTTTTGTTTCGTTAATTTTTTTATTTTTAACCATATTAATACAAACAAATTTGGCAATATCCTTAATATCCTTACAAAAATGAAGACAAATTAAAACTTTTTTAAAGTTAAAATACTAATTTTAATATTTTATATTAAAAACAAAAATTAAGAATTATTACATTAATTATGTATTCAAAATAAAATTAAATTATTTGCATGTTTGTGCATTAAATATAAAATATATAAAACTATTAGATTGTCGTTTTACTTTTATAGATTTTTAAGTCATATTTTTTCAAAATGGAAACATTTAATAGACAGTGGCAACATTTGACACTTTTGATGTACTTTTTTCGCAGTATTATCATTTTAGTTCACTATTTTACTTAATCATTAAGAGATGTCAGAATCACACGACTGATTCAAAAAAATACCGCCTATCTTTGACAGAAATTCGCTGTTTAGTTATAAAAGCCATTGATTCTGATGGACCTACACCTACATGTCCCTCCACTTCTTTGCATTTGTGAATAAGTCATTACGGTAGATGATGTCACTTTTGACACTGACAGATTCACAATGAATCCTATTCCACATATCCTTGTTTGCGTTCCGTCTTTAAATCCCTATCTTAAGAATTTCACTCAAACACGAAATTCCAGTATTCTCATTCCAAAGTGAAATAATTGACACTTCCGTAGAAAAACTATTCCATTTACAGAAATCAGAAAATACTTGAAAAAAAAAAACAAATGAAAAAGAATCACGTCGAACATAATATTTCAGGAGTTGCAAAGTTTTTCGTATTGATAATATTAACCCGCCACAATAAAAGAACTGAGAATTCGATATCGAACTTTGCGAAACTATTTTCGTTCAGTTATTTTTACACAGCACGTCACAGTCACACATTCTAGGAAATTCTCCCTCTGGTGGCAAGCCAACAAACTACACAACAAATATGCTGCTGGGAGGTGGATATGTACAAGTAAAATAATAAATAATGTCTTATACCTTCAAACCGCATTGCAATTCGAATCGGTTTTTTTTTTTAAGGTTTTTGGTTTAAGAATTGATGTTTAGACAAGTGCATTCTTCCGGAAGCGAAATCCAACCCGACCCAACATTTTACAGCTAGTTTTTCTGGAAATTCCGGATCTGCGATGGATGCCGATGCCGAATGGGAAAAAATTTTGAAATCCTGCTATTTCCATAAGAAAATTCTTTTCCATAGTTACATACATTGATTTCCGATTCATGGCAAATGGTTTAAGGAATGTTTTTTTTTTCATCTTCCATCTCTTTCTAGAAGAAGAAACAAGAGCTACTACCATACGTGATTGCGCTGGCTGTGTGTTCTCTTGTTCAGTGCATGTATGAGTAATTCTTGATGTCCATGCTTTTCATTCAAAAGCAAAAGTCATGCTTTGAATAAGGCGGATTGGGGCGAGGCCGCACTAGTTGTTGATTGTTGTTGATTTAACAATTTCCATTTATTTTAAATCGCTCTAAGGAGCAATTATTGGTTTCAATTGAACAGTAATCGAGATCGAATTCTTAACCCAAGATTAAAACTAGGGCTTGGACTTTGACTTTGGCCTTGACTTGGACTTCGATTAGAGCTTGTACTTCAATTAGGACTTGGAATTCTATTAGAACTTAGTCTTAGTCTTAGTCTTAGTCTTAGTCTTAGTCTTAGTCTTAGTCTTAGTCTTAGTCTTAGTCTTAGTCTTAGTCTTAGTCTTAGTCTTAGTCTTAGTCTTAGTCTTAGTCTTAGTCTTAGTCTTAGTCTTAGTCTTAGTCTTAGTCTTAGTCTTAGTCTTAGTCTTAGTCTTAGTCTTAGTCTTAGTCTTAGTCTTAGTCTTAGTCTTAGTCTTAGTCTTAGTCTTAGTCTTAGTCTTAGTCTTAGTCTTAGTCTTAGTCTTAGTCTTAGTCTTAGTCTTAGTCTTAGTCTTAGTCTTAGTCTTAGTCTTAGTCTTAGTCTTAGTCTTAGTTTTGGATATCGATTAAAACTTGGATTAGAACTAGAACATAACCTAACCCTTTTTAGGACTGATAAAAGACATCAGAGAAAGATCAAATCCCTGCGACACATTTGTGGTTGAATTCCTTTTTCCTCTTCTTTTTGGTTTAAATCACAAACATAGTCTGTAAAAAAGATTCATATGAATTTTTTGGTGTATGATGGAGAATACACATAGAGATCCTGGATAAGGATCTGCTTGCATCCAACAACTGACACTCATATTCTCATGTGCACGATGCATTTTTTCACATCACCTACTTTGCGAATGGTTTATTTATGAGCTAAAGATTTTTTCCCTGTAGCTGGATAGGTTAGCTATGCTCGTATATGGCTTATGGCATACCGTTACTGGTCAGCTTTTCTTTATATGCAATTGCAGTGGCACAACTTATGGCTTAATGTTTGAATGGATATTTGCTAGGAACAGAGGGAGCTACAACTGCTTGGTGGAAGAAAAAAAAGAATATCATGGAGAAGGTTATAATATATTTATTAGGAAAGGATGAATTTTTTTTAAGTGGGTACAGTTTTACATTACATAGTGGGTAAGCAAAAAAAATATTTATGTTAGCTATGCAGGAAAGTGCTGGTCAAATTTCGTATAAATTATTAAAAACAACATTTTAGTCTTTTAAACTTTGTGACTGGTTCACAAGAGTGTTGAGAACTCTATACAAAATTTTGTACATACCTATGTAGGTATACATAAATGACATCAAATTGATTTTACTTTACAATTTAATTTAAGTCCAAAGATTTAATAACTGAAACTATGGATGCTCTTTAATTTTTCAACTAAAAATCATAAAAAAAAAAATCTTTATAATGCCAACTTTGATAGTGACAGCTAAAAACTTGGAGAATTGAGTAGACAGTTTTATCGAATAAATGCCACTTTTCATAAGTGACAATTCTGACATTTCTTAAATAATGATACGAAAAAAGGTAGCGTTCTTTTGTTTTGATTTATTTTCACGTTTATTCACTTTATCTCGCTCGCACTTGCTGTTACTGTATTTTTCAACCCGTTTACACGACGAAACTGTGAACTGCTTTTTTAGACCCATTTGGCATCTATATTGGAAAAAAAAAATGAATTCATGTCAAAGAAACAAAAAAGCTAAAATAAACTTCTTAAAAAAAAAAAAACAAATTTAACAACCTATTCGTTCTTCCAAAAGGATCAAACAACACTCCATTTAACCTCACTTTAACCAATACTAAATTTTTATTAACCAACAGAAACATCATAAATATCTATACTCGTATGGGTTCCAGGAACTATAGAACAAAATCGATTAATCCCGAGATAGAAGAAAAAATTCAGCAATTCAGCAAACGTATTTTTTCTTCATATGATTCCGCAAATATACCAGACAAGGTCATCGATAATGGTTGACAGTTTTTGTTGTTGTTATTGTAGATGTAAAATGTAAATGTCTTGGAAAGAGGATATCAAATGTGCGAGTTGAATTTTTTATTAAAAATACCTTAACCTTATAGATTTGCTTTCAAGACCACAAAACACAAACTGAATATTAAACAACAACAACAACTACACATGGAATTCAGAAGACACCAGAAAAAAATATAATCATGCCAATATGTATGTGTAGAAATATCAGGAAACAAAATGGTCTCCTAAACGTTTTCAATTCAAGATTTTTTTTCTATAAAATTGATGCCGAACAAAGTGACAGTGTGTTGTGAAGAATGAATTTTCCAAGAAAAAAAAAATCATCAACAAATCGTGTAAATGGTACAAATTTTGACAGGTATTGTTGCTTTAAAGAGTTGCCATTGCCATTATAATGGTACGTGTAAAGGTTTTCTGATACCATTTAAGAAAGTCAAAGTCACTAAGTGTACTTTCGGCTATTTTTTCAGCATGAATGGGAATTTGTCACTCGTGGGACAGAACATTTGTCATCTTTTAACAATTAAAAGGCAAGAAGTATTGAAGTGTTGGTCATATGTGGGACAGGCAATAGTTTAACATAAAAACGACAGTCCAAAATTTAAATAAAATTCAGTTTATTCGAGAAAAAATTCACCATAATTTCTGTCATTTAAAACTGACAGAAAACTATAAAGATTTAGCAAAATAAAACTTTTTATTTAAACTATTAATCATTAAACCGGAATAAAGTAAACAAAAACCACGACGTATAAAGCCACTTTTAGACGATTAGTTCAGTTTTAGTTTCAGTTGAGCTATCAGTTAAGCTTTTAGTTAAACACAAAAACTGAAACGTTTAACTGCAACTGATGGAATTCCCATCAGTTGTCAGTTCAGTTCTCAATTAAATTGATGAACTGAACACCGAACTGAGTTTCATTTTAACTAAACTGACAGTTAAACTGAAAAATTAACTGATAACTGAACTAAAAAATGATCGTCTAAAAGGGTCTTAATATAAAATACTTGTGGTTATGTTTTTTTTTTGTTTCATTGTCTTCATATTTTTGACACATAATTATCATGAAAATGACATTCATAAGCAATTGACATAGTGACATTATTTTTCTACTTTTTGTTTATGATTATTAAAATCAAATGATGGAAACGATATCAGTTTGCAAATCGAGTGGATGTGGCATTTCTGGAGGTGACAATTTCTAAATGCAGCCAAAAACGAGTTCCTAAAATTTAAGCTATCAACAGTATTTGATATTAAAACTAAAAACAATCTTCATTTTGCAATTATTGACCTTCAATAATATTCAATAGGTGCTTGCCAAACAATTTAATCAATTTTAATATTCATTGCTTAACCTTAAGTCACTCAGGTATGTTTTTATCTAAATAAAATATTATTCTTTGCAATTTATACAATCAAAAATCAATAAAAATCCAATTTAAAAGGGCAATCGAATTCGACCAATGATGTTTTTATGTGTTTTAAAAATTCATATTAAAATTGCTTGATTTTACCGTGAGTAGGTTAGGTATTGTAGGCGGAAGGTAAACGTAGGTTAGGTTCAATAAAACTCACTCATAAGACATCTACCTATAGTAAATTTAGGTATTCAAGGAATTTGAACCGAAAAATTGCCTATTTCCATTCAAATTATCTCTAATCATGGACTTTATTATGTAGGAACGTATAACCTACTTAACCTTCCTTATAAAAGACTACAAAATTCTTAACCACTCAATCAACATTTAAATGTCAAGGGTGTTCGTTCGAACTTCAAACTTTATTTGTCAAAGAAGTTATTTATCAAAATGTTACATATGTTCATCAACAACAAACAGAAGCTTTCAAATACACTCCAATAATTACTTGGTACAAGGACATGCTTTGCGTATTTAACATACCCAACCCTTACAGATGAATTTTATGAATATTGGTAAAATTATATACTTTTTCGTTAAGTTTAAAAGTTTCGAAAATTGTTGTCCTCATCAGTAATTCAGTCATGCTATCAATTTTTGGTATGTGACTTTTTCACAAAGATGTAAATAAGGTAGGTATACCTACCTCATTTTCATTATTTGGCCCAAAAGAATTCAATAATAATAATAATCCTTTCAATTCACAGTTAACCATTAAAAACACGTTTAACTTCAAGGATATTAAATTCCTTGAGAATATAAAATTCATATACCTTTGTATGTACCTATTTTTTACGACAGCTTCCCATTTATTAAGCCTTGTAAACGTGTTGTATAAAATTCCTTTTGAAGGAGACGAAAATAACCAACGAGTGATTTTATGACTCGCAAAAAAAGGACTCCAACCAAAGTCCCAAAGTGGGATGAATAGAAATGTTGTAATAAAAACGTCTAATGTGATGACATTGTTCAAGAAAATGCTGACATTTAAATGTGTTTTTCTTTTTCCAGTTAGAAATGTAGGTATATATTTTTATCATCATTGTTTCCTTTTTTCTGTCGTCTATTCTTGGGACCAGGACCCAGGGGCCAGGAGGTCAACCAGCAAATTAAAATGAAAATAGCCTGTACTTTGCTTTTCAAGGGAGGCCAACTCATGAACAACAGAAAACAAAATTCCCTGTTTTTCACAAAACTTGACACTTGACACCATGTGACTAACAATAATCTTCTTGCGGCAGTTCCTGCGGGGGTACGCTAGTGTTGCTGAATTTATAAAATACGGCACCGAGTATTCTTTGATCTAACAGGCGATCATGTTTACGAGTAGGTATAATTTTATGTTTTATTTCTGTTTGGTGCATTTCGCCAAAAGAAGTTGAGAATGTGTAGGTGTTATTTTCTTTCTCTTCTTTTGGTTGGCCAACGATAACGAATACTTAATACGTATCCATGTGTATGTTATAGACTTCCATTATATTTTCGGTATAGACGTAGTGATGTGCAATTGATGGGATTAGTGATCGATTTATCGATATCAGCCTTTTATTTTCCTAGTCTAAAATCTCTACTGTCATTTTAACAATTTAAACTTTCAAGGAGCTGTAGAGAAAATTGTCTTTCAGATACCAGGCGAGCATAAAATCATAGGATGTATATTTCTCGCTCTAAAAAGTGCATCTTTTGTCCATCACTATCTTAATTACAATACAATGAAAATAAATATAACTTATCTATCCTACACACTAATTTTACTGTTTAAAAAAAAATACGGCACCAAGAATTCTTTGATCTAACAGGCGATCATGTTTACTAGAATGTGTAGGTGTTATTTTTATTCTCTTCTTTTGGTTGGCCAACGAATACTTAATACGTGTATGTCTATTTACACGTATGTATAGAATTTCATTGTATTTTCTGTACGGACGTAGTGATGTGCAATTGATGGATTCGTGATCAATTTATTGATATTTTCAGCCTTTTGTATTTTATAAGTTCTATTTTCCTAGTCTAAAATCTCTGCTGTCATTTTAACAATTAAAACTTTCAAGGGCTGTAGAGCAAATTGTCTTTCAGATATCAGGCGAGCATAAAATCATAGGATGTATATTTCTCTCTCTAAAAAGTGCATCTTTTGCCCATCACTATCTGAATTACAATACAACGAAAATAAATATAACTTATCCCACACACTAATTTTACTGTTTAAAAAAAAATACGGCACCAAGAATTCTTAGATCTAACAGGCGATCATGTTTACTAGTAGGTATACTTTTTGTTTCTGTTTGGCGCATTTCGCCAAAAGAAGTTGAGAATGTGTAGGTGTTATTTTTATTCTCTTCTTTTGGTTGGCCAACGATAACGAATACTTAATACGTATCCCTGTGTATGTTATAGACTTCCATTATATTCTCGGTATAGACGTAGTGATGTGCAATTGATGGATTAGGGATCGATTAATCGATATCAGCTTTTTATTTTCCTAGTCTAAAATCTCTACTGTCATTTTAATAACAATTTAAACTTTCAAGGAGCTGTAGAGAAAATTGTGTTTAAGATACCAAGCGAGCATAAAATCAAAGGATAAACATTTCTTGCTCTAAAAAGCGCATCTTTTGCCCATCACTATCTGAATTACAATACAACGAAAATAAATATAACTTATCCCACACACTAATTTTACTGTTTAAAAAAAATACGGCACCAAGAATTCTTTGATCTAACAGGCGATCATGTTTACTAGTAGATATACTTTTTTGTTTTGTTTCGTTTTGGCGTATTTCGCAAAAATAAGTTAAGAATGTGTAGGTGTTATTTTCTTTCTCTTCTTTTGGTTGGCCAATGAATACTTAATACGTATGTTATACAATATCATTGTATTTTCTGAATGGACCTAGTGATGTGCAATTGATTGATTCGTGATCTATTTATTGATATTTTCAGCCTTATATATTTTATGAGTTTTATTTTCCTAGTCTAAGATCTCTATCAACATTTTGACAATTTAAACTTTCGAGGGAGCTGTAGAGAAAATTATGTTTAAGATACCAGGCAGGCATAAAATCATAGGATAAACATTTCTTGCTCTAAAAAGTGAATCTTTTGCCCATCACTATCTTAATTACAATACAACGAAAATAAATATAACTTATCACACACACTAATTTTACTGTTTAAAAAATAAATACGGCACCAAGAATTCTTTGATCTAACAGGCGATCATGTTTACGAGTAGGTATACTTTTTGTTTCTGTTTCGCGCATTTCGCCAAAAAGAAGTTGAGAATGTGTAGGTGTTATTTTTATTCTCTTCATTTGGTTTACCAACGAATACTTAATTCGTGTATGTCTATTTACACGTATGTATAGAAGTTCATTGTATTTTCTGTACGGACGTAGTGATGGATTCGTGATCAATTTATTGATATTTTCGGCCTTTTATACTTTATGAGTTTTTTTTTGGCAATTTTAACTTTCAAGGAGCTGTAGAGCAAATTGTCTTTCAGATACCAGGCTAGCATAAAAGCAAAGGATAAACATTTCTTGCTCTAAAAAGTGCAACATTTGCCCATCACTATCTGAATTACAATACAACGAAAATAAATAACATGATATACACACACATTTTTTTTCTACACATATACGATTATATAGATCGTCTCATCTGTAAGTATTGAAATTGAAAGTGTTATTGGTTTTAAGATTTTGCACTCAAACAGAATACATTGAGCACATCTGAATTTAACAGTTTTGTGCTATATGAGTGAATTATATTTTTCCTTAAAAGTGCTCATAAAAATTCTCCATCCTTCCTTGTAAGTCAAAATGATCTGTCACAGTAACAACTCAAATTCTGTTTTGTTTTGCTTCGCGAATTTCGTTATAGAAATCTGCGCAGTTTTGAGTGTATTTGTTGTTTTCTATTCGTCTCTTGTTTTCCTATCAGTTTCTTTGGGTACTACCTATTTAGGGGACAACAATTTGAAGAAATTATAAAAAAATGGAGTATGTGTATGTTCTCATTAGTCGTAGTTGTAGGCCAAATAGTGATGGCCTGATGGGCAGCTTTAATGGAGAAAGTTAAAATAAAATAGTTTTTTTTTTAAATAAAGTTCTAATTGTTATTTTGTAATTTAAATGTACCTTTATAAAACGTTTAATTGACAATTGTGTCGTTTCCAATATTAACATCGTCATGTAAAAAAGAAAACCATAATAATTTTTACAACCAAAAGTGCATAAATACATATCAATATTCTAATCGGTTAATCCAACATACTTTCGCCTCCAGAAATAGACACTCAAATATCGGACCTAAAACTGATCCCTGGGGAGCACTAAACTCAAAAAATTCCCGTGGTAAGTCATTTTTGTCTCTTGTCTATTAAATACCACTTGTTGTAAATTAATCCACAAACCAAATAACTCTTAATAAAAATACGAGACTTTTTTAAAATAAATTAAAAGTTCAATATAACCTAACAGCCAGCAGATTGCCTCATATGTCAGTGTCATGTCTCCCTCCTGTAAACAAAGAAAAGTTCCAAAAACATAAATAAAGTAAACCGAAACTCCTAATAAATTAAACTTTATTATCATAATTTAAACTCATAGCAAAAGTCCTTAATTTTGTTTTAAATTATTTCAAAAGTCTTGATTTCATCTCTCATTCCTTCACTCTGTATCGGTTCTCTCGCTTCAACACAATAAGAAAACGTCAAGACAGTCAACTCAGTGTAATGACCCTGAAAATTGTGAATTCTAAAAATGAACATTTTCAAGTAAGTTGCGGTGTTTTTATCGTTTGATCTAAATGTCTGTCTGATTTAATTCATCCTTCACAAAGCTTCAAAGCTTTAATCAGGGGATTTGGAATAGGATTCTCAGCAATTTTTATATTTCCACAAATATGTCTGCATGTCTAAATAAATAAATATTCAACACCATCATCAATTCGATGTTTGTTTGATTAAATTTTACCTACAATTCACTTTCTCATACGGATTCCCCATCGTCATTCAATTTGGAAATTCAATTTTTGATAAAGTGAAATGAAATTAATAAAAAAAAAAACACCGATGAAATGAAAAATGACCGCATTCAACTATGGAAAATACGAACTCGATTCTTTTATAAGGTGAATGGACTCCATTGAAGCACGTAGGACGTAGGCTCTTCTGCATAACTCATACCAATAATTATACTCCTGAGTGTTCTTTATTTATACTCCTCAAAGGAATATTTTCTTCTTGAAGCCAAAAGAAAAGGAAAAGAAAATTTAATAGCCAAACACGAAGGATATAATTTACTACCTAAGGATAAGGCTTTTAACGATAATTTGAATTTGAATGTCATTTCGTAATCTTGCTTTGGTTGTCGTCTCTAACGGTCTTTATGTCCATTGTCCATGTCCATGTCTGTGGCTAAAATAAATTATGGACACAAAATACTTTTTGACACTATAGAAAAAAGGAAGAAGAATAAAAATAGGACTCATTTCGCTCGATAATCGTCTACAAAGAACTTATAATGTTTTATAAAAAGAATCCTACGCAATTTTATGTTTTTATTGTGTGTTAAAAGTTGTTGTAAGGTTTGTTGTTAATGAGTTCATAAAAGTAATAAATTTTTACAAATCCCAAGAGGACATCATCATAGGACAAGGGAATAATATTGTAGAACTATGGGCTTTGAGGTGTTTTCCATTAGAGTGAGAGTGTTCAAAGCAGAAAATATTGTCATCACATCACTTTAAAATTCAAGGAAATTTGGAATACAATATTTCAAGTTTAGTTTTTAGAATGCAAATATCAAAGTTGTAAAAGAATGCAATCTCGTGAATGTAATCTTGAAAAATCAATTAAATTATGCAATCAATAAAACTCATGCATTCATTTGACATTGAGAAGAATAATTTTTAATGTAATCATTTGAGAATTTATGTTACACTTTCATCCTTTCCATTATTTAATATTAATTGGAACATACATAAGTCCATCAGCAGATGAGGGTTGCAAATCACTTCAGTTTTTATATCTAGACTGCATCTATACACAACTTTAAGCCAAATGCAAAAAATTCGACACAGTTTGACAGCTCCACATTATTTCAAAAATAAAACAAATTGTTCTCCTAATTGTTCAAACACTATTCTCGACACAACTGGATAAAATTTAATCACAGTTTTGGTTTTTGAACTGTGATCTGAGTCATTTAAAAAAATTCTGTTCTATCCGTCACTCAACTGACAGCTGTCAAAGGAAGTGAATTCAAATCAAGTGTTAATTTTGAGACACATAGTTATAGTTATAGTTGCAGATATTAATATTAAGATATCCAAATTTGCAATAAGACAAGGATTTAAACAAAAATAGACTTCTTAATCTTGTAGCTTAAATCCGAATGCACCCAACTGATAAAGATAAAATATTTTTATTACATTTTTTTTTTTTTAACTTCCTTCCTAGGACAAAGTTCTTATAGATATGTGGTGTAAATGAGAGAAGTCTTTAATCGTATACCCAAAAGCATACGATCCCAGATCCAGTTGGCCAATTGTCCAGTTGGTGTATGTATATGGCCTTCTTCGGCATAATGGCCCAAGGACTGGTAAAACTTTTAATACTTCCTTAAGAAGCTTAAGGACGAACATTAACACACGACACACTCACACACTAGCAATCAATAAAATAAGTCAAAATTAAATAACCTTCTGTAGGAAGTTATAATTAAAAACGTACAAATACCTACCTCCACCACGTGAGTTGAGTATCGAGAGTTGAGTGAAGTTTACACTTTGACTTTTCCGAGAAGAGGTTTAACTTTCTCTTTTGTTGTTTCGATTTTTGATTTTTATTTTTTTTTTTGTTTTTTCTCTTTCGCCCTGTCCTGCAGTTTTCAATTAAAATCCTTAAATTTTTTGCCTTGACTGTTAAATATTTTCACAATAAAATAAATATTATAACTATAAAGTTTCTTATCATGATGCTGATGATGATGATATTGTTGTATTTTGTTTCGTATTTTATCCACCTTGTTTCACATGAGATAAAAACAAAAAACTATGAAAAACGATATCACAGGATCATAAAAAAAAGTTAAAGTAAAATGCAAAAAAAGTACGAGTGTGTGTGTGTATTTTACTGAAAACTGGATGAACTTTTTGAATTGTTGTCTTTGTCCTTAGGCGGACTGCTGATGGATGATGTGTTAGTGTGTGTATACGTTTATGTTTATGAATGTGTGCGTGTTTCAAAGGATAATGGTAAAATTCGTGTAAAAGTTTTTATTTTTTTCTTATTTTTTTTGGGATAAGTTTTAGAGCCGTTTATGTGTGCGGTTGGTTATGTTTGTATTTTATTGTATCCCAGGCAATATCAAGGACAAGGATGTTGAATGTCTATTAGAACTTTGAAAGTTTTATTCGTTATTCGCCGTGTAGGTTTATTGTTTGGGATTATTGTCAGGCCTTGGATGTATCTAAATGGAAATAAAGATGGAAACTTAAAAAGTACCGAAATTGGTACTAATACATATACCAGAGATTAGGTATGCTCATTGATTTTAATGACATATAAAAGTCTACAATCATAAGTAAAGTAGTAATAGTAAAGAAACCACAATTTATATGGTTTATTTTGATTGTCTGGGATTTAATAAAAATTGAGTTTCTACCTTAAGGGGGGTTTATACATACGATTCCATTGTATTTTAAATTAAACAAAAATCTGAAGGGGACTTTCAGCAGTTGATAGAAGCTACTGCTGATGACACACCTGTCATTTATTCAGTTTGTTTGCGTTCAACCATTGAATGGAGTTTATTGCGGACAATGAGTTCGCAAAATGTACGTCATTTAATAGTTAATTGCTTGTCAGGTATTCAAATCAAAACTAAGTTATTCACGACTCACGAGTAGTGAACAATACACGACCTTCAACTTAATCATCCTTTAATCTCGCTGGCGCTGGTTTAAGAGTTTAAATACAATCAAGTGCATTCCAGGAAACTGGAATATCTACTTCCTGTTTGCTTTAAAAAACAACACATTTTAGGAAAATTAAGTAAGGATTCTAGACTTGGTATCATTTTTCATCTTATACCTACACAAAAATATTTTAAAAGAGGATTCATACCCAAGTTGAAGTTTCCTCCTCGAATTTTCCTAGTTTGATAAATTAACCTTTAAAGCATTTATCAAGCTTCAAACTTCGCATACATGTCAACTTTTCGTATATGTGTAGGTACATAAATTGAAACTTTTTCTTACACATTCACACCAGACATGATGTATGATAGTATAACAATATTATTTACAATCCTTTCCATGTTACCTATAGTGGCCGATAAAATATTCTAACCAAAAACTCTGCCAACATAAAAAATGTTCTGCACATTAACTAAGAAATTTATTGTCAGACCATTTATTCACTATACGAGTGTATTTATATACATATCTATAGAGGTCTATAAGCATCACCTTTAGCTCTAGTTTTGTGAGGATTTGTTGTAATCTTTTTTCATATACAGGAGCACATACTAGATAATGGGCTTTTAAAGGTGACATATGAGTTATTGTTACTTGCTGGCATCAAAAATTTAAAAATATATAAGAAACTATAAGGAACTTTGAACAGCCTAAAGGAACTTTAAAAAATTAAATCAACCTGAAGTCCTTTCAGTGAACCTCAAGCAACTTCCAATAACATCGCAAAATTTTAAGTTTCATGTATGACCATCAAGCAACTTTAAGATATCTACATCAAGTTTCATGCAACTCAGCAAGATCAAGCACAGGCGAGTAGTTGAAACTTAGCAATTGCAACCAAGCTCATTGAAATATTTTTACTCCGTCAAATTACGCTTTTTAACACAATAACTTGTTTTAAAAAAACAATACAAGTTTGACGTTTCTATGAGCAACTGTCAAACGTTTAAGTTAAGATGTCAATCAATAGTCCTTATTGAATTTTCAGAGACTCAAATACCATTGCCCTAATGACCCCAGTTAAAAATTGCATAAAATTCTATCGAGTTCTTTTCTTGTGAATCCTTTTATTATCCAGTGCACAGTAGTTCTCCTGCCAACGAAACCCATTACCTTTCATAACAAATTCAAAACTGTAAAAAATAAGGAATTCTTAATATTGCAACTTGTGTATAGCTTTACTATATTCCTTGTTGGTTCGTATAAAAGGAACTCTGCCACAAGATATTCAACTATTACTACTACTTGATGTTGTTCCGGGCCAATAACCCACCACTATTTCCATTCATATCTATATCCTGGGCTTTTGCAGTTCGCAGAGAGGTTCGTCTGTCCATGGAAACATTTTTAGTGGTGGTATACAAAAAATTCTTCAACTATGCTATACCTCATGTACTCTAAAAGGAAACTTACACCATAATATATGTACCTTAATAGGTTCCTTGAATCCACCAGACCAAGACCAAGACCAAGACTACCGAGACAACTAAGGACCAAAAGATTATGAGTGACGTCAGAAGGTTTTATGTTATTACCATTGTCGTCGACGACGTCCTCGTCGACACCAACAATGAGGACTATAAGACCATCAGTTTCTAGTCGAGTCCTTAGCGAGTCTTTTGCCTTATAATCAATTCAATTTTATTAAACACATAAAAGGCATAAATCGTATCCTTAAAATGGTTATTGCGGCTGGCAAATTATATGTGTGTGTTGCTAAATCGTTATTGTTTGTGATACATATATTATGAAAATGGAAGACGATAAGAAAATAATGTCTATATGTTTTCCTTGTTCTTTTTGCTCCTCTTGTTAACTTTTATCTAATTTGCTTCAAGGTGTTGGATATGAGAGGGCAGTTAGATAAAATTTATTGTGATAAGGTATTCATATTATCAAAATGGCAAAGGTGTAGTTTGAGATCAATTCACAATAAAAAATCATTCTCAAGACGTCCTAGAAACTTTTTGTAGGCCTATTTATACTTTTCAGACAGTCTTTCCGTTGTCTGCAGACAAATAGATTCATTACTTCTTAAGGTAATTGCAAAACGCCTAGCCTAGAGTAGATTTTCTATTGAATATTTGTGAATAGGCCTTGTCACGCCACCGACCAGAGAGAGAAAAATGTTTGAACTCTCTACAATTCCTATTGCTACCAGTGTGAAACCCATTCACAATGACACCTAAGACTTGTCATTTTTTTTTTAAATCATACTAGTTACTCTAATTACGATCACTAGAAGGCCCTTGTTGGATTTTGTGAATTTTTAAAGGACAAATTCACAATGTAATCTAAATTGTTTGAGCTTTTTGTTGACAGGTTCTACTGTGAATAGAACAGTTAAAAACAGTTTATAATTCGAAAAATGTTGACTATTTTATCTGTGGAGAATAAAAGAAGATAGTTATTCGTTAAACTAATTTGGGCGCATCTGACAAATGACAGTTTCTATTGTAAATTAGTCGTATTTGATCACTAGTAAAATACTCAATCCTTAAAGACCCGTTTGCAGACCATTTCAATTAAATATATCTGCCACCATGTGTGAGGGGATAAATATTTTGAATGTATAAGATTGACAGATTATACCGTGACTAGGCCTTACGTGGTGAGGCATTATAGAAAATGCTTTTGACATTTCAAATGTCAAAAAGTCTAACAAAAAGCTGGAATTTTAATTCATTGTTACTTGCTGACTTTTTTCCACTTTTCAAATAAAACAATATATTTTTTAGTAATAATACATTCAATCCATTTTTTATTTTTAATAAAATATATATTTTATAGTAATATTATTATCATTATACATATTGTTAAAAATACAAATATTTTTTTTTGTTTATTATATTAATGAAAATGCGCTCTTTTTCTTCTACAATCAGCTTTTGAGCTTAATTTTTGTTTTTCTTAATTTAAACTTTGATATTATGTATATTTTAAGACTTATGATTAATTTTTTATTTATAAAAAAAAGTGTTTTTTATTTTTATAATAATATATCTATATGTAAAGATTCAACATGCGAATATTTGTGTATATATTTATACATAATTTTATTTAAAATGCCTAATATAGGAATTATTTATTAATAATAATAATTTATATAATGCAAAGCTTATAAGTAAATTTTTACTGATTAAAATAAAAAACTTTATAATATTTGTTAGTTGTTTTTTTCTTCGATATCATTTTTTTTTTCTTAATAATTTATGCAATTTTATTTTTTTCTTAGGAGGAAAAATTTTATATAAAACTACCGTAACGATTTCTTTTACAAAAACTTTTTTTCTTTCATTGTCATTCATGGTTAGTGTACAAGGAATAAAAAGGACTAAAGAATAATAAAACTTTGCTTATAGTATTCTCTGAAGTGTTAAAAATAAAATAAAAAAGCAAAAACAAAACACTGAGTAAGGACATTTTGCATTATTTTTTTTTTTTTTAAGAAAATCATTTCTTGGGTAAAATAAAATATTAACAGTTCAGTACCCAGAGAGGAGGGAGATCCTGATCTAAGTCTCAGTCCAGTCCACAACAGTTCGGTCCTCCACTATCTTGAGAGGTGCATTTCGTCCTTTACACTTATATCTTTGTCATTGAAATTTACAGCTCTCCTTGTGGGAGATAAGAAAGACAATTTCTATGTTGAATTTTTCAATTCTCGGTACACTCGTAGTCGTAGGTATCTACGACGTGTTAGGAGAGGAATGTCTCATTCTACATTATTTTCGTGTTTCATGTCTTCTTTGGAGAAAATACAAAATATATAAAAAAAAAAAAAAAATCACAAGGACTTCGACTATAATACGAATATTCTGGAAGCAAAATATTTTTGTATTTTTATTCCTTTCGCAATAACACAAAAAAAGGACTCTCCATTTTTTTTCTTTCTTTCTCAAATGGACTTCTTGGCCCTTGGTTGATGTTTGATGATTTCAATGCGCCTTCTTCACCACCATTAGTATTCAGCTTTCATTCTTAAGTTAGGAAGGTAGGTACTAAGCGGGAAAGTACGATATTCTTTGAGATATACGAGTATAAAATAAACCTTAACATTAATTAATGTTAAAAGAGAACTCTTTTACTTCTTCGACTGCTTATTCTCTTCTCTTTCGACTTCGGATGAGAAGGTAATTGCACAATTATATTATCCAAGAGCGGAACTTCAAGTTATTTTTCTTTTATTGTATTTGTATGTGTTTTTGTATGAATGTATTTTTATAGGATGAATTCACACTTAAAAAAGTGTCTATAAAAATGTCGTTATTTATAGAAATTCCATAACCGTACAAGGACACCTTACAAGATATCCATACTTGAATTTCATTATATCCTTTTTAGACTCTGTGTTCTTGTGCTGTGCTGTGTTGTGGGTGTCCTTTAACGGTTTTTTGTTCTTATTTATCTTCCAATTATATGGGATTTCTTTTGCCAGCGCCATCATAGTTGGTCGTTTCCAATGTGCGTTGAATCCGTTGGCAAGGATTGTGTCTGTAAAAAGGATTAAGTCAAACGTGAGTTTATTTCAAATGTACATACAATGTTTGTGTGTTTATTTTTAAGAATTAAGAAAATAATTTTAAGCTGCATGCATAAATGTCCTTTATTTAGATTTTTTTTGTAATTTTTTGAGATTTACTACTTTGAAAACAAAACCTTTTCGGGGTTGATGGAAATATCCTTCAGAGAGTCGAAAGCTTGCGGAGCTGGAGATGAGAGGGAGTAGTTTTTTGTTTGTTTTAATTTTTAAGTAAAACAGAAAGTATACCAATATTACTCATTAAACTTAAAACAAGAAATAAAATATTTTAAAAATGCGGTGAAGAAACTTTTTTTTTAAAACCATAAAACCTTCAATGCGACCATGACACAAGGACCAAATACAACAACTTGTGTTTCTAAGAGGGTGTCCTTTTGGTGTGGTGTGGCTTAAAGTCTAATGAATATTTCTAATATTACATCATTTTTTATGTTTTATAATGGTAAAAAGTAAATTATGTTTTTGTTTTTTAAATATAAAGAGTTCAGTTTAAGATGAAAAGCAAATTCTTGACCTTTTATATGGTAATCTGTTGGGCCAATGATGTGGAGAAATAGCCTTATTAATGTGAACCATAACCATTTTTTATAAGATCTTTTGATAGGAGTACTCGTATACAAACATAATTATCAAGTTTAGAAGCATGTTTTGTAAGTTAGACCAAATGGTTAATGGGGGCTTAAAAATCAAATAATGAATGAACAAGGTCAAGGGTTAGGTTTCATATTTAATTAAAGTTGCGGTTTTTGGTAGAATTTCAAATTTTGTGTTTAGACTTCAGAAAATATTAAAATATAATTTGTGGTTTCTTCTTAAAATTATTAATAGGGAATAATGAAAAATAAGTTTTTTAAGTGACCACATGGATTTATTAATTAATGAATTTGGGTAAAGTTTCACTTTTCAGTTATTATATAGGTTTATTGAACTTTTATATTTACATTAAGGACTCAATATTTGGGGCTCTTAGTCGTTATCTGAAAAATGATTGAATTCCCTTTGACAATGTTAGGTTAGGTTAAGGTGGCTGCTGAAAAGAAGTTCAGCACAATTAGACCATCAATGGTTCATTGTGATATCACATAGATTATAAGATAAGATCCTCCTACTCGTTAAACCATTTGGAGCTAACCATAAAGCGATTGAGACTGTGAATGTCTATGTTAGTTATATCATTGTAATAGAAGTCACCGAAGTGTAGTTTACGTTTTTGTGAAAGTGCAGGATAATAGCAAAGAAGATGAGGAACTGACTCTTCTTTTTCATGATCCATACAGCTTCTACAGAAATCATTTGCCGGAGCTCCAAGTCGGAAGGCATTTCTGCCTATTAAGCAGTGTCCTGTAAGGACACTTACATATAACGGAGGTAATGTGCCGTCTACCAATCGAGATGAGTTGTTTTGAACGTTTATCATCAAGCTTTGGCCAAATTGATTTTGTTGCCAGACAGGTGAGTGAATTAAACCACCTGTCATTCAGCTTCTCAATGGTACAAGTTCGTCTGCTTTGCAATTACCTGAAACGTCTCTATGGCCCGGCATCGAGATTAGGGGAATATTCAATTAATCGACCATCTCCATCAGAGATGATCTACAATTTTGAGCTACTTTTGAATTAGTGGAGATTGATTCAAAGGATTTTATGGCAGCTTGACAATCCGAGAAGATGTTGACGATATCACGTTTTCCTTGAGCCAAAATAAGGCTTCTCTAATATCAAGAAGTTCTGCCTGGAACACACTAAAGTGTTTGGGTAAACGAAAGGAGAGACTTAAGTTTAGTCTGTCAGAGTATACGGTTCCATCAGTGTAGAAGTCGATGTCTTCTCCAGTCCACGCGGGCTCTAGCTCCCATGAGGATCTAGAGGAAATGGACACATTGAAGTTTTTATCAAAACGAAGAAGAGGTGTGATGTGGTCGACAAATTCATAAGACATTAATTAAGAGCCTAGTTAAACTTTCCTTTCTCATAGAAGTAAAACAAAAACAGTACACTGGGCGTATACGCACTTTTTTTATTATTATCATGTTTTAATGTTTTAAGCTTAAACCTTCTCTGAAGATGATCAAATCTCTGGACTTAATTAAGTTGCAAAGATATCACCAATTCCTTAGAGACAAAACACATTTTTAATAAAGATTACTTTGAACTTCCCTGAATGCTTTTAAAAATTTAATAACTAATAATTTCTCAGATATATTGACAATTTATATCAAAGTCAAAGCTCTTATATAGCAGCAGGTTATTAAAACTTATATCGTTGGATTGTGTTTCAAATTGATAACACTTTGTTTTACGATCCCCCATAAAAAAAAGTCTTCTAATTTATCAGGTCATAATTCCATCTTAATCGCTTTTTAATTCGTTCGTCATTCCAAAGAAAAAACTAATAAAATTCTCCTTAAAAAATAATTGCCAACTCTGGGAATTAGAAAACGAATTCATTCTTAAAAGCTCTTCATAAATTTTTCCTGTTCAACTGACATCGTCTTTATTACTACCAGTACCTATTTGTAGCTTGTCGAAAGTCGTTGTCCATTTCTCATATAAACCAAGAATTCTCAAACCCTTTACCCTTTAATTGTGTTTTATGCAATAGCAATTTTAATCAATTTATATGTAGCTGAAGGGTAATTAAATTTACTGCATGAAGGAACATTATCTTCACTCAATTTACCAAAGATTTATTCCTGGAAATGGAATTGCAACTTGGTGAATACAAAGCCTAATAAATTTGTGTGTTTCTTACAAAATAATGTTGTTGTTTTTGATAGAAAGGGGAGGAGCGGAGGAGGGTGTGGAAGAAAATAATAATATTCTGGAATTAAGTTGTCTTCTCATCTTGTTCATTTGGTCTTAGAGAGTGTTAATGGTGTCGGTGTATATAAGAGTGTTTTATTGGTAGCACGTGTGGGACGTTGAAGATATCCTGAATACTGAAAAGGATAATGTACTCGACATAGTAGACAAGACACCTGGGCTTGTTTGTAGGTGTTTTACTTAGTTTTTATGACGTGTTTATTTAATTTGATCGAGGATTTACTCAAAATCTGATGGGTAAATCCGCAATGCCACAAATGAAATGTGATAGATGTCTTTCACGGTCTGGGATTACCACAAGAAGTATTTTTGCAAGAATTAGGAATGTGTTTTTTTTTACCTAAAAGCACAAGGAATGAAAAAACATAATCGACTGTTTATTTAGAAATTATTTCGCTAAATTTTACAATTGAGAATTTACAGCTCAACTTTAAGCTATTAACAAATGCTTCTTTGGTGAAATTCACCCAACTCGAATATAATTGTTCTAATCAAAGACGATAAATTAAGTTAAATATTCTCGCCAAACTTCCAACAAGATGACTTAATTTTACTGAGACAAAAGCGAACATAAATATAAAACCCAAATTTATTGGTAGCATTTTTATGGCCAGTTTAAATTTGATCCTGCGGCTTTTTCACAGAGGAACTGCTGCATTCAAAAAAAAAAATTTATAAAAACAGAAAAAAAAGAAATGACATGAATAAAGATAGAAAAAGAATTTTTGGTTTATATTTATTTTTTTTTAATTTATATAAATTTGAATTATATTAAAATGCATGCACTTACACTCACCTGCAGGGCAGCTCTCTTATGATGCACCGATGTTGACGATGATTTGCCTTTGCCCTTTTTCAACGAGCACATCAGCAGCTCCTTCATGCCTTTTCGAAAATTCCGACTTAGGAATGCATAAAGCAGGGGATTCACTCCCGAATTAAAGTACGTGATGAGAAATGTAAGCGGTGTCAGTAAGGCGTTAAAGTTTGAATCGCCTCGGTAGGAACGTGACCTGGAAGAGAGGGACCCAATATAAAAATGGTTTTTATTTAATGCCAGCAAAGGATTTCTCTTTTTGTTGGTATTGGTGAGGAGGAAAAAGTTTAGTTTAAGGTCTTTTGTTTTTTGTTTTGGAGGAACTTCAATGTGCCCCTTCCTTCCGGGTACATTTTAAAAGAATTATATTTTTTATGTTTTACGTTAATGTATAAGCCCTAGTATTTAGAATTCATGGCCCTAAGTGACAAAAATATCTTTGCAGATATGTATTTCAAAATTACATATACAAAATAGAGACAATGTGACATAATATGAAATGACAGTTGTTGTTTCGAGTTGGAGCAACATTTTATTGGATTTATTTGTCTGGTGCTTTTTATCATTTTGATAAGATTATGCAAAGATTTTTTTATGCCGCAGACGTTTAAATCATATGAATTCAATGATTTACTTTTTCAAAGTAAGACTTTGTTATGTACCTGTGATAAAAAATGTCATGAATTTATTCAATGTTAAATGTCAAGGACTTAGCTCTGAATCAATGAACAGAAAGAACACGTACAGGCATTTATGCTTTCTTGACATTTGAAATGAAGTGTTGAGTGTTCTAATTATTTTTTATGCATATGTATTGAAAATCATAAAATTTAGTACCTTCGAGTAAAATTTATTGTTGATGAAATAAATGTTAAAAATATTTAGAAAAATTTTAGCTTTGCAAATTAACGCAGTTATCACTGTGGCTCATATTAATGTCTTGTATTGTATCACCTGATAGTTTTAGTCGCAATTGTGCAATGCTTCTCTTGAGTATATCAGTCATTGTGCATTGTGCAGGCAATGCTAAGTTCTTTCATTAATTTTAAATTCATTAAATTTAGTTAAAAATTAATATTGAAACATGTTTAAATTTAAGTAGCTTTCGATTTCATTAAAGTCAATTAAAAATTAATTGAAACACGTTTAAATTTAAGTAGTTTCCGAAGTTCTGTTACACATTAAAAATTAAAATCAAAAACCTTGGAATTTATTTCAAGAGATTAAACCCCAAAAGCTATGTGCACGTTCTTCCTGCGTTTTTAACTCTAGTAAACTTTAAATGAAAAACTTTTATCGCTTCGTGCTCTTTGGAAATTAAACAAAACGAAAAAAAGTCCTTAGGCTGAAAACAATTAATTAACACCCATTTAAATATTCTTCTTTTGGTTATAAATTGAAAATAAATAAGTTATTCATATTTTATGAACAAGTTAAGTTATACAAATTTTATCTTCTTCTTCAAAAAAAAAAAAAAAAAAATGAAGTGACGTCTGCTTCGATGCTAAATTTAAATTAATCAATTTTTATAAAGTCTTATATTCAAGGTTTCCTCTAAGAAATATACAAACGAATCTTAAAATTGGCAGAAAAATATATATATAAATCCTGACATTACATTCAGTTAATGTCATAAATGTATGTTTGTATTCCTAAGCATATATATACATACGTAATGTTTCCATGAAAGTTGTACTTGTCTGGCTTAGACACCAAAAACAGACAACTTTTCGTCTCCCTAAAGTCCTTACATTATTTTATTCCTACGTGATATATTTTAAATAGCTTTTCGCATATGTACATATACTTATATGTATGTATATAAAATTTTATGATTTTTTTTTATATGCTCACCAATATTGCCACATTTTTCGTGCGTGATATGGTAAATTACACAATGCAAATGTTAAAACGAATATTATAAGCATCCGAACAACACCACGTCTGGCACGCAACACATTATTTGACGAATGTGACATATGAGATACACGCTGGGTATTTTGACGTTGATGATGGTGAAAACTGGCTTTATTTCGACAGGTGGATATAATTGGACGATCTGATTCTATTGATACCTGTAAAAAAAAAACAGAAATAAAATGTTTAAAAATCATTTCAATTTATATTTTTTTTTTCCAATTTTTTAAGTAAAATGCACAAATCAAAGCTACTTATAAAAAATGGGGAAGGATGTTGCCAGAATAAAATAATGTAACTATGTAATGCTGTGTGAATGTTAATTTGTATATATAAGTGACGTGGAAATAAATGTGAACTGACTTTTAATAATAATTTATCTACATGATGAACCAGAGATTGAAATTGAAAGCGGGATTGTTCACCACGCATATCCAGACAAATATATGTATGTGTTGATGTGTGTAGTTGTTACATCAATCTATATTAAGGACTTCTCATCATGACCATCATCATGAGACATCAGAAGGAACAACAACTGGACGAATGATAAAACTATCTCGGGTCACTGAAGCGTATGCGGAACATTTTATTTTTTGTATTTATTTTTCTTCACTCAATCAACTTTTGCTCTTGTCAAAACTAATTGTAAAGCTTCATTACTTACTCTTCACAAAAACCACTTAACTTTCACTCTGTGTTCCTGTTCAGTCTCTTTTGCCAGTGGCTCTGTTGGATATTTTGAAAGTTTTAACAAAGTCGGACACATTTCTGATGAGTACTTCTTGCACACACTCTGCAAACATTTTACACAAAATTGTACGTTCGTTTATATGTATGTACGAGTAGGTACAATTAAGATTCGTTTATATTGAAGTACGTAATATCCTTCACAATAACTACATATATACATACATAGAAACATCAATTCAATATACATTTTTTGATGGACCGGCTCCAGAAAATCTACTGAAATTGTTGATTCACGTCCCTCTGGTGGTAGACTGAAGTACTATTATTCACATGTGTGTGTGTGTGCTTCGAGTATCCTTTATGAAGTCTTTTATTTGAACATTCACAGTTCTTTTGAAAAGGAAGCAGTGAAAAGTGTTTATTTTGTTTTTGTTTTTTTTAGAAAATTTGCTGCCACGAATGATAAGATTTTATGAAGTCCTTTAAATGGTTTTATTATGTTGGTCTTTTTTGAACAATGTTTTTCTTTATGAACCATGAAAATTAGTTAAAGAAGTTGAGGCCAAACGAAATGAAAATGATAGAAGCGAAATTTTTTTGTTAACGAAAAGCTAAGAATCAGCAAAAATTAAATTAAAGCAAATAATTTTGTTTGACAAAATAGCCCACCTTTAAATGGTCATTCTTTAGATTTGGTGTAGTTAAATAAATTTGTTTTATAAATAGATTTTTTTAGTTAATTGTGTTGCAGTTTGTGGTGTAGTTTCATGAAAATAAATAAAGAAAGAGAAAAAATTGAGATAGATAGTAGAAGTAGAAATAAATTAAATTTAGAATGAAAATGACTAAAAGCTAGAAAAAATATTTAAATATATATTTGAAAATTTTATATTAATTAAGATCTAAGAAAAAATTGTATGTTACAAAATTTAAATTTAAAAAAAAAATGTCTTGTGTATATACAGTACATAATAATGTAATTCAAAGCCCTGAAAAAATGGCAAACAAATCTAAAACAATAATCGAGTTTTCAAATTTGATTTAAAATCTGACATCAAAAATATTATATCATTGACATATGTATTGAACACGAACGATGTTTCGCATTCTGTCATTTTTGCGAATCTGTCAATGTAAGCACTTTATAGAGCAAAGATTAGATTTTCATACAATTTCGCATTAAAGTGTAGTACAATGGGAGAATGACATTTCTTAAATCTTCCATCAAAAATGTAATAAGCCCAAATATTAAAGCTCGTTCAACTCTTTCTAAATGTCATTTCAACTCGTTATGGCTATAATACTGTTAATAAACAAAGTGGAATCAAAATTAAAAAAAAGGATCGGATATGATAGAAAATCTCTTATGTATTTAATTAAGCTACAGGTACTCATTAAAATATAGATTTAATACAATTGCTAATGTACATATATGAAATATGCATTTATAGTGAATGCCATTATTTTTGATTTAATTGTGACCAAAATTCAATCAACTCTAAATCGATTCCTGCATTCATTTGCTTTGTAAAATTGAGTTCATAATCCTAACCAATTTTTCACAAAAGTGTATTAGGTGCCCAAATATCCCATGTGCCTAGAAATCCGAACGCACCCACTCATTCTTCGCCATTAACTCCACAGAACACTGAAACAAATTCACCTTCACAATCCTATGGTCCAGCAGCCTTCACCTTCACCCATCCACCCAACGCCAATCCCATAAGAATTACCTATCGCTTTCTTTCTTTCTTTCTTTCTTTCTTTCTTTCTTTCTTTCTTTCTTTCTTTCTTTCTTTCTTTCTTTCTTTCTTTCTTTCTTTCTTTCTTTCTTTCTTTCTTTCTTTCTTTCTTTCTTTCATAGGTGGCATCGATAAGTGTATGTTGTATGGACAGAGATAAGTAATTTTTTCAATCCACAATTGAATACACTTCCCCTACCACACAGGTAGCTGTGGATGATATTGCAAGTTAAGACAAGTTCATTCTGAAGTGCGTGTTTTTCTGTTCGCTCGCGATCGATTTGTGATAAAAAAATATAATTAAAAATATAAACCTTACATGTGAGTGGCTAAAAATATCATTAAATTGTAAATAAAGTGTCGGGCTTGAAATGTGAATAAAAAAATTATCGTGTTCTTTGAAATTTGAGTTTTTTTCTCTGGTTTTAAAAATTCATCAGCGGCACGGCGGCGATGATGGATGTCGGAGGAGTGCGTCGTCGGTATTGTCGTGTTCGGCAAAGTAGTGCGAGATATCAAATTTGAAATTTAAATCAAAGTGATGGCGATAATATTTGAAAATATAATTAGGTAATGAAGAAGTTGAAAGTTTCGCTTTTAATTTTGTAAGGGTCCGTTTTTTTCTATTATTATTATTCTATTACTTAATAAAATTAGAGTAAATGTGTAAATTCAATCCTTTTTTATTTTTTTTAGTGATGTGAATTAAATAAATTTGATATCATTTTTTTACCGGGTCTATATGTCGAGAGTGTCATTTTCGGTTCTGGAGTTGTCGGACCGATCAATCGTCGGAAGTGTTAAAATTAAATCAAATAGATTTGGCAACAAAGTTTAGAAATAACTTTTTATTCAATTAAAAAAGGTGAGTACCTACTTAACTCTTTACTTCAAAGACACCACTGGGAATGGGATGTGGGTGGCATTCCTGGTTCCTACCCCTTTTTTTAATTTGATTAATTACATTTCCTTAAAAATATATGACTGACAAAATCTTTAGGAAAATTTAATCAAATAATATTGTTAATGAGTTAATTTAGGAGGACAACAATTATAAGGAATATTGAAATTCATCAACTGCCTCTTAATTGAAAGTTTCTTAGAAAAATCTAATCAATCTTCGAGAAAAAGGTTGTCCTTTTTTATCATCTTCAGAATTTTAAATAAACTTTCTAAAACATAATTTAAAAATGCTAATAGATCTCTTATTTTCCTTATCACCGTCTCTATCCTCTCCTAGAACACACCCATCATAATCTTCTTATTTCCATGGTTAAAATTACTTTTTGCCCTTGATTGAAAAAAAACAACATTATCATTCCTGGTAAAATATATCAACGTTCTATCTCAAGTAATCTAATTTGTCTTAAATTTCCTCTCAATTTTTTATCCCCGGCCGGCGGCGGCCGCCTCTTCTTTATTTTGTATATATGCTTAAAAAACTTCTTGTATAAACTAAGTATCCTAATTGGTCCTGACAATATTTTGTACTCTTGTTGACCTCCAGGAGGGAACGAAAGATCGCAATATACCGTTATCTTGTTTTTTTATCAATATACTTTTTATTTTTAAACAAATCAAAGCTGATGTTCGGATGTTTTTTAAGGCAAATCTGATGAATGACTATTTATCTAATTTTTTTTCCAATTACATTATTTTCATCCTGGAGTTGGAAAATTTTCAATTTCTTTTGAATTACTCAGCTGACATTTCCCACACAAACATGCACTCACCCAATAACAGAAAAGGACTAGATATTTTGTGTGTATAGAGGATATTTTCATTTAATATTCCTCTCTCTTACCTGAAATCACTGAGTTTCTAGAAGTTGAGTATTGTATTTTCTTGAGAGGAATCAAGTTCAACAAAAAAAACTTTTACTCTCCACCAGCAATTTAATGGCAGACATCAGATGAAAGTGAACATGGAGTTAAATCCTTGTAAAACGAATCAAGGCAAGGAAAAGATTCAAGATTTCAAATGTAATACTTTTTCTTTGTATTTTTGTCCTTTTTCATGCCGAGCCGAAGTCGAAAGGAAGAGATTCAAATTGTAATTTCCCTTTTGCGGAGTATTCTTTAATTTGTGCTCCTAGTTCGATTTCAAAAGTTATTCCCTTCCGATAGGAGTCGAGGATATTTTTACACATTTAATTACAATTTAAGGACATAACCGATTGATGGACAAGTCAGGACAAAAAAAAAACAAAAATTCCATCACACATAAATTTAAATAGAAAATACCATAAATTTATTTTGTTCTGTGTTCTTTTGATTTAGCAATATTTAAATTTATATTTTTGTAATCCACAAACCTTTGAAGCTATAAATCAACGTTTGACACATTCATGTTTCCCTCTGTGCCTGTGTGCAGGACATAGATAAAAGCCAATCAGAGTTAAGTTTTAAAATACAGACAAACAACATATAGTAAAAGCAAAACATGGAACTAAGAACCTGAACCATGAACAAAACACAAAAAGAGGACTCTGGGTTTAATAAGTCACTTTGAGATTTATGTTCTTGATCCTTTAGACTCATCAGTTTTCAGAGAATGCAGTTAAGCATCGTCCAACACAAACGAAAGACATGGCATTGGCTTTGGTTTGGTTAAAGGAAAGGAACGAAACGGAACGGAACGGAACGGAGGCAGCTGCTGAATGTTCTAATAAAATATGACTGAAAACTATAAAAAAGAAATGCAGGCGAAAATAATAGATTTTAATTGCATTTGTGACACAGCAAATGCTCCCCATTCACCAACAACAACAATGAATCTCTGAAACTCTGGTGGTACATAGACGAACAATAGCTTAAAATTTCAAAGGACAACACAAACAAGGGTGATTCAAGAAAACCCCAAAGTGAAATTATAATGGTCTGCAGTTTTATTTTAAATAATAGGCAAGCAGATGCTTCCCTTAATAACCTTGTAGTAAATTGTTCTTCTAAAATTCGAAGAAGTGCTTATAAAAATACAGGAAAACGGGGTTTCACTAATTGAAAGAATAATTAAAATGCTATTACAGTAGTTGACGAGTCATCTTAAACCGTGGTTCCTTACGGGCCTAGAAAAAACTGTATTAAACTGTATTGAAAGTGAGTACTGCTCGAAAGCCGTCCTTTGGATTTCTATTCCATCCAATATCAACTGTTAAAGTGGTTAACAACATTTTATTGAAAATGGGTCTTCCTTTTGGCCAACATTTCACTAGCTTTGTTCAATTTAGGTTTGCCACAATCGTTCTTCCGCAAAATAAATAACATTGACAAAGAAAAAGAATTTCCAGGAGAATCCAATAAGGCGAATCGTGGATATTGGTCACGGATAATGGTTGAAGCGGATGGTGGTGCTCGTTGTCGTAAAGCAGACTTTAAGTTCAGTCCTCTATTGATGTCTCAAAAGGAATTCATAAACTTCCAACAAGCTAAGCAAATTCTGGTTAGCTAGCGTCGTAAAAGTGGAATAAAAACTACCCGATCGTTGGCATAAGTTTCAAAGCTTTGTCCAAGTACTATCAACAGAATTTGCCTGACTCTATATTCCAAAGCACCCTGAATAACTATTATACTTCAATAGAACTAGCTATTTTTGAGAAGAGTACAGTTACTTGAAAAGATTTGGGCAAGTTTAAATCCAAAGCCCTTGATATCTTTTAACAGATTCGATATATAAGCTTATTAAATATGTACATATGTATAGAACCTTATTTGTAATTTCTCTGTTCAATATCAAAAGGAGGTAACATTGAACTTGGTCTAGTAGTCTCAGAGACACAAACACTACTAGTCTTTCACGCTTCTTAAAGAGTTCCAATAGGACGTTTCTTTAATTTAAGAAAAAAAGTCTCTGTGAGATCACAATGTACCAATGCAATTGGTCTAAGTCTGTCTTCTTTTATACTTTGTCACCTCCTCACCCTTGTATTAAGTTCCAAGAACTCGATATAAATGTTTTGAGTTGAGTTTTATCCTTGGGACAAGGTCTTATCTCAGCAATTGTACTGCTAGACACAATGTGCTATGAATACGAGAACAAAATTCCCAAACATGCTAAGCCCTTGAATTACAAGCACAACTAACCAGCAACAAAAAAAAATAAAGCTCTTCTCTTTTAAAAAGTGAAAACTCAACAAAAAAATATAAAATTATTATTTTTTATAAATAATTCCTCGAAGACAAAAATACAAAATAATAGAATGTGCTAAGCAGTTTCGAAAACGAAAACTTTTTCCATAACATAAAACGGTTTTAAAAGTTATCTGAAAAAAAAAAAAAATCTCAGCACTTTTATTCATGGTAATAATATAAAAACAACCAGAATTCTTTTTCAATCCTTTTTTTTCTATTTTATTTTTGTCACCCCCAATTCGTTGTGTGTGTAAAATAATAAAACGTATTCCACGCTGTTTGCTCATTTTTTTCACGAGTTACACTCACAGTACACGATTTCACAGTTTTTGCTTTTTTTAGCGGGGTGTGAAATATGCAATTGAGTTGTTTTTTTTTATTTTTTTAAATTTTATTACACCCTCACTGGCAATTTGAATTTAAACCAACAACCGCACCAATTCCTTTTTTTTGCAACTGAAACGAAAGGATTTTCAAGGCCAGCTGAGGTATGAGGGGGTTGTCAGTTTTTTTTTTTTCAATTTTGTGTGTAAACGAGTAAAGTTTATTCAACTAAAAAAAAAACATTAATAAAAATAAAATTAAAAAAAGTCATCGATTCGACTTTGGACGTTCGATGAACTTGTTTGCTTTTTGCGTCCGACAAAAGCCTCTTCCTCTTACCCACCTGAGTGTCCTTTATGTTGACACCCCTTTTGTCATATTTACTGCTCTGCTTGCGGGCCAACAAACTCGTTGAGTTGTTCGATGACGGGCACATGCTGGTATTGGTATTGTCCTGTTGTGCAAAATGATGGGTTAAGCCCCGGGAGCTGCGCCAAAGAGCGATTGCAATTTTGCTATAAAGTACCTGTTATCAAAAGAAACAAAAATAGTATGTACATTTATCTGTGTTCATCATTTGTATTGTTTTATGAGGACGTGGCGAGCGAGGGTCGTCGAGGGTGTCGATTGTGAAGGAGGAAAATTGGAAATTAAATCGAGAGGATAAACTTGTTGGTTGAGGATTGAATTGAATTGTGACTTCTGAAAGCACAGTCATGGTGAGGATTTGTGGGTGAAGGCTGTCGGGTTGACTGAGGATCAATATTGGGATGAGGGCTTCGTTGGCTATGGCTGGCTAGTTGAGTTGGTTGATGGTTCCACTAAATGTATTCTACATACATATATTTATATTGTTTTAATAGAATCACATGGGTCAATTGTGCTTCTTTATCCATGAAAGAGAAAGGCGAATGATTATCTTTTTGGTTTGGTTTGTTGGAATTTTTTTTTTTTGTCCTTAGTGAGAGGACAAATGAAAAATTAAATTAAGGTTTTATCTTTTGATGGTAAAATTTATATAATCTATTTATGTACATATATGTAACTATGTATGTTTTTCTGAGTTTGTGTATGTTACTTGCTGTAGACCTATTATTATTTAAGCCAGCTTCAATAGCAGCACACACCATCACATGAAGGACATTTTTTGATGACTTATTTATGTGCAGATTTGTAGGAAAGTGAGTAAAACAAAATTAAATGTGTCTGAAAAATTGTTTCATATTTTTTTTTTTTGGGAAAAAGCAATACAAAACACAATAAAGTTGATTATTTTGGTTTTGATTTTCATAGTTAGGACAAAATTTCTTCTTGTTATTTAATCAAAAATAAAATTAATAATAAATTTTCTATGATTTAGGAAGAAATGATTGCGATGCTTTTAGAAAATTTTAAATGAAGTTCTTAATTGACAATTTTATAAATGTCTTTGTTGACTAAAGTTTTCGCCATTTAGTGTCTTGTAAATATTTTTTAATGAAAACATAGATTTATTTTAAATTAATAAGTCAGTTAGATTTCCATCTTGTGTAAAGTTTAAACTTGCTTTTTCAAGTAGATTTTCCAGCACTTTGGAGAACACCCTTCGAAATAGTAGGAGGGAAAACATTTTAAATTGACTTTCAAATGCCACAAAGGCTGGCTTCGAAACAAAACTCGATAAGGCTGATTATGATCTCTTCAAACTTGAACAATGTAAGCTTAGTATCCGTCTCAGTCTCAATTTTCTGCTTTTCGAAATCTTCGGATTTAAAAATAATGTGTACTTTGTGTGCTAAAAATCTAAAACTCGAATAGAGTCTCGTTTCATCTTCTGTGCTTTTGAGATAGTATCTTCTCGATTTCTATCGATTTCAGTAGAAGAGGCTTGTATGCTTTGTAGCCGTATTAGTTGCATCTAAAGTTTCAATTTTCCTTTCTCCTATTTCGAACTTGGAATTTTTAATGGTTTTCCTCAAGGCTGGCCATTAAGACCTCTCTGCATCAGAATAGGTTAAACGTTAAAGGGAATACTTGCGACGAATATAAGTCTATGATAAATGTTGACAATCCTCAAATTCTACTATTGTCGTTCTAAAGGAAGCTGAAATATTTTATAAAATCATACAAATTGTTAAAAAAGGGGTTGGACGAATGGATGATAAAACAAACCTAGCCTGGCTGTTCTCAGCCTCATTTTGTACAGAAAAATTATGTGAAATTTTCACATATGTTGTACAAAATAAATGTATATTTTTCAAAATCAGACGCTTAAGTCAGATAATAATAAAATTTAGCATCAGCTTATTTCAAACAAGGCATAAAAAGTGAACGAGAATTCCTTTAAATCCTATTTTAACAAAAAACGACAAAACGTGCGCCTATAAAAAACTAAAAAAAAAATGTGATATCTACTCTTGTATACACTAAATAACGAAAAATTATTCCAATCACGGCGTTAGCTATAAATTGTCTTTCTATACCACTCAATATGAAAATCAATACCGAAAAACTCTCCTTTAGCCAAAATCCACTGCCTTATAGAGTTCCATAAAATAAAGGATTTGTCCTTATTCGTTCTTTTTATGTTCTGTTCTTTGTTAGAAAGTTTTTCCTCAAAAGAAAATTCATGTCATGAACAAATTTATCAATATTGCACGTAAACTTTGTATGGATTTAGGTAACAAAATGCAATTTTTGTTACCTCCAACAGAAAAGAAATAAGACCCCATTTACATGGCTTTTTGAGTTCACGAAGACGTGAAAAGCTGACACAACCAATCAACTCATGAAATGATTGCGACGATGATGCATTGTAGCAGGACGAGACGGCTTCTGCATTTTATGGGTCAAATTCAATTGAATAATTTGCATTTGAAATTAGATTAAATTAATATAGTAAAAGTGGAAAGAATAGGGGAGGGCAGGGCAGGGAAACTATTAGGCACAGGACCGGATGTAAAAAGCAATTTAAAATTACACCACCAAACGACCATCATACACCACAAAGTGATATATGTATGTTCATAGAAGGATGCAAGCACACACACTGTGCACAGGCACACATCCAATAAATTTTATTATTATTATTATTAATCTAAACTTACCGTCATTACCAACAATGGCGTTACATATAATAAACCAAAATTTATCATATCCAGCAATTTGGAATTAAACATTTTCCTATCGAGGACACAAATATCCTCTTCAGCTCCGTCGCTTGTGTGCACATTACGTATTGTTTTACTGAATACAAATTTGGGCGTTGAATAAACGGCTGATGTTATCCACACCGTGAATATGACCATCTGTAAATGGAGTTGACAAGATGGAAAATACAAACATACAAATATAAAAATGCACATGATTAAAAGATTTAATATTTTCAACTAAATAATATAAATGGATTTTAAATGGATTTAAGAAATATATTACAAAACGATTTAGGTGAACGAAATTTTGTTTTTAAAAGGTGTTCCAGAATTATTTTTGTAATTAACAGTTGGCAACCCTTAAAACAAACATTTCACGTGTAACATTTGAATGAACTTCGTAAACTCCTGACAGAAGACTTTATACTTCGTCCAAATCGAACCAGTTACATGCCTTCCATTCGTACCGTACTGAATTCAAATGTATCCTGCATAAAAAGTTCTCACCCGCCTATGGATTCATGACTGCATCCGTCGCAAACCAACATGTCCTGCCAGGCGCAAAGTCAAATGCGCAGGCGCACTGACACATTTTAACCTTCATTTTATATTTATGAGATACAGGGTTGCCTTACCGTATTAAGTAACTTTTAAGTTCTCTTTGCTTTGAGTTTTTGTAGAGGAGCTTTTGTTTTTAGAGCATTTTAAAACTTTCAAATGATATGACGTTAACTAGTGTTTGTTTTAAGTATTTGCATTGGAAATTACGGGAAATCTTTTAAAATGCAGTTGCAATAAAGCATATACGGAAATTCTTTTCATTTTCTGGAGAGCTTTTGCAACGTTATTATATATGCACTACGGTAACGCTGAAATTTTTTTTTTACACAAATAAAGGGAATTCTAATGAAGATAGAGTTAGAAAGAGACGTCCTATCATCCCTGGATGAAGTATAGTAATTGATGATAAACGACGATGTACAAAAACAACTCGTTGAAAGGTAAAACTTCGCGGAGATTGATGAAAGTCCAAACTTAAGTTATTTTTTAGATTATTGTAAAACAGTAAAAAAAATGCTCTCGTGAAATTTCCATTTTTATTAACTATAGGATATTGAGTGTCAATTTGTTTAAGGGTTGCCAACATTAAGCTTTAGAGATATCATTTATGCACATATCGAAAGATGGATTTAATGTTATGATAATCTTAAGTAAATAACCAATTTTTGACTTTACTAAGAAATTTATGTAAATGGTTAGTATTTCTTATATCAAACGGTAATTTAAGCTTTTAGGATCCATTACTGAGCAAAAGGAATGTTGACCAATGCTAGATTATTTATTCGTAAGTGATTTAGATCAGAGATTCTGTTTGTGTTGTTACCACTTTCCACTAAAGAATTCTCTAAGCACTTTAAAGATGTAAAGGTGTCTTAAAGGAAGAATCTGCATTTTTTTACAAGCGGTAAACTGTAAGTAAAACGAATTCTATTACAGATGATTCGAATTAAAATTTTTGAGCCTTAATTAAACAACCAAAGGTATTATCATAGCACTTTCTCCAGTTTGTAATACCATATTTCAATTTAGAGTGACATTTAACTACTTGCGCATGGGATTTCCAATTTAAATTAAAATCAATTGAGACTTCAAGGTGTTTATATTCACTAACCGATTCAATTTTGAAACAGTTACTTAAGCATTGGACATTATTAAAATTATTAAAATTATTAAAAATCGTTTATACAATCATGGGAATGATAAAATAAATTTAAATCAAAAATAGTTGTACCTGACATTTTAAAAGCCATTACTTTGGGTTTTTCCATGGTCTGAGCTTTTGTAGGTCTTCTTCATTTTTAAATATGCAGTTAGATGATGTAACATCTCTATAGGAGATGGCTATATCATCCGCAAACGCGGTTGGTAACCCATTCAAATTCTGATTGAAGAGAGATTTAATATAAACTAAGAATAAAAGTGGACCGAGCACAGATCCCTGGGAAACACCATTTATCATTGTAAGACAACTACTGAAAATCCTCTTAAACCAGCACTATATAGCCTGTCTAACAGTAGATCATGATTAACCAATAACCATATCGAAAGCTTTCGTCATGTCTATGTATGAAAAGAGCAGTAGTCGACTTAGAACAGTTAAATCCTTCATAAAGTGTTGGGTGCATAACTGAAAAATAGTGTCTTTTGTGATTGTCTAAGAAGGAAACCATGCGTGATTTTAGCAGCTTTTGAAATAACTTAGAAAAATATGGAAGTCGGAAGATATGGGTCGATAGTATTTTAAATCCTTGCCATTTCCTTTTTGGAATAGAGGTATGACTTCTGCACACTTTAATGCTTGCGGAAAGCAACCATAAGAAACACTTTTATTAAATAGATAACAGATCTTGAACTGCAGCCACAATCACAATTATTGACTGGATAACTCATTAAATTTATAAGCTATACTACCACAAGCAGTTAAAGCACAATCGTTAACCTCCAAAATATCTATTGCTTGAAACTGAGTGTCCTTATCTACTTACTTACAAATAAATTTGTGTTAGATTTTTATTCAAACTCCGCTCGCTTCCACTAAAAATGGAATTTATTCATCAATAGACTTCAATTTTGAAATATATTTCATTTGACTTTAGAATTACTTTTAATATGATGTTTACATACTCGTGTAAACACCCAACTCTGAAAATCAGACTTTTATACTACTTATTCAATTCTGTCATCGTGTTTCTGCATTTGATAGCCATACTGATGTCTGAAAATTCCATTCAAACTGGCGTTTTAATTAAAAATCAAAATGAACTTTTAATCGAAAGATGAAAAACATTGACACGCCAAAATGGGCTTACTTGTTGGCAGGATTTTCATTTTTCTTTATTGAACCATTTGAAGTTAATTCAAAGTGTACGTAGGTTCAAGTCTGTTAAATATGATTTCTTATAAAAAAGGACATGCATTTGAAAATTTAAATAAGTTAATTAAATTATTTTATCTTAAATGCATATTGTTTTTATGTTATGCTTTGGTGAAAGTGCTTTAATCTGAATGGACTTAATTACATAGCTTGCAGCTGTTGGAGCTCCTCATTTGACAGTTAACGAAGAATAAGGGACAATTCATGCTCTTAAAGAAGTCAAGACAACCCTTTAAATTGTGACGTCTTTGACATTATTCACAATAACAAAAAAAAAAGTATAGCTACTGTGGCGTATGAGTACTATTTTTTTTTCTTATGAAAATTAAATTTTCAATTCTTTTGCTAACCCGACAAAACATTTCTAATATTTCTGAGAAAATTAATTCCCACTTTATTACCCACCTGGTATTTTATTATTTTTTATTTTTTGTGAGTTGACATAATTTTCGCCATAAAAGTGATAAAATCTAAACAAAGAAATAAAAAGTAGAATACACTCAATGTTGATGTTAATTAGGGTTTACCCAAATTCTATCCCTTATTATGTTTTTATTTTATTTATTTTTGTGGGTTACGTTAAGCCGCGCAATTACATTTTATGAGTTTTGTATGACACATGCATTAAATGCGGTTGAATAATTATGCATACATATCAAGAACAATTTTAAGGTGGAATTTGGCATTTTGTGATAAACAACATGTCATGTATGAACATATGTACATATGTAAAACAGAATATAATATTGTGAACAAATTTATAATTTTTTTTAAAGATTTATGACAATGAAAAAATTTATGAATGAAGTGAGAATTTATATTTAAATAATTTAGTAATTTAATTAGCATAGAACGATGAGCCATTTGAGGAAATTTAATGAATACGTTAAATATTTTTAATGAAATCTATAAATTTTCCTTTCTTCGGATCAACAGGGTTTTATTATTCCGCTTTTATAAAATAATTTCATATTAATTTTTCTTAATTTTTCAAAAAATAATAAACATATGATTAAATTTTAAAATTGTTTGTTGTAGCTCGTTTATGCTCTACGGCGGTCGACGACATGAGCTTAAGCCTTTATCCACGTTTACCTAGATTCCTTTTGACGGACGTTTACCACAGTTATGCTATTTTGACCTCTCTTGACTCTTTTTGATACCCTTTGAATTGCATCAACACTTTTTGGCCCACATTGAGGCTCCTTGGGACTAGTTGAAGTAATTTGACAAATATGTAACATTGAAACTCTTTTCCCACTGACATGTTCACATTGTGTATTAATACTCATAACTAGTTCACTTAACTAGGTTTTTAATTAAAACTCAATTTTGAAAGACAGCATAATCTAGCTATCAAAAGCAGAAACACAATGTCAGATTTGAATTAACAGCCAGAGGCTTTGGTTGCCCATTTTTTTTTTCTTCTTTTTCCTTTCCTTGAAAATTAATAAGGCAAAAGGGATTAATTCTTAAAATTGAGTAAAAAATCAATTGGACGGCAGAAAAGCTCACTAATTGATCTGCAGAAATAAAATGAGTCCGTGGAACTGAGGATGTGTTGAGAAAATAATTGATTTTTCTGTTTGTCTAACAATTTGACAGCTGACACTTAAAATTTTGTACTTACTGCGGAATATAGATACAAAAAGAGGCTGGGTGCGACCCACACTGATAACTTCCCATTATGCATAATTTAAAAACTTGGCGTTCCTGATAATAATTGTAGGCATTTTGTATAACAACGCTGTTCGAAAACATACATAATCTTAATCTTAAATATAATGTTTTAATAAGAGTTCTCTTTCAATTCATTCGCTTTAATATTATATAATATTGTAAAACGGCAAGTATGACCGTTAGAAGAACATGCGATACCTTATGTATTTTATTCATTTCAGTTAATCATAAGCTATATTATTTTTAGAGTTATGTAAGCAGATCATTGCTCATCGTGCTGTTGCTATGTGAACATTAAATAAATTGTATAGAAAAGTCAGTTGTGTTTTCTTAATTTATATGTTTTGTGTTAAACTGTGGCCATCCTTACAGATCAGAAGTGGGATCAAGAACTTCTTTTAAACTAAATAAATTGGAAGTTATAATACGCCATTGGAAAAACTGTGTTTTCCTAGTGAAATTGTGAAAGATGGATAGGCCAATCAAAGATAGAGTGAATTTTTTTTTGTGTAACGCCACTGTTAACCAGCTTAAAGAAAAACTAGGTGCCTTGGAACTTGTGACATCTGGCACGAAACCAACTCTATTGCTCCATCTCCAGGACGCATGGGAGAAACTATCAGCCGATGAGCTACAGCAACATGTGCCTCCTTTGACTGAAGAAGATGAGTCATCGTCGTCGTCGATAGGAGTAGAGAGAGCAGATGTGGAGCCAGCAGATGAAAATGAGGTTCTTACCGAAGAGAATGATCTGGACCAACAGATAGATCATCTACGTCAGCAACTTCTTAAGAAGCAAGAAATTGCAAAGCTAAAAAAACAACTAGCTGATTTAACTTCGGTGGAACATTCATCAAAATCTAAAATTCCAGTTTTCCACTTCAAAGACATTGAAGAATCAATTCACCATTTCAGCGGAGACGACAACTTCTCTATTGAAAAGTGGCTTACCCAATTTGAAGAGTGTGCCGATGTTATGGAATGGGACTCTAAAATGCGTTTCATCTATGGTAAGCGTCTCCTCAGTGGCACAGCAAGACTTTTCCTGAGAACTGTTTCTCTAAAAAACTGGGAAGCACTTAGGTTCGCTCTTTTGGAAGAGTTTTCTAATAAAGTAACACGTGCCGATATACACAACCAACTTCGAAGCCGAAAGAAGAGACGTGATGAATCTTTTCAGCAGTACATTTTTTCCATGCAAGAAAGTGCTTCACTTGCAGAGGTAGAGGAGACAGATTTGTTACAATATATTATTGATGGCATTCCGGATTTGCAAACAAACAAAATGATCTTGTATGGAGCGAACGACATAAGAGAGTTAAAGTTCTTCATGAAAAAATATGAAAAAATGAAAGCTCTTATGCCATCTTTTACTAATACGTCATCAGCAACAAGAAGCCGTCCATCAACTGAGCAAAAACCCGTTATGCCTTACAGAAACATCAGGTGTTTCAATTGTAACAGTAATGTCCACTACAGCACAAACTGCCCAAAGCCAAGACGACCTAAAGGACCATGTTTTCAATGTGGGAGCCATGAACATCGTGCAGCAGAATGTCAAACCAAACCAGCAGCAGCAGTTTGTACAGTTCAATCACAAAGGTCCGATAACGAGGATGATGAAGAGCAGGTGGATTCGAGCCAGGTTATTTGCGTTTCTAATAATAACTTTGAACATCACATTAGGTATTGTTTTAAACAAAACGAAGATCCAGCAACAAATTATTCCACAACATTACTCACTCTTTTGGACTCTGGAAGCCCCATAAGCTTTATACAGCAGCGTTTTGTGCCAACCTTTTTGTCAACAACCGTGCATGCAGATGACTACAAATTCACTGGCATCAACAACAGCCCGCTTAAGGTATTAGGTAGAGTAAATACAAAAATTTATTTTGAAAATAACTCAATTATATTAAATTTATTTATTGTAAGTAATCATAGCATGAAATATCCAGTAGTCTTAGGTAGGAACTTTTTAGAAATTAACAATATGAAATTGACAAAAACTAGTGAAATGTTTGATGTAAATGTAGTAAATAAACAGGTTCAAATTTTCAATGAGAGCGACGTTTCAAATAACAAAAGTGAAGATTTTGAAAACCAAATTTTAAACATCGATGTCTTTGACGATGACAATTCAGTCAATACGTATTAATGAAATTTTGCCATATGATATTAAAAATAAAGTCACTAAGATGGTTCTTGAAGCCTGTTCCCTGAAGTCAAAAACACCGAACACAATTTTATCAACTGAAGTTAAAATGGAAATAAGATTAAACAAAGACGAACCTTTTTTTAGTACTCCGCGGAGGCTTCCATATGCTCACAAAATCGAGTTGAAAAAAATCCTTGACGATTTGATACAACAAAAAGTAATTCGGGAAAGCAATTCGCCATACTCTTCCCCGATTGTACTTATTCGTAAAAAAAACAATGAGTTCCGTCTTTGTATTGATTATCGCGTCTTAAATAAACACACGTTGAGAAACAATTATCCGTTGAACTTAATAGAAGATATTATTGATAGGTTAGATAATAAAAAATACTTCTCCATCTTAGACTTACAGAGTGGATTCTATCACGTTGAAGTAGCTGAGAACAGCATTCAATTCACCTCTTTTGTCACGCCCTTTGGACAGTATGAATTTTTGAAGATGCCATTTGGGCTCAAAAACGCTCCAGCGGTTTTTCAAAAATTCATTAATCGCGTCTTTAAAGAACTTATTGATAAAGAAATTGTCCATGTATATATGGATGACTTACTTATAGCAAGTGAAACTTTAGAACAACATCTCGACTATCTGGAAAGGGTGCTACGCCTCAGTTCAAGTTACGGTCTAAATTTGCGGTTAGATAAATGTAAATTCTTTTTCGAAGAAATATCGTTTCTGGGTTATACGGTTAGTGTCAGTGGTATTCGTCCGAATGCTGAAAACTTACGCGCGGTTGCTGATTTTCCGCTACCCAAAAATCAAAAAAATGTCCAAAGCTTTATTGGTCTCTGTTCATATTTTAGAAAATTTATTTTAAATTTTTCTATTTTAGCTAAACCTTTATATGATCTCTTACGAAAGGATTCTATGTTTGTTTTTGGATTGGAGCAACTTAACTGCTTCGAAATTTTAAAAAGGAAATTGTTAGAAGCACCTATATTAGCGATTTACAGCCCACACAATGAAACTGAATTACATTGTGACGCCAGCAGTGTAGGATTCGGTGCTATACTTCTTCAACGCCAAAAGGACGGCAAATTTCATCCTTGTTCGTATTTTTCGAAAAGAGCTACAGACACTGAGTCACGATACCATAGCTTTGAGCTCGAAACGCTCTCCATTATTTACGCCTTGAGGAGGTACAGAATTTATCTTTCTGGAATTCAGTTTAAGATTGTGACTGACTGCCAATCTTTGGCTCTTACATTAAATAAACAGTTTTTGAACCCCAGAATATCCCGCTGGGCTTTGGAATTGCAGGACTTCGACTATACAGTCCAACATAGGTCCTCTGAGCGCATGTCACACGTTGACGCGTTAAGTAGATGCACTAACGTTATGGTGGTGGAAGAGAGTTCATTCGAGTTTGCGTTGGCGGCAGCTCAAAAACAAGATTTAAGCATCTCCAAATTAATACCTCAGTTAGAAACACAAGAAAATAGTGTATACGATTTAATTGATGGTCTCGTTTATAGAAAGCTGAATGGGGGTGTGAGGTTTTATGTTCCAAGTCAAATGGAGCAACAGGTTATTCAAAAACATCATGACTCGCTTTGCCACCTTGGCGTGGATAAATGTTATGAATATCTAAAAAAGGTTTATTGGTTTCCAGAAATGAAACAAAAAATTAAAAATTACATCCATAACTGTCTAAAGTGTATCTATTTTTCGCCAAAATCTGGAAAAGCAGAGGGAACATTGCACAATATTCCAAAAGGAAATATTCCCTTTGACGTTATACATGTTGACCACTATGGTCCTTTGTCGTCTTCTCGAAGCGGTAGGAAGCATTTGCTTGTCGTAGTAGATGCTTTCACAAAATTCATAAAGTTGTATGCTGTTAATACAACAAAAACCTGTGAAGCCATTAAATGTTTGAAGTCATATTTTTCAGCTTACAGTCGACCACGTATGCTTGTGTCGGATCGAGGCACTTGCTTTACCTCCCAGGAATTTAGTACATTTTTATCCGACAACAACATCCTACATAACAAAATCGCAACTCTGTCCCCACAGTCAAATGGACAGGTTGAAAGGATAAACCGGGTCCTAACACCTATGCTTTCTAAAGATTGTGAGGAAGGTTCAACAAGTAACTGGTCGGAGAATTTGGCAAAAGTCGAGTACGCGTTGAACAACACCATTAATAAAAGCACTGGTTTCCCGCCCAGTATGCTGCTTTTTGGTATCACTCAGAAGGGTGAGTTTTGTGACAAAGTTTTTGAGCATTTAGAAGCTTCTGGCGTAGACCACGTTGATTTAGTTGAGGCAAGAGAACAGGCTTCGAAAACGATACTTAAACATCAAGAGTACAACAAACAATACTACGATCAAAATCATAAACGTCCTAAAATTTATCGAAAAGGTGACTTCATAATGCTAAAAAATATCGATACTACTCCTGGTGTCAATAAAAAATTGTTAGCTAAATTCCGAGGGCCTTACGAAGTCATCAAAGTTTTGGCCAACGATAGATATATGGTAAAAGACATCGATGGCATTCAAGTGTCACGCGTACCGTATAGTGGGATATGTTCCCCCTCTAACATGAAACCTTATGTTTCAGAGCTAACAGAAAATTGAACCTAAATTTTTATTACATACATATGTATATAAACTTAAAATTTATAAAAAAGAAGAGATTTACATAAATGTGCAATCGCAAAAATCGTATTCATGTCTTTCATGTTCGCAAATATAACACAAAAGAAATTCAAAATATTTATGTATTGTCATGTATTAATTTGATTATTTTTTTAATATCAGGAAATACATATACTCGAAATAGTTTTTATTTTCAATATATTATAAATAAAAGTAAAATAAATAATAATAATAATATTATAATCGAGACGATCATAAGTCAGGTATGGCCGAGCTGTAGGCATTTTGTATAACAACGCTGTTCGAAAACATACATAATCTTAATCTTAAATATAATGTTTTAATAAGAGTTCTCTTTCAATTCATTCGCTTTAATATTATATAATATTGTAAAACGGCAAGTATGACCGTTAGAAGAACATGCGATACCTTATGTATTTTATTCATTTCAGTTAATCATAAGCTATATTATTTTTAGAGTTATGTAAGCAGATCATTGCTCATCGTGCTGTTGCTATGTGAACATTAAATAAATTGTATAGAAAAGTCAGTTGTGTTTTCTTAATTTATATGTTTTGTGTTAAACTGTGGCCATCCTTACATAATTGATTCACTTTTGATGTTAGTTGATAACAATTTTATTAACATATAAAATCTCTGATATATTGAATCTGAAAACAATATTTTACCACTTTTTAGGTATTGACAAATGCATTACGAGTAGGTTGAAAATAAAATACATTTGAAGTCAATATTATTTCTTGTTGGGATGATATTTAAGCCGAAAAACAATTTATGACACTTTTCTGTAAATTTCAGTTTTTTATTTTAATAAAAAAACTGTCATTTCGACATTTGTCAAAAACATACCATAAGTTGACAATTCTATTAGGCAAAAATTAAAATAAATTTGAAGCTAAAATGATTTACCATTCTGGACATATTCAAGTCAAGAAACTACTTTTGACATTTTTCAGCAAAATTTTGGTAAAGTTTTTTATTTTTTGTAAAAAAAACTGTCAGTTCTATATTTTTCAAAATTGTAGCGTATATTAATAATTGTATTTTGCTTAAGGTAAAATAAATTTGAAGTCAATATCGTTGCCCATTCTCGTGATATTCAAGTCAAAAATCATTTTTTACCAACTTTTGGTAGAATTTTTTGCACTTTTTTATTTTTTGTAAAAAAACTGTCAATTAAATTTTTTCGAAAATTTTACCAGATGTCAAATATTACATTTCACATAGTTAAAAACTGTTTTGTACATACGTACGAACGTACGTACACACACACACACAGACATCTCTCTACAAATGACGTATTTAGATTCCAGGAACCATAAAACGTCCAGATTTGTCAAAAATTTCAATTTGACAAATCGGACCGATTACAATAACTCCCTATGGGAAGTTAAAAATTATTATGTTTCTTTTTTAACTAGGTTCATTACTTTGAATCTTTGAATCTTGCGGTTTTTTTGGGACACTCTTAATTTACGTTCAGTAGATCTCTATATCGAATGAGTGTTGTTAAAATCTCTGTCTGTTTTATCAGTTCTTCATCTCTTAACAAAAGTATAAGTATACACTATTTTTGATTAGGAGATTGTTAACTTATCTCATTTTCTGATATACATACATACATAATAAGTCCTATATCATCATTAACACATCCTAATCACTGTGAGTAGGTACATAAATTGTCTGCTACAAAAACCTCACATAATTTCCTTTTCCATTTATTTCATTGTCCTTATGCCACAGACACTTTCAAAGTCGTAAGTACCACCACACTTTTATTTTTTCAAGGTCAACTAAATGAAGAAAAATTGCATGTACTCATAGAGTGTACAAATGAATACCCATATAATCTCTAGTCTTTTTGGTAGAATTATGGAGTTATTTGTCTTTGTATCTCTAATGGTTCTAGTTTTTTTTTCCGTTCATTTTGCTGCTGCTGAATGGAATACCAAAAACCTTTTAACCCCAAAATGACTATTATGAGGGAATATCTACTTATTAACAATCTAGTAAGGTACACATTTAACACACATTTTTAGGTTTTTTTTCAGAGTTAGATGATTGTACTGTATAAGGGAACTACGAGGAACTTGAAGGATGCGAAATTTATTCTTCCTTCACTCGAATTAAGATTCAGGTGGGTTAGAATAATGTTTGAATTTTGGTAAAAAGTTATCCCTTTATACTCGTATAGAGTACATACATATGTAGCTAGTTCCGGATATAGTGAATAATTTCAAAATGAATTATTCAGTGTGTTTGAAAGTTTATGTTAGGGAATTTGGTTTTTATTTTTTTTTTGTTTGAGCTTATATGAAATAGCTAATTTTAAGGGAATAAATTAGGGAAGATCGTAATAAGGAGTCTTTGGGTTCTATATTAAGTAATAAAACTGTTAAAGTCTATCTTAACATAATTCTAAATAAATTGCATACAACATTTAAATATTTTATTAATGTGCTGCATTATTTAAATTATGGTTGGGATTTAGGGACATTATGTGTGGTACACTAAGAAAAAAAAAATTATGAAATCAAATAGTAATAGATACTTTGAATCAGAGAGAAACGGCAATGATTTGTCACCAAAGAAGTTTTTATTTAAATCAAAGCCGTGCATATTAAAATCAAAGTCTCGGCGCTTTTGAAAAAATTGTAGATATGTAATTAAAAAAAACAACTATTAAAATAATCAGGGATTGAACCCAGGCCACAGGCATGACAGTCTTAAGCGCTTCTTTTTTTTATTATTTTTTTAATTTTTATTCAATCTTAAAAGTACTTAAAGCTAGATAAAAAATGTTAAAAACTAGCATGATTATCAATAACTTACAACTAACTTAATTTACTCTTAGTTAAACTAATAACTTAATAGTCAAGAGACTTGGTCAACTTTTTAGCTATCAATTTGAGTTTGCAACCACCAGAATTGGTTCACCTGCTTTATTTTATCTCCGGTCCCGATCAGACACTATGCTACTGAACCGAAGGCGTTCGGCTCCGTCCTGTGCGAGGACGCCTTGGTCATAAAGGAGCCGCCTATCTACGGTTCTGCGGCTGACGTGGTAGATTAGCGGTACTGCCACTCTATCCCCTGTATCAGCCCTCGACTATCTAAATAGAGGAAAGCATCGGGCGGAATAAATCCATTTAAACGCACATCCCCGTAGTACTCAGTTTATGGGTAATAAGGTCCAAAAATTAAACTGTTACTAGACGGACATCGCTCTTGCAATGTGACCCACCAACCTGGTTGGTTGGTTATGCTATCCAAGGCAGTGTCTAAGGCATCGCCTCTCAAACACCCGCATCTTTTCCATTTGAGATGGGGCAACGTTGAACCATACCAGGCAACCATAGGCAATCATCGGCCGAATGAGGACCATGTAGCAAATCACAAATCTGGCTCGATTCAGGGCAGCTTATAATACATAAGTACTGATCCAACCTATGCTAAGGTACTTTACTACACTTTTATTCACCAGTGGTTCCCTTGAAGCTCCAGACAATGGAGTCTTAAACAGTTTCCGATTTCTGGGAATTGATTTTAAATTTCCAGTCATCACAATATCGCTTAATCTTGTCGAAGTCACGCTGCAAAAGAATTCTGATAACCTCGACTTTTGGGGCCGTTCTGTGCGCTATTAGGTCATCAGCGTTCGCAGTTGCCTGAGTAAGACTACCTATCAGATCGCTGATGTAAATGCTGAATAGAATCAGCGAATTAACGGCTTCTTGCTGTAGACCATTTATTTATATCGAAGACTGTGCTAGAAGTTACATTGCCACTCTTGACAACAAACTTTCTACCATTGAGCGAGTCATAAAAGGTTTATTTATACCAAGTCTGGCTAGCTTGAGATAGAGACCTTCTTACCATACGATGTCGAAGGCCTTCTCAAAGTCAACCAGACAGGCACACGTACACTGTTTTTTAGATTTGTTCCATTGGATATCAGATACAAGCTTAGACGCGGCATGAAGCACTTAAGCACTAACCCCCAAGCCACACGCTTACTACAAATGAAAGTCAATGCTTTTTGAACTTAAAGTGATTTTGTGAGTTTATCTATCGCGTTTTGTATTTGCATTGAATACGAACGCATAAAAATCTAGGTTCAATTTTTCTCTGGGTGTATCTGTATATATATTTGCTATTTTTAAAATCAGTTTAACTGCTAAAAATCAATTAAATTTTTGTGAGAATTTGGTTCATTCGATTGGGTGGTTTAAAAATGTTTAAGGTCATTTCTGGAATTTGTGAGATATTCGCATAGTAATGATTCCAGTTCTCATATATGCATATATGTACATATATCAAGAAAAATTTGTCAACTATATTAGCTTGTTCTTATGAATTATTTAAATATTTTCAGTTAAGATATTTGAAAACATAATTTTAGGATATTCAAAAAAAATTATTATTATTGCTATTTATGATAATTAATCAATTATTATTATATACTTATTATAATGTGAACTTTGTGACATTTCAAATACGTTTTTGCAAATATCCCACAGTTAGCTAGACAGCAATTATTTATTAAACTTCTCAAAAGAATCTACTCAAAATAAGACCCTGAGTCGAGTTTTTTTTAAAGATGGAAAATGATTCACTGAATTTTGTATTAGAAAATCTTAATTTTATTTGGATTCAAGTAAAATGCTGCTCGGTCTATTATACATAAGCTATCACCTACCGCACAACTAATTATTATTTTTACATTAGGTGTATGTAGGTGTAACCTTAAAATAATACAACATACATAAAACGAACCACAAAAATACTTTCAGAAACAATGAAAACAAAGTTTTCAAGCAATGAATTCAATACGAATTTCATAGCCACAAATTGAAAAGAGGAAATTAAAACAATTAATAAAACTTTTAAGTCTCAAATAAATAAATATACCTATATATATTTTTATCCAATGAAAAACCATAAACATGATTTTGCATTCATATAAAATTATATTTTATCTCATTACAACCACAATTTAATATTGCAGCAATAAAATGTTTCCTCGGTGCTTTTAATGCATTTCTACACCTATAAAAATTCTAATTTATTGCATTTTACATTGAAAGAAAAAAACGGAATAGTTTATCAAATTTGACTTAACATAGTCGGTTTTAATAAATAGAAATAATGAGTGTCGCTAAAATCAATAACTAGATTTAAATTTATCGATACATCTGAAAGCTAAATTATTTAAAAACTTTGACAGCTGTCATCCAGTCTGTGGTTAAAACTCTATTTTCATTGATGAATATTATTTCAAAAATGGCCTCAGGAAACAATGTTGATAACTCGTGTAAAATTCTATTTTAAGAAATAACTTACATGACATATCTGTCAAAATGTTCTTTGTTTTACTACAAAATGGCGGAAATTCATGTTTTTAGTATATATACTATTTTATTTTATTTAGTACCCGTGGTGAGATGGTTAATGCGTTGGACTGTCATGCCAAAGGTCTGGGTTCGATTCCTGCATGTGCCACCTGAAAGTTTTTACGGGTACTGCTTCTTGCGATGAATTGACAAATCCTCCAAGAGTAGCTAGTTCTTGTCATGAAATGGTGCTTTCTCCGTTCGGATTCCGCATACAAACTCTCTATTAGCTGTAGCGCCACATTATTTATTTTATTTTATTTAATTTAGACTGTCATCTCAAACACAATTCTTAATAGGCTAACATTAGTTGTAAATCAGCTGACAGCCAGCTGTCAAAATATTTAGTTTTACACACATTAAAGGTGTACAAGATGTTAGGCTTGAGCCTAAGTAGAATTTAGGCCTAGCACGATATCAGTTTATTTTGACACGAGAACTAAAAAATGGATGAATTGAAAATGAATTTTGGCTAAAAGCTAGCTTCTTTTTAAGATTTTAATTTTTAAATAAACGGAAGTGTTTCAATGTTTTAAGAAATATTGACTCTTTTGAATGGTTGACCACATGGCTGTATTATCGGACCCCTATTCTATAGAAATGAAGAAGAACACAATGCGACTGTTAATTTTCTCGGTAAATGTCAGAGCAAGAGTAACGAATTACTTACATCTTGAACATTTCGATTTGTTGAACTTTTTCACATAAGTAAAACAAGGCTTTATTTATTGAGATCTTTCAAGCGAATTAGGCCTTAAGTGCAATGCCATTAGGACGAAGCCGCCGCGCCGCCATTCACTCTCTTGTTTTAAAATCAAAACACAATAAAATAACATATAACTCTTTCGAAAAAGGATTTACCTTTTGGTTTTCAGTGTTATTTTAATGCAGTAATTATGATTAAATCCCAAAAAGAATTCTATAAGCATTCTTATACCTTAAATAATAAGACCCATGTACAATAAAAGTTAGGTGCGTACGTTTAACTGCACCTAAATGTTTTTCTTCCATTTGATTTGTATAAATTCTCCATAAAAACAACATTTTGACTTTTATTCTTCAAAGACCGAAATTACTATAAAATCCCACACACCGCACCGTGCCAAACCTTTCACATATTAAATTTGCAAATTATTTTTCTCCGCGTGTAGATATATAAATGTATCTTGACTAATAAAAATGTTTACAACCAAATTGCATGTAAAAAAAAAAATTATAATATTTTTTCATAGATAAAAATAAACTGATTTTATTTTTATTTTTATTGTAGTTGTACATATAATTTAAATCGTAAAAATAAAAACCAAAAATTTTACTCACCCGTAGTCTGGCAGCAGTTAATATCTGTTTACACGTAATCGGATGAACAATTGCAAAATATCTTTCCATGCAAATTACAACCAGAATAAATATTGATGCAGTATAACTCAGCGAATGGACAAATTGATACATTCTGCAGAGAAATTCACCAAATACCCAACTGTATTCGAAAAAAAATAAAAAATATGTAAGAAACATATACATAGAAAAAATAAATCAATAAAATGTTAAAATATTAAAATTTCAACAACGGAAATCGAAAAAATATCTCAAATTAAAGTATTCACACAATCAAGGAATATATGTATGTGTGTATTTTCTGAAGAAACCGTTATAAAATAAATTGAGATTTGATTTCATTTGTTATTATGTATTTTTGTAGTATCTGAATTTCGGAAGCGAAGGTCATTGCAAAATATTTTCTCTCATTTTTATTATTGACATATTATTATTGTATCTGTATCTCGATATGGCTCTCGATCAGATGAAAGAAAGAATTTCAGTTTTTTCCGACGTTTTTTGAAATTCGAAGGATTTATTGGCTCGGAAAAAAGCTTTTAGCGATGAATGACATAAAATTATTCCAATTGAATGCTTTACAGGATATTTTCCTTTTTTTCGAATATTTGTTATAAGAACAATTTCAATCTGTTTTCTTTGTATATATTTTATTTTATTTTTTTATTTGTAAATTTGTTTATGTTTATATTTCATGGAAAAATTTTGTGATAGAAGGAGGAAATTTAGCGGAAAAGGATACTTATGAAAATGTCAATTGAGGCTATTGACTTGAATTCTTTCAATACGTATGTAAGTATAAGTATGGAGGTACTTATTTGAATGTTTTCAAATTTTAAATGGGAATACCTTTAGTTGAGAGATGGCAACAACAAAGTTGACAATGAATTGAAGAGGGTTCATATTCAGAAAAATATTTATTTTATTAATTTCTCTTTTTGAAAATTTGATGCCTTTTGTCTATGGCAAAGACAATATAAATTGGGGAACAATCAGTTTCGAAGGCTAATTCAGTTGGTCTATTTATAGTTTAAGTAGCACTTTTGAAAAACTACCTTCTTTAATATAGGAAAAAGGATAACAAACTTCTGAAAAATTTTCGTAATAACTCATGAGTGTTTGAAAAAATTTAAAAATGAGAAAGTATCATATTAAAAACCTTACCACTTCAAAAGACTTAAAATTTTGTTTAAATACATTATGAAAGGTAAATCGTCGGTAAGATGAATTAAATCTTTTGTTTTTCCTTCTTTGGATAGATTGCAGATTACAAATTCAATCATACTTTTATAAAGTTAAACAAAGATCACAAATAACAAAGTCTGCCATAATTTTGCAGACATATTTGTTTAATTGATTAAGAGCACTTCAATAAATATGCTAATGAGACAGTTTATAATTGGAAACAATAAAAAAATATAAACTGATTTAATATCATTTCACCATGAAAGTTGTGCCGCAAGTTTTTTTCTTTCCACTTAACCTCGTCCTCCAGTCGAATAACTACATATATACAATATCTGGCAATCATCAACATTACAAATCTATAGATAGATATAGATATAGATATAGGACAAATGCAACTCCTTCTCTTATCCTTGTCATCGAAGAGAATATATTTCAATAATTTTTGGCCTTACGCATATTTAAAACACCAATCAACGTGCTTAATGAAGCAAATTCACAACCCAGTCAGACGAATGCGAATGTCCTCTTATTGAAATTCATCATTATCCTTACAGTAAAGAAAATTTAAATAAAACATATGTATATGTATGCTTTTAATACTTACCTATCAATGAGGTAAATTGATAAATTCTGCATAACACAGAAGAGTCCAACACAAAAGTCGGCTAAAGCTAAGTTCGCTAGAAAAAAATTCGTTATTGATCTTAAACGTCGTGATAGTGTGACTACAAGGATAACAAGAAGATTTCCTGAAAAAAAAGAAGAAAAAAAAAATTGGTAATAAAATAAATGACACAGTTAAATTTGACGTCAAAATAAAGGATATAATTTATGGGTTTGCTTTTTTATGTCTGCTATCATTTGTACTAAAAATGTGTGTGAATGGTTTTGCTATTTTATTTTGGTTTATTTTTATTTATGAGGATTTCGTACACAGAACACAAAAAAGGCGATTTTATTAGTTTTTTATTCAAGTTTTAATGTTTTTTTTTTACATTGAATGTGACGAAGAATCGGATGAAAATTGTTTAACTTTGATTTCCTATAAAGATTTACAAATTTCTTATCAGAACTTTTCATGTGTTTCAGAGGGTGGTAGAGAATTGAATAAAGTGCTTATGCGGAAAAAATGGTATAAATTTATTTAATAGTAACGCGATTTAATTTCACAAATCTTAGTCCACCCGAAAAACTTTTATGTCTAAATTTCTTTTATTTCCCAAGATTATTCCAAAAGATCTAAAATTATGCTGATTTATGCAGAATTATGGCCATCATAGGCAATATTTGTTAAAATGATGCAAAAATTACTTAATTCCTAGTTGCAAACATAAGTTGCTGACTATAAAAATACTTTTGGGAGAAATTTCGAACTTTAAGTTGCGCGAGTTATAGTTTTAGGCTTACTTATTTTCAGCCAGAAAGAAAAAACAACAAGAGTACATTTGATATAACTACTTTATTGAACATTCTTCTAAAGACTAACAATTATATAAGCTGCTGTACCAAAACTTGGCTTGGGTTCTTCTCTGTCGATACACAGCTGATAACACCTTGCTCTGTTGCTATGGGCTGTTAGGAAACTGTACTTGAGTATCAGGTAGTACTTGGCAAGTTTTATAGTCCAGCAGGTACAGTTGTTGGTAATATGTATGGTTGTGTTATATATTATAAACTCTTCCCCCCTAAGTATGAACTTAGGAATTAAGTTCATTTATGTATATTTGCATATATATTGTAGTTTTGTGGATACATTTACATTTCGTATGTTAAGGACACATTTATTTCATTTAAATACATTTCTTTGCATCATAATTTTTTAACCTGTATTTACATTTTATACTTAGAAATAAAGCAAAAAAAATATACTCGTAATTTAGAATTAATAATTATTAAAAAAAATTATAGCTTATGGTTTAGCAATTATAATATATACATAATACCGTAAAGAAAAAATAAATGGTAATCCAATGTTATAGCTTGTTTATTGGGTTGATTTTCATAGTTTGGTTTGTTTTATAAATATATGTAATAGTATTTTTTTTTATTTAACATATACATACAATACAAGTTATTTCATTTCAAACATTTTTTTTTTTTTTTTTTTTTTTTTTATTTTTTGTTTGTGAACCTTTCTTTTATTTGTTTCGACTGTAATTTTATTATTTTGAGTGACAATATGGTCGTTAAATCTCGGTGCTAATTTATTACGTCGATCATCTCTTTCATATATTTTTTCATTTACGTCATAACTAGGGGGATCTTTACGTGACTGATTCAGTTTGCTTATATAGCTTTCCTTACGTTTAAGACTTTGATCATGAATTATTTTAGATAACTGCTCGTAATTCTTTTTATGTTGATCTAAATACTCTTGCTCTGTACTAAAATTTGGTTTGGATGGAAATGGTTGCCGTGTGTGTATATGTCCCGAAAGTAGCTCAAAAGGTGATAATTTTGTTACCGAATGTATGGAATTGTTGTATGTTAATACAGCATCGTCAACAACTTCCTCAATCGTCATATCTTTCTTTTGAGCCTTAATAATTCGAACAAGTTCGGTCAAGGTTGAATGAAAACGTTCCACTGGAGAATTACCTGTTGAAGTTTTTGCGCAAATATTGTGAAACTCAATATCATAGAGTTCAAGGAATTCTCTAAATAAAGTACACACAAATTCACTTCCGTTATCAGATACTACTTTTTTAGGAATACCGTGGTGAGAGAAATAATGTCGGAAGCACTTTATTAGGTTGATGCTTGTTCTTGCATTTAATGCGTAAGCACTCGCAAATTTACTAAATTTATCAATAATAGTAAGAAAATTTGTTTTGTGTACTGAATAGATGTCGACATGGATTATTTCGAGTGGTTTCGATGGAGTTTCTGTAATCTCAAACATTAACTTTTCTCGATTACGATCATATTTATACCTTTGACAAATATCGCAGCTGTTTATGACTTTCGAAATAACATGTTTCATAGTAGGAAAATAAATATCCCTTTTAAGATGCAATAAGCACTCCGTCATGCCTCTATGATTAGAGTTTTGGTGGTAGTCTCTTATTATTTTTTCTTGTTCGTCTCTTTCTGTAATGTCCTTGAGAAAAATTGTAGATCTAATTAAATTTATACGAGATCGATGGAAGAATTTAGTAAAAACAGCTTGAACCACCGAAAAGGTAGCATCATCTGTTAAAATGGCGGTCTGTCTTTTTGTATTAAGGTAATCTCTTAAAATTGAGGTTACAACAGCTTCATTTGCTGGATTGTAATGCTCTATAATGTATCTTTTTTTCCTTTTAAATAGAATTTGAAATTTGGAAGATATTTCAGATTTTGAAGGGTTCTGACGGATAATAATTTGGTATGAAAACTCATTAATTGCACGTTCGGATATTGGAATACAGGTATCAAAATTTTGCTGAGCTGAGTGTATAGTTGATGCATTTGAAGAAGCATCTACATTATTCTCCATAGACATTGTTTCTAAATTTTCAAATTCTGTTTCATTGACATTTATCTCAATACGTGAAAGTGCATCGGCATTAGAGTTTTGTGAACCTTTTTTATAGACAATCTCGTAATCGTATTCTTCGAGACGCAATCTCCACCGAATAAGTTTTGAGCATGAATCTTTAATTGAAAAAAGCCAGGTCAGAGGTTTGTGGTCAGTGACCACTTTAAATTTTCTTCCATACACATAGGGCCGAAAGTACTTTAGTGCCCAAACTATACCCAAAAGTTCCCTCTCTATTGTGCTGTAGTTTTGTTCAGTTTTTGATAGCGTCCGACTTGCATAACAAATTGGCCTATCAGAACCCAAAGGTCCTTGAGAAAGCACCGCACCTAAAGCAACACTACTAGCGTCTGTAGTAATGATGAAAGGTTTTTGGAAGTCTGGATATTGTAGTATTGGATCGTTACAAAGAAGATTTTTGCATTGTTCGAAGCAACTTATAAACTTAGAGTCTGTACAAATTTTACTTCCTTTTCGGAGGCATTCTGTTAAAGGTTTTGTTAAATTCGCAAAATCCTTTATGAATTTTCTATAATAGCCAAGGAGGCCAAGAAATGATTTTATTTTCTTTTGTGTGGTCGGAAGCGGAAACTTTCGGACTGCACTTATTTTTTCCGGATTAGGTTTGATTCCTTCCGGCGTAACTAAATGTCCTAAAAATGAAACCTCCTTGCGTAAAAACTCTGATTTATTAATTTGTATTTTAAGGTTTGCTGCTTTAAGTTTTTCAAAGACGGCATTTAGATTGTCTAGATGTTCCTGTAATGAGGTGGAATACACTATAATATCATCCATATACACCAAACAGATTTTGCCTTGAAGTTCCTTTAGTACATTGTCCATTACTCTCTGAAAAGTTGAAGGTGCATTTTTGAGGGCAAAAGGCATTCGAACAAACTCATAATGACCATTTTCAACTGAGAATGCCGTTTTAGGGATGTCTTCTTTTTTTATTTCTATTTGATGAAATCCTGAGGCAAGGTCAAGTGTCGTAAAGTATATACTTTTACCCAGCTTATCTAGTATGTCTGTTATATTGGGTATAGGATAACGGTCGTCGATGGTTTTTTCATTTAATTTCCGATAGTCAATTACCAACCTCCATTTATTCATTCCACTTGCATCTCTTTTCTTCGGAACAATCCAAATTGGAGAGGACCAAGGTGAAAAACTAGGACGAATAATACCTTGACTAAGCAAATCATTTATCTGTTTTTGCACTTCTTCCTTGTGAACATAAGGATATCGATAAGATTTTGAATAAATGGGAACATCATCTGTGGTCTTAATTTCATGTTTAATGAGATTGGAAAATGTTAAGTTTTTGCCCTCCTGGAAGAAAATGTCTTTATATTTATAACAAAGATCTTTAATTGCCTTTTCTTCTTCCTCATTGAGATGGTCTGTTCTAATTATTGGTGTTGCATTCTTAGGTTCAGTATTTAGTGAGTTTTCTATTGTAAAGTTATGAATTTCTATAAAATCTTTTATTGGCCGTGTTCGAATTGGCTGTTCAACTACAAAGGTTTGTTGAGAATTCGATTTATTTACAACCTCAATTAAGCAGTACCAATTTTCAGCCTCATACAATCCCTCTGAGATCATTAAATCAGATGCAATATATGTTGGTTCTATATAAACACTTCCAGATTCAATATCAACTGGTAGTAAACAAATGGATTTACTTAGTTCCGAGACAGTATAAGGTTTTGAAATTAGATTTGGTTTGAAATTTAAAGGAATGCTTATGTTTCTAATGTTTAAAGTTGAGTTTCTCATATCGATTGTTAACCCAAGATCCTTCATGATATCGATGCCGATTAAACCATCGAAATAATTATGAAATTTAAAAACCAAGAAAGTTAAATAATTTTGTGTATAGAGCTCAGGCAACCCTTTTAAAACGATTTCTTTGTTCACAAATTTGGTGTCAAAAATTGTTTTTATTTGAATTGGTTTTATAATTCTTGATTTCAGAAATTGAGCTATACTAGGGGATATAAATGACCTATTGCTGCCAGTGTCTAATAAAAATTTTAATGGCTTGTTGTTGATGCTATTTATGCTCAAATATGGTAAAAGATGTGAATTATAGTTGTTAATGTCTATGTAACCTATAGATTGTCCGAGGCAGGTAAGTGAAAATTTTTGTCATCAACTACAGCTTCATCTAAGAGATTTGAACCAAAAGGATCATCCTGGTAATAGTTTTGGCCATATAAATTTTGTTGTTGCTGAGAAGCTAAAAAGGTGTTTTGATTTGGATAGAAACTTGATTCTGAATAATTTTGTTGTTGTAGTGGATGGTTTTCTTCTACATTGTAATTTGTTTCAATATTATGCAATTGTTGGGGCTTAGATTGGTGGTGGTTTGCAGAGGACTGTTTAGTGTAAGCATTAGAAATTGACATAGGTTCAGGTGGCGGGTAAGATTTGGAACTCGTACTTGGCTTATTAACATGGGGAGTATAAGAGTTATTGTTGAGATTCTGGAGAGTGTTATAGTTTTGAGTACTCGGAGTGTTTTGTCTATTGTAATTTAGTTTAGGTAGTGTAATGTTTGTGTTTGAAAAATTCTGATTTGGTCTGATGGGTGTTGAATGAGTATATCTATAGTCACCTCTAAATGGTACCTGTGGATGTGGTGCGATAACGGTTGGTCGTGGATTTGGAAAATAATCATTAATACGATTTTGTCTAGTTTGGGGATTTCTTTGAAAATTAAGCTGACCTTGAAAATAAAATCGATTCTGTTCTTCTAGGCAAAAAGAGAGAGCTTCTGTCAACTTAGATGGTCTCATTGCACGAATCGTCGAACCAAAAGGTTCCCTTAGCCCCGACAAAAATGAATTAAGACACATTTCTTCATAGAGTGTCTTTTTTGCTACAACTACAGTTGCTTCTTTTTCATGCAACCTGACATGATTCATAATTGTTGATAAGATTTCAACAATTTTGGCATAGAATATTTCTACACTGTCAACCCCCTGCCTTATTTGGTGTAAATCCCGGATTAGACTTGTTTCATTTCTTTTGTCAGCGTAATGAACTACTAAATTGTTCTTAATATCAGTCCAATCAGTGGAAATACCGCACATATTTAGTACTTCATTCGCTGGACCAATTATTTTGTTGCGAATTGCTCTTAGAATGATGTTCGCATAATTTGTACCATTAATTTGTGGCATTAAACTTATAATCTCTTCAACATTGTTAATGAAGTCAAATAACAAACGCGGATTGCCATCGAAAGGTGGGATATCTTTCACTGCATCTGGAATTCGGAGTGAATTAAAGACTTCTAAAGCTGGATTTGACATAACTGAAGCTTGATTTTGTTCTTTTACTTTTGCAAAAGGCTTTTCCCTTATATGACTTTGAAGGTCGTCGCTATCACTCTCGTTATTTGTCGTACAAGTATCGAAATGATGTAAATTGTATATTTTGTATATTTTCCACTTTAAAGGATTTTTTTTTTCATTCGTTACAAATCTATATTTTATTTAACATAACCCAGTAAAAATGCTTAAAACATGGACTTACCTTACAATTATGTGTATATGTATTATTGTATATAATTTTACTTCTTCTTTTTGTATTTTTTTTCTATTTAATTACAAAGCACTTATTCTAATTATAATTGATTTGATATAATAAATTTTGAATTAGCTGTTTTTGTTTCATATATCTCATATATCTTATGTAATTCATTTAGTCATTATTAAATGTTATTATTATTAGGTTTTTTTTTTATATGTATATGATTTGTGGTTGTATGTACATGTACCAAACTTTTTTCACTCAATTTAAATGGAAGTATGTAATGTTCTATATTTACTTTTTAATGTTTCTTATATTTTATTTTTTACTATTACTTGTATTTTTAGTATTCGTACATAGGTAGATTACACTTTTAATAAGCACTTATTATAAAGGTACTATGAAAATTTTCGCTTATGTTTTTATATTAAATCTTTGCACTCGTATTGAAGTATGAATCTAAATTAGTTTTTTTATAAAAAGAACTATGAATCTTTATTAATTTTGGTTTTTATACTTTTCGCGCCTTTTTTTAGACTTGAGGTTCTTGGCATCAAGACATTTAAATTTCGCTTATGCCTTTAAATATTAGATTTTTTTTTCTTTGGAAGCTACTTTTGTTTAGTTTTCACTTCAAAATCCGATTTAATTTTGCACCGACTGCGCCAGTTATAGTTTTAGGCTTACTTATTTTCAGCCAGAAAGAAAAAACAACAAGAGTACATTTGATATAACTACTTTATTGAACATTCTTCTAAAGACTAACAATTATATAAGCTGCTGTACCAAAACTTGGCTTGGGTTCTTCTCTGTCGATACACAGCTGATAACACCTTGCTCTGTTGCTATGGGCTGTTAGGAAACTGTACTTGTGTATCAGGTAGTACTTGGCAAGTTTTATAGTCCAGCAGGTACAGTTGTTGGTAATATGTATGGTTGTGTTATATATTATAACTCGCGCAACTTAATGGCTGAATAATAGGAGTTGCACCAAATTAATTGAAATAGTGTGTAACAGTCCTAGGAAAAGAGAGTAAGATTGAAAAAAGGATCAAACCAAAAAGAATTTTTAAGCAAAACGTACAAAGTTGCAGTGTCTGACTTATTTCTGTGCAACTTTTAAAAAGGAATAAATGTCGTAGATGCGAACAAATGGTTTAGAGTTTTTTTTTAACAAAATTAATTAAAACCATTGGCTGTCCTTCTACACTTCACGAAGTATAAGTTGAGTTTAGAATTAAAGTGAATTCCGAAATCTGTAAATCTGTCAAGACGATGTAAAGTGTTTCTTAGAAAACTTAGTTGCCTGACATTTAATTAGGCTAAGATTGTGTACTATATTACACCAAAAATGAAAACATAGTGGATCTAAATGACTACCCTGAGGGAATTAGCGAATATATTTTATTTTTTTTATATAAATAAACATACACTAACATTAACAAAATATCTCTACATCTGGATATTCTTCAACTCCATGGTACCAACTTATTTGTGCTTATGGAGATTCTCCATCTACAAAATCAACATTACAATACAAAATCATTTATTTTATTTTTTTTTTATTACGTTTATTTATACACAGCAAAATTCTTTCAGATACATACAAATTGATTTATCTTTATCTCAATTTCGATCACCAAGGTGTTTCTTTTTTTTCTCAGGGGTCAATTTTTATAGAAAAAACACATACAAACTACAAAGATATTCACCACACATCGAAGGGCAAGTTAATTAGTGTTTATTATATCTTTGTTAAAAAGGGAAATTTTTCCTTAATTAATTAGTCTAGTTAGCCGGATTATGTGTATATGTATGTGTGTGTGGTTGGTTTCTGTGCTTATTTGGGTTGCCGTTGCTAATACTGATTATTTTTTTATAGACCATCAAAATGTGTTTAGTATAAACAGATTTATTTTTGGTATAATGGTATCCCAGCTTCCATGCGCTGCTGACGCCAACGTAATAAAAATTTCAGCAGAACGTAGCCATGTGATGTGAACCACCTTAATATACTTGTATAGGTAGGTGGCGCCATTACCACCAGAGTTTTGATTTTTTGCCAACATTATCGATGGCATCTGGGTTTAGTCATGTTGGACCTGGAAATAGAAACCTGCTTCCTGTTCCACTTCTCTAATTTGTCATGACCTACTACATACATACATACATATTACATATGTTATGTATTACGTAGGTATAGGAAAGGTATAATGTCAAAAATTCAATTTAAGGATATTAAATCTATCTTGAGTGAATTTTTTGTATCCTTTTTTTTGTCTATATTTTTATTACGTTCACATGGGAAAATTTCGTGCTTTATTTCCCAACTCTATAAGAATAAAATTCAATTTTTTAACAAAAAACCTTTTTGTTCAGATTTTCAATATCCAATGTTCAGCGATGTGAATTGACTCGGCACGTCCCGTTTGGTCGGTCGTATGTGTTAGCTGAGGTGTATACTGAACTCATGCATGTCCCTATAAAATTTATACTTCAAAAGGAGGTGTTACATATATGTACATTTATAAAAATTAGATGTGGTTTATGTCACAACTCACAAAACTGGACGTTGATTGTTTTTTTGTTTGTTCTAATTTTTGTTTTGTTTCAAAACAAGTTGGGGACATTTTTGTTTTATATGTGTCACTCATGTGATGGAATGAAATTTCACTTTGAAATTTGGTCACGCTTTGTGGATTGTGGCTACATAATTTATTTTCAATTGAAATAAAAGCAAATGGTTGCAACGAAGCTTAATAAATAAATCATAAAAAAAATAACAACAATTCAGGTCGATTTATAATCCCAGTTTAGTTTTAAATTGATATTTAGGACGTTTTAAGACGAGATTTAGAAACATACCTTTACATAATATTAGTTCAAATACTGAAGACGTAAACAAAATTTTCACGAAAACGAGACATTTTTGAAACATAACATCTTTTAAATGCTTGTAGCGATGACCTGGCAAACGTCGTCATTGTCTTTGAGATACATTCGAAGATCATGGATCTCATGTGGTATATTGACATAAGTTCAAAGCTAAAGGTTTTTAAATTGGAAACAACTTCTTTCAAGCCTGTTCAGAGCACATAAGGCATTCTCTATTATCGCTTATGGTTAGTTTCTAAATTTTGGACAGTTTCAGGTCCAAGTCATGATTGAATATATGATAATTTAAAGCTCGAGAAATCCGAGTTTTATAAAGGCAAGCGATTTCTGTTGCTACGAATTCTTTCTGCGAAATATCACGGACAGCAAAGGACAGCTGAAAACATCAAAACTTTCGTGGACTTAAATTCCACTACCACACTATTTTTAGTCTTAATGGTACTTTTATGGAGACAATTGAATTAGAGAAATGCCTAGAACTATTTCCAAAAAAATTATTGAATGCTATTGTACCACTTTCGGATTGACATTTGGTTAAACGGTGGAAAAAGTTGTGTAAATAAGAGCTCTCTGAAAAAAGGCAAAAAAGTGAAATAAATCTGTCAATTAAACATATTTTTTAATAAATCCGTCTGCTATTTATATCTGTTTAGCAAAATAAATAAATAAACTCTGAGTAAGTGGTAGAATTAAGATAAAAATCGACAAATAAAATACGCGCTCTGATCCCAAAAGCTTAACCTCAATAAATGAGTAAAAGGGTATTAGCACAAATTTCGCCAGAAAAACTCGACACGGAAAAAAGAGCCGCTAAACAATTTCACATCATGTCTAACTCCAATGAAAGTGTTCTTTTCAACAAAGAGATACTAAAAGAAATTCTCCGCGAAAATAACACTGAGCTCGTCAAAGAACTTCCCACAAAATCCGACTTCCAACATCTGTTCACAGAAATCACAGCACTTAAAAGTAAACACAATGAGATGTCCGCCAAAATTTTGCAATTGGAGCAAAAAAACAAGGCATTAGAAAACCAAATGGATAAGCTAATCCAAAAAAACATTGAAAAAAATATTATAGTTCGCTTACCAATTGAAACTAATATGGACATGACAGAAAAAGCAAAATCTGTTTGCTCGGGGCTTCTTAACCTCAACACAAACATTGAAATTGAGAGCGCCTTCAAAGTCCAAACCCGTGATAATCAAAAAGCCACAATTGTTATCCAAATGAAAACCCGTGAAAAAGCTTTGGGTGTTCTACGAAACTCAGCCAAACTTAAGTACACTGGTATCTCCGTCAGCAAAGACCTTCCATTTAATGTACGCCAAAGAAGATCAAAGTTAATCAAACTCATGGTACCACTCCGCAATGAATTCCCTAAGAAAAAGATTGTATTGAGAGACGATCGCTTGCATGTTGAGGATAAAATATTCACATGGGACAATTCTGATGGATTGAAGTGCGGCAATTTTGATGGAATCCAAACTTTGATACAAATATTTGGTAATATCTCAACAGGTGTACAAAATACTATAATCGAACTTATGAATGAAAGCCCAAGTAATGATAACGAAGTACAACGTGAGCAACTGTCAAATTCGACAGCAGGAACGAGTACAGGGATAGTAAGAGCAAGACAAAAGAACGCCGCTGTACAGAACATGACTGGAGCTTTAGATAGGCACAGTCAATGAGCACCAGCCGTCTACTCGATTCAAGACAACAAAAAATATAAAATCTTAAGTTATAATATTTCTGGAATTAATAACAAATTATATGCTACTGAATTCTTTAATTATTTAAAAAAATTTGATATTTTCTTCTTATTTGAAACGCACTTATTAAATGTTGATGAAGTAAAATTTAACAATATTTTTATAAATTACGAACTAAAATGGATTCCTGCAGAGAAACTCAACATATTCGGAAGAGCAAGTGGAGGAGAACTTTTTGCATACCGTAAAAGTATAGAATTGAATGTAGAATTTGTTAACGTATGTAACTCGCATGTACTCAAATTAAGTGTAAGTACAAATAATTTATACCTGGTTCCTATCTACCTCAACTGCAACAAATGGCAACAAGATTTCGACAAGCTTTGTGACCTACTCAACGATTTAAATTCAAAAGAACTGGTTCTCATAGGTGACTTTAATGGTAGAATAGGACTTTCCCAGAACGATTTCTCGTCAGGCACAAATTGTGAACTTTTGAAATCAAATCGACAATCCAAAGACGAGATATGTGACAGGAAAGGTAGTAAAATACTTGAACTTACAGATGCTTTTGATTGTCATGTTTTAAACGGAAGTTGCGAAGGGGATTCAAAAGGTGAGCTCACATTTATAAGAAGTACTGCATGCTCGGTGATTGATTATTGTTTTGCCAATGCTACCTGGTGTGGTTTGATTACAGACTTTCGAATAGGAAGTCAGATATTTTCCGATCACATGCCGTTGGAAGTTGAGTTTGAACTGATTCAGAATCATAATGAGCGAAATATAACTGAGCTCACTCTCTTGCCTAAGCTTTTCTGGAATAAAAACAATTTAATTGATTACCAAACATCGCTTAACATAGAACTAAATCATCAAATCACTTTAGAAGAAACACTGAGTATTGATCAATTAACGGATATAATCAAGACTGCATCACCCAGCCTAAAATTCTCAAGAAACAATGAGTACTATAAGCAAAAATGGTTTGATCAGGATTGTATAAAGGCGAGAAACAAGTCATTTGCTTTTCTTAAATTACTCCGAAAACACGAAACACTTGTTTTCAAGCTATTGTATGCTGAAGCGAATAGAAAATTCAAGTCTATCTGCAAAACAAAAAAAATCGAATTTGAATCCAGGAATATTGCTTCAATTAACAATGCCCGATCGTCAGCAGAATTTTGGAAAGCAGTCAAAATAATGAATGGTAGTAAAAACAGAATATCAGTACAGCTCAAATCATGTGAATTGCATGCGTATTTTAGAGATCTCTTGAATACCACGCAGATATCCCCTAGGATTCAATATGCCGAACCCCGTTTTATTGATGACTATCTTGATGCACCGTTTGATATTGAGGAAACAATTCACGTAATTAGAAATTCTAAAGACAATAAGGCTCCAGGAGAAGATGGAATTCCTTTCGAATTTTATAAGAACTGCACCACTGAATATGCAAAAGCCCTAACCGACACTTTTAACAGATGTTTTCATAACGAGGATATACCACAAAGCTTCAAAAAAGCCATTATATTTCCTCTTCACAAAAAAGGGGATTTTACAAATCCAGCCAACTACAGAGGCATATCCTTTCTGAACACCTCATCCAAACTGTTTACAGCCATTATTTATAATAGACTAACAAAATGGATTCAAAGCAAAAATATTTTACATGAATTCCAAGCTGGATTTAGAGAAAAGTATTCAACTTTCGACCAAATATTTACATTGCTAAGCATTGCCCAAATTTACAAACGAAAACAAAAAAAACTCTACGCCTTGTTCGTTGACTTCAAATCAGCTTTTGACTCAATACCACGTGAAGCCATATATTACAAACTCCATAGAATTGGTATAAGCTATAAGATGATTAAAATAATAAAAGCCCTGTATGAAAATAATGTAGCAACAGTTTGGGATGGGAATTTTCTGTCGGAAGAGTTTCCTACGACAATGGGAGTGAAACAAGGATGCATACTGAGTACTTTGCTTTTTATATTATACATCAACGACTTAACTGATGAAATGGTGAGAGGAGTCGAGATAAACCAAGTCGCAATACCTGGTCTTATGTATGCTGACGACATTGTCCTCCTAGGAGATACGGTAAACAACCTGCAACTTAAAATAAATAAGCTTGAAAGCTACTGCAAATCTTGGAATCTAACAGTTAACCTCGAAAAAACAAAGGTTTTGATTTTCAGGAATGGAGGAGGTCGCTTTTCGAGAAATGAAAACTGGAAATACCAAAGACAAACTATTGAAGTTGTAAGAGAATATAAATACCTTGGAGTTCTGTTTACAGCAAACTTGAATATGGAAAAACATCACAAAACAAAACTAGCGGAAGCAAAAAGAGCAATCAATTCTATCTGGAATACCTGTATTCAAAGCAAAAATGTAGCGCATAGCTCAAAAATAAAACTTATAAAATCAACTGCTCAGAGCATACTTCTATACGCAGCACAAGCTTGGGGATATACTTCGTCAAACACGGTTGAAAAGTTTCAAAGATATTGCATAAAACGAGTATTTAAATTACCTAACAGCACCCCAAACTACATGTTATATCTCGAGACTGGTTGTTCTCCACTTTTAATTACAACACTCAAGCTTCACTTCGAATATATGATGAAAGTAATGGAAATGAAAGATGAACGCTTACCAAAAGTTCTGCTGAAACACATGTTAAATCAAAACAATGATGTTGTAAATGAATGGAAGGAAATGGCTACTTTTTATGGTTGCAATTTTACTCTCAATCCAAGTGACGACGAGGCCACAATAAGAATCAAATTTGATACCATCATCAAGAGTGCGGCAACTTGCCTTTACAACGATTACTTAAACGAAGCACGTTCTTCACAACATAGAATGTACTACAGCACCATTAATTATGTTTCAAATGAGGGAACATACTTCTTAAACAGATATACGTCAGATATGATAAGAAACATCTTTATGATAAGAGGTGAATTGTTAGGGTTAAACTATGTGCCTCATAGACCTGACCTCCCCATAATCTGTGATCTTTGCAATCGAAACGAGAGAGAAGATACATATCATTTTATGGCTGTATGTCCAATACTCTGCGAATTCCGGCTTTTGTATTTTGGAGAAAGAACTTTAGACGTCGATGAGTTTAAACGAATTCTGAATGGTGAACGAGGATGGAATATACTCTATACTTATGTGAAAGCTGCCTTGAAGTACAGACAACAAATCAGAGAAGAAGATTTTTAAGAAAAAAAAAAAAAAATAATAATAATAAAATGTATACCTTTTTGTCAATACTTAAATTAATTTTTGAATTTGTTAATAACTTATCTTATTTACAAAAAACATTTATATTTTAATACAAAAATGTTAATCTAGTAGACGGCTCTTAGGCCAAACTAAAAGACTTTGTTTTAATATTACTATTGTAAAAAAAAAATTGTATTATCACCAAAAAATAATTTGAATAAAAAGTCAATTAACTAACTTAACTAACTAACTTGTACCACTTTCGACATTTTGGCAGGTGTATTGGTATTCAACAATATGGCTGCTATCAGTTGCCAAAATTTAGATGCCCCTACTAAAAGACAAGACTCTGAATATCATTTGACCTAGGTTCACCTTAATATTTTTGAACCAAAATAGACCATCCCTAAATTTTCCTTGTCATTAAAGTACCTATGTTATTACAAGTTATAAAGAATGTAAAGTGATCCATCAAAGTCTAAGCCCTAAACTTTTGAGACTTGTTCAGAAGAACTGAAATACTGAAAAGTTTTATGTAATCATTGAAATCAGTCGTAGAACTTAAAAATGTCCTTCAGCATAAAAACACAAACTTCATCAACAAAAAATACGATTTCCCAATAAATCAATTTCTGTTTATCGTCATGAGTCAAAATAAAATTAAAAAATATATAATGGAAAGAATTTCAAAGAATTTATTTTCACGAGCGATGGATTTAAAAAAAAATTATTTTATTTATACATAATTAATGTAGATGTTTCTTAAACTTTTCAGGAATTTTAATTTAAAAGTCTTTCTGAAAATTAGAATAATCCCTACGAGCAGACAAGGATTTTCTTTGAAATTAAATTTATTAAAGTTCGAAAATAGGGAATTTTTCCAATTTCAGGACATTCATATTAAATCCCTATTCTTGTCTTAAAGAAGTTCACACTTTCTTCCAATTAGAAAAACTAACTAACTTTGACAATAAATTAGAAAAGCTTAAAACAATATTAAATACATAAATACACCCAAAAGGTAAATTTAATAATATTATAGTTCATTATCCTATAAAATCCCTGAGGTGCATACTAATATACTATAATCCCTGAAAACTGTACTAAGTTGCTATAATGAAACAATAAAGAAGATTAAACAAATCTGCCAGCAACTACAAATGAATAAGGATAATGATGGTCCAAGGATAATAATAGTAATTTGCGAAAGTATCAAAATTGTCTTTGTGTTTGAAATACAGAAACACACGACGCAACCGACCGACGACGTATTATAAGATAATAAATTAGCTTTATTATTGCCTTTCGATATCAATACAACAAAAGGAATGATAAGATTGATGATTGATTGCGGTTGCAATAAATATTTAAGTACCTTAATTGAGATTTATTGAGGATAATTAATATGGCTGATACCTTATGGGTTTTTTTTTGTCTTTGAAAAAGTTTGAATTGAGTTTAATTGGTTAAATTCCGTTGAGAATTTGTATTTTAAGGATTATTGGGTGATTTGTTAAGATTCAAGCCGAGCAAATATAAAATTTCAATTAATTTCAGTCAAATTATTATTGATGCCACTATCTTTGGAACGTGTCATAATTACGTAAGAATTTAATTCAATAGATATAAGTTTAACCACTTGTTTCATGCTTGAAGTCATTTTGCAAAGTCTTGTCTAAGATCCTTGAACAACCACTTCTTCACACCAGAGGCCATCTGGCCAAAACTGAAGCTCCTCTCTGTCTCTCAACCATAATTGACCCCCATTAAATCCTTTCGAATGTGGTTGGATCCGAATTCTCTTGTGGAAAATACTATAGACAAAGACACTCGATGCTAACCGCGAGGAGCTACGCGTAGATAGTTAACATAGATAGAGCTTGGTTTTGAACAAACAACAATCCTTAGTCCTATTAAATACACGTGCTTATACCCTTTGAATGCATAAACAAGCAGAAACTACCACGAACATCGGTTGAATCATAAAACAAATCTCAATATGGTTCTGGACCCTAAATAAAGATCTTTCTATATATATTTGTATGGTTTTGTGTGTGTGTGGTTTTGTCCTATTCATAGGAACTTATTTGAAGCAAAACCATTTGAAAGCAACAATAAACCACCATGAATCTATACTTTTTGAGATACATAGATATAACCAGCTTAACCTATCTCCTTCTCCAAATCTTAATCACCCACAAATTATAGCCATCTGCCAAAAATCCAAAGATATTCCCTTTTTTATACCCATCAGTCGAGTCGTTCTGAATTCCCAACAAAAAACATTGTTAAACAACTTCGCGGAATTTGTCATACTTCTTCAAAAAACATATCTTTAAATCTACTACATGCCTATAGAAAGTGTGAGTATGGGTTTATAATCCTGTCAAAAGTCTCGATTACCAATTTAAGTTTAATGTTTTGTCAACACAAAATCCCCAAAACATAAATGTTTTTATTTTTATTGTTATTGTTGCTTTAGATTTTAGAAAGACTCGCTCCAATAGCAATTCGAAACCCAGAGAAACTCGTATTCTCATCAGACAAATTCTTATTTCTAATAAGCTCTAAAGTGTTTCAAAGAATATCTGTCATCCATTATTCTCATGATTATCCTTAATCTGAACAAATATCCTTGGAGAGAATAGCCCTGGTAGACGAAAAGAACCAAAACGAATATCTGCGAAAATCTGGTATACGCAATTTTGAAAGGAACTTTTCATCGTTCGGTTTTTTATCAGATACAAATATAGCTAAATATATATAGCTGATAAATGGTTTGAGATATAAAATTTATCTCTTTTGTTGGATGGGAAAAAAGGGGAAACAGAAAAATAAATTTCGCGCAGGAAAATCACCCAAACACATTCTCTTCTCATCAAATGTAATTCAAGTGGAAACGTTTTACAAAAGGACTTAAAAAAAAAAACCATCAGAAACTCAAACCAACCGACGACGAAGAGGAGCATTGGAACAGCTGGGGAACTTACGAGGACGAGGATGACTACACAAATTCTTGTACTTGAAAAAAAAGAAATCCTTTTTATTTTCGAGATTCGATTAAAAATTGCAATTGCGCGCTCTGCTGTGGCTGGCGCTGGATACACGATGATGGTGGAAACTTTTTGGATGCACAAAAATTATTATCCTTAGTTGCAGGAGGAACAGTTTTGTGGATTTCAAAATTAAACGTTAGCAAATACTCTTGGTTTGCCATTCACTTAGAGACCATGGAAGATGCTTTTAAATTTGTTCGAAAATACGAGTACACACACAAACACGCACAATTTTGATATTAGCAATTTGAAGGCTTACAAGAGAAGAGAAGAGGAAAAGGTCCTTAGTCCTTCCAGTTTTCCAAAATGGAACATCTTATGTACGAGTAAATATCCACTTGTTGATGTGTGTGTGTGTATGTGTGTGTGTGTGTGTGTGTGTGGGAGTGATGCTGGCTGGTGTGATTTATCATAATAATTTGGTATTAAGCTAAAATCGCTTTTTGTTGAAAGCAATTTACGCCCTAATTGTTTTCATTATGACAAAGTAAATTCATTAAAATAATAAAATATTTGTGCGTTTTTGTGTGCTGTCGGTGGCGATGTTAATTATTTATAAATTTGCTTATGGAAAGCACAAATAAAAAGATTAAGGTACACATCTGTACAACATGAAGATGTTCTTATTTTAAACTCAAAAGGGTCAAGGGAAAAACTTATGATTAAATGAGAAACTGTAGGCGATTAATCTAGTTAAGTATTAAAACTGAATGTGTTAATAATTATTTATAAAACTTGTATCATAATATTATTTCGTTTATTAGAGGAATGACTACACTTAACGTGTAGTTAACAAAATACATTTAACTTTCTAGAGTTAATATTACTCATACGCCAAAGTGAACGAAATGAAAAAAACTCATTATCCCTAATTACCCATAAGCTTGGCTCCTTATTCTTGTCTTCAAAGCCATAACCTTAACCAACTGTACAAAATAAATTAATGAAAATCAGTAGCAACAGTATTTAATAGTGTTGTGTTGTCAAATGCGTTTTTTTAAATCAATTTGTATCTTAAATGTTTTCTGAAAACTATTAGAAATTTTTGAGACTGCTGCCATTCTGAAGTGACATTGGTTTTTGTTTGAAAACTTATTTCATAAGGTTTTGTTTCTTATTTTTGAATGTCACTAGTTTCAAGAAAACATCTTTTCAATTTGTATCTTTTTTCCAGTGATATATTTACCGCCTTTCCAATAGGAAAATGCCTCAAAACAACTTTTAGTGTCGAAGAGAACACAAAGTTGTCTACAACATTTTTATAAAGGTTATTTTCCTATCTTTAATGGTTGTCCTTAAAAAAAAACCCTTTATATCATGTTTATTCTTTTGACATTGGTTAAGAGACAAGATTTAACATTCCTTCGGAAATTGAAATCACAAACAAAAGTCATACAAAAGTTAATTGCTAGTTTGAATTTTGTAAAGTGATAAATCCTTTTTCTAATACTTACTTTGTTGAAGAAAGTTCAATTAAAATACTCCAAACAAAATGTCCTTAAGGCGTGTGAACTGGGAATTTCAAAGACGAAGGAAACCACTTTTAAAGAGTTAACCTCTTTGTATTAATTAATGAATAACCTTTGTGTTTGTTGTAATTACTTCTATTTAATTAAACGTATAAATAAATAATTTCAACGATTTAAAAAAAGGACTTAAATATGGGTAAATGACACTGTAAGGGTTAATTAAAGCTATTAGGGGCTGAAAAGGTATTTATGTGTAGTCTTTATTAAAAAGGTTAAGTTCGTTTAAGAAAAAACAGGCGTCCTATTTATAAAGTTCATGAATGTTTAGGTCTTAAAATATTCAATTTAAATAATAGAAACTAGATTTTTTTTAATTGAAAGAATTTATAGCAACAGTGGTTATTTTGAACGAATCTAACTTTTAATCCTTATTATTGCCCATGTCTGGCCTAATTAGTAACAAAAAAATCTTCTTCTATTAAAATATGTGAACTTGACAAAACAAAAGATGTTTAATTGGGGTTCTTAAAAAAGGTTCTTAGATTATTGACCTTAAGATCAAATTTTAAGAAGTCTTAAATGGTTATATTAACGGAAACATTTCGAAGTTTTGTGGGTCATTAACATCTGAACTTAAAAACTTCATGTTTTTAAACATACTTGGTGAAATTCAATATATTGTCAATGAAATGTAAATGTCTTGCGTTGCAAATTGATTCAGGAAAAAATTGTGTTTCACTTTAACTGCTAAAACTATATTTAGAATTCGTGAAGGCGTCACGTCGAGATGACATGCATTTCAAGTGGTTGCAATCACTGTGTCCATTCTCAGAAAAATTCTATTTTTGATGCATTTTTCTCGGAAACGCTGCCACTACGTGGTAGCAAATGATTGTTTCCATTTTCACAAGGAACATTAACACGTCAAAAAGAAGCTTCTCGCTCTTGAACTACTTAAAAAGTCAGTAAGGGAGACCGAGTTGCTAAAAAATATTTTAACATACCCCTTCTTTTTAAAATCTGATTTTATTCAAAGTTGTGCACCGTGGCGTATACTTATTTTTTTAAATATATTTCTTTTCAACGTACTCACCAAAAAAACAGCAACAAAAAACCATCGTATACAAAGTTATAAATATCACTCGCACGTCTGTCCTATCAAAGACATACTCCCCCGTCGGCTCCTCATCTATATACACTCCGCTCAAATTGTAACTTTGATTCGTAATAAAGGACGAACTTCCAGGATACAATTGCGTAAAGGACCGGCTCTCATCATCACCGCCGATAAAAGTTGAATTTCTCAATAAAGTCGATGTTGCTGTTGCTGTTGATGGTGACGACGACGACGACGATGAGGACGAGGAAGAGGAAGGTGACAGTGACGGTGCAGGTGTTGCTAACAATGTCGTTGCTCTCGTTAGGATTGAAGTGAAATTATTCACAGAACTCAACAAAGACGAGGAAGAGGACGAGGACGATGCCGCTGCCGTTGCCGTTGCCGCTGCCACTGCCGACGATGAGCTGTCCAAATTGTAATTAAGGGAACGTGTTGTTAGGTGATGAGCCAGGTTCCTGTGCAACAGACTCGTTGTAGTCTCACCAACACCCCCACCACTTAAATTATAATTCACATTCACGCCCATCTTTTTTGAGGGGTCATATGGTGTTGAGGATCTTGGTATTGTAAAGGCAGCACTAACTGCCATCTGCAGGACTCTATCGTTCGTTGTCATGATTGTACTTTGTTGTTGCTGATGTTCTTGTTGTTGTTGTTGCATTTGTTGTCTGTTTCTGTTGACTGACATTATCGTGGTGGTCGTTGCTTCTGTTGCTGGAGGTGTCCGTTTGATTGAATGTCTAAGAATTGGAAGACTTTCAAGGACTTCGAAGACATTTTTTTATTAACAATCTCTTACAAATGACTTAATACATTTTTTTCCAAGAAGCTATGAGCAGGACATCATTTCGAAAGGAGGAAAACTTTTGCAACATGTATTCATGTCTGTCTCTCGGTCGATACTTGGATTAATCTCTTCAGGTTTATGTATGTATGTATTTCTATTCCAGGTCCTCCCTTTTGCTGTCACTTAAGTTCACTTCATTTGCTTAGGATAATAAATCCGATTTTTGTTTTTTTGCTTCTGTCAACTTTTTGAAGGATATGATGACTTTGACTATATTCTCTCTCGCTTATCGTCGAGTTTATTTACGATTTTTTTGTTTTGGGTAAGAGATTCTTGTTGGTCTTTTTTATTTTTCTCATTTTGTTAACTCTGATTTTATTATTTTTATATATTTATGCAATGTGGAAGGACGGTCCGGTCCGATCCGGTTCGGTCGGTATGTGAGGTAATTAAATGTAAGTCTATAATATTATATAAACTTCATTGTTGTTTGCCTTCCGAGCGATATGATTTACAAACAAAGTCCTTTTTTTATTTCTTAGGGACACTCTACTTGATGATATTTCTTAACCAAAAGATTTTGGGATTTTTTTTCGTATTTTTTGTTGATAAGAGGAGAAATGTGAGATTTTTGTTTGCACAGTTGATGAATTCCTGAAATGAAAAATTTCATACATACATTTATGTAGGTATATATGTATATTTGTGTGTTAGCAGCAAAGTTGATTGTTATTCCTTTGATGGGTATTTTAAAAAAATAAAATAAATACAAGCAGGAGGTTTTTGTTTTTTTTTTACAAAACAGCTAAAGGCTATAATTCTTTGCATAGAAATGGTTTTCGTTTTTGACAGAGGACGAAAAGATATCCTGGCAGTCGTGTGGGTGAGGAATATCCAAAATCACGCATTTCAAGACATTCAAAGGGATTTTTCTCTTTTATGCTAAGAAATGAAAATTTGAAAACTTTTTGTCATATTCATATGAGTAGACAATTTTGAAATCAAGACGAAATGTAATATGTGGGGATTTTATGAGATAAAAAAGGATTACCATTTGAAATAAGTTAAAAAAAAAAAACTAAAATTTTATAAAGAAGGAAACTGAATTTTGATCAAAATGTTAACTCATTCTGAATGATTGCATTGCTTTTAACGAAAACGATTTACTTAAAACGAGTAGATTCTAATGATGATTATTGAATATTTTTTTAAATTTTTAAAAATCGTGCACATCTTTTTAAACCATCGAATTTGTCATTTCAATTAATGATTTAACTTTGTGTTCAAAACATAAATAACCACTCTAACGATTTTTTAATCTTAAGATTAAGATGACTTTTATTTACAGTTCTTATTTCTTGTTCTATGTTCTAAACATAAATTTCAAATTCATCCAGTATATGTACATTATTCATATTATTGATTTATTTAAAAATCTTCAACATAAACATACATACATATGTACATACAAAAAAACAAAGATGAAGGTGTGACGTTGTTTGATATGAAAATAATAAAATTATGGAGAAAGTGGTTTTTGGTTTTCCTTCTTACAACTTGTCACTTGTCATACCTTTCGCATTACTGTCAAAAAATTAACAAAGTGTAAACAGGATTTCGTTGGAGTATTTCCGTCTTGTTAAAATTATGATCAAGTGCCTCTTGGTATTTGTATTTTGTTTCCCAATTCTTCTTCGTTAAAAGAAACAATAAATTTCTTAACAACTATGAGGCAGTAGCCTCTGACGTGATAGTTAAAATGAAGGGTAGTCAGTCAGTTTTATGGATAAGGGGTTTAAGCTTTAAATACTCATGAACAAAGTGTTTTTTTTTCACAGACAATACTTTCAGTAGAATATTGACTAAATTTTAATGCGACCAAAAAAAAAAAAGGATTTTACTTTAAACTACATAATTGAAAAAGACAATGCCACATTTTATAAATTTTACACTACAGTAGATTAGACAGACAATGCCACATTTTATAAATTTTACACTACAATAGATTTTTCTTTACAAGTGCCATTCAATTAAAACTTGTAAGTTTTTAATGTGATTCAAAATTCATTTTCATAATTAACTAGCTAATTACCACTTGCTTCGCTGTGTGCATTTATGAAGAAAAAAATTGAACCTGGGTAAAAATAATTTAAAACTTGAACTTAGTCTCACCACAATTTAAAGCCATGTGGTAAGCTCCAGAGTTATAATAAAATTCAGACAATTGAAATTTCAATGTAATTTATTTGAATGGAAAGCTAAATTTCTCAAAAAGTTTGCCGGTTCAAGAACAAAAAAACCGAGACGGTTTGCGAACAACAGGGAAATTCAAGATTAATTTCACACACTTCCAAGGAATGGTCATGGCAAAAGAGAAAAGGAAACTGAATCCGCTTTAATTGGAAGATCAGTTGTTGTAAATAATTGGAACCCGTGGGATAAGGTCCTTTTTTAGTTTGAATATTTCATTGATAATCAAATTGTTTTCAACGTGACATATTGCACAATTTAGTAGCATTAAGATTTCAAATAAATTTGGCATTGATCGCATCCCTACCCAAAATGCATGCAAAACATTTTTATTTTCCATCAAAAAATCAATTTTAATAATTTCAGAACTTTTTGGAATGTTTTATTTAAAAAAAACCTTTTCATAGTTTACAGATAGGAAACAGATTGTACTGAAAAATATTATTGTTGCTTTTTCAATTTTTCAGAAATTATAGTGACGAAATGTCATTCAGATTTTTTCCATAATTGAAATTAAATTTTAATGATTTAAATCGACTCTGAGAATGGAGAATTTATGAATAAATATACATTTTCGAAAGAGGAGTCCACATTCCTGTAGATCTCAAACTTATCGGACAAATCCCAATTTGCAGTACATATCCTTTTCGCTTTCGATTTCATTTTGTTGTATTTATTGTTTATTTAAATGTAAAAAGAAGATACAGCTCATTTTATAATGACATCTAAATGGAATAGATTTCCCATTTTGGTACTTTTTTGACATAAGAACTGCATGACAATATTTTATAGCAAGATGTTTTAAAAATACGAATTAATGCAACGTTACATAGAGCGAGACAAGAACCAAAAGCACTTCCCATTGAAAGTTCGAGCCTTGTGTCTATATAAATGCCCAAAAGTGTTGGGAAAATCATAGCAATCACCGGATATAAATCCAAGCAAAGATCTGTAAACAGACAAAAAAAACTTTTTTTGAAGAGTGGAGTGCAATGTACTCAAATTTTTGTTAAAAATTAGTAGAATCAATGTCAAAAAGACTGAAGGATGTCTTGAAAAATAAGGGACATGCCGTTTGATATTAAAAGTCTATCGAAATTCGCCCTTTTCTTTAAAAAAAATCTGAATAGTTTCAAGTGTACGAATACGAATGAGAGTTCCAATTTTGATGCGTCTTGTTAAATGAGTTCTTTAAGGTGTTACAACATTAATAAAATTTAAGTTTTTTGTCATTTTTTGGATTACCAATGTTGATTTCAAATAACTGCATGACTTTTTTGTTTAAAATTTATTTGTATCCTTTTTGGGAGTAGATAAATGCAAGGAGTACAAGGTGTACGAGTATGACTGAGAGTGACTGTATTTAAACAACAAAATCGTTCAAAAGTTTTCCTAAATACAAAAAAAAAAAATATGAAAATTACACAACGATATATTGAAAACACTCACTTTTTTATTTTATAACTCCAAATCACTTCACGTTTAAGAATTTATATTGAAAACCCAGTTCAGAATAAAATAAAATAATTTAAGTGTAAAAAAAGAACTAAGTTTAAAGCTAATTAAGGTGATAATGGGAATATAATTTCTAACACACAAAATTGGACATCTTTACTGTATACGTATATGGAGCTATCGATTCCAAAAAATACATCCTCGAAACCGCTATAATTTGAGCAAGTACGATAAAAAAATGGAAATTTGGAAAATCTTGCAACTTTCATAAGTATCAAGATCTATAAATTGAAAACAATGTAAAAACTGTTAAAATATGTACTTATGTTCTTGATGTTTTTTTTATATAGAAACCATCTTCAGATAATTCTCTACAAAAGGCAAAAATTTGAAATCGTACATAAATGCGCGAGTTAGGCATTTTTGATTAGGTAATATCTCAACCTCTGTTTCTATAGAAAAAGACAGTGCTTTAAACTTTCCTCTATTCAAAATAGGAAAATATACTATTAACCTTGATTAGATTAAGTTCTACTAAATTCTTTTTAACCTTGAAATATCCATTTCTCAGAATCACTGTTTTAATATTGGGAAGATATAAATTCTAAATTATAATTAATCAATTTTCCTTCCTTTTTTTGCACAAAGAAAAAACTGTCATCGTGGTTTTATGTTAAATCACCCTCAACCTAATTTATTTTTAAATTAAGGATGCTTGAAATCTTTTGCCAATTACCAAGTTTTTATCATTAATCAGATACACCACCGACACCAACCTACATATGTCATTGAAAGACTTTTCTTTGTTGGTTAAAATTGTCTATTAAGTTGATTAATCTTAAAAATATTCAAATTTTCAATCATTTTCAAAGAGCAATGATGGAGTCCTGGAACCACTTTTTGAAAAAAGAAACTACATTTGACTAAATGAATAGTCGATTTTGGTAGGCGTCCTTGAATGATGAAATATTCCTTATTTGTTTTTTTTTGAAAAATTATAAAATTTATAAACATCAAACATACAAAAAGGTCAAAACTATCTAACAAAGTCTAGTCACATTTTATAAAATGAATCAATTCCCAACTTCTTACCCATTTTCATTTAAATTCTAATTTTTGTGAAAATATCAACAAAAAAAATTATTAAACAGCAAAAATTCCTCTCGATGAATATTTAATTTTTTTGTTTAAGTAATTACTTGGTCTGATGGACTTACAAATATTAAAAAATTTACGTTACTATGTCGTTCGAAATTTATGTTTTTCATATTTTAAGTTCTGTTGTTGTTTTTATGGTCTACAAAACCAAGAGTCATATTTTATTCCACAAGAACAGCTCCGCTAAACCAGATTGATTATCCTTAATTATTGTGAGTAATTTATGCCTTATCCTTTTTCGCTTTCACTGTCCTTGTGGCTCGAAGAGAAAAGTTCGTCCATAAGAATGATACGATTTATCATTTTTATTACTCACAAGGGGGTTAATATATGCGAGTAAAGTATCTACTATATTATGGACACCAGAAACCAGAACTCTGAAGCCCTCCCAATATAACCCATCCAATCATCCATATTAAAGTCTATGAACATATACTATATGTATCCGAGTTAATTTTATCGAAGTTCGACTTGAAATGAGTTGGGATTAATAACCACACAGAAAAGACGAGACCCAGAAAAACCAAAATCAATATTTATTCACACCAGAATTAATTTATTTGAATAAAATATTCTGCCAATGAAAGGATGTGGGGATAATATTGACTTATTCACATCGACATATGTACATACTAGTGGGAATGTGAACTTATTTGTTAAAAGTCATTGATCTGAAAATCATCGATATTATACTCGTAATCTTGTATAGTTTTGAAAAGTCGCTATGAAAGGACAACAACATCCAGGAACAGCAAAATGTAGATATACACAATGAATTAATGTACCTTCGTCAATGTCCTTGCCATTAGCCAGATGTCAAAACCAGACGGATACAGTTTTTGTAATTTTATTAAATTTTCTGTCAGTATTTCAAAAGTTTATTGGATCAATTTTGAATTTATTTATGTATGTAACAGGCAGGTGATGGGTTTATGTATTTAGAATTTATATAATCCGAAATAAAATCATTCAAAATTCTGTTTCGTTTTCTTTTGGGAATATTTTATTATCAGTTATCACAAATCGAGTTTGATTCATTTTTTTTTTGTTTTTCAACAGAAAAAATGGAGTTTCAAAGGCTCTTCCGGACTACCATGTTTTTATTTTCGTCTATAGATGAGATTGAACTCTAAGTTCAGGCAAATTGCTCTTCGTATAAGAGAACTGCTACATTTAAAAATTTGATTGAGATAAAGCAAACACTTCAAAGAAATAATTTATTCACTTAGAAGTTCGTTGCTACTTAAAACCAAAAAACTTGAAGAGTAACCAAAAACACTTGCTCATCACTTTGCATAGAAGGAACCACTCAAATGAAATTCTGTCTACACTTTGTTAACTTTTTTGACATGACAGTAATGCGAAAGGTATAACAATCTCTAAAACACCAAAAACCACATTCCCCATAATTTTATTACTTTCATATCAAACAACGTCTTACCTTCATTTAATTTTGTTTTTGTTAAAATTTGTTTACATTTGAAATTTAAAAAATAAATCTTAATAGGCCGGAAGTTACAGGAATACAAATATTATGACTTGAGTAATGTATACGGAATATGAATTTTAAAACAAGCATCATCTGGGTTTCTGATGTGAGGTAAAACCTAATTTTCGTTTAGGCGTAGAAGTCTTCTGAAAATATGAATAATGAAAATAATATACCAGGAAACAGAAAAAATAATATCGGGCGTTGAATCTTCCGTTTCTCTAAGAAACTGAAAATAATTTTACTAGGAATTAATACATTTTCATACTTAACATAAATATAAGAACGAGAGGAAGAAACATTATTCCTTAGCCAGTAAGAGTATTAGGTGATACAACACTGACATGAGTGAGAAAAAAATGATGAAATGTCAGAAAATGAGTGCAATATGAATACGGTCTTAAGAACACAAAAACTGAACGTGTATTTAATCTATAAAATGTGAAATGACAGATTAAGCACAATCTATCAACTATTATTTCCTTTTTATAATATAACTAGCTAATTCCCACCCGCTTCGCTGTGTGCATTTATGAAGAAAAAAAATTGAACCCCAATTTAAAACCATGTGATACACTCCAGAGTTATAATAAAACTCAGAAAATTCAAATTTAATGGAAAGCTAAATTTTTCAATAAGTTTTCCGGTTAAAAAACAAAAAAAGACGGTTTGCGGAAAACAGGGAAATTCGATATTAATTTCACTTACTTCCAACGATTGGTCATGGCAAAAGAGAAAAGGAAAGTGAATCCGCTTTAATTGGAAGATCAGTTGTAATAATTGGAACCCGTGAGATAAGGTGCTTTTCTCCTTTGAATATTCCATTGATAATCGTCTCCTGTCCTGAATCACATTGTTTTCAACAGTTTCTTGAATGATATTTTCAATTTCGTATAATTAAGATTTCAGATAATTTTTGCTCATATCATATGTATGGCGTATGTTGTGTGCGATGTACGACTATTCCGATTAGGTGTAATAATACACAAAAATCGAACACTTGCAGCAAAAATCAACACATTTTATCAATAAAAAATGACAATGCGGAAAGAACACCCACAAATTGAACACAACCTTTGTATATCTATCAAATTTTGGCATTGATCGTACCCCAACGCCATGTATTATTTATCTTTCTGATTTCTCCACGCGAAATGCATGCAAAACAATTTTATTTTTCATACAAAAATTAATTTTAATAATTTTCTGACTTGTTGGGAATGTTTTCTTTTATAAAAACCTTCTCATGACTAACAGATAGAAAACAAATTATACTGAAAAATATTATTGTTACTTTTTCGATTTTTCGGAAATTATAGTGATGAACTGCCATTCAGATGTTTGTCCATAATTGAAATTAAGAAATTAAAAAGAATAAAAATGCTTTTTTCAATTTGTCCCATTTTAGATTTTAATGATTTAAATCTACTCTAAGAAGAAGGAAAGTATACAAAAACTTAAAGATAATAAAAATCTATCGAATTCGCCCCTTTCGTTAAAAAATCCGAAAAGATTCAAATGTACGAATACGAATGAGAGTTTCAATTTTGATACATCTTGTTAAATGATTTTTTGTCATTTTTAGGATAACCATTATTTATTTCAAATAACTGCATGTCTATTTTGTTTAAAATTTATTTGTTTCCTTCTTGGGAGCAAATAAATGCAAGTAGTACAAGGTGTACGAATATGACTAAAAGTGACTGTATGGACTTTCATTTTGTAAAGAATTGTTTTCGAATACCATTTTTTATATACCAACAATTGTCTACAAAATGCCAAAAACAAAATTGAAATCGCTAAATAAATTCGCGCGTTAGGCGGCCACACACACATTATTAAAACAACAAAATCCTTAAGTGGTCCTAAATAAATTTGAAACCAAAAAAATTACACATCGGTATATTGAAAACACTAATTTTTTTGTATTATAACTCAAAATCACTTCACGTTTAAAAATTTAAATTGAAAACGATTCAGAATAAAATAAAATAATTTAAGTTAAAAAAAAACTAAGTTTAAAGCTAAATTAATGATAATGGGAATATATTTCCTAACACACAAAATTGAACATCTTTACGGTATATATGGAACTGTCGATTCCGAAAAATACTTGCACATTCTCGAAAAAGCCTTAATACTATAATTTCAGCAAGTGCGATCAAAAATGGAAATTTGGAGAATCGTGTGCTTAAAGTATCAAAATCTATTGGAAACAATGTCAAAACTGTTAAAAAATGTACATATGTTGTTGATGTTGCAAAATTGTGTTTTTATGAATCGATTTAATTTTTTGCTATTTGTAGAGAATGGTGCGTTTGAATATAACTTTTTTTTACATAGAAACCATCTACAGATAATTCTCTATAAAAGGCAAAAAACCAAATTAAAATCGGTACATAAATGCACGAGTTGGGCGGGCACACACACATTTTAGAAACTCATTTTTATATATATAGAAGATTAACACTTTGACTTTCCTATTTTGGCAAAATGTTTTTTTTATATCGTATAATTTTAATAAACTGATTTTAAAGAATTTGCAATCAAATTTATCAGGAAAAACTAATTTTTTACCATTTTGGGAACTTTACTATCGTAAATTATTTACATGGAACTTTTTCCTTATTTGGATACACAAATTTCTGTGAGGACAAAAAGTTCAACGTATTGCCCAGAGAAAAAAAATATTTTCGCGTCTGTAGTTTTGGAAAAAAACGAAGTCTATATCTCTATGGACAATTTTATGAATTCACTGTCAAAGCTGTTACTTTTGCGAATAAAATGGAAAGTGTTTGAAAAATTCCTACCAACTTTTTGGTTTGTATTTCCATTTTTATCATTTGTGTTATATTTCTTAAAATTAAGTATTTAATAATTGAATACAATGATTAATTGAATACAATATTGAAGCAAAACAAAAATTGAGTCAAGGAGATCATTTGCCAGAAAATCTTTTATGGAATGCTTAGAAGTGCCTAAGCTTTCGTTATTAGCTATATGTAGGTATATAAATTATATAGGCTAAGGAAAATTTTGTGGTACCGTTTTCTCAAAAAGAATTTGACCGATATCGATAAATTTTGATATGGCTGCAAATCCACAATTGTGGAGATGTGCACTGTGTATCATTCTGGTTCTAGCACTGGGGAATACTGTACAGTTTCAAAAAAAGAAATAATATATAGAAACAATGTTTTCTCCTTCAATATTTTCAATTAATAAATAAAAGCTACATAAATCACACTATCGCGTTAGGCGTTAATACGCGTTTGTTCGTATTTACGATTTTAATTTCAAGGATCAAGAAGTGCGAGCGTTGACTGATATACATACATATATATGTATGTACATATAACACATTATTATAGTTTATAACACTATTTACATACTAAAAACACAAATCTCGCCTCAGAAATTTCCAAACCCGAATAAAAAACATTTGAAATTACTAATTTTATTTTAAATACAAACAAAAATATTTCAACTGTCAAAAAAATAACTGACAACGAATACCTTTTAAGTTGTCAAACACCCGACCGTGGTTTAGCTATTAAAGTTCTTGAAAACATACAGAATATTATGAGGAAGCTTTTTTTGTATCTTATTAGTTTTCATGAATAGCAAAATTACCGCAATTATTTGTCAATTTTTTACATACAATACATATTTGTTTAGTTACATATGTACATATGTTTCATTTCAATTTGACTTCGGTTATTCAATTAAAGTTAAAAGTACAGACTCTTCACAGTTGCACAAAGATTAAAAATCCCTTATTAACTTCCCATGGGGAGTTATTGTAATCGATCCAATTTGTCAAATTGAAATATATGACAAATCTGGACGTTTTATGGTTCCTAGAATCTAAATTCGTCATTTGTAGACAGATGTCTGTGTGTGCGTGTGTACGTACTTTCGTATGTTCGTACGTTTGTACGGTCGTACGTATGTACGTTCGTACGTTCGAGATACCCTTTTTCGTTAACGATATCTCAAGAATGAATAAAGATATCGACTCGAATTAAATTTTATTTAATAGGTTATAACTTCGAAAGATGCAGAAAGGACTATTATAAAAATTTATCTAGCGGTTTTTTCACCATTATAGCAGTTTCAAAAAAAGTGAAAATTTTAGTTGGTTGCAAACATCTCAGGAACGGATGATGCTATTGACTTCTAATAAATTTTATTGTGTAGATGACAATTTAATACAGTTTGGTATAAATTTGGAAAAAGTTCAATATATCGTTATTTTTTAAAAATGTAAAAAAAAAAAAAAAATTTTGGAGCGCAAATATACAATGAAGGAAAAATGATATCACCTTAAAAATTCTAAAAAAATTTGGTAAGAAGTGTGTTTTGACTTGAATATCTCGAGAATAAGCACAGATATTGACTTAAAACTGATATAAGTTTATACGAAATACAATTATTGATATATGCTACAATTTTGACAAATATAGAATTGACAGTTTTTTTTTACGAAAAATTAAAAACCAAAACTGAAATTTACCGAAAAGTGTCAAAAAATGTTTTTTTTCGGCTTAAATATCATCACAACAAGCAATGTTATTGACTTCAAATGTATTTTATTTTCAACATAATGCATTTGTCAATAACTAAAAAACTATAAAATATAGACGAATATTAAATTGAAATTTTTTACAATAAATACAAAATGGGAAGTTATCAGTGTGGGTTTCACCCAGCCTCTTTATGTGTAAAGGAGTCATAACATTTATATGAATTCAGTAAGTAATATTAAAGAAATAATTATTCATCTATAATATTTCCTATTCGAGCTCAATGAACGTTGTCTATAAATATGAAAAATAACAAATTTGTATGTCTACGCATCTAAATTTGAGTACCTAAACAAAGTACCTACAGTGATGTACCAAATACAAATATGTATCTTCATCGAACATACCTATTATTGACAACTGATGTCAACGGACCTGCCGAAGATTAGTTCAGCAACTTTTTGCATTGAACGTGTGTATTTAACCGAGCTGTCAGTTGAATACGTTGCCGCAACGCATACGACGGATTCTATGGGTCGGCACTTTAACCCGATATTGTGATTTAGTTTTAAAGCTATATATTAAATTTACTATATTTTTTCCTTAAATATATAAAATAAAAGAAAACAAATTTAAAGTACCAAATTCAATTGTGTTTTTTTTTTTAGTTGTCGAGATTTCTGAGGCGAAATTTGTTTGTTAAATTTGTAAATAGTGTAATTTACCGTGTGAAATGTCAGCGAACGCTTGAGGTTGAAAGCTAAATTTCGTTTTGTAAATGCTAGGGTCGCGCTTTTTGAAATCGATTTTAAAATCGTAAATACGATCAAACGCTTATTAACGCCGGACCGACCTAACGCTGTATTGTGATTTAGCTATAAATCTCACTAGAGCTTTTTTAAAAATATCATAAAAAAGTAAACAGAGTGTCGGGCTTGAAAAATGTGAGTAAACAAATTTCGAATTTGTTGAATACATTTTTCTTTTCGTTTTGAAATTGAAATATTTTTCACTGGTGTTGCATTTTACCATCTCTTCGTCGTCGTCGGCGGCCGGCATTGGTTGTGCGAGAAATCAAACTTTAAATTTGAATCGGAGTGATAGCGGAAAATTAAGTCAATATAGAAGATATACATAAATTGTACAAAGTGGAAGTGTAAATTTATTAATTTTAATGTACCGGTTCGTATCGTGTGAAAATCAAATATATTTGGGGTTAAAAATTTAAAATAAACTTAAAAATGCAATCACAAAGGTAACTTTTGGTATTTTCATAATTTTTTATTAAGTATAATTTACACTAAAAATTCAAAAAGATAGACAGAAGCGAAGAATCAGTGGAAAATGTTGCAAAAGTATAGAAAATTATTCATCTTAAAGGGCTTCCATCCCATTGTCAAAATCGGGTTGCAGAGAAATGTTCATCTGCCATAAGAAAATAAAACTTAAATATACTTTACGAATTACTTTAAAATATATTTTTTTTTTTTAACTTAATCTTAATTATCATAATAATAAATTGAGGGGGACGAAGTCGCGAGGAACAACTAGTTTAAAATAAAACTTGAAAATACGGGTTGGTTGATGTGTAAAACTTTGAACAATTGTCTAAAATTGTTTTGCACAGCACTGTTGTATATCTATTTATTAATCTCTATAGACTTTTATTCCTAATAATTTCATCAAAATTGTAAACTTCCCATCGGGATTTATTGTTATCGGTACGTTTTGTTAAATTGAAATTTTTGAAAAATCTGGACGTTTTAAGGTTCCTAGAATCTAAATTCGTCATTTCTAGAGATGTAAATAATGTATGTGCGTCTTTACGTACGTTTATACCATTTTTCATCCACGGTATTTCAAGAACGAATAGAGATATCGACTCCACTTAAATTTTGTTCGACAGGTTATAACTTCGAAAGATGCTGAAAGGACTTTCATAAAAATTTGTCAAGCTATTTTTTTACTATATCAATTAAAAAAAAAAAAAAATTCTAAATAAAAATAGTCATAATTTCATGAAAATTTTGAAAAATTACTCTTTAAACATTTTTTTGGGCAAATTGTGGCTTAATAATTATTTTTTTCGAAAGCTATTAATTTCTTAATACTTAATTGTAACTACATATTACCTTATATTTTTTGACAACTCCTTTTGATATTTGTTGGGTGAAATGATTTTGTTGTAAATAAAAAAAAAAAAACAGCTTATTAAACAAAAATCTTATTATTTTCCTCTCGTTGGATGCTTTTCAAAGGACCTTTCTGAAAAATCTGCAAATTTCTAATCTAAATTTCAATAAACAAATCATCATCTCATCACTATCCAATCACTAATCATCCTCTGTAAGCAATTTCTTATTGTACACCTCTTTCCCAGCATGATTATTTAAAAATTTAATCCAATAATATCCAATGAATTAAAAATCAAAGCCTTGCCAAAAAAAACTCCCCTTTGACTGAATTTCATTAAAAATTTCCCAAAATTATCTCCCGACATTCTTTTTTTGTGCTGCTGTTTGTTTGTTATAATTTATTCATGCAAAAGTTTTACAAAAGAACGCCTTTGAATTTCAATAAAGTATCTATATATATAAAAAAAAAATAAGAAAAAATACTGCCACGCATGTTTGGCATTGCTAAAGTCTTTCATTTTTTTTATCAACTTTTCGCCCAACGAAAGCTTCGAGTTTGCACTCTCAACCTCATTTACTTTCGACAAAAAATATTCGAGTTTAATGAGATTTTCCCATGAGCCTTCCGTAGCTCGATGTCGATATTTCAAAATCAATTTCCCATTCCATTAATTTTGTTGAGTTTTGTTTTTTTTATTTGTGAATTTTTAGAGCACTTATCTTTTCAAATAAATCGTAATTGTTAATTTCTATTTGTTCGTTTGTTCTTAGTTGGGGGTCGTTGTCTTATCTTCTTACAATTTGCAAAAAAAAAGATGTACAAAAAGAAAGAAGCAAATTAAGACTTGTTGAAAGTCTTTGATTCAGTGCTTCGGGCTAAGTTTCTTAGACTTTTGTTTATGGGTTTTTTAATTAGAAACCATAGAAGCAGATGTTCATAGATGTACACCTCTGCCAAGCAAGCAACAAGGTGTCGCAGTATAAATTTTTCAATTTTGATTGACGAAAGTGGTTTCATAACATATTCTATGACTTTCCGGTGATAACTTTTCGCATTTATATCGGACTTGTAAGTATTTATAAGTTCACCACTTCAAGTGTCCTAAAAAAACGAAGTCTAACATGGTTACACGCGGCAATCTTGCTGTCTATGTCAAATTATCAAAACCAATCATTCCAGTCTGACAGTAAGCAACCGTTTATCATAACCATTTGGCCATCAGTAACAAAGAAGACCGTATTGTTATGTTATATTGTTATATCAATAAAATAAGATCCTTCTTGACCACACTTCTCTTAGATGAAAGCCGCCTTCAGAAACGAAATCATGATGACTTTTGACACAAGATCGTTTCATGATTTTGAGGATGGATTGAAAGTAGGTCATAGGCTTCTGACAGTCCACAAGCTTTAATTGGTGAACTGTTTTCACTTTGTAGGGCAGCATGTCTAAGTCATTCACTATAAAATTTGACGGAAGGCCAGCACGTTGTCTGCTGCATGTTTCTACCTTTTACAGCGACATTGACTTCAACCGCGATATTCTCGAAGGGTTATTTCTGTGGCGACAATGGTCTCGTGGTTTAAGTCTGTTCAAGCTGTCAAAAACTAAACACTATATTGATTATCTCTTTGTATACTGCAACTTTCGAGTTCACAACTGTCAAATAGGTTTAACATACTACTAACAGCTTCTCTTACCGAGATTAATCATTTTGAGCCACCTTGTACTTTATGATGAAACATTGTCTAAACATGTGTGAGTTTGTGGGGGTGTCAGTTTACAAAGCAATAAGGATACCTGTGTTTAACTAACGCAGTATCTACCCAACCACTTACCGTGCGTCGATATCGTCGCGTCGTTCCCGTTGTCGTCGTCTACATGACATAAAGGTAATTTTTGCCATCAACAAAAAACCCGAGGTATTGAAACAAAAGTCAAGCGAATCCTTCCCAAGTGGCAACGAGGATATCTTTGTCTTGTCAATATTGATTACATAAGATCCCCATTCCACCTTCCACGCCATAATCCAGATGTGAGACCCGAAAAGAAGGAGGAGGAGTGTGTCTTTCTCATTGGAGCAAGATTATCCTTGACATGAATATTGTTGGAGTGGAGATGTGTAAGAAAATAGCAAAAAATAAAAACCGAACCCAACTGAACCGAAAGGGTTTCCAAGCCACGTTTTTAAATTGCCTCATCAGCGTTGTGTCCTGATTGTGATGAAGATAAATGTATATAGAAGAGGCAGAAGGGGTTGAAGGGCGCATCCTTTATATCCTCGTACTCGTGCACACTGCGATGCCAATGATGTTATTGTCATTGTTCAGCAGATTTATATACTTGTACACTTTTTTTTTGTACGAAACAGAGAAGTTTTTTTTTGTGTTCTGTCATTTGTGATACTTTTAATGAAATATCTTTTCTACAATCTCGGCATAAATAACATACATACAACACAATAAAGTGAGAGGGAAAAAGTGTTTTTTTGGGGCTAGCAATGGTAATAAATGTGTGCAGAATTTTTGTCGTTTTTTATTCAACAAAAGAATCAAAACAAAGAATTTTATTGAAAATAACAAGGACATGTTCAAAATAAACAATGATACACAAAAAATTGACATGTTGACACATTACTTTAGAGACGTTTGGGGATGCAGGAGGTTTTTGTTTTGTTTTTGGAGTTAAAAACATTATTTTTTAAAATTGTTTAGGTTCATTCGTTGATAGAAATTGTCTGAAATATTAGCCATTTGAAAACCTGCAGATTGAGATCATTTTTGTAGTCTGCATCAAGATCGTCGTACCACAAGGTTTCCACCTTAGTCCTGAGATTTTAAATTTCCTAATAGTTTCGTATACATTGATGGAAATTTAAAACTTTAAATCAACTTAAAGTTTATAGCTTAGAAATTATAAAATAAAAGTATAAGAACAACATTGTTTTCTATTTTCTTCTAGGATAACAGTGTTTTAAAATTGCAGCACATTTTTTTAATACTTCAAAGTCCCAAAGAAATATTAACATTTCACTTTTCCACAAGACAATTTTCTCAAGTTTCAAGTCAAGTTCAAGTTAAGTTAATGAATAATTCAGTAATTTAAAAAAAAAAGTATTTTTTTACATATTAAGACGAGCGTTAAAATTAAATCATTTTTGCACACGCGTTTTCTAAAAAAAGTATAAAAAAAAAAACAAATTCCTCGTTAAACAAATTATAAATTATTCAGTAAAGTTCGTCTTCTCTTTCTCCTTATTTGATGATGATTCCTGCTCATTATTCAAATCCCCCAAAATATTCATTATAAACAGCTTCTTTTTTTTGGTGTGTAAATTACAAATAAAACCTTAATTAACCACACTCTTGTCAAAATTCAACAAAAAAAAAAACGGTCTTTAGAACTTCAAAGATGAAACGTTTTCTAAACAGATGTGTTATTGTTGTTTAGGTAACGCTTTATCTATGATATTCTATGATATATAAGCAAATAAAATAAATAAATAAAAATTGCAATCGTCCTAAAAGGAATGAAGATAAAATGAGCTCGCAAGAAAAAAGCAACTTAACGCCATCAAGAAGAAATCCCATTAAACTTAGACTTACTTACTTACTTTATGCGACATGGACCTTTGGGAGATAAGAAACAGAAACAGAAGCAAAAAAAAAATGATAAAAATAAAGAAACAACTGAAGGAATGAAAAAAAAAAGAAGAGGAAAACTTTAAGCAAATAGAATTTATATTATATTCTTTCCTTTCAACATCACCATCTCCGTTTCGAGATAGAACATCCTGAGGATTAAACAACACAACTTTGGAGCTTGGACATTAGAAATGCATCTTGCCTATCCAAGTTATCCATCAATTTCCTACTCAAGGATTTGAAATAAAATAGATATACGAGTATCCTTCTTGGCGGGGTGGCAGCACGAACAAGATGGTTCCCAAATGGAAGACATCCTGACCAACTTTTCCGTCGTCCTTTCTTTTTTATTCTTATTTTCTTTTTTGCAAATTTAAATGACATTCGTTCGCACACACAAATCCAATTTAGTGTAATTTTTTATCGCAAATGTGCAGGATCCACATCCAGGATGAGCTCTCTCGCTCTCTTGGATTTCTTTGGCTCCTTGGCATATTTTTTTTTTTTTTGTGCTATCCTTCTGTCTCTAGGCCTTTAGGGATACTTATGCTCAGAAATATACATCTTTTAATGTTAGCTACACTCGAATGTACATCTATAAATTTAGCTTTGTGAGAATAGTAATTTCACTCTTGGATGTCCTTTTGGGGTGGGTTAAAATTGTATTTGCATTTTGCTTCTAGAAATTTTAAGGTAGGACGACAACTTTTATTCACTGGAAATGGCAACAAAAACTACAATACACCGCACCGATTGCAAGAGGTGGATTTTGCCTTTTGAGTGAATTATTAAGAAAAAGCACAAACACACACACGCAGACATTTCTTATATTTGTATTGTGTCTCAAAGGACCTCCTATGATTCATAAGTAGAATTAATATTAGATCGTCTTTTCCGTTTGCAAAATATTTTCATTTTCCGTTTTGACCTTTTGTTGTTTTGTTTTTTTTTTTTTTTCAGTAAAAATGGATTAAGCTTATGGACAAAATGGCATTGGGGATTTATGAATATTCAATGAAAATGTAAATGTAACTCCTATAAAATTACAGTGCATACATTTATGGAAGAGGTGATAGTCTGAGTAAGGAGTTAAACGTTAAAGCCACTCGAAGAAAACATTTTTTTTTTTTTTTGTTCTTAGTCCAGATGGTACGTAATCCAAAGTTAGGTAGGATTTTTTTTTTTTTATTTGGTTTCTGAGGCATAACTTAATAATGGATAACTTACTTATGTATATGTATGTACATACCCACGTTTGGAGAATTTATAAGCTCACCCTTGATACTGTTGAATTATTTTATGCAAATCGCTTAGCATTGTTTGAGCATACTTTGTGAGAAAAAGAATTCTAAAATTCTAAATAAATGGTAATAAAACTTATCTTAAGTGCTGTAGGAGGATATTTGAATAAAAAACGTTTGTGGTTAGCTGAATAGATAGGAAGGTCCAGTTATAGGCTGACCTTATCAGTATGGTACAAAATTATCAGTATCATTAAACTGTCAAAGCAATATTGTCCAATTCATCTTCTTCCTACAGAAACAAACTAAGTTGGTCATTGAGCCCCTTTCAGAAAAAAAAACTTCAAATTTACAATATTTTCTAAACATGAACCCCATCAAATTTGTATAGCTTAAGTCAGGACTTAAGAACTGACTTATTGACTTTTCTGACAAATCATCCAAATTTTGAGGCACTTCCCGATATCACAAAACCTTCAAGAAATTCTCTCAATATTTTTCATAATTGGTATGAATCCAATTGAGCACTTCTAGTTTTTGTCAAATGGTGACATTTTGTACATTGATATAGAGGTTGATGTCCATGTAAAGAAAAACATTTTCAACTTCAGATTGGTCAAAAAGGGGTCGTGGCATTTACGGACTTTTCGACAGTTATTTTCGTATAGAATGTGAAACTTTGATAAAGAGATGAACAAAATTCAAATTTTCCGTCGATGTGGCGTGGAAAATCACTTTAAAAAATTAACAAAAATTCTACTCCTATATTTAATCCATATTTATAAAAATGAAACTTATTTTCTTTTGGTCACGCTATAACTTGAGAATGGCTAAACCGATTTCATTCATCTTTCTGTTAAATGTTTTCTAATGTTTCGTAGAAGGTTTGTCAATAAATAAAATAAATAAAGAAAAGTTCCCAGAAACTAAGAAAATTAAAAAAAAACTAAACAGGTTGATACCCTATTTTAATTTTTTTTTAATGTTTGAAATAACTGCCAGTTTGATACATCGGAAAATTTATTAAAAATAAATAATAGAATAAAATAGAAAGGGGACTTTTAGTGTTGCCAGAGGTGTCAAATTTTAGTATTTTCTTTAAATAGCTAAGTTGAAAATCACTCTACCAGGATATGATAACATTTTAGATTGTTAGGAGAAAGTTTGTGAAATTTTTAGGTTATGTGTCTGCCTAGAGCCATCGTGAATTTTGGGACAATTTCATGATACTTTTAATTGCCAAAAAAGTTCCAATTAAGCTGTGATTCCTTCTATGAAATATTCCGATTTTTCTTGATTTCCTAAAACCCATACCATGTCAAGAACTTTTCATTTGACGCTTTACTCAGTTTGTACGCATTCCCGCCAGTATTAATATCTTGATACACAACGTAAGATGTTTGTGTGCATAAACGTAGTAATTTTTAGCAACGATCAACCAATTTTGACGTAGTTGATGAAATGATATCTAGCGGTCGATGAAGATGTCAATATTTTTGATACATAAAAGAAAGTCGTGTTAGTTATACAATTTATAACTCAAGAACGGCTGAACCAAATTCGTTGAAATTTGACACAGTGACAGTTTATAGTCTGGAAAAGCAAATATGCTGATGGTTTCAACAACTAGGACATGAACTTCGGTTGTCCTGCCGCTCGATCCACTTTTTAATTAACTTACGAAGTACATCGGCATCGGGCTATCTAGAAACTATGAAAAAATTGTATTTAAAATCGAATAAGCAACACCAATATTTTTCCAAAGCTTGAGTTTCAGCATTAAATTTGAGCGAGACGAAGTTTGCCGGGCCCTCTAATGATAAATGTATAATAATTATATTTTGTATTTATTTTTAAAATGTATTTATTTATACTTTACGGAATAATTTATAATAAATTTTTTTAATTCTATTTCAGGTATGGACAAAATATTTTTAAACAAATTCAAACTTTTTTTTAAATATTGAAAAAATCTTTACCAGGTATGAAATATTTAATTTTTCTTTAAAAACTATATTTTTATGTTTTCGAAAATGTGTATATTGAAGTGTTACATTTTTCCATAAGTTTTAGAAAAATTATTTTTAGATTTTTTTTTGTCGTCCCAAAAACCGCTCCTACAATTAAAAAAAAAAATCAATTTGGAGGACACCTGAACCGATTTCCTAGAATAAGTTGTTTTTTGAAAATGTTTTTGCAGTTAAAAAAATTAAAATAAATTTTTCAATAGCATAATTTTATCGCGAGATATGTAACACCAACCAAAATTTGACATTTCTTAAGCTGTTATACAGAAACATTAATAATCTTTGAAAGCCTTTTCTGTACGTTTTGATGCTTCTATAAAAGATGAATTTATAGAATTTAGATTTACAGGATAAAATGTCTAGATTTGTAAAAATCTTTAATTCAAAAAATCAGATCGAATACGCAATAAATATAAATGATATTTGCTGAGTTACTTTTGTATGACATTTTCATAATAAGAACAATTAAGTTTTTAATGTTTGAAACCCTCTTAATTATCGTTACAACAATATTTCCTTCGCAACTACCTTGAACTTTTTTCCTCGTTTAGAAACCATAATACAAATTAAATCCCATTCTAAAAATCCAAAGTAATAACTTTCAACCATAACTCACTAAAGTTAAAACTACTCAAACATCTTGAACTTAACTCATTCTTATCGTGTATATCGTTCAAGGACATGTAAACGAAAATTATCATTAAATGCATTATAATTTTAACTCAAAAAAAAACAGAACATCAACGAAACAATACACCACTCTTCATTCAGCACGAAAATCAGGACGGAAAAAAAATTAACTGTATAAAATAATTTGCTTAATTCAAGTTTTCGTTTAAAAGGATAATTGCATGCTAATTAAACGACTCGACTCGACTTCTACCTACCAACTTTCTTCTTTGTTATTATGTCCTTTCTTGTTGTTTGTCACTTAAAGTCTTTTCCGCCTCCGCTCCGTAGTCGTCGCCGTCGTTGCCATTGTCATAACTGCTATCGCCAAAAAATTCAACCCCTTAACTTGGCTTAAATATCATCACTCACAACAAAAGGACTTCTTAATTAGAATTATAATTTTCCATTGCAGTAAGGATAATGAGATTCATTTACAAAATGTCTTTCAAACCAAATTAATGCATATTATCCTTTCTTTCCCCTTAAACAACCAAAAGCAAAGCAAAAAAAAAAAGATAAATGACAAAAGCAGACTTATTTTCGTGTTTCCTAGATTAAGGACATTTTTCTTGTTGTTATTTTTGTTGAAAAGTTGGTTAAATCTCTTGCACACGATTTCAAAATTTGTTCATAAAAGTGCTGAAGTCAAGTAAATTAACATTGAAGGAAATGTAGTGAAAATTTTACAAGGACATTTTCTACTTTTATTTAAAACAAAAAAAAACACACAACACAATTCTCATAAAATGGCTGAAAAAGGCAAGATTTTTGTTTCCATTTTCATAAACAGCTATACACAGGAAGAGGCTAGGAGGACGAGGTAGAGGACAAGGACAAGGGGTATTAAAATTTTCAAATTTTTGATTGCAGCCAGGAAGGAAGTTGCTTTTTTGACAATTTTACTTGTAATTTGCCACCGACCGTGATTGTGACTTACAAAACTGTGTGTTTGTGGTTTGCGCCTCAAGTCTTAGCCATTTAGGAATTAATTTCACTTTGACTCCCATCCGTAGCCATAATTTTAATTGCCAGGCATAATCTACCCCATTATTTGGAGTTCCAGGGTTTTAGTCAGAGTTAGAACCAAAACCCATCCAGAACTCCAGAACCCATATCTCTCCAGATGATTGTCCCTGAAGGTTCTTCCGGAAGCGAAGTCAAATTATGATGTTTTTTTATGTTCACACACAAACAAAAGTTCAAAGGCGTCAAAACAAGATTTCTTTTGTCATTGTATGTGTTCTAAATGTCACTGTCAAAAGTAAACAATTTCTCCAAATTTTTCTCCAAACAATGACACATTTAGTTTTAAAAAAGAGTTTTTTGTTTGTAGAATTTTCTGCTGACAACGACAAGGTGACTGACTATACATATTTGAATGACATTGAAATGTTTATTCACAAACAAAACAAAAACAAGGGAAGTAAGGAAAGGGAAACGAAAACAAAAACAAAAAGGATTATGAAGGTCTAGGGCAAAAGCAAAAGTTCTTTGCTTAATGTTTTTGAATTTACGAAAAGTCTTCTTTTTTTTCTAGGTATATTTTTGAAAAGGGCTAGGACTTGTTTTTTTTAACATTTTCTAAACAATCTCCCCCCCCCCCCTTGGATAAATCCCCCTCAAACCTGTTGTCAAGTGTTGAAGAAAATGTCAATGCCTTTTCCTTATAACAAACCATCATCACTAATAATAGTGTATGCCTTGATTTTGATGAGTTTTTGACATGAAAAGAAAGGTCGTTCGGTTGGGAGGTCTGTTGGGCTTCTCTCTATATAATATGTACGTGTAAGTACAAACAGGGTAAAGGACCTGTTTTTGAAGGGTAATTTATTTTCGAGGAACACACCACACTAATCCAATCCACCAAAACGAGAACGAGAGAGAGTGGTATCGTCGTCGTCGTCGGTGTATGACGTCCAAACTTATTAAAAATCTTATTTTCAATTTTAATCTTTACTTGTCATCTCTATTAAGGAAAATGTCCATAAAATTAATTTATTATAATTAAATAAGGTCGACTCATTTGTCGTAGGTGCCTTTTGTGTTGAATTAAGTTTATCAAAGGAATTTTTGCACATTCATAGTTTCTTTCTTGTAAACAGGGAAACCTGGGCACCTTGTACAATAAATAAACTTCAACTAGACGGCCTAACAATATTTTTGGATTTAATTAGGCGTGTGGGGGAAACACAAATTTTCATGAACTACTCAAGGAGCTATTCAATACAGAAGGTATAAAGTTATGATTTGGGTAAAAATTTAAAACCTTAGGTTAAATTGACTTAAGTGATAAATCATTGTAGCATTTTCAATAGTGAAACATGATAATAACCCATTACTTCAACCCATTTAACTCATTTCAATTTGATTGAACAATTTGTACTAAGAATTGTCAAAATAACATGTATTATTAAGCTGTCTCTTGGGACGAACTGATCAATTTTGATTGTAATTTTTATCAAAAATTAGCCAATTCAAGTTAACAATAATCATATTCATATTTCCCACATTCCTATACCTTCGCACCCTATTTCATTTTGTCAATAATTATATACATACATAACTTACATTGCAATATAAAATTGTATGTTATATGTACTTCCTTTTCCTTCACTTAATAAATACATATAACTTACCATACAAAAATTTGGAACATGGTTTTCGGTACACTAGGATTTAAGAAAAAGAAAAGCTAAATAAAATAAAAAATTCTTTTCAGAAACAAACAGAGCCAATTTTATTTTTTTATAATTTATAACTCACTATTTAAATAACTGTCTTTTTATAAGGAAAAACAGTAAATTAATAATCAATTTGTCATCATTTGCCAAGATTTATGTCAAATATCAGTTTTTCATGAAATTGACTATGTTTTGAAATCTATTTTTGTCAATTTAACCCATTCTCTTCGCAGAGCTTGTTAAAGGTCTTCTTCAGACTTGAAGGTCTTTCCTTCTGCATAAATTCTCATGAATAAGATTTCCAATAGATTCTCAATGGGATTAACGACTGCAATAAATTCACCGAATTAAGCTCAAGCAAATTTCTGCCGAAAAGTCCAAGATTTTTCCTGATAATCTGTCAAAAAAGTAATCAAACTACCGAGGAGCATTTGAACATAATTCCTAGAGTTAAATTTTGACGATGTGTACAGCATTTTCAAGCACCCCACAGAAGTGAAAACCACCATCATTACTGAGCCACCATTAAAAATTACCCCTTTCGAAATATTGTGTTACTTTTCGTAAGTGATGTCACTAGCCATGTGCTTGAAAAAAAGAATGTGAAAAAACTCTTTTTTAAAACTAACAGGGGTGTCCAATCGATTTCCTTTGGTGTTTTGAGCAAATTCCAATCTAGCAAACTTGTGTCAGTCTAAAAGACGTGGCTTGTGATTCAGTTAAGACAGGCACACGTTTGGATTCCATCGAAGATCTCTCAAAACTGTCATTTTTAACACTTTTGTTGCAAAACGTTATCATAATTTAGTTAGAAATTCAATGAATTGAATTTCTGACGGCATGTGTGATAATTCGCTCTCCGCTATCGTTGAGCTTTCTTATTCTTCCCGATGGTTTCAAAATGCCATTTCTATTGGGATCTATTAAAGAAATTGGCCACTACTCTCCTAATTTCTGTTAATTTGCCTTTTTATTTTGTAAGACTTCGTATTTAATAAATAATTAAAAAAAAACATCCTTTAAAACCGAGTTGATAGTGGTATGGGTTATAAATATAAAAAGTGCCAAATCGGCAGTATCAAAGAGACTTTACTCAAATATAATGGAACTCTCTCAAAATTAAAATTATAAAAGATTCAATGTACTGGCCAAGGATGACTGTCAAAGAAACATGCTACCTACTTATTTTAACTTTTTTATTTTACATATTATTAATTTTGGATGTTAAAGTTGAAATTAAAAAGTGGGTTATATTTATGAAACGCACTGTATGTCAGTACTTCACATCAATTTGTATTTTAAATAAGACTTGCAATACAAATCAAGTAAAATAACCGAAAAGAGTATACCTCGACCTCGTCGGCACACCTCCACCCGATGCATGGTTCAAATTTTCGATGACGCTGAGGCATAATATTGAGGTTCTATGCCGTTATTATCTCATCCTGTAGCTCTTGAATTGTTGCTGGCTTATAGACGAACAGCTTTTCTTTTAAATAACCCCACAGAAATAAATCTAACTGTGTCAAAACACATAATCTTGGCGGCCAATTGACATCGCCACCACGAGAGAATACACGGCCATTGAATTTGTTGCGCAAAGAGCCATTTTTTCGTTAGCTATATCCACATCCATATCTTCAAATTCGGGCCATAAAAAGTTCGTTATCATCTCACGATAGCGGACATCATTCACAATTTACAGTATTTACCTTACCGGCCTCATTTTGGAAAAAATACTGCCCGATGATGCCGCCAGTCCATAAACCGCATCAGTCACTCTTTGTGGGTGCATTGGTTTTTCGACAATCCACTCTTGGACTATCATTCGCTCAAATGCGGCAATTCTGCTTATTGACGAATCCACTGAGGTGAAAATGTGCCTCAAATTGATCATCCACTGTTGCCATTTCTTCCCACCATTCTGACCATTGACGAAGCGACGACGCTTGAAATGGTCAAGAGGCTTTAGTTCTTGAGTCAATTGCACCTTGTAAGCATGTATCTGAAAGTCTTTATGCATAATGTTCATCAAGGAAGAGTGTGAGAGGTGTAATTGTTGGACACGACGACGAGTTGAGGTGTAAGGCTTTTCAGCCACACTATCGCGAACAGCAGCAATATTTTCTGCAGTACGAGATGTATGACCACAGACTGGTTTTTTCACATCTCCAAGTTTTGAACGATTTTCTCGAATAAATCCACATTTGGACAATAAATTGACCGAAAAAATCAGAAAGTACACGATTTGGAATTGAACGCCCATTTTCATAATAATCCTGATGCGTGAAACAACTTTAAGGCGTTGCTCGATTGTGTATCTTTCCATGGTTTAAATTGAGTTAGTCTGAAATTGAGAAATGTCAAATGAAATGCAGAAAAGAATTCGACGTTTAGGTGTGGTTCACATTCAACATCGGCCCTTCAAATTTAACCACACTTAATTTACTTAGAGCTCTCCTGTTATAGTTAAACAGGTTAAATTCAGGGGTTCCTCAGGGCAATCATCTATGACCACTTCTTTTTAACTGACTTAATATTGATGTTTTCATATATCTTAAATAATAATTAAATAAAGCTTGCCCAATAATTTGTCTAGTTTTTCAATTCTTTTCAAAACTTTTCCATGAGAAAGAATTCAATTAGATACATAATTTTAATAAGCCATAGAAAAGCAAGTTCCTGAAATCGACTGGACATTTATTACAAACCTATTTCCAGAATCCTTCCACTCGTCTGCCTTGAAATATTACAATCATGCAACTGGATACACATCATTTAAAAAGTTTCACCTTAAATACTTCCTTAACACCTTGACACAAACGAATGGTTTAGATTAGACCATATTTTTGCCTTCTCTCGGAAGCTATGGTATCATGGTCGGTTCGGTGTTTTTCATGAAAAGTTTTTCTTATAAAAGAGAAAAAAAAAGAAAAAAACTGAAACATCTACCATAAAAACTTTTTACCTTTCTCTACAAGTATATTACAGACTTCCAGTTACTTCCTGGCTCGTATCAAAATTTGACTACGCCAACGGATGTTAGAAGTTAAAAAGTTTATCCTTTCATTTCGATCTCGACGAGAACATTAAAAAGCCCTCCATGGATCCATGTGACATTATAAATTCTCAATGACTTGAGTTCACATTCCCATCACTGATTCCAATGAATCGTTATACTCAAGTCCTTCTTTTTTTCCATATACCAACTTAATCTTTCTTAGATATATAGACGAGTATTCGGAGCTTGAACATTATCAAAGAGCAAGATATCCTTTCGCATGCATTATTCGGATCCTGGTGCGCTTAGATTTCAAATTCAATTCAATTCAATTCAATGAATGTGTGAAAAATAACTTTGCATCTAATGCAAAACACTATCTTGGTCGAACACCAATCCGCTCCGCTCCACTCGGCTTCATGCAAAAAAGGAACAGGAACAGGATGCATTTTTCAGGAATATTGAATTAGTGATGTATGATGGAAAATAGATATGCACACTTTGGCATAAGCAAGGAACTTCTTCCCTCTGACTTTAACCTTAATAGTCATCCTTGGCTTGTTATACTTCTTCGTCGTCGTTGGAAACACTTTTCAACTTCTCACACAAATATCCTTTTCAATGATTAATGACAGATCCTTGTTGAACTTGGCAGCATTACATTGAAAGGTGAAAATGACGAAGACGATGACTGTGACGATGTGTGACGGCAGTGGTGAAGATATATGTATGTAAGGTGACTTGCTACCGAGCGACACGCACGCGTCACAAAACGAAAACGACGATGAGAGGAGGTGGCATATTGTAAGAGCTCGCTTGAGACATATTTTAGAATTAGTTATTGTCACTGTGTGTGATGAATCATTAAAAATGAATGACATATTTGGGAATACACGCAAAAAATTTGGGTATGAGTAACAGGATATGTTTTTTTTTTTTTGTATACACGTGTTGGTGTAATGACTGAGTACCTATAAGCTTTAAACACAAAAACATGATAAATTAATTAAGAAACTAATTAAATCTTTCTTAAGATTTTATGACAAATTTAATCTTCTTTAGCAAGACGTTAATCAGTTCCGGACTTTTTAAGTTAAAGTAATGATTCCTAGTGAGAAACAGGAAAAGGAAATAAGTATTGCTGTGGGATTTATCTGTTATGGTTTACATAAATATGTATGTCTTAATTTAAAGATTCCATTTTTTGACTTTCCTCTTATAGATAATGAAAATTTGAGAGAAAAAATTTACAGCCATGAATTGAGTTCTATTTGCATGATTAAATGTTTGACCGTTTTTTTATCTGAGTATAGAAAAGTTTTAAAAGAAAAAAATTCAAGGGAATGCATTAAAATTGTCACGTCCTTTTTGGAGAACAGGTTCTCACTCGGAGCTTATGTCAGTTTAATCGCAATTCTTCCAGCTGTTTTCGATTAAAAATCTATGAAATTTAACATAGAATCCGAGATACAGCCATTTTAAGGGTGTCCCAAAATTAGTTTTTAGTATTTTGATTCAAATCAGTTTTATATTGAAACATAAAGTACATTATACATACATACACTCAGAGAAAAACTGGGCTCGTATTCAAAGCAAATATTTTTGAATTACGCATTTGAATTTAATTAAAAAAAAGTTTTTGTTTCAAATACGTACGTTTAACATTTGAATTTTAAAAAAAGATAAAAGATAACATCCCATTTTGTATTAATTGTAAAAAAAATGTCAATTTGATATTCCTCATTTTTTTAATCATTTAGGTATTGACAAATGCATTATGTTGAAAATAAAATACATTTGAAGTCAATATCTTTAGATATTGTGATTTTTGACACTTTTCTGTAAATTCAGTTTTATTTTTTTCTTATTTTATATAAAAAAAAAAACTGTTGATTCGATATTTGTCAAAATTGTGGCCTATATTAATAATTGTATTTTGTATAAATGAGTTTGAAGTCATTCTCATTGTCGTGATATTCAAGTCATATACCATTTTTTGAATTTTTTGTACTTTTTTTATTTTTTGTAAACAAAAATGCCAGTTGATTTTTTTTCGGAAATTTCACCAGATGTCAAGGACAGCATTTCCTATAGTAAAAAAATTTTGATGATGATTTATGATTTTCCTTCATTGTATATTTTCCCACCAAACAATGTTTATTAGTTTTTACTTTTTAAAAAAATAACGGTATGTTGAACTATTTCCAAATTAATACCAAACCTGTATCACATTGCAATCTACACAATTAAATTTATTTGAAGTCAATAGCATTATTCCATCCTGAGATATTTGTGACCAACTAAAATTTTCACTTTTTTTTTTTTAAATGCATCTTTTGAAGTTATAACCTATTGAACAAAATTACTTATTTTTTGAAATGTTTTCCCTTAAATATTATATTTTTCTTGTTATGTTAAACATTTTATCATAAATTTGTTGAAAACATTATAGATGTAAAGAATAAATTTCTAAAACTCTTAAATGTCAATAGTCAGTAAGAAAAGCAATGTAAATTTAAACTGCAAATAAAATTGAACTGAAATTATTTTTTGTAGTTAACGTGACTTGATATTTTTTTTTAAATTCCGTTTTTTCTTCAAATACGCAACGGCTTTGATTTTAAAAAAATATGCCTTTTGTCCCAAATCATTGCCGTTTCCCTTTGATTCAGAGTATTTCTATTTGATTCTACATTGCTTTTTTGCATTCAAAAATAGCACCACTGAATTTATGAAGAATTTATGAGTACAAACGAATTTTTAACTCAAATGAACTAATTTTTCTATGAACTTCATCACTTTAATCAAAATACCAAAGACTCCATTTGTTCGAATCCGATGGGAATAAAAACAAGAATTTTTCTCAGAATTAGAAAATAAAAGAAAAATTATCCTTTTCCCGTGTTTTTTTTTATAAATTGACTTCTTCCTTGTAACAAACTATCACTTTTTTATGTAGTCCTTTCTGTCTGTCCTTTTGCATGCAATTTATACTATCTACAAATTCACTAATTTTAGTCATTCCATCAGGATGAGCAACGAATTAACATGGGAATCGACTTGAACTTCTAATGAACTTAAATTAAAATCCAAAAACTAAAAAGGATCCATGTAGGGAGACGTATGGACTAATAAAAAAGAGAAGTACTCGTACATACACCAGAAGGATAATAATTCTTAGAACTTGATACAAAAAAAAAAGGTTCATGTAAATCATTATCAGCAATTACACAGTTTTCCCTTGATTTTAGTTTTTTGTGTGTTTCATCCAATTTCTATCCCTTCCCTATGCAATTACTTTTCTCCGAAATACGAGGACGATAAATTACCTTCTTCTCTCTGATAGGAGGAATTTTTGGTTTAATAGTTCTATTTTTTTTTTTATTGGAAAACCTTTTTTTGATTATTTTTCTTGTCCGAAGTTGGATGGCCAATATGTTACCTTTTCCTAGAGTTTTTCGCAATTTTGTGATTTTTTTTTCTTCTCGTTATTGGTTCCCTAGAGGAAGAAAGTTGCCTCTCCAATCATGAAGTTTCAGGAGGCATCTTTGTGCGTTCCTTTCCGCTCCCATAGGGAAAAAAACACGAAATTCGATAGATAAACATTCCAACAGCTGCTGTGTGGTGGTTAAAATTATTGGCAAAAATAATAATTTTCAGTTGATTTACGAGATGGAGTTCTTCTTTTTGGCATGGTCAAGAGAAGAGCAAATAAATGGAAGAATTTAAGAGCAATCTCTGAAGGAGATTTTTTGTTGCGTTCATTTATGAAATATACATAATTTTAATGAAAAGATACTTGCTTTTCTTTTTTTGAATTCACAGTCATAAATATGTTCGTATATTTAAGGGGGATTTCTTTTAATTTTTAAAGATAAATTTGGTAACTTTAATAATTTTATTTAAGACCCAAGGAGAGTGTTTTTAAAAAGTTGCTTATATTTTTATTTATGACTACAACCAGACTGACAAAGTTTCTTTTTTTTAAATTGAAGTTAAGAGCTGATCTTTCTTCATTTTAACCTATGCTTAGACCATCTTTGACCTCTTAATTTCAGACTTTGTTGTCCATTTAAAATCATTCTTTATATTTTTTTTAAGCCTTAAATGCCACAATTATAATAATTTTAACACTTTTGGATGTTTCATTTTTGGCTAAACAAAGGCTTAGAAGTTTACTGGCTTGACAGTGTTTTGATTTAATTCCTAAAATTCCTTGCAAAAAAAGAAATGAAAATGTTTTTGAAGTTTTTGTCGAAAACTTTATCTAGAAAAAATTGTTTGCCATGTTCGTTTTTATTTTGCTCAAAAATTACCCCAAAACTTGATCCAAAAGAAGAAGGTTTGTTTAACGTTTAACTGCGTTAAAATTGACATTCCTATGTTTTTGTTTTCATTTATTTTTTATCTTTCATTTCATATTTTTTTTTAATCTTTATTGTGTTTGAAAACTACTTCGATTACCACAAATAATTTTTTTTTAAATCCCTTTTCTTGAAAAAGAAGAATAACAGTTCTTATTGTTTAAATTAAAACGTGCACATACATATATATGTTTGTTTCAAAGTCGTTCTTCCAAAAAAAATCCAAGAAATCTGATGCCTGATGTTGGTTGTCAAGTCGATATGGATCGATGCAAAACGAGTTTATGTTGCATCTCATACAAATTGACACAAATACCCACGGTACACGTGTAAAGTTTCCTTTTTTTTGTTTTAACCCAAAAGAATTCCAATTTCCTCGCCGAAATCGCAATGAATGCAGAAATACACAAATTGACAATGGCTACACCAACCGGAACCACCCGTCATTTCACGATTACAATACCTACAACAATGTCAAATGCACTGAACACTAACCACAATGTCCACCTAGGAACTAGGATCTAGGCTTGGGATCAAGAACCAGGACGACAATGCCAACGCGATGACGATAATGGTGCAGCAGAAAAAAAGTGACAATGTAAAATGGAAATGCTAAAAGCCAGGCAACGGAAAATAGTTTGGTGAATAGTTCGCTAAAACTACTACAAAACTTTTCTCATATTTCACGGTACAGTGCTGATGTGGATGGAAGCCTCCATCGTCATCGGTTTGGCATTGCAAGCGTCCAGGCCAGCCGGCACTACAATGCTACGTTTACACTGTAAAGCTCTGTGCCATCATCGGCGCGCATCTACGAGTCGGGACGACTTAGTGTACATGTGTATAACATAGTTTGATAGATAGCTAATTGGATTAAGGTTTGAGAGGATTAAATTTCGTCCGTGGGGTATTTATTTCCACCAGGAAGAACAGGAAACAAAACCAGGACTAGGTCCAGGATGGTAGAATTTCCAAAGTCAATTAAATTCTATTTAACGTGGGTCGTGGTCGAAACGTAATTTCTTAAAGTTTTAAATACAAATAAATTAATTATTATAATTGATATTTAAATAGTAATTTATATATATGTATGTATATTTGTTTGGTGACTATTTTTTAAGTTGTTACTTGTGAATTCTTTGACTTGTGAATTATTTTGGATAACATATTAAAATAAATTGCTTTTGGTGAATAATTCTCAGAAATGATGTAATCAAATTACTATACTTTTCGTCCTCGCCATCGTGCGTCGCGTCGCGTCGTCGTCCGTCATCGTTTGATATAATATCATTAAATTCTGATTACACAAACTGTTGGTCATTTTTAGCTGGAATTTAACCACATAGTTTAACTCGTTTAATTCTATCCATAATAATGATAAACATAATATTTATATATTTACATTCTTACGTGTGTATGTTAGGTGCGGTTAAATCAAAATTTTACTTCTAGGAAAATATCGTAGTCGTACATTTGCATTGAGCATACATTTTAATTGTACAAGGCATCACAAATTAATCCAATAAATTTGTCATTGATTCATTAATAAAATGGCTGCATGTGAAGATAAATCTTCAAAAGGGAATATATTAAATGTGTATAATGTTGAAGGTTAAATTGCGGCGGATGGATTGATAAAACGTGGAGTATCGCTTTTATATTCATATAGAAGATTATTGGTTTAAAAATTTTGTAGCGTTTCCTTTTTTTGTGTGTGTGTGTAAAAGTAGCTCATTTTTAAAATTTATTTTTATAACCGAAGCACAGTCCAGTAAACGGAAATGTGTACACTTTAAATAAGAAGAATGAAATGAAAAGAAAGTGTCGAAATCCGATCAGTCGAAGTTGGAATGATTTCGACATTTGAATAATCGATCAAGGAAGTTACGTGAAATATTTACAAAGTATACTCGTTTTAAAATATCCAGTTATCCACCTGTAATTACATTTACAAGTTTAAATAGAAAACATAATATTAAGAGGATCAACCAAAACTAAAAAGAAAAACCAAAAGTAATACTACCAGAAATTGGTAATAAAAATTTAAATTTAAAAGAACACGAAAAAAAAGGTAAAAGAAAACATTAATTTACTTAATACAAAAACGAAACCAGTTGTGCAATGACATATTTTTATTTTTAATTAATAGCTGTCGAGAGTGGTTCACTAAAATTCTAGGTATCGGAAAAATTCTCCGGTTCTAAACCAGAGACCTAGAAGTGACCACTCCTACGATTATATAACGAGCAGCGAAACCACTAGGTTATATAACCAAGAATCAGCAGCTCTAAGCCGCCGAAGAAAAGACTCCGTCATCGTGCCTAAATTGGGAAATTTGCTTAAACTAACTAGATTTTATAAAAATACATAAAAGAAACAAACAGAATACGAAATAATTAAAGAATTTAATTCTCGTATAAAATCATGGTTAAGTCTGGTTCTCAATAAAATGACACGAAATTTTGAAAATTAAAAAAAAAAAAAAAGTTTTTTTGAAAATACAATTTTATTAACTTTCCAATAGAAGTTATTTGGCTCTAGCTGGGTATCCGTTTCAGAGAGGACAATTCTCAGATTTTATACTATTCGAAAGGTTTTTGCTTCGAGGTATTCTTCCGAGCAGTTGATCGGACATTTATTTAATGCACCCGGTGAATTGCGTTGAAATGCATTTTTTGTGTGAAATTTTTGATATCTTAGTGTTGCTTGTTCTTCCAATTTCCTCCGACTCAAATTCATCGCGGAGAAAAATGCTCCAACATTTGGTTTATTTATTTTTTCCAATAAAATACTTCGAAAGCAACTTAAGCCTCCGAAGAAGTATGCTATACCGACAATCTTCCGCTCCGAACAAATACCTCCTCAGGGCAGATTGTTATCGGTTCGATTTTTCAAGCTGAAATTTCTGACAAATGTGGTCATTTTAAGGTCCCTTGAGTCTAAATTAGTCCTTTCCACAGAGATGTGTGCTTGTTTATGTACCTCTGTAAGTTCTACATATCCTTTTTCATCGACGATATCTTAACTGCCAACGTTGTAGATGGCACTTTTATAAATTTTAACAAATATTGCATTAATGGTTTTCTTGAATAAAATTTAATAAAAAAAATTACTAAAAAGATTCAAAAACTGTTCTTCGACTTGAAAAGTATCTTATCCTGCATTTATCACGGGGTCAATTTTTCACACTTTTTAGTAGATTTATCTCTTGGTTTTTGACTTTTTGTAAGAAAACTGCCAATTGACTTTTTTCGAAAATTTTAGCAGGTGTCGTAAACGTCATTTCGCATAGTAAATAATTATTAATATAATAATAAGTTGGTATCACTTTTCATTGGTGATACATTTGACCCACACAAATTTTGTTTTCAGTATTTCTATTTAAACAAAAATAAACAAAATTACTAAATGTTGAATTTCAAAATTAATATGGGATGTATAGAATAAAATTAATTTGAAGTCAATAGCTGTTTTTTTTTCCTGAGATATTTGCGACCAACCACAATTTTGCATTTATTTTTTAAATACTCTAGTGAAAAAAAACACTAAATTTTATGAAAGTCGTTTCTGTATCTTTTAAAGTAATATGTCGAAAAAATTTTATTTAATATCCCTATTCGTTCTTGAGATAAATATGTCCAATGTCCATGTATCAAAATTGAGACAAAAATAAATATTTTTTTAATTCATTCATTTATTTTATTAGATTGTAGATCAGATTGTATGGGGACAGTAAAGTTGTTAAATTAGTTTTAAAAAAGATTACAATAGAACAGTAAAAATTAAGATTTAATTAAATGAAATTTGAAAGTCAGATTAATTAAGAATTTTTAAGTTTGGCATTCAAAAAAAAAAATACATATATAATTAATTAACTTAAATTTTAACGAAAACAAAAAACTAACCAACTTGGAATTTCATGCACGGACTTCAACACTGCGGAACCTGGAACAAATTTATTTACTCTAAAGATATTGATATATATAAATATTTGTTTGTGCTAATTAAAACTTAAATATACATTTATTGAGTAAAAAATAAATATACAACATTTATACAAAATTATGCTTTCATATATTTATTCAATTATTCATTCATTTATTCATCATATTTACTCTATTTTAAAATATGTGGCTTTGAACATTTAAAATGAATTTCATGCTTCACTTTTTTGAATATATTAGTATTTTATATATGTAAATAAATTACGAAGTTCACTGCAAGCGTGACAATTCATTGCAAATCGTTGGCTAACAAAACAATTTCTAACTACAAATTGTTGGTGTATATCAAATCCTTTCGGTTTTGCTAATTTCGTTATTCTACATAAATTTGTTAAGTCCATGGTATTAAAAAACAAGTCAATGCCACTGAATGACAGTCTTCTATAACTGACGCCACTAAATGACAAGAAAAACAAACTGGTACTACTACGAGTAAATTAGAGCCTTAAGGACTATTCAAATGAGAGCGACCAACACAACGACCGGCGAATGAAAGAACATTCGTCCATTTTGACATATCGTTCACATGTACTTTATTTTCTTCGTTGCAAATGGCGTTTACTTTGGCCAAGAACATCCTTTAAGAATGATTTTGATGTTAGTCGCGTGCGAAACAATTTATTCGTTGCAGTGTGGATGGTATGCGAAACGAGGAATAGTGTTTGACAGTTCATAGCAGTCATAATGGAATTCGCGATGTCCTTTAAATAGCAGACGACTGTAAATTAGAGCTTGAGAAAGAAGATAGCAGACGACACTAAATGACTGTTTGAAATAACAGACGCCACTGAATTAATGTCAAACATACCGGTCTCGATAGCAGATAACACTGCAGATTGAGACAATGTCACTGCATTAAAGTCCATGATAGTTGATGCGACGACAGTTAAATTAAAATCATAGTCACAGAGCATATCTACACTTTTGTTTTATTGTCAAACAGATAACAGACGTCACTAACAACAGCTTATAAAATAATGCGAATTTTAAGCTTCTCAATTTTATGCTAATAAATTTGATCAAACTTCAATTCGTGACATCAAATCCATTATAAAAATTACATCGAAATATATTTTGGTATTGATTAAGTCATTAAGTGTCAATGTCAACATAAACTTTACTAAAATACAACAACATTAATTTGTTCTGCAAAAAACATTTACCCAATAGTTTTTTTCAATTTGCACGATTTCAAACTGAAGTGGTTTTTATTTATTTTGCCCTCAAATCATATAAATATCTGATTAATTGGGAGTGTAGGTATTTTAAATCACTAGATTGAATTGCAAACATCAATAATCCTTCTTCGATACACCACCGGTATTCGATACACATCAATTGAATAAATATTGTTTGAGAGAAGTAAAAAAAAAAAAAAAAACAAACAAACAAACAATTAATTCAACAAATAAAAGTAATTTGTCTATTTTGTTATACTCAAGTGTCAAAAAAACTGCTCTTTGAACTTCAAAAATACAATTCAATTTTGAAACAATTTAAAGCGCAAAATTTCTCATAGTTTTATTTTTCGTCTCGGATATCTTGAGACTGAGATTTTTTTTAATTTTATGCATAACATGTCAACGAATCAAAAGAGACAACAATTGAATTCTGATGGGGATCTGTTTTGCCTTAGATTCTTTTTTAACTTAGTTTGACACATTTGATGCATCTCATTTAAGCGTCTTATCTTTTAATTTCACCTTAAATTGGTGGTTAATTTAAGAGTGAATAAAATCAGAAAAAAATTTAGGTTGATAGTTAATATTGCACTTGACCATTTACTCGTACAAATTACCTGAGAAAAACAAATATTCCAATGGCGCTTTTGCAGCAATTAGTTAAAAACTATCTTTATCCGTCTATTTTAGTAGGGTAGAAAAAAAAACTTGATAGCTTAAATGGAAAATACTTCACAGATACATTTGTAGGTACACCGATGCCACTCAGTTAGTAAAGATTCAAATTTTACATCAGACCAACAAACGAAAATAAAAATCCAACAACAACAAATTGAGCAGATATAGCTAGAGCTACGTAACGTATTGAAAATTCAATTCACCACCGCTAAACCCCCCTCAATTCATGATGGCATAAATTTAATCTCCTCAGATACGAGTACGTACAAACTTTTGGGAACGATGCAAGAGGAAAAACAGAAACGTTTTTACGTTTTCCAACACATTTATTGAAGTTGTATCGATTCGAATGTTGCAAAATTGTCCGGAAACTGTTGAATTTATAGACAGAAAGCTTTATGCAAGTGTATCCTGCTGCTACTACTGCTAGTTCAGGTTTTGTTGGAAGTGTGGTACCTGTGCTGCTACCTGGGCATGTGCATCCATTTATTTGGTTATTTGATTTTTTGCCAGGAAAAATAATGGAAGTAGAATATTTTGAGGTGGTCGTTCTAAAGGCCGATAGCTAAATTGTTTATCTATTTTCCAATAGTAACATGGTTGCCAATAGTGTTTTTTTTTTTTAATTGTGTGTTAATAAAAATCAACGCTTATTTCTCTTAGAACAACTCTTGATAATTCGTTCTTTCAAACTTGGGTAGTTTGTAGTTGTATTCTAGTAAGAAGTCGAATTATGTACATACAATTGATGTTTGACAGTTGATCTGTCATTTTGAATACAAGGAATAAAATTATTAAACTTATCATAACCTTACGCTTCGAACTTTGAATCTTTCTACAATCAATTTAAATTTGAAATACTGCAAAGTTGCAACCCAGAAACTCACCAGTGCACGTTTCGAATAAAAATGCATCTTTATGAGTTTTTGAGAGCAATACTAATTTTTTGCATACATTGTAAATCTTCTGATGAGTGTTGTATGGGTCTAGATGATGCGAGTTATGACTTTTTTGCTTTTAGCTTTATTATCTTTAGGGTCACGTGTTTTTTTTTTTGAAAGTCCAATAAATATTTCGAAAAGAACTTTAACTGAGTGATTTATGAAAATTGATTGTAAAATTAAGATTATATGTAAATAAAGAACCAGAAGTTTGATCTTTGTGGAGGTCAGCTTGTGTAGGAGTAAGATTCATCAATTTCAAAAATAAATTTTAACCCTATTACTTTTTTTTCGACTCCTTTTAAGAAACCAAACCATAAATATTAAATTTGAAAGTTCAGTATTAAGTTCCAAGGACAACTTTATATTAATTTAAAAACAACCTTAACATTCTAACGACGACGACACGGTCATACCTTAATGTTCTATGAGTTTAAGGAATGAATCCACTTAAACCACCTTCACCACCCTACACTATGTAAGGTAAGGTTTGAACCTGAAATTCCAATAATTACAACGTCTAGTCGATTTTTCAAAATTATTTATGCAGGCAGACGATAAAAGTAAGATAATGCATCATCGAGATTTGACATTGATTAATCATTATCATCATCATCTTTTTACCATTTTGTCAAAAAAAAAAAATAAAATAAAATAAAATGATTGGAACATTTTCAAAACTCACTGAATTAGTGTGAGTAAAAGGAAATTTTCACTTTAATTATTAAGTACTCTGATTAAGTCTGGGATCTGGGGTAAAAATAAAATTAAATTATCTCCTTAGCTTCGACAAAACACACTAAGAGTTGATAGTTGTTGGTTTTTGGTTTTGAAATTAGATTCTCAGAGGAATGAAGGACGAGGGTTTAAAAACTTTCTTTTTTTAACAGGAAAACTGATAGTACTCATCTATCTTTATGTGTATACAAAACGGAACCAACAAGATTGCTTTCATTATTAAAGTTGCATAGGTATGAGGAAAGGCTTATAATAAATTGAGTCTTTTGGTCTACCTAATTTAAACTTACAACCGAGCATCAGATAATCGGTTTACTTTTGATGTAAGTTTTGAAAATAAGTATGGTTATTAAAATTGTTTAAGCAAGTTGTAGTCAACACAAGTAGTTATACTTTAAAATCAATTCGGTATTAATTTTTTCGAACAACAAAAACCATATTTCTAAGCAGCTTTTCCTTGCCTGGATTTTTGACAGGAAGGCAGCGCTTGTGTGTTAAGTTCTCATTAAAAATAAACCCAAACATTTTATGAGACCCATCGATTCTAAAGTAAGGATTTTATTGCCGGAACCCATGGAGCCACGGATGGCTTTGGTTTCGGTTGGAAGTAAAATTAGTTTGTGATTTGATTTTTGGAGGTTGAAGATTTTAACGTAGTAAGAAATTAAAACAATCTAAAGAAGTGACTGTTAAGACCGTTACAAGGGCACTTTGAATTGGAGACCATACTTTTCCGTTGTCATGTATTCCCAAAAGCTTATAACTTTCTTTTTGTCTAAGTTAAGGTAATTATTGCCGTTATTTAAGTATATATTTTTTTTTTTTTTTAGGAAACTAAAGCCTTTTGTTACTTTAATTATGGCATTTGTGTTTCGAAGGTCATAACGACTAAAACATTAATGGCAATTTTGTTTAATTAAAGTACCAAAAGTTTAAATTAAAATTGTTGGTATACTTTTCAAATGACTTTTTGGGGACTATTGAACTTATCTGCGTTTAACATCCTTGATGGAGTATTTTTTATGGATAACTACGATTTGAAATTTGTTATAAGAATTTCGTGTTGGGTAATTTAATTTCCAGCATAGAAAGATTTAAAAAAGCGAACAAGACTTTGTTTCGCTTCCGAGACTATATCCCATTTTAACAGTTAACAAATTGTTTCGAAAATTTCATTATGGGCTTCTGCTTTTAGTTAAAAAATCCATTTTGACTTTGGGATCATCCACAGGAATCAATTTAATGAATTTAGTGAATTTTTAGCATCCAAAATCGATTTGAAATAGATGGCAATAAAAAAAAGTAAGTATACGCCTCGTGTACAATTCTGTGAGTTTTTTGCATTATTGTATTTTTAGGAATTTAGTAAATCCAGATTGATCTGTAGAAGCATAAATTTCTTTTATTTAATTCTATTTTTGACCTTTTGAAGTGTACAGAGCGCAAATAGTGACCATGGAATGGAATGCCATCAATTGAATGATATTTAAAATTCTAACCTCATAAACTAAGTGGTTCGAGAACTGAACCATCATAGCACAAAAAATACAAAAAAAAGCAGTTCCAATTACTTATTTAGTTTACTGCTGTTTCCCTTTTGATTAGTTTTAAATCGATACACATTTAATCAAAAAGTAAAACATACAATAAATAAATAAAACATAAATCTTTTATTCAAAATCTAAAACCAATTAAACCTGAATACCTGTCTTTTCGATCTATTGATGTAAAAATACATTTTAAGCATTGATTTTTAATGTAAATTAAATTGAAACAGTTGATTAATTTCATTTAATTTCTGACATAATACAACTACTCCCACACACATAATCGTATAATATTTATGATTCGATTTATGTAATTTATTTAATCTCTAATACCATTCATTTATTTTGATTACACATAGACCCAAGGATGCATAATGAATTCTAGGAAATGCTCCAACTATAATTCATTCAAAAACCAGGTAATATAATACTGTAAATTATGCATTAAAATATCCTGAATATTCCATTACGAAGTTAATCAAAATATTGAGTTGCTCAATGGTGTTTAAATATTCCTATATAACATACCTACTTATACAAATAGGAACTTTGTAGTTGTGAGTGTGATGTGTGAATGTGAAGTCAGAGATAATATGATTTCCTTAATCCTTAAATATAGAATTCGCCCGAAATATGGAAATTTTCTGAAAATTATACTTATGTTGCAAGTGGGTAGTAAATAAATTCATACAATAATAATGTCTAGTCTATTCCCTTCAAGGACTTGCATTAAATTCAACAAATTTAATCTGATTTCGATTTTCAATTCCTTAATCTTTCGACAATTATGCACATACATCTGAAGATGTATATTGACATATTACTTAATCGTTCAATATTAGTTTACTACAAATTATATTGCAATTTTGGTTATTCGAAAATATGTCAAATTTTTGACGGAGGGCAAGTTTTTAGGCTTTCAAATCCGTTGATTTGTATTTAAAGTTCACATACATTTTAAGAAATAGAAGCTTCGTTTAAGGTTTACCGAAATATCAATCCGAATTTCTTTAATTTTTTTTTAAAGGCTGTTTGACAGTTAAAATGAATAGGTTAAATATTAAAGCTTTTATAAACTTCTAAAAGTAATTTCGGTAAATCTTTTAAGAAGTCTTAATGAAGACTATTCACTACTCACTTTCTTTTTAAGCACTATTTCTTTTTCAAACTCTCAATTCTTTGTTTAAAGCATAAAAATTGACAGGTTTTTCATTAGAATCTGCTAAGTTCTAGTGAAGTACCCTACTCAGGTATAGCAAACTGTAACATCTAGTCTATTGAAATCTCAATGACGTTTATTTCAAAAGCATACTTTTTGTATTCTAAACTTCCAGCTTCTCTTCTCCTATGATTAAAAGCTTTGTCAAAGTATCACTCAAGTTTTGAACAATCTAAAATGTCTAACCTGTAAAAATATTAAAAAATAATTTTTGAAAGATTGATAATTCACGTTGCGAGGTGTCAGAAGCCGAAGAGGGGATATCTGTCGACTTCTATCAAAACAATTGGTCACTTAGAAGACTATAGTAGAATCGTGGACTTATAATCCATTAGAGTGTGTGATTTTTGTTTTTTTTTTTTTTAAATTTTAGATTGAGAATATTTCTTTACTTTTTCAAATACAGTTTTTGCTTAAAAGTTCCCTTTTTGGACAAAAAAGTTAATGAGTTTTTTGGCTTCTATAATTTTTGATTTAGGATTTAAAGTTAATCGAGTTAACAAATCTTCCAATTGCCACAAAGATACAAATTTCAAAATAGATAGAACTTCTAAATTTCACGTATCTATACATAAGATGACTTTTTGTAAATTGTATTTAAAATTCTCGAAAGACAAATGTTCAATCCTAAACCAGCCTCCCATAACACACATTTTACATCAATATTTATGCATTTATGTATGTACTTATGTTTGAATGTATGTAGGTACTTAAGTATCTTTGAGGATTACATATCTTTTACTCCTCCCAAGCAATGGTTAATTTAAATTTTATATAAAACTCAAAAGAAAAGCCTTTAGACACAGCTACATACATATGTATGTACATACATAAATAACTGATGAATATTATGTAAATATTTCAAATACACCTAACCAGATGTTGTCTATATCAAAAAACTGAATTGATAATATATTTTTGCCTTCGAGCCAAGCCAAGCATTAACATTGCGATGCTGTGTATAAAGCTTTATCTTTTAAATATGTCTTGGGCTTCCTTAAAGGTATTTTCGAAAATAGAAAATCCAAAAAATCAGAAAAGGAAATTGATTTTAAAGATAGGAGGACGATAGCAGGTGCCTTCTTTGTTCTCGATAGGTATACATATACATATATTATGTAAAATTCATGACTTTTATGTAAACACAAATTTTGTCTTGGCACACTTTAACTATAGAAACATTGTTTCCTTTTTTTGTTGTTGAGAAAGTCCTAGTCTATCTCCGCCTGCTTGATTTGCCTTGTTGATTGAATTATTTAGTGTGAGAAAATTTGTGAAAACAGTTTCGAATTTCAATTGAAGATTTTTCCAAGAAAACCAAATAATCTTGGCTCTGGTAGCCATCTGGATTTGGGATTATTTTCCAGTTGATTACATTGCCTATATACATTCAAAGTATGAAACTGTCTTTGTTCTTCATTTTTTGTATTTTTGGAAGCCCAATCGTCCTAAATAAGATGAGTGTCGTCTGTCTGTCTTATAAGGAGATATCCTTAATTTGGCATATGCATGAAACTACAGATTTTTGATATAGGGTAAATTGAGAAGAGAAGTTTTAGAAGATCTGATCCATATTGGGCAAGTCTTACATTCATTTAACTATGCTTACGAGACTATAACAAGGATTTGGTTTAAGATTAAATTTTCACATCATAGGAAAACCACCGCAAAGGACCAGAATTTCAGAATTTATTTTATCGAACTTTGTGGGTTTTCCTTTCTCTTTTTGTTGGGTGGGAGTTTTTATTTTTATTTTTATTTTGAAGGGTAGACACAAAATTATTTATCTATGAAGGCTTCACTTGGCTTGGTTAGGTTTTTGAGCTTAAGTCTTATGTGATGACCTGTAAAATGATGAGGTTAAGGGTTTTTTCCCTTTTTTTTTCTTCTACAGATGTTCCAAGTTGACAAAAAGAAAATTAAGACTTCATATAGATAAGTTGAGGGTATACCAACGAACGTATCAATGTTGAACCCAAAATTCTTTTGAGTTTATTGAATGTATAAGTATGTATATGTTTTTGTACATCATCTTAAAGGAAAGGGTACTTAACCATTTTTTGTTGACAAAGGATAAATATTATTTCGTATAGGTAATAATGGGATGTAGTACTTTTATGAAAATATCAAGGGATAACTTGTGGATATTATTTTTTTTTAGAAGGCGGAAAATTTTCAACAGGGTTGATAGTGTTTTCGTTGCAGAATTACTTTTGTTAAAATTTGTTTTAAATGTCTTACAAAAACAACCTCAAAAACATCGATAAATTCCAACAAGACGGTAACACTACGTGCCATACAACGAACATGGTAATTCAAAATGCATAAAGTTGTGTTTTTACAGATAATTAAGTGGATAGGAATATTCTTTATCCTTATAATTACTTTCATTTAACCGTTTTTCTTTCTGAGAAAAAGAAACTGAGATCAGAAAAATTCCTCAAAAGCTTCAATTTTGATCATTTTTTTCCAAGAACGCGATATTTGTACATAATTAAGAACGTCAATTTCATAATCATTAATTATGCATTAAAAAAAGATCAACGATTTGTTTTAAACTTATTTAAAATTACTACAGAATAATTTTGTTTTTGAAGTCAACCTTTCAATTTATAAAAACTGTCAAACTTGACAAGATAAAAGTCAAGATAAATTGAGCAAAAAATTACAACTAAGACAACGGAAAGCATAATTATCATGACTTCCTTTTTGTAGTATAAAATTTTATGATTATTAAAATATAATGCAATGTAATTTAAATTAAAATTATCAATAAAAAGAAAACAAAAGGGAGACTTTACTTTCTCATTATTTCCTCCTGAAATTGTAACTAATTAAAAACACATGTTAACTACATAATATATAATCAATTTTTTACTTTTCTTGATTCTACTGGAGTCCTTCTTCCTTATCGTCAATCAATGTTGTTGAATGGAAAAAAAATGATATCTGTATTAAAACTTTAAAACAAAAGAAGATTAAAGCTTGGTAAGCAGAGTTGCCAAAGTGTTTTTTTTTTCTGAAATTTGGAGATATTTGTCTGATCCTTAAAGGTGATTTCTTGTTTGGAATGGTTGTGTGAACCCATGAACAAAATATTCTTTGGGTACTTACACAAATTGTCGACTTTATTAATAAGCTACGACTAAAAACAGTTAATGTGAAACTAAAATTAAACTCGAGTCTAATTGAAAACTATCTATTGCTCCAATGAAAATAATTAAATCTGTTATATTCAGATTTTAAAACCAGTTTTTGTATGTTTGCTTGTATTTTTAATTGTTTTTCTTAAAAGGATGTGTTAAAAACGGCAGCGTTCGTTACTTTAAAATATTTAAATTAAATTTAATTGGCAAAAATGTCAAATCGAATTAATTACAATAAATTCTTTTATACAAAAGCGACTTCATTTAAAAAACAATTGTATCATCTTTAAATTGAAACCTGATGGCAACCCTCATTTAAGGTGAAATTGTAAAAGAGGAAAACAAAATAAGGGAAAAGTTAATTAACCACTGTAAGAGCTGGAAAAAAATAAGGTTGGTGTATTGTTTGGGGATTTTTTCTTAACGAAACAAATTACTATTTCTTTTCCTGCAATTTATTTAAGCCAACTTCAAATTAGTCACGCATTATTTCAATACCACCACACACACACACAATCAAATAGGACTTTTATCCAATTAAATTGAATCAATTCAATTTGGCTTATCAAATACGAGTAGGTACATGAAATGAATGATAACTTTTTGGTGTAAATCATTGGCGAATGTAGTCGAAAGGACACTTTAAACGTGCCTAAATAAATTGATGTGATTGGTTATGGTTTGTGAGTCTGTGGAAAATTCAGAGCGTGGGCTTTTGGAAATGTATGGCCTACCGTATATCATTTTATGTAAAAGTTAATTATTGTTTTAAAGAAGCAGACTTGTGTGCAAATAAAAGAATATTTTCTCTTATTTTTGTTGATACAGTGACACCCACTTAATTAAATTATTTTTATTTTGGAATGCTATACTTGCCTAGTTAAAATCTTGTATTTTCGAACAAATACTGTTTTATTGAAACCCGCTTAAATGTCTAGTTTAAGAAAGTAGAATAAATTTTAAAATTATTTAATTAATTTTTTCTCAATTACTCTCAGTTCAAACATTGTTCATGTTTTTCAGGTTCAGACTTTATATTTTGTTCCCTTAAGATGGTTTGACTGTACATAAAAAAAATTGTTTCTTAATTTAATTCTTCTTTGCATAACAGGTTAAAATTCATTCATAAATTTGCAATGTGTACTCGAAGGTAAATATACAACCCACGCCACGTGAGTGTGTAGGATTAATGAAGAAATTTAAAAGTATAATTTTTTGATGATTCAATGAATTGCATGTAATTTTTTTTTATTAAAATTTCATCACCGGTGCAGAAATAATTGCATGGTTGAGATTTTTAATTTTGTGTGTTTTTAACAATTTTTTAATAAACACATTAAATTTCCAAAAGAAATCAATTAAAAATTAAATCAGTTCGATGAAGTTTGGAATAAGGAAATTGATTAAAAAGAATTCTCAATTGATTCTTGGTTTTTAAATTAAGAATTTCGTTAAAGCATTTTTGAATTAATTCAATTTTTCACCAACGTAATACATACATACATACATATGTATGTATATGTATGTATGTATACATGCGAAATACGTATGTACACATGTACGTATGTTCATACTAAGAAATTATTATTATTTTTCAAGTTAAATTAATTCAATTTTACTTTAAGACTGAAATTCAAGGAAAATTAATTAAATTGTTTTGCACAACTTTACTTAATTTTTTGTCATTTTAACAAACTAAGTGCTTTTTTCCAAAAACCCCAATATTTATTTAAAACAATGAATCAAATATTTTAGTTGTTTGTTAGTTGTCTAGATTTTTTTTTTACTTTATAATCAATTTTCTTGCCACCCATATTGGAAAATAGCACCATAACTTAATTCAAAAGAATCTCCTTCATTCATGCCAAACAGCTGATTCCCTTATGAACAAAATATCATTTAATTTTTGTATTTTATAGACATATGTATTTTTCAATGTCAATGTCACATTCCGAAAATCTAGCTTTTTGTTGCGTATACGCCACAGTATAACCAAATAAATATTCTCTACTTTTTATGTTGCTTTTTGGATAAAAAAAATAAAAACAAAAAAGATATGTACATTGAAAACAAATTCAATTCCGATGTGTCAATGTTTTCCAAAAAAAAAAAAACAAAATTATTGTATTTTTCTGTCTAAAGCTATTTTATTTTATTTATTCATACAAAAATGTTTACTTCTTATTCTGCTAGTATTAGAATATTTTTTAATTTTGAATAAGTTGAACGAAATTGATTGATTGTTACGTCAGACCAAATATTTCCTAAATCAAAAATCATCCAAGATAAAATTCGAAATTTTTGACGGGGAAATAATAATAATACGTATGTATATTAATAATACGTCAAAATAAATACAGAAATTTGAAAATATTATTCTTGAAATACATATTTGTTTGGCAGTTGGAATGACAATGGGTGTCGGTTGAATAGATATGTTTGATTTAAATAAAATATTCAGATTCCCAAGGTTAAATAACAGTGCAGGAATTGTCAAAACATAATGAAATCAGACATTCCTTACCCTTAACATTTTTAACACAAATTTTGATTTTATAGCCAGTAGAAACGACTCAGTAAAATGGTTTATGTTTTTTTTTTTCATAGCCCATACCATCTTTAAGGTTATTCTTTTATTTAAATTTCATTTTACGAAAACAAAACCAAAATAAATAAAAAAAAAGGAAAAGACATTTCTTCTGTCAAAAAAGGGAAAAACAAGGAGCAATTAATATTTGATGCAAGAAATACATATTTCACCTTAGACGGTTGTAAACAAAATTAATTTTGTTTCAGAAGAAAAAAAAGCAATAATAATTATTATATGAATATATCAAAAAAGTTTTTATATTAAAATTTGTTTCTTTTTTTCATAGAAAGTATAACGATGAAAAGACTAAACAATATAAAACTCACCTCTTTTTTTTTTGTTGTTGTTATTAATAAGGAAGAGGTAACAACAATAAAGAAGATCCGTAATATGATTCTCCTGAAAATAGAAAAATAAGGAGAATGTATTTTGTGTGAGACTTTCTTTATTAAATTTCTTAATTGAAAATATTGTTGAATATTATTAAGAAGAAACTTTTTTCGTTTTTGTTTTTTTAATGAAAATTTTAAACTTTGTGTAGGATTTAATGTGAAATATGTGTACTACTCGTACATGCAAACCCACAAAATGTATGAAGATTATTTTTGTTTTGTTCTGGGAACTTTTTTAATGAAAACAAAAAAGCAACATTTAGCTACACATATTGTTTAAGATGAAACTCATATCAAGACAATATTTCTCAGATGGAGTAGGTTTATAATGGAGTCGAGGTTTGATGAAAACTTTATAATCCCTTTTTTGTTATGGTGGTGGTAACAGATTTTTTTAATTGAATTCAGAGCCAAGCTTACATTTTGGGACACCCTTTATTTATACCGATCCATGAGTTCCAAACTATTGGACTTAATTTTTTCTTAAAGTACTCTTCAAAGAGTTAGAACCTAAGGTGTAGAAGGTAAACATATACCTAAATTTCAATGAAAAGGATGAAATTAGTTTACATACCTCCACATCACTTATTTAAGAAAACAAAACTGTCACTTAGGTTCTTAGTTATTAATCCTATCGAAAGGATCGTGGGTCATAAGTCAAAGTTATACCCCTATAAACTGTAAAATCTGCAGTATATAGCGCCAATATCTTGATCTTCTAAACGTATACTCTGTACACATAATAAAATCGTAAATCTACCTACCTGTGTATACCTACTTATCATATATAATATGTACTTCAATTTATTAAGGTATTTTAAGACATTTTTAAAGATAAACAAAAATTAATGAGGATACAAGTCAAATGTTAAAGAAAAACAAACTCGAAAAATTACCTTTTCATATGCAACATTAAACAGATAAACAAGTACCTTCTGGTAAACTTCTGATGTCATTGAAAAGGTAATCAAATGACCTTGAACATGTTTTCCAAGTGCTTATGACTCTCCTTAAAATAAATTGGCTTATTTTATATACATACATACGTTTACTTATTGCAAAATAAAAATTTAACCTGTTGTTAAAAAAGTAAACATACTTATATGAGTACACCCACTTCAAATGTGTGTGTTTCGTAAAAGAAAAAAAAAAAAAACATTTTTTCCATCAAGATAAAGTGAATTAATTTTTATTAGTTGAAACAAAATATTGACAAGGCTAATGATGTTTTTTTTTAATCTCACTCTCTGATACATTATGTACATATGTATGTACTTCGTAATTTACCCCATTAATTTAATCACACAGACCTTATGTTCTTTCTTGATCAGGTGTTATTATATTTTTTTTATAATTATTGAAGGGTACATTTGAATACCCATCATGAATTGTCGATATTTTGGCAACACCGCACCGTGTCAATTTGAACATTTTAGGCTTATTAATCCTAATTAAAAAATGAAGACTTAATTTCTGACTCGTTTTACATTATTTACATACATAATTTATGGATGTACATAAAGGGTGATCCAATTCGAGGTTGCCTACTTTTTTAAAGAAAAAAAAAAACACAGAAAATTCAAATTTAATGGGAAATGATTACTGTGATTCGAAAGAACATTCTTTGGAATTTATTTTTTTAAGATTATCTCTTTTAGATGGTCCATAGACTTTGGACTTTACTACCGGCCCAAAACATGAAATTATCTGCTCACCGAAGTGTTTTCTCAATAAATCCATTGAAATCATTTTGAAACCAAATGTCACCAAGATCACTAGCTTCAATTTCAGGCATCAAATAGTCGGTTATCATGGCGCGATAACGGTCGCCATCGACGGTCACGTTCTCACCAGCATCATTTTTGAAGAAATTTGGACCGATGCGATGGTTCCAACGGTCCACAAAACACACCAAACCGTTGTTTTTCGGATGAAATAGCAGATCTTGAATCTCTTCCAGATTGCTCTTTGTCAATTTTGCTTGTTTACATACCCATTGAGCCAAAAATTGGCCTCATCGCTGAACAAAATTTGTCACGAAAACGTCGGATCTTCTTGGCACTTCATTCTTTGCAGAACGTTAATTTTCGTAATAAAATTGAACGATTTGTAAAAGTTTTTCAGGCGTAGGTCTTTCCATGATGAAATGCCTAACAATACTGAACAAAACTAACATGACAGCTTGACACGACTCACGCGTGATCTGTCAAAAAAAGGCTATTGAAAAAAATACCCATAGTTGGATCACTCGTTACATACACAAGTAATCAATTAATGACGAATCACTTTTCGATGATTGCAATCAATTGAATGCAATCAAATGATTGCAATCCTATACATTTCAAATGACTATTGGTTGGAAATTTTCGGAAAACAGTTTCAAAAAGTGAGAATAATTTGTATTGAGAATTCGAAAAAAATTGAATTCTTTAACAAATCTTTTTTTTTGTGGATTTATGACTGGTAAAAGGGTTGTCAGATTTGTTGGCAAAGCTCGTTGTTGAAAGTTGTTTGAACCTCTCTTTATAGAAACTTGCTATAAGGTCCCCCAAATCTTTGGTGTACATCCATTCATTAGTCATTAATGACCAATCAGTTTCATATTTTTCTTGGATCACAACACAAGGTACCAATACAATAAAGCCAAACAAATCTATCCAGTTAAGTGTCCTGGCTACTTTACACCACCAACAACACAACAGTCCTTTTTGTCTCTTTATTTTTAATTTCCTAGAAAAATCTCTTAAAAAGCAGGTCAAACTTGATGACATGGGTCACCTTCTTATTGGGTCAATTTGCTTTAATTTTTTTCTATTTTTATTTTTAAGTTAAAAGGGTTAAGGTGTTGTTTTTGTTGTTGTCTATCTGTATGAGAGTATAAAAGGGTTAACTGGAGAATAGGGTTTTTGCTTTTGTTTTTTGTTCGCCACAATCAAAATTCGTTACGAGTTGTTAAACATTTTATCTGTGCGGTTGAGTTATTATGCTTTCGAGAATTCTTGATTAGTTTTTCCTTTTAAGCTTTATAGGGTTTTTGTTATAATGAAAATGATTTAGAAAAGAAAGCTATGATAAAATATTATGACTTTTTAAGACTCTTTGTTTTTGTTTTTCTGTTTTTAGTTTTAATTAAATTTTATAAAATCCTGTAGTTTTTGTTTAAAGGACAGAATAATTTAGTGAAGTGGTTTACTCTAAAAACCATTCCCTCAGTCAATAATAAATAATTTTCTCCTGAATCCAATACAAGAGTTTTGAATTTTATATTCCAAATGTTCTTGGGATTTCGTTTATCGTTAGTTTTTCTAAACTAAGAGGAATTGCAGTTTGGGAACATCATTGAATCTTATCCATATACCGAGAACAGTTCCCTTGGAAGTACGATAATGACCTATAACACAATCTTTTTTTGGCATTTTATAGCAATTTAGAAAACTAAACCGTCACAAACCAAATCACCCAAAAATCAAAAAATCAAAAAAATGTCAAATCTTCTATACAAATATTATAAAGAGGAAAGGTTTGATTTTTTGTTTGTTTGTATGAATTGAATAGGCTCCGAAACTACTTGGCAGATTTGAAAAATTCTTTCACTGTTGGAAAGCTACATCATTCCTGAGTGACATAGGCTATATTTCATTTTCAAAAAAAATAGGCATCCTTACTAAAATTACGATAACGTAATCCAAGGTGTGAAAAAAATATCAAAAAAACTACCTTACATCGCGTGCGCTGCGAAAACTATTCATGATAGAACAAAATGATATACTACATTTTTTTAGAACACACCATTATCTACAAAAAATCAGCGGCAGCATATCTCTAACTATTACAGTCATGTCACAATAAGCGTTTTTTTATTGAAAAAAAGAAATTAAAATACCACCGCTACAAAAAGCTCTTTATTTGTACCTTGGTATTAACCCTTATCAAAATAAATGATGTATTATTTAAGACTGCTTCAATATCTTTATATTACTTTTTGAATTATTCGATTCTGACAATCCATTCAAAAGATATCACGAGTTAAAAAAATCAAACCTTTCCTGTTTATAATATTTGTATAGATGTATAGATGTTCACTCAGTTATTAACCTAATAAATTATAATTAATATATATAAATTACGGTCACATCGTTTTTCCCCGATGGATTCTTAAACTACTTTACCGATTTTAATCAAATTTGTACATCTCTCATTATAATCGCATCTCAATTTATAATCGTAATATTATCTTATTGCAAATTATTTGTCTACTATCTGAAAGTCACAATTATCTGTTAAATAGCTCTAAACGATTTTAACAGATGGCGACATCTGTTGACTGGATTGAGTAAGTGTTCAAGAGATGGGGCTACGTCAAACGTCCAAAAGTTAACGAATTTAACTTTTTTCAATTTTTGGTGTAGGTAAGCGTTAAGTATTATCAAATAGTTATATATAAAATATATATATAATGTGAAATTTGGCACAGATAGATTATAGTCTTAAAAAGCATGTAGGCTAATTTGACCACGTTTTACATAAAAATTGAAGCAATCTGCGGTTATTGTTTTACATTTAGTACAAGGAAACAGATGTTTTCAACAACTTTGGTTGTCCTGCCGATCGATCCACTTTTTAAAAAAAACTTACGAAATTCACTGGGCCATCTAGAATAAAAAAATTTTATGGGAAATCAAATAAGCAACATTATTTTTCCATAGCTTGAGTTTTTGCATTTAATTGGGGCAAGACGAAGTTTGCCAGGCCCTCTAGTCATTTAATAAATTTAAAATTTCTCAAAACGTTTGACAGTTATATCTTCGCGGATAAGGTACCGACCAAACACTGGAAAGTTTCTGAAACCAGTGTCGTGGAAGAGAACAAATTTAAACTAGTACAGCTGTCAACATTATTTGACAGCAGTGTCAAACCATCGTTAATTTGGTCGCAGAATAATTAAAACTGAAACAACTGTAATTTTTCAATAGTTCTTGATCAACATTGCACCGTTGTGAAAGAATAGGATCGTGAGAACAGATTTCTGACGTCCTACGCAAACGAATTTTAATTGACACTTTTCAGTTAAAAAAGCTAACCGACATAAATCTTAAATGTCACTTTGTGAGTAGTAAAAAGAGAAGGAATTAAATAAAATGTCTCATCTGTTTTATTTACTTTTAAACTTTTCATTTTTATCAATTTGATTTTTATGGGACACAAAGTTAAATATTTATTTTTCCAAGGTGTAATAAAATTAATAACACTTCATTTGACACTAGGTGTCTGTATATGTATGTAAATATTACGGTCCTTTATTTAAAATGTCAAATGTTTGATTTTGAATTTATCACCTTAATTTAAACAGATACATCAATTTCAAGTCAATCTTGACAAAGTGTCAATTATACGACTCTTTTAAGTCTTTTTAAAGGTGTAAGCAAATACGTCTAAGGTAGGACTTTGAAATTTATATCAAAGCATTTACCATAAAAAAGCAAATACCTTCACTTTCACGAAACACACACATGTTTCCGTCCTTGAATGTTATATAAATCGGTTTTGCTTCATTTCTCACCATATCGTCCTGTCACATAAAAAATATCCTCTTCCCATATTGAATGGTTTATTTTTGCCATCATTCAGAACCTATACAAAGTCCTCGTTGATTTCTGTGTATATGTATGTGTGTGTACACAGCAACGAACACAAAAAGAAAATGACAAATCGGAGTGAAAATAAAAAGCTAAACTATCAACCAGATAAGTACACATCAGGAGCAGGACACGTATGATGTTATGGTCAATTTCATTCAGGACGAATGTGTAGGTAGGTATACATGGACTCAATTTAGTTTTTTTTTTTTATTTATATATTTATCTATGAACGAGTATCATTTGTAAGTCTATTACACATGCTGTCGTGTGTGTGATCTGTATTTCTGATTAAAGTCATTTTCATTCTTGTATTTCGTTTTTTTTTTTGGATTTGATTTGATTTGAATTTCACTTCTATTATGTAAACAACACTGACAGCTAGTTACGGTAGAAATAGGATTGTGTCAGTTTGCTGTGGAAAAAAAATTAAACCACAAATTTATTCTAAATTATTGATAAGAAAAATTAGACTTGATTTCATTAGTTCGTTGATTAGTTTTGTTTGGGCAAGGTTCAAGGCAACAAAAGGGTTGACTTTATATTGAGATAAAATTCTTAAACATAACGGATTAATAAATTAGTCCTCCTTCAACTCCAACTTCTTACTTGTATGTCTTTATTTTAGGCATCAGAAGATATAACTATCTTCCTTTGACAGAAAAGGATGTTTATTTTTTTATTTTTGCTCCATAAGTCTCTATAATGATTTCCTTTCGCAAAATATGAAATTTTAATTAAGTTTGATCGTAAGATGATAGTAAAGTAAAAGATTCACAAAACGTGTTTTTAAATTTCTAAATCTTCTGCGTTGGGCGCCATTTAAAAAAAAGAGACTGAGTGCGACCCAAACTGATAACTTACCATTATGCATACTTTGAAAACTTGGCATTATTGATATTAATCAATTTATTTTTAATGTTGATTAATTACAATTTTATTAACAAAAAAGAACTATCAAACTTAAGACATTTCTCGAGATATTGTAGTGGAAAAACTATTTTTGACACTTTTTGGTATATTTTAGTTTTAGCTTTAGTTTTTTTTTTAGTTTTTGTAAAAAAAAAACTTTCAATTCAATATTTGTCAAAATTGAACCATATGTTAATAGTTGTTTTATGTATAAACTTTAATAAATTTGAAGGAAATATCGTTTTTCGCTTAAGAGATATTCAAGTCAAAAGCCAATTTTTACATTCCTTAGAAACCGTTAACTAAAATAGGGTATCATAAACGTACGAACGTGCGTAAACACGCACACACAGACATCTCTCTAGAAATGACAGATTAAGATTCTAGGGACTTTGAAACGTCCAGATTTGTCAAAAATTTCAATTTGACAAATGGGACCTATAACAATAACTCGCTATGGGAAGTTAATAGAAAGAAATTCGATTTATAATAAGTTTTTCTACTGTTTTCGTTTGGTATAAGGAGTCTGACTCCTCTGGTCTTTACGTTGGGCGCCATTTTTTCTTAAATGGTTTTCTTGATATTTATTAATATAAATGCATATCACAGATCTTTATTTCTTAAGTTAAATCCAACCTTACTTTATTAACACCTTTATTGATATAAAAAGAAGACAAGATAAATGATTTTAAAAATTCAATTTATCTCTTTTCTTAACCTCACTTGTCACTTCCTTCAATATGCAAAAGACCAGTCAACCTCAACATCAGCAGCAAGCCACATATTTTTAATTTAAAAGCAAAAAAAACGAATTATCCTTGAAAATTACTTTTTTTGTTGTTGTTGAATTGATGAATACAATCTATACTTTCCATCTGATGATAACCTTTTAATATTTACTCAACTGCTATCTAGGATTTAAGCATCAGCCCTTGCGGAATAACCAAAGTCATATACTTAACTTGATTTCTGTGCCTTCTGGGTTACCTCATACTTTAACCTACATACATATACCATTACAAGTTCATTTCATCAATCAATATGTCATTAAGGATTCAATGAAAATCGACAAGAAAAGAAGAATTTTCTTTATCAATACCAGAAGCCAATATTACATTATAAATGTAGGTGTGATGGTCCTCGTAAACATAACATGCAACCAGCGAAGGAGAGAAACCAACACACACAAAATATACCTTGATTCGATTATCATGGTCCTGAAACTTTTTTCTTCTTTTTTTAGGTATGTATTTTTGTTTCTTCTTGGTTTTTGCATTTTTTTTTTATTTTTTTTCGGTTGGAAATTCATAAGAGATTTCGCAAATTGATATATGAAAAGGTTCAATGACAAAAAACCATCTTAACACCATTTGCCATCTTAAAGTTAAGTGGTTCTTAGATATAAAGTTCATAAACATACACACACAATCCTGACAAAAATTCCAGGATATAGACTCTGACTCCTGTGTCGTTTTTCAAAGATGCTTTAAGAAACACACAAATTTTTAGTAGATAAGTGAGTGTCCTTGGAAAGAGATGGTAGTTGAAACATTCTTAGAGACAAGGAATGTATATTTTTTGAAAAACAAATGTTGCTATGTATCTATTTTACATGATGGTTGACTTCTACTTTACCGATCATAAGACGTTAAGTTTATTGATTCGAAAAAATAAGCTTTGACATTGTCATGAGTGTCATAAATATTTTGGTTTTAAGAAAGAGACACTAAAATTTATGGCTTTGGGACCAAGAACTAAGACGAGAATGGCAATTTGTTTTCAAAAAAAGTACCATATTTTCAATCAATAAAATTAGGCTCTTAAAAATCGATCTGAACAATTTGTAAGATTGAAAATGTGTATCGGAAGATTTAATAAATAAATCGACTAAAAGTCGTAAATTTTTCGTGAAACCAGTGCTGTCGAAAGTAATATGATATATTAATATAATTAATCAAGAAAATGATTTCAAAATCAATAGAGTGTGAATTTAAAGATTTAAAAATTTAGACATTTGTACTTACGTACTTCTTTCTTATATGTACTATTATTATTTTTTCTTAATCAACGTGATTTTAGTTGTAACATTATCCATCAAAATTTATTACACTTCAAATTCAATGCAAATTTAGTAGAATTTATTTTTAAGCTGTGGTCTCCAAAGTGGTGGATGTCACTTCTAATAATCTAATGACATGTTACTTTTAGTATCATTCCAGAAACTTGGGAACTTCTATTACATAAGTTTCCAGAACCGATTTGTTACTTTTTTAACAAAACTTTATACCATAAAAAGTCAAGCCACAATAAATCTATGGTTACTTTTAAACAAAACTCATTTTCCTTTATTTTAAGTACGGAGACAGCACAGAAAATTACAAACAAAAAGCTCAAAAAAAGGTATGTTCCTATTCCTGCAGAAAGGGGGTTACGACTGTCAAAAAACACAACTGGTAGTGATTAAAGTGAAGTTTTTAGATTAGTATCACTTAAGGTGAATGAAGCTAATTGAGGCCTCGTTGAAACACTGTTATGAGGTTAATGATCTGTTTCAGGTTTTCTAAGTTTTCAGGAACTTCATGCATTCAAAACGCCTATATTTCTAATTTATAGCCTCTAATGGCTCCACTTTCGTGAGAAGCTAGACGGCTGAATAATTTTGTATCCAGGAGCATTTTTTCTTCTTTCTAAAAGTAAAACTACTCTTTCCTTTTTGTTTTGAATAATAAAGATATTCCGAATAAAAAAAAAACAGATCCAATACGGATTTAAGCGGATTAAATTGAAAATATCAATTTCTGATGTGTGAATGTGTTTTGAAAATATCTAATCGACCTATCAAAATTAAGCACCACCTTATGAGATCAAATTTACTCATAAACAAGAAGATTTAAAATATTTTCTTTAAATATTTTTTATTTTCTTATTTTTTATAATGTTATTCAAAATCTTTATTGTGCTGTGAAATGTTGGTAATGCGATAAGACTTATTTAATACCTACATATACACATACACAAATCCACACACAAATAAATTGAATGTTAAGGAACGAAGAAGCCTTTCCCTTTGTATATTCTTAAGTAAGTCTCTTATATCGTATCCTATCTATTATTACTCAAAGGAATGAAATCAAAGCTCTTTACCCAGGAATTTTTGTTTTTTATAAACTGCCTTGACATTGTTGTTGTTGTTGACATCGTCGCCGGGAATGTAATAACGGACGTTGTCAGCTCAACGCTCAATTTGAAGATAAAAGATAAAGCTATTATCTTCGTCCTTTTTGACAAACAAAAAATAAAATTTAATAGATCGTATCAAGGAACACGCACCGCATGAAACGCATAAATACACACATAATCGTAACGCTATGTAATAATATCCATCATACGCCATTTTTTGGTTCTTTGTTTCGTTGTTGTTGTTATTTACACATTTGTAAATATTATTTTCTTGTTGTTTTTTTCATAATGATAAATAAAGTATTTTGGTTAAATAGTAAATAGTACCTCTTTAGTTCATATGTTTATGAACGCAACAACTATTAGTAGTTATGTCATTAGATGGAATCTTATATCCTTGATAGATATCGGAAATTAGATGACAGGACATTTTGGCCAAAGGAATGTCACATTATTGGTGTCATGATGGTTGAGTTAAGGGATGGTATCTTAATTTTCGAAACAGATATGCACACTAAATTGACGTTGCCAAAGAAACACACATGAGTACAATAATACATTATATTCACCGATTTTTTGGTGATATGGAATCTTTATGTGTTAATGGAATAGTACTTTTCCCTTTTCGTATCCAAGAATTTTATGTGATATACCTTTAAGGACATAATGTATGTAGTTCTTCAGGATCATATTTTGTTTTGTAATATTGTATTTACAAATTTTTGAAAGGAATTCATTTTGTGAATCTGCCAAAAAGGATACAAAATTCATACATATTTCACAATAAAAATGTCAAAAGATGGACTTACATTCTCTTAAATGCGTTAAACATGTTTTATACAGATTATGTAGCTCGAAAAATAGCCCTGAAGTATCAATTTGCCCGTAAAATTATTCGTCAGATGTTTAAAAACTTTCCTTACGGTTTGACAAGCAAGCATGCATGCTCCATCAAATCAGCAATATGTATATCAATTTGATATCCATCCAGCTTATTTGACAAACTGGTTTTTGTTTTAAAAAACAGATAAAGATTTTTAGGTTAAAAACAATAAGGCATTCTTTGAATCAATAAAATAATAAAAGTAAGTATACGCCGCAATGTACCATTGCGTAAAAATGATTTTTAAGTGAGCGATACACAATTAAGATATAGAATATTATTATTTATTATTTTATTATTTCAATACAGTAAATGTTTAAAATAATATATAGGCTCAGCTTTAGCTGTCAGGTAATTGTTATAATGAACTAATAGGGCGGTCGAGGATGTCATTTAAAGACCGGTTACAATTTCAACCCCGTCAGAATGAATCGATGAGCAAAAGGAGTCGTATATTTTGCTTACAAGTCGAGATGTTAGGAATTCTCTTCTTTCTACAATTGTAGGAAAACCACTTTCTGGAAGTAAATTTTTTACTGGCGATGTGATAAAAATGCCTTGAGATTGGTTTTAATAGCAACATGGTAAGGTGCACCATTTTAATGTTGGATTTAGCAGATATTCCGTATATTACTAAGCCATAATCTTTTTTTGAAAAGTGCAATTGATTTCGCAACGTTATTTAATGTGTTAATGTGAACAAAGCTATGGTCTTGATTTGTTCTTAAATATTTGTGTAACATTATTCGTGTTTTATTTTCCAAAATATTGTTATTCTATTTCACCCAAGGTGACATATTTTATTGTTAAGGTTGTATCACTGCAAACTATTGTCAAAAACATCAAATAAATAAATTTAAATTCAATTGTCAAGATAAAAGAAATAGTAAGTAATTTTGATGTAAATAAAATTATTTTTTGTATATTCTACATTAATTTCAATATTAAGTATTTTAAGATGAAGGAGAAAAGGAAAAGAAAGAATTTCTAGATGCTTCCGGCAATGGCGAATGTACATGAAGACCTCATCGTCCAAGACACAAGATAGAGAAGCGCGTTTTATCAAGAAAAAAATTGGTAAGAGAATTATATAATAAACCATAAGTTTCATGATTTGTATTTTCGCAATGACTGTTTTAATAAATAATGCTCTTAGATTTTTTTAGCTAAGCTGTGATTTTTTGTTGAAATGTTTGTTTTAATAAAAAATTCGGAAAAGATTAATTGTCATGTTCCTATGCTCACAACAACTACTGACATCCATAATTTTTTTTTTAATTTTATAATGCAATTTTTGACAGAACAAATTTCAAAAAGCTAGATCCGAGTTGTTTTTGTGAGCATATACTAATATTATAAGGAGGAAATATTAAATTGTTTGTTTGAATTTAATATGAATAGGTTGCGAAACTACTTGACCGATTTGATAAATTCTTTTTTCGTTGGGCAGCTACACTATCACCGGTTGACATAGGCTTTATTATATTTCAAAATAAAAGTTTTTATAAAAGAAAATGTACTAAAAAAAATCTAAAAAAAAGTCGAGAAATTATTAAAATCAAAAATTGAGTCTGTAAAAACACACATTTTGAACGATGTAAAGTTGGAAAATTCATTGCAAAGTTTTAAAAATTTCGAAAAAATATAAAATTTAGTATTACGCTTTGCATTTATTTGTGTTTCAAATAAACCACATTGAAATTTGAACTACCTAGGTTTTATTACTACTCTGGAGTTTATGGGGTAAGACGAAGTTCGCTATGTCAACTAGTATATTATAAATGTGAAAGTTTGGATGTATAGTTGTTTGTTGCTAAATGGCACCAAAGCAGCTAAACGACCGTTCTGCACAGAGATAGATTATAGTGTGGAATAGTACACAGGGGTAATTCCATGGTAACTCACGGATACATTAATAAGAATTCAATACTGGATTGGTAACTCACGTTACAAAATTTCGCAGGCCTTTTTAAGAACATAATTTAACTTAAAAAATTTCTAAAAACAGCAAGGTAAATTTAAATTTTATGTTTTTATTCACATAAAAAAATATAAAAATAAATATATAAATAAAATAAAAAATAATATTAGTTGGCTCTTTTTATAGTTTTTGTGTAATAATAAAAACTCTAATCCGAAAAAAGTATCAGGTATTAAATTCTAATTAAATTAAATTAATAAAATTTTGAAATGTTTGTTAAATTTTTAATTTTCTTATTTTATTTTTAAACTGTGTATTCGGTTTGATTTTGATCTTACAATTGATAACTTTTTTTCAAAATAAAAAACAACAATTCGATATATGTCAAAATTGTACCATTTGTTTACAATCGTATTTTGTAAAAAAAATATTTTTGAAAACTATAAATTCAATTTTTTTAAATTTTACGAGTTGTGCAAAACGTTACTCTGTGCAGTAAATAATTATTTTGAAGTTGTTTTAGGTACCTTGAAAAATCCAGATTTGTCAAATATTTTAATTTCAACAACTTTATATTTAAAACTAATAAAAGTAATTCATGTTACAACATTGTGGGCCCAGTAACAGATTCATAAAAATTTATTAAAAATGAAATATTACGTTGTTCTTATTTAGAAACTAAAACGTCATAGAAAAATAAAATTTTACAAATTTGGATTAAAAATAACTGAAATAATGTAGAATGAATGAATATTGGTAACTCACGTTACAAGTAAAAGATTCAAAAACTAATTTAGCAATACAATATTTAAATGTTGTATTTTTAAAATATTTTTTAAAATTAATATGTTCGACATATTTCAAAAAATTAAAATTTAATCTTACTAATTTCTAACATAACGAAAAAACTTGGAATTATTATTTTTTGGTATAAAATTTTACGCCAATTATTGAACACTGGAACTACTTTATTTGAAATGAATTTATTTTGTGGTATTCAAAAAAAATTGTTTTTACACTTGTATATTATGGTGATCCTATATATATATAATTAATGATTTAGTATTAAAAAGGAATAGAAATGGTTATAGGCTACTTTTTATCCCAGTAAAATGTATAATTCCCGTGGGATAGATATCTGAACAGATCGGGATTAAATTTGGCACAGAGATAGGTATAAATAAATAGACATTCGACCCAACTCAAAAACTACTGTTAATATGATGTGCTTTTCCATTATTATCTTTTTATCACGTGCGAATTCGGGAGGAGCCCCTAGTAAAAATATATTTTTGAAAATATTATATGTAATTTTAAATACACACAATGCATTTTTTAACTTCCCATAGGGAGTTATTGTAATGGGTCCGATTTGTCAATTTGAAATTTTTGACAAATCTGGACGTTTTATGGTTCCTAGAATCCAAATTCGTCATTTATAGAGAGATGTCTGTGTGTGTGTGTGTGTACGTACGTTCGTACGTTCGTGACTCCTTTTTCGTTAACGATATCTCAAGAATGAATAAAGATATCGACTCGAATTAAATTTTATTCAATAGGTTATAACTCCATAAAATGCAGAAAGGACTTTTTAAAAAAATTGTCGAACGGTTTTTTCACAATAGCAGTTTTTGAAAAAAGTGAAAATTTTAGTTTGTCGCAAATGTCTCAAGAACGAATAAAGCTATTGATTTCAAATAATTTTTTTTTTTGTGGAGATTGTAATGTGACACAGGTTTGGTATACATTTGAAAATAATTTAACATACCCTTATTTTTTAAAAAAGTAAAAACTAAAAATATACAATGAAGGAAAAATAATTTCATCTTCCAAACAATTTTTTACTATGTGAAATGTGATCTTTGACATCTAGTAAAATTTTTGAACAAATTGAATGGACAGTTTTTTTACAAAAAAATAAAAAGTGCAAAAAATTCTACCAAAAGTTGGTAAAAATTGCTTTTTGACTTGAATATCACGAGAATGGGCAACGGTATTGACTTCAAATTTATTTTAACTTAAACAAAATACATTTATTAATATACGCTACAATTTTGACAAATTTAGAATTGACAGTTTTTTTTACAAAAAAAAAAAAAAAACTTTAACAAAAATCAGCCGAAAAATGTTAAAAGTAGTTTCTTGATTTGAATATGTCTAGAGTGGTAAATCATTTTAACTTTGAATTTATTTTATTTTGTGTATAATAGAACTGTCAAGTTATGGTATATCTTTGACAAATGTCAAAATGACAGTTTTTTTACAAAAAATAAAAAACTTAAACAAAAATTTACCAAAATATGTCAAAAGTTTTTTCTTGACTTGAATATTTCCAGAGTGGTAAATCATTTTAACTTAATATTTATTTTATTTTTTGTATAATGCAATTGTTAACATATAGTATATTTTTGACAAATATTGAATCGACAGATTTTTCACGAAAAATAAAAATCTAAATGTAAAATTTAACGAAAAGTTCGGCTCAAATATCTTCAAAAAAAGCATTCCGCTACAATATCTCGAAATTTTTATTAAATCTGATAATTTTTGTATTTATTATTTATTTGTATCATCAAAAGTAAATCAATTAATATAAGGAATGCCAAATTTTCAAAGTGTGCATAATGGGAAGTTATCAGTGTGGGTCGCACCCAGCCTCTTTTTTTGTATTCATTTTGATTTCAATTTATGTCATAGAATATTTATTTAGGGATCCATACCATATTCCATATATTTTTATTAAATAACGAAAAAAAAAAATATAATGTACGTTTAAATCACAACGCTATTAAATCAAAGCAGATTTTCACTCAATTGTTTATCATTAAGTATCGATCCAATTTTATGGTTTATTCCATCATATAATATTTTTATGTGAACAATATTGTGTCAATAAATTGACTTCTTGCTTTTACTTCTTAAAGTTAAAGTGCCTAAATAATATTTTAGATTTTATGATTCATTCATGTGTGCTCTTCAAGTATCCTTTCTTTCATTAAGTTATTGTTAAATTTATTATGTTTTATTTTTTATTATTTTTTCTAAAGCTAAACATGAATCAAAAGAAGATGTTTGTTTTTACGACTTTATTTAGTGAAAATTATATTTTTATTAAATAATGTGAATATATGAGGCTAATATGTGAGTACGTGTGCGAGAACTCGTACAATTTATGTGGGAACATACATAATTGGCTTAAGAAAGGGAAGCTATAATGTTTCGATTTATTCATGAGTTGTATACACGAAATCAGCAGCATTTTATTAATCTTTTTCCCAGACTTATAAAAGAAGCAACAGAATCAGATTTTGTTAAACAAATTTGGCGTAGACATCCAGAGGTGAAAAGAAGAAGTAGTCCTTCTGATTGCTATATTTGTATATCTAAATGTAGATAATAATTTTTGGGTGCTAGTTGAAGCTTTTTTTTATTTTAGTTGAAAATTAAAGACCTTAGATTATGACTTCAGTAACTATTTTTGTATGTTTTTTTCACATATTTCAAAGAGTAACTTTGTGTGTTTTAAAAATTCATCCATCAGCAATTCTTCGAATTTTCATTTTGAATTGATAAACAAACTGTGTTATTTTTAATTAAACGAGTTTTGATATAAGATCCTAGCAACAGCTTAAGAAGTAGTAACTTCAAATTTCATATGATGTTCAAAGTAAATAGATACATATACCAACATATTTTCGAAATAGCTTTATGTTCTATTAAAGTAAGAAAAACTAATTCAAAAAAGAAAATAAACTTTTCTAACTTTTCTACCATAACAAACACCAAACTTTTTAATCAAACATTTCATCCCTCATTGTTCTTTTAAATTATTATCTTCGTATTTACAATAAGAAAACTACGAGTAGAAGAAGTGTGAATATAAATTTCAAAAGTTTTCACTTTCAATTTAACATAAAATGTTTGTAAGCGTCTTAACATCCTATGTTTTTAAAGTAGGGATATTTCAAGACTGTTGATTTTTTAAGACTTCTCCCTTTTATTTATACACATACTTGTATGTATATTGTACATCTTATCGTCTTAATTCTATGGTCTCACTCGAATTACCGCACCATCACCACCATGGAATCATGGGTTCCCTTAATTTTTGCCCGAAGGCATGAACATAATTTTGGTAGGTATCTACTCGTAATCTTCACAGAGTAAAGTTTGAAAACAATTTCATTCACCAAAGACCCGCCAGTTCCAACTTTCAGTACCACTATACCAGCTCCAGTTTCAGTTCCTGCTCCAGCTCCAGCTCCATCTTCATCTCCTGCCCCAGGCATTCCTTTAAATACTTTTCTTTCACTTTTTCACATCAAGAAAGGTTGAAATTTATGTACGAGTATTTAACCTTAAATAAGGGAAAGGTTTGTATATGTGTGGCCACCACTCTTGTTTTCAAATCTTGGTTAACGTTTTAAATTTATGTATGTTTTTATGTTTTCATGTTAAATCGTAAATTTTGGTTCATTTAAAATTTGATTTTAAAAATTATTTCCACTCGTACCTATGTTTTTCTTTTGTGGCTTAATTTACTTTAGATTCTGCGTTATTTTTGGATATATTTTATTTCGACATTAAAAATAAGGAATTTTGGAAATATTTTGGAGAGGAAAAGTTATTTTTGAAATGGGTTAAAGAAAGTTTTTATTTGGTAAAGTTTATGACCACAAACCACAAAAGTATGGCTGGTTAAAAGAAACATAATAGAAATGTTTTTTTTTTTGTAACAAAAGGATTAATTTAATGATTATATTGAAATATTCACACCATTAAACTTTCTCATACTAGGAACAAAATAAATCAGAGAATTTCATCAACTTCGTTTGTCTCTTCCTGTATAAGTAATTGGACTTAGTATTTAATTAAGTGATATAAGTTTCTTGGAACTTTTCATGTCTTTCACTAAAATAAGAATTAAGTTTGCTTAGATTATAAAAAAAATATTGCCATTATGGAAGAAGTTTTATAATTAAAAGGGATTCTAACAATTGTGTTCACATTTTTGCAGAATTAAATTAAATTAAACCTTTGATTTCGATTTCCTGAGTTATTTATAAGAATAGGTTTCAAATGATGTTTGTATAGTTATAAGTTTTTGGACTAAAGTTTAAATATTGAAATTGGGTAAACGATTAATTTTAAAACAAAAGCGTGCATTTCATATAAATTAGAAGTATGTATAACAAAAGCCTTAAGAAACTGGATATTTTTTCCAGGGTCTTGTCCAAATATTGGTTCCCTTGATTTTGATGTGAGATTTAAAAATTATCAAATTATCTAGAATTTTTTTTTTTTTAAATAAAATTCCAAGTTGTTTTTCAAAACAAAATTAAAATTGTTGTCCTTGGAAAACGCACCCATAAACTTTTAGATAAGTACCACAACCCTTTAAATACTAATCGGTTGCAATGTGAACAATATTTTAAGAGAAGTCATAACCACAATTTATTGAAGGCACAATCAAAACGCATAAACATCAGACATATAGACACATTCTGAAGGCATATCAAACTACTTTTTAAGACACATCCGCCAAAATATTAACTTCTCAAATTTAAATAATAATAATTGTTCCTTAAATAAATTGTAATCCTTAATCTCAAAGGGATAACAAGTTGTAAGCTTATGAATTATATTTGAGCTTAAAATCAAAAAATCCCAACTGATATTTCAATCATCTTGATGTCACGTCACGATTATGTCAAAATTATTTTTGATAAGCTTAAAGACACAATGAGAATGGAAATTGAATGATGTATTTTGACAACTAATCAACTAATCACTTTTGTTAAATTGTGACAGATATAGATCTCGAGAGGTTTGACTTGATTTAAAAATCACCATACAAAATATTAAAATTATAAAATTTCACTTCAATAAATATGACGACGAAAAGTTAATAAATTGAATTTGAAAGTGCCCAAATCACCTCAAAAAACGTCACTTGTCATTTTTAAGTTATGAAATGAGTGGTTTTCAAAAATTAAAACCAACCAGAAAAACAAACTCACCAACAGAATAAATAATCCACTAGTGTTCATTAATCCTTGATGAATGGCGAATGAAAATGAAACAAAAATCCACAGAATCAAAAATTCTTCATGAATTTTAAATGCACAATTCCTCCGAAACACCTCAAATTTGCAATTTAAAAAAAAAATCACAAAAACCGTACAAATTTAAATATTCACAAGTGGCTATAGGTATCCTTCAATCACACCCTATTTCACGTCAATAATAAATTATAACAACCCAATCAATTTTTCACACTTAGGCAATAATTAAATGTGTTGAAAAAAAAAAACACTTTAAATTTTGTCGAGAATAAAAAATTTATTCCACTTGAAAATTTAATATAATTTGCATTAAAACATTCGTGGAATTTAATAATCCATTTTGTGGGGCAGAAGGGAAACGGAAACACTATCTTCTAACCGCACTCCATTTTCTTTTCCTCCAAACACAAACACACACAAAAAAAAAAAAAACAATAGGAAAAACTATAATGACAGCAAATAAAAGACGAAACAAGTAAAATACCGACGCAACTATTTCCTTTCAAAAGTTTCAGTGTGACAACATTGAACTTTACCGTTAACACACTTTTGAAGCGAAGTATGCTGTATGCTTGCTTTCCCAAAAACAAAGATACCACAAGACAAGAACACACACAACACACAAAAACAATGACAATCCCGACAGCTAGCGAATGTAACTTCCAGTTCACTGACAAAAAACAAATCTGGAGCGAAATAGTTTTTTTGAGTTTTCACTCGGTGACTTCAACCGGAAGAAAAAAATTGCCCCGGTGGATTTTTTCGCAAGCACAATTTCGCACAAAGATAAACCGTACGACTCGAATGGCAATTGCAGACTGATTGCTATTGAATCCGCGTGTATGGCCAACAGAAGCATTCTTTTTGCACACTCGACTCGTCCAAAAGGATAAACATGACATCTCGATTAACAGTTGCTTAAAGCTCTGTTAACATCGCTGTCTCATTCGAATGGATTTTGGCGGGAATTTTCGAATAGAAATAATGGAACATGCGCAATTCCAAGAGTATCCTCCTTCGATTAAAGTTGCACTCAACATGTGCTCGTTTGTTTATTATGTATTTAAAAAAAAAAAAAACGAAACAATAACGGTGCCACGTGGTTTCTATTTTTGTTGCACATCTTAAAGCTGAAAAGCAGCAGCGGCGGCGGCGTTGAACTTGAACCATAAAGGGGAATATGGTATCTATCTATGAGTATGTATCTATGGCATCATTAATTGAGAACAGGGTTTTTCTTCTTTCTTTTTTTTTGTACAATTTTGCCGGGTGCACTTTGGCGTATGCGCAATAAATTTTCAATTGAAATTTTTGTTTTGATTATGTATGACGATAGTAGCAAGCATAGAGTTAAGAGGTAGTACTAGGTTGGTTTTGGTTGATGACTTATTTTTTAAGATTGTCAGGTAACAGAGAAACATAGCAAGGAAGCAGAACGAAGCATAAGCAAGCATAGCCGAAGTCGAAGCAGCTGCTCATAGCATAGCCACAGCAATCTGTTGCATAACAAATAGGTCGTGTTTGTTTACAATTTATTCTAAGAGAGAGAAGCACATTTTATATTCAAGAGACGAAATGTTAAAAGAAACAAAAATGTGCTTCATTAAGAATTATTTTATTTTGATTGAACTTCTGCATGTTGATAAAATGTATCTTGTTTCTTGATTTTATGTAAATGTGCTTTTAACATTTTTAAAATTACTTTTTTGTTCAGATATATGTATGTATGTATGTACTATAGTAAAACATTATTTTGAAGATGATATCATTTTTCCTTCATTGTATATTTGCGCTCCAAAAAATTTTTTTTTAGTTTTTACTTTTTTAAAAAATAACGGTATGTTGAACTATTTCCAAATTTATACCAAACCTGTATTACATTGTTATCTACACAATAAAATTTATTTCAAGTCAATAGCATCATCCGTTCTTGAGATATTTGCAACAAACCAAAATTTTCAAATTTTTATAAAAGTCCTTTCTGCATCTTTCGAAGTTATAACCTATTAAATAAAATTTAGTTCGAGTCGATATCTTTATTCATTCTTAAGATATCGTTAACGAAAAAGGAGTCTCGAACGTACGAACGTACGTACACACACACGCACAGACATCTCTCTACAAATGACGAATTTAGATTCTAGGAACCATAAAACGTCCAGATTTGTGAAAAATTTCAATTTGACAAATCGGACCGATTACAATAACTCCCTATGGGAAGTTAATAATTAAATTTACATTTTTACATCGTTGACATTTATAACACTATTAACTATTATCTGATGTACACTGAGGCCGTTACATACTTACTCTTTTATGTTAAGAAAAAGTATTTTCATTTTCAGGTATTTCACGGTAGAACAACTTATTTTCATTACTGAACAATATATTTCGAAAAACTCAAATCGTCATTCACACAGGAACCATTTACATCATATAATTTTCAAGAAATTAAAAAGGCTCAAGATTGTAGGCGGTATCACCATATGAGCCGATAGCCTTGGCTGCTAGTGATCGCCATTCTTATTATTAGTTGATAATACATTTAAATAATTATTTTATTGATAAAAAATTAATAAATAAACAACTATCGTCATAATTTACCCCAAAAACCTTAAATGATTCAATCATACTTTTTTCAACAGTTGATGTTTCAGATTATGGGAACTTCCGTCAATCCCCATTTATTATATAATCTTCTTTACATTTACTTCCTGTTTTTATAAAAAAAAATTAATTCTATATTTTATTATTTTAGGTTTTTGTTCCTGCAGAAATATACTGCAGGTAAATGTAAGTCAACACAATCTTTCAGCTGTCACTTTTCACAAATTAAAATCTTATCCTCAAAGTTAAAGAACTTCATACTTGAGTGTCATTTATTCAAAATGCAAAAGTTTCCATTTTGAAATATTCTAAAATATGTAAAGTATATTTACTATGTCTATGTTAAAAGTTCCAAATACTCCTGAAGGTGTTGAAATTTTCAAAATTATTTCCCTATAACTCTTTCAGTACTTTATTGCCCTGATACCATGAAGTCAAAGTATACTAAATAGGTGGTAGTACAGTTGTGAGGGAATTTATAGTATTTTTTGATATTAAATTGCAAACACCCAAACTCTCTAACAACTCAAAAGTCAGCAGTAACAAACTTTTATCGTCATCGTCCTAGAAGCCATCATCGCCATGGTCATACATACATATATGTATGTATGTATAGTTGACACACACAGAACATCAACAACAAAACTCAACCTAAAATTTGACAAAGATATAATGTACAGTAGATGCATTCTGAATTTTAAATCTGTCAAAATTCTAACTGTCTTTGTGTACCTACTGCGTCAAAATTTTGCAGCTAATATGCATCACCTTCCAAAAAGAAGTTTTATTTGCAAAAAAAACAAAACAAGATTGTTTCGATCCTGATATTTGTCATAGTGGCAAAGTTTTCCTCTTTCATTTTTGGCCTGAGGAAAATCTCAACAAAAAAAATCATCAAAAAACTCTCCATACACACAAACATTGAAAGTTTTTTCAACTATTTATTTTTGTCCTGACTATAGTCTTAAAACTACCTTTGTCCTTTGAATGCAAAATTGAAGACAAAATTCATTCAAATTGAGTTGAAAGCTCAAGCAGATGATATGTATGTATGTAGATATTTTAATAACATGCGATGCATTATGATAATCAGTTTTTCTTCAATTCTTTTTCACATAAATTTTATTAAATCCAATCGATTTTATGGCCAATTTGAATTCAATTCACAGAATCGTCCTTTTGTAAAATAAAATATCAAGACTCCTACTTTCACAGAAGGATGAAGGATGACACATTTCTGCAGTTGAATTTATTAGCAAACAGAATCTCTTTTTCCAAGTTTGTGAATAGATTTTCAATGAATGCAATCCGATTTTGTGGCATCTGATGGTAGCCTGGCCTGTCCTTTCCTGGCTTGGCCATTGGGGAAATGGTTCCTTTTTTTTGCAGTTTTATTTTTCATCTTTATATGTGACCTCTTGTTTACGATTTATCCTTTTAGAAATGCACTCTTTTTCTTCCTCTTTCTTTATCTGTGTCTCTGTGGGGGGAATCGATAATAATGTTTGTCATGATTTTTTGACCACAATTGAACTTGAACTTTGACTTCTTTTAAATGCGGGCATAGGAAACAGGATATACTCCTACGTATTTGTAATAATAGTGTTTATTGGAAAATGTCTTATAATAGTTCATAATGGTATTGTTGTCGAATGTGTGATGATGAAGATTTCTTTTTTACAGATAGAGTCCTTATGCGAAAGTTTACTTAAACAAAGTTTTTTTTTTGTTATGAATTTTAAATCAATTTGGTGTAGATTCGTAAGAAATAATTTAAGATACAACAAAATTGACCTCTTATTAAAAACGTGCAAAATATGACTTCCTTATTACCTTAATGTTTGAGTGAAAAAGTTTTAGGAGATTCGAGTAATGTTAAGATTTATACAAGGTGTTTTCTTCAGAACATTGTTTTTTTAATTCACAAAGTCTATTGAAAATTTGTCAAAACCTTTTTATGATAAATATTGACAAATGCTGGAACTACAAGACTTTTTTAAAATGCTCGCTTACATTCCAAATGACTGCCTTGCCTACCATAAGGTTCACTATTAAATTGTTTGTATAATAAAGATCTCTGACAGCTGCTTACTGACAGTTAACACCTTTTTGAATAAAAAGACAATAATTGAAATAACAAAATCTTACGTGACATCAAAAACATTCGTTCGTAGAATTTAAAAAACGAAAGTGAATTCCGATCGGAACCCAAATTACTTTCGAGGTATCCGTTGCGGAACTAAATAAAATGAAGCAAATAATCACGTTCGTTTTAATATTTTACTTACAATTTTGTAGTTTAAATTTCCGTATATAGATTCCGCAATGATTTTTCATCGGACAACTTCTGAAGAAATTCAACGCATAGCTGTCAAAAATTGTTGTCTGATCGCATTGCACCGCTGAGTGAAGGAATGCGATGTATTTTGTCGGAAGATTATTACAAAATGTTTATCGAAACGGATACCTCGATAGGGGTGTATATTTCCATACACTTATGAAGATTAAAACATTAATTTGTTTCTCATTTTTTCTCCAGAATTCTTTGCCTAAGTTTACTCCTTCAAATTCAAGATTTCACACTCATAAACTACGAACTACGGAGAAACTCAGGAAAGTATGACTGTGTGGTATATATCCAAAATAGACACAATACCCAAAGTAGGTGTAAAGTATCCACTTTTTAATTTTTGTTAAAAGGTTAAAATTTCTCGAATTGTATGTATGAACAAAGTTGATTCTTAAACAAACAAAGTCTAACAATCTAGGAATTATTTATTTGTACAAAATGACAAACATTTCAATACTGGTGGTATCTCCTTCTCTCTAATGTTAATAACAAACTGACCGTCTCGTCAGATGCACGGGATTACTGCATATACATGTGCTTACTGCTTAGCCCTTAAGGTCAAGACAATTTGTGAAAAACGTATCAATAGTATGATATAGATGAGGTAGAAAGTTTCCAATTGAGTGGTCTTCATCAGGATAAGTCTGAAAATCAATTAAAAAAGTCAAAACAAATGTCAAAAATAGTAACTTTTTTAAATAACTTACCATTTGACTAAAGAGGATGTCATTGTGTTGTAGGACCTTAGCTAGCATTAAGCTTTGCTGATAATGAACATTGTCATCACCAGAACCATGAATCAGCATAAATTCATGAGTTTTGAAATTATCCAAGTTTTCGAGAACATTGCTAATCTTATAGTTCTTCAAGTTGTCCTTTTCTGTTGGAAGTCCCATAAACCGTTCCGTGTAAATGGTATCTTAAGAAAATAAACAAAACAAAATCAATATCAATATCAAAAATATCCCTCTGGGGAAAATGATTTGAAAGAGTGACATCTGTCAGATTTGAGTGTCTGTAAACCTACCATAATAAATCCACGAAGTCACTGGTGCCACTGATATTCCACAGTTGAAGGCATTATCATCATCAACTGCTATTGTCTTAGCTGTCATATAACCACCATAACTCCAACCCCACATAGCTGTTCTATTTCGGCTTAAGAACTTGAAAGTCTTTTTCAAATATTTAGTGACAGCGATTTGATCTTCGACCTCATGTTCACCTAAATTATTATTGACAGTAAATAGAAGATCTTTCCCCTTGTTTCCAGTTCCACGTCCATCGATGATAGCGTAGACAACATCTTTATTCGTTGTCAAATATCCTTCCAGACCGACTGTAAAAGTGTTCGATACCCTGACAGAATTTGGCCCACCATAGACATTGACAATCAGCGGGTGTTTCTTGTTCATAATTGGTTTGTCCAGATTGATACCGGGTGGCAAATAAAGTTTGGCAAATCCAAGTGAACCATCACCAAGAGTGACATTGAGGAACTTGATTTGTGGACGAAGTTTTCCTGATAGCATTTTTCGGAATTCGCGGTTGTCTTGCCAAGTAACTATTTTTGTGTTTGTCTAAGACAAATGGAAAGTTGTTAGTGAAATTTTTGACATTTGAAAATGTATGTGCAAACCTTCGAATCGAATAAATCGGTGTAGCTGGGATTAGGTCCCGTACATGTCAAACTGTAGTATGTGTAGCCTTTGCTGAATGTTGCTGAAGCTTGCCTGCACTTATCACCATCTTCATCTATTAAGTCACAAGACAAACATTTGTCATCTCGGAAAACATGGTACTGAGCTGGGTCTCCTGGAAGAGTGGCTTGATAGTATCTGAAAATTTTTTTTAAATAATTAAATGTCATAAATCTTGCATATTTCAAAGTCCAACTTTAATTTAATACTCACACATTCTTATTGACATCATCGTAACCATATAATGCTGTCACGGTGAATTCTCCTCTTGTAGCCCAAATGTTTTCACCAGTTTTCAAATCCAAATTCCAAATTTGATACCAATTTCCAATCCAATAAGTCAAGAGACAATTTTGTCCATTTTTAAAGCAAAAAGGTTTTCCAATGGTAACCCAACCATCAGGTTCATTAATTCGTGTTACCTTTAAGAAAATATAAAAATTTTGTATAAATGTTTGCAAAATAAATTTTTGTTTCTACTTGATTCTGGTCTTCAATTCAATTCTAATTTTGTCGTTGTTTTCCCCTAGTTCTAGTTTTTTTAGTTCTTTTTCTAGTTTTCTAGATCTCTAGTTCTAAGTCAATAGTAATAGTTCTCTGTTTCTAAAGTTCTAGTATTGTTCTTCTAGTTCTATGTTTTCAGCTCCCTAGTTCTAGGTTAATAGTTCTAAGTCTCTTGGTCATTGGTCATAATTCTTCTAGTTTTCTGATTCTAGTCCTCTAGTCCGTGTTTTTTTAGTTCTAATTACTTAGTTCTAGCTCCTTATTTCTAACTCTAGGTCTCTAGTTCCATTTTAATAGTTCCCTTATTCTTAAACTCTAAATCTAGTTCTTGTTCTCCACTGCTTATTCTCTAACTCTATTTCGAAGGCACATATAAAAAAAAAACCTACCTCTTTACACTTTCCATCAAACGTACACGCTTGCAATGAAGCTACATTCTGCCTTCGATTCAACCATGTGATCAGCATTTCCCTCTTACTACTCCATTGAACATTTTGTAGAATATGATCCTTGCTCACAATATTCACCGGAGCTTCAATCGTATTCATAACATCAAATTTATTGCTTGTAAAATCGAATACATTCACAGCAACAATTGGGTTCGGTGATCCAGCCTTGGGGTACTTCAATTCGATTTCCTTTGGATATTGATAATCTGCATCGCTGCTCTCACCATAGATTATATATTTGAATGTTTCGACTTCGGTATCATTGAAAAATCCAATAGCTAATATATTTCCATCAGGAGACCACCACATTGCACTAGCACTGCTTAGAACTTCTTCTTCGTACACCCAATCGGGTACACCATTATAGATTTCCCCAGTGATACCTTCTTTGGTTATTTGAATTTCGACATCGGTCTCGAAACGAACATAGACGTTATTTTCGTAGACATACGATAGGCGACCTTTGCTTGGAGACCAAACACAATGTTGCAGTTTCTTTCCTTCATGAACTTTGGCTATTTTTCTAGATCAGTAACAATTAAAAAGAGAGTTTTTTTTTTAATCAATCTTTTTACAAACCCAGAATCAGTATCGAAAACATCATAATTTGCAATATAGGAATGGCGAAAAACTTGTTCCAATCCATGACGAATTAGAATCTTTTTGTTATCCGGTGAAAGTGTAAATGTTCCATCTGAATATTGTTGCTAATTTTGAAATAAAGAATTTTTGTAGAATCAATATTAAATTAATATGGTTTTGGACAGAGAAATATTTACCAAAAATTCATCATAGATAAAAACTTTGTCGGTTTGTTTTTCAACATTGTAAATATGGATTGTTTTATCAGTTGCAGTATAGTAAAGATCGGTATCTGAAATCATAAAATAATTCGTGAATGAATAAGGTATTAACATCTGATGATCATTAGCCGTGAGAAATGAAGTTGATTTGACGTTTTTTAGTTTTGATTTCATGTTTCACGCTGTGCATCTTTTTATTGCTGTTTTCTGAATAGAACCATTAAAATTCTAGAATCTGAACGTACCCCAAAATTTAAAAAATTTAATTAAATTTCCTAAAATTTTAAGCCAGTTATTAGAAATATAAATGAACTCATTTGACAATAAGTAGCTCGAAGATAAATAGATTCTTCGTCAGTGACAAGAAATGTAAACTGTCAAACCCCTTTTAAATATTTTTTTGATTGTTTAATTTTAAACAAATTTGTGCAGGCTTATGATATAATTTTAAAGAATAATAAATCACAAACCTCAAGGTTATTTTCCATTGCGATAAGAATTTTTAAAAGTTCATAAATTATTTTCAGTTTCACAATATTCATATTGTTAATTTTAAACTGTTGATATGTCAATCAAATTAAATTTATTGTCAGTTCTGATATAAATTGGTGTCAATGATTAAAAAAGAATCAAATCTGACAGCTGATAGTTTAAGTTCAGTTAAAGATATGTAAGTATTATGGCGTTTTCAATTGGAAATCTGGAAGCAGAAAAAAGCATTCTGAAAGCGTTCATTTGGCCAAAAGTGACAGTTCTGATTCTGAAAAAGAAGAGATTTCTCTTCTGGATTTGAAATCAGATGCAAAAACAGAATCACTCAGACATTCAAAGATTTTATATGTAACACTTGATAAATGTCATATTTTTTGAATAAACAAATTGTGCGAACTGTTCAGTGATTGAAATTAAAATTAAAATATAAAAAAATGGAAAATAATATTGAAAATATCCTAACAATTGTTCCTAATTTGTTAGAAAGATTGTTGGAGTCGTCTTCCTCATCAAGTGATGACGATGCAGTAAATTTTCTCATGCAGAAGTTTTACAAAAAACCAAAATTACAAAACTGCCAATACATTCACAACAAACTTAAAATTTTTCAGAATTCAGAAAAACTGTTCAATTGGGATTCTGCTTCTAATTCGAATTCCGGATTGCCAATTAAAAATGACATTATCTACACATACATAGGTATTGGTCAACAAGACTCTTCTAGAGCTCCCCATTTGGACATTTATCATTTAATCTCGCTCCCGTTGATTTTTAACAACCAAGTGTTAGCAAAGTAAAATGATAAAACGTCAACCGCCGCCGTCTTGAAATGCTTCTTTTTTCACTAATCATTAACTGTCAACTGACAAATTGGCTCCAAACTGTCACATTTATATATTTTATTCACGCAAATATCTAGCTGCAAAATTATAAGTGTATTTCAATATTTGAACACCCAGTTTAGTAAAACTTGAACATAGGCTAGTATTTTTTATCTTATAAACCTTTTTTATTTAAAATTATAATCTATTTTGATTGAAATGAACCCTATACTTTACCGGTTTAAATATTTTACTATATCTTATCAATCTTATCACGACACACAAATTAGAATGTTTAAAAAAAAATCACTAATCGACTGGTAGATTAAGTCGATAGCTTGCTACAGCAGTTACCCATAAGCTATACCCATAACTTCTTGTCAGATATATGCCAACAGGTATTATAAAGATTACAACCAAACTGATTTGAACTTTAGATTCTCATGAAGTAGATACAAGTAAGTACTGGTAATGCTTTAACAAAGTTAAGTTGAATTTAAAATCTTAAAACAAAAAAAAGACACAAAAGTCTTTTCACTTATGTATCTAAGTATTTTTTACATTTAACTTACGTAAGATTCTTCTTAAAACGTATTGACAAATGCTCTTACCTGATATCCAAGTTCCATTGAATCCTTTAAGTTTCTTTGTGGCATCAATTGCTTCCATAAGACCCCATGGTTTTTTATTCGGAAGATCGTTTTCGTTCTCGTTCTTAATTTGTATTTTCGCAGCCAATAAAAGTGAAAGAAAGCTCACGAAAACCGTGAGTCTTAGAAGATTGTTTGTGGACATTTCTTAAACTATTCCCACTTCCTTCCCTGTCAATGCCTCAAGCCACACTGAATCAAATGAACTTTCAATAAAAATTTGTCAATAAAATATCAGCAAAAAGGCTTTCTCTTTCAATTTACAAATGAATGGCTATGGCTACCAAGAGGTATTATATTAACTCCATCATAAATTAACCGATTGAAGAGAGCTACAAAATGGCACTATTTTTTGTGTTTTGATTCAAGAGTTAAGAGCGTAAGATAGATTATCTAATAACTTGGATTGGAATGGAGAAGCTAAACTATCGATAGTTTACGTTTAGACTTTAGAGGCACGAGAGCCTCTACCGGTCTTGGTAGTGACTCAATGACTCAGTTAATCTCTTGGTTAAATTCTTTTGCCAATTCATAAATCAATTTTTGAGTCAACAGATTCACAACATAAAATGTTTTAGAGTGGCACGAATCATATTGATCTGCTGCCTTGAATTATAATTTTATTCGTTTTGTTTTAGAAAATTCATAAATTTACATAATTTCAATGGATTCGCGATTCTAGTTGGAGTACCAGTACGACAACTTATAACTTCGGGCTTGTAACTGCTTTTTAGAGGTAATGTGACGTAAGGTGATATTTTGAATTGTAAGTATTTGTAGATAATTGTGTGAGTTTGAGACTCATTCAAATGGAAGTCAGGGGCTTGTCTCATCACGAATTAATTTTGCTCAGGTAAAATTGATAGAGCGGGATTCACCTTTATGTAAAAACTATTGAGCAACACAAATTCTATTGTTTCATTGATGTTACTTTGATCAAGGTGGCCATCACTATTAAATTATCATGCCATGTTAAAAAAAAAAAAACCTTTTTTACTCAAACCTGTCAAAATATCAATTTTGAATATTTTGTGATTTTTTATCGGTTCTTAATTATTTTAGATATGTATATGTATGTACCTACTTTATATATGTATGTGCATACGTGACTTTTTCATGAAATAAAGTCTATTTTAAATATAATGTACATTTAAATAACTGACAGCTGTCACTTCTACAATATCAAATTATATTTATCAGAAAATTATGTCCTTATTACATACACTGCCTCACACACGGAATATCTGTCAGTTTAATTAGCTTTTGAGCAGTGATAAGTCAGACCATGTGTTTACTTCCCATCTGTTAGCTTCAATTTCAACTTTCGCTGTAAACACATCTTTGAACCTATGAAAGACCAAAGTGTCAATGTCAAAACATTCGGAAAAAATAATATTTTCTTAAACGGAAGACGGGTACAAATTTTTAAAAGTAACGGAATTTGGACACTTTACAGCTATCGTAATTTATGCCCAAAAACCGTTAATTATTGACATTTGAGTCTCAAGTCTGTTTTTTATTCCTCTTTAATTGCTGAATGCAGTCATCGACAATACTGAACACAGCTTATGATAAATTTTATGATTTCTAATATTTTTCATTATTTAAATAATTTGCATGATTTTTATAATTCTTACAATTTTCGAAGATGGGTACGTTTTTCCACTCTACCCAATATGTGTCATCCTATTTTCAATTTAAACAACATTTTCTGTTTTTTTTTCTGAACACCAAGGATCTTTGGTCTTTTAATGACTTTTTTTCAACACGACTCAACGAACACATACATATACAGAATACTGTAAAATAAGTTTTAAATTAATAAAAAAAATTTAAAAAAAAGAAAAAAAGAGGAACTATCATTAAAATCTCAATCTAAACAGCTTCGACAGCAGCAATTGGCAGCTTAGTGTGGTCCCAGAAGTTTTGAGCTTTTCGTCGAACTTCCTCGCCTTTTTCCTCATCGCATCCACCTCGCAGATAGTTCGGCGTGAATTCGCGGTAAGCAATACAGACCCGCCGTTCTTTGATGTCTTCCCTCAAGACGGCGTGTTCAAATTGATACCGAGGCGGTCCGTAGAGGACAATTAATGATAAACTACAAGAAATTGGATACAGAAAATGAAATTAAATAAATAATAATAAAACCTACTTTGGCATTGGGATTCGTATGACCGAGCGAGAAAATCGCTCCAGCGTCTCATTGCTGGCCAACTCAGATATCAAGCTGTCCTTGTACTCGTCCACCAGGTCACAATTGTACTTCTTCCGGTCTACGTTGCTGTACGGGGACAATGTCAACACCGAGTCACCCAGACAGTTAACAGTCACGATTCGCTCGCCCCACACCCAGCAGTCATCGATGTGCGGATCAATTGACGCCCCCTTGTCGGCACTGTACTCCAAAGTACACTGTTCGATGGTTTGGAACCCACTCAACAGCGGCACACCCTCGAACCGCTCCTGAATGAACCGCGAGAACGCTGGGAAGCCATTGAATTCGCCGTTTTGGATTTTTTTCTTCTTGAAATTTGTCTTTGGTCCGAAGTTCTGTTTTCTTCGGCCCGACTGCGAAGCCTGCCATGTAATTTCGTCCAGGTTCCGCAGCACATCGGTACCCTCTTTGGCTGAAAGGAAATTGGGCATGACTAGAATTCCAGGGAAGTCGATACCATCTGCAGCAGAGGACGAGTGATTCGGATGGGCCGAGCAAACTGCCTCCACATCCCAACCCGGATAGATTTTATTGCATTCCGGACAAAAGACAAAGGATTCCATTTCCTAGAAAAAAGCCAGGTAAAGAAAAAAACTATGAGTAATTGCATCCGAAAGTAGTTGACATGGCACTCTCTAGGTATACACACACACCTTTTGGCCTTAAATTTACCTGAAATAATTTGCAATAAGACGGTTTGTCCAGAATGTTAAATTCTTTTTCACATAGCAAACATGTGCGACAGCCTTTGCAGCCACATGGTCGTACCGTGTTCATTGTTTATCGAATTAAAATTGGTGGGTTAATTTGAATGTTTAATTTAATAACTCCGAATTGCAATCGAAATTGCGGAGATTTGTGTAATTCACTTTTTTTCAGAGAGGTTCTTTTGTTTAGTAGTTAAGGTTTTGTTCGTTGTTGCTTTTGGTTGGATTTGACAGATGGTGCAGTGGGGAGTTGTGATGTGCGATGTTGTGCGTTGCTTGAACTGTGTTATCGACGGGGTAGTGGCAAGAGTTCTATTCGATTAAGATATGAACACAGTAAAAAATTAATTAAAAGATTTAGTTGGAAACGACAAAATCTTGCCGATTTGGAAATACATATGTTTACAATCTCTTGCAAAGGTATTTATAATGAAAAACATTTAAAAAAAGATCGCCAAAGAACCATCAAATATAATTATGTATCTTAAATTAAACGTTCCTACAAGACACAATGTCAAAAACGCAATTATGTCAAAATATTTCAGAAAGTTTTTTGAAACTTCGCCAAATTAATGTTTTAAATAATTTTGTTTGGAAATAAAATTGTAGAGCGAAACAGTGGAATAATTTTTAAAATTATAGTAAGTTCTTAAAAAAAAGAAAATAAAAAACAACATCAAATAATTTCAAATTGAAAACTTAATCCTTAATTAAAGTAATTTCTCAACTAATAATTTAATAATTAAAATATGTAATTTTAAAAACACACATATTTATGTAGAGTAAAATTAGATTGTTAATCTGGTAGAGGGCAAATGACATGCTTAAACAATTTTGTGTAACAATTATATTCTATTTAATCTCTTAAAAATATGAATCAATAAAAATCAGAATGTAAAATCTAATCTAATCTAATTTTTGTCCGTGTACACACCGTTGCAAAAGTGTGCTCTTTGTCTAGATGTCGCCACAGTCGTTTAAAAGAACTTCCACATCTCTGCTGTCATTTCTCTAAAAAGAACTAAAAAAAATAATAATAATTTGAAATGACAGCTGTCAAATATTTCATTTTACTACACATCAAAAATTTTACAAATTTTTCTTTCTTCTCTGGTCATGGATACGTGGAACTTTCTCAAAAAACAAACAAATTAAATTGAATACAAATTTAACTCAAAGCAAAAATATACAAAAATACAACTCGAAATGGCCCCAACACGACGACCCAGCGATGGATTACTTGCTCGAGTGAATTTTCCACTCTACGCTGTCGAAATGTTAACCAGTCGTCATGTTTTGGTCGCCGGTGGTGGTGGATCAAGTAAAACTGGAGTAGCTAATGGATTTGTAAGTAGAACAATCATTTATAATAAAGTGCAACATATAATGGAGTTCAATCTTTGGTCGACTGAAGGAAATCTACGAAATCTATCACAATGGCCAACATTTTGTGGCCGAAGAAATTGTTCGCCACGAAACTGGTGCTAACGTTGTCATGAATTTCGCTGTGCAGAACACGGAACGAAGGTCATACTTGCTAGCTGGCCAAGAGTCTCATTGCCAAATGTACTTTGTCAATCCACGTATTGTGATTGATGGCGAAACCGAGGGTGAAAGCGCTGGCAGAAAGAAATCTCCCGTCGAGAGACCAAATGAAAACGGTGTTCGTCGAAGAGCAGGAGGACTCGGTCAGCCGTCTGGCGTTGAGGATCTGCCAAATGGAGGACGACGCACATCATCGTTGGAAGACGACATGAAGGCGTTCAAGAAACGCATCCGATTCGACATCAAGGCTGCCGACTCAATTCAAACGGACTTCCTCAGTCAGGAGCCACTGCAGCGGGTAGTTCGCATCGCACCGAATGGCCGATCGATGGCTACCGGCGGAACCGATGGATACCTCAGGGTTTGGTCATTTCCACAAATGGTCAAACGAAGTGACATACAGTTAGTATTGAATAACAAATTTGTCAATGTTTTTTATTCATGCCACGACTTCCAGAGCTCATACAAAAGAGATTGATGACATCGACTTTAGTCCCGATAGCAAATACATTGTGACAATCTCCAAAGACGGCCAGGGCAACGTGTGGGACACTTCAACCAACAAACTGCATCACAAACTCGCCTGGGACACTCCCGAGGGAGCGAAGTATCTCTACAAGCGGTGTCGCTATGGCACAATCGAAGCTAGCCGCGAGAACTATCGCCTCTTTACTATCACAAACCCCCTGGGCAAGGTGGGCAAACAACGAGGCTATCTGCAGCAGTGGAATTGTCAAGACGGTCATCTAAAGATGGCCGTCGGAATCGACGAGAGTCTGGCATCGCTGGCGGTACGCGATGATGGACGCTTCATTGCTGTCGGAACTATGTTTTCGGGCAGTGTTTCAATTTATATTGCATTTAGTTTACAGGTGAGAGAAAGAAAGTCATTGACATTGAAAGTAAATGAGGACTTTGGGTATTTTTCTTGCAGCGTGTCCTTCACATTCCTAATGCGCATTCAATGTTCGTTACCGGTTTAGAGTTTCTACCGATTACAAATCAACAAGGGCCACCAATCTCAAGCGATACCGAGGCAGCTGTTTTATCAATATCGGTTGACAATAAAGTTTGCATACACAGCTTGCAATATAGACGTAAGTTTTTTGCCTCGTAATAATTGTCATTTAATCGAAAGTTAACTTATCTTTGTTTTCCGCAATAGATACGGTTCCCTATTGGGTTGCTATAATTGGAATAATTCTCGTGATTATTTGTTCGTTTATGTTGTGCTCGTACATAGGACTTTAAGTTGTTGACCCAAAAAACAACAACAACAAAAAAAACAAAACTAATACAAATTATTATTATTTTTGTTCAACCAAAACAAACTCTAAGAAAATATACTGTTTTTTCCTTCTTCTGTCTCTTCTATAATTTCTTCTCTCTAGAAAATTTCTCGCGCGCTTCTTATCTCTTCTTTTCAGCAAATAAAGTGTGCCTATGCATAGGTTTATTGTTACTTATACATATAAAATATATTATTTCCTTTTTTATTTAAATTTAATAAAATCGAATAATAGTTTTGTTTATATTTAAACTTGCCATGTTGCTGATATTTGTTTGTTAAAACAGTTTATTATTTCTTTTTGTTTTTAGAATAATTTTTTCTTAAACAAAATAATAAAACACAAAACAAAATATACAAACAATATATAAATGGTTGAATCTTAAAAGCAATAAAGAGATTTTATTTTATTGTTTAGTTAAGCCTTAAACTTGTGTTGTTGTTTTTCATTAGAGTGAGAATCTAAACTAACACATTAATATACAAAGCTGAAGAATTTGTTTGTTTGTTTGAATGCGCTAATCTTAGGAAGTATTGGTTCGACTTGAAAATTATTTTTGTGTATGATAGTCCATTTTTCGAGGAAGACTTTAGATTAACATCACACTGTGACAAATAAGAGCTAAGAATCAGTGGAAAATGTTGCAAAAACGGGGACAATTATTCATATTTGAGGGTTTCCGTGGAGTTGTCCAGATCGGGTTGCGAAGAAAATCAGTATGTACTTCTGCCACATGAAAATAAAATTAAAATATCGTTTACGCAGAAGTATTTTAAAATATATTTATTGCGATCTTAATAACTGAAATTGACGCGAACGAAGTCGAGGGCTACAGTTTGTATAAGATAATTCTGTTGGACCAACAGAAACCTTAGTCTATTGGAATGGGAGTCAAATTCTTAGAAATCCGAAATAGGATATTCATCATTTCATAAACCATATCCCAATGGCGTCCTCCGTAAAAGAGTATTGGAGGTGTCCAAATGAGATTCTTTTGAGGCGACCCATTTTGATGTCAGAAATTATTTAAACCTAATTGGACATTGTAATGGAACAAGAATAGTTGTTAATTCCAAGTCACTGTGCCTTGGAAAGCAAATTCTTGTATTTTATTTATTTTCCTGATCCCTCTAAAATAAAGCCTCTTACGATAAGTCATTGGACAAAAATTAAAGCGACCTCACTATGAATAATATTTTTAATTATTTTATCTATAGTAATATCAAACAGTCATCTTGCATTACTACAAAAACATACAATTACATTACAAATTAAACACAAATTACTCGTTTACATTCTAAAGACTCGCTTATCTAACATATCGTTGAAATTAAATTGAAAACAATTTAATTTTCCATTCGACTTGACTCGTTTCTCGTCACTAGGATCGGAATTTAGTATATTCTCATCTAATTGGTCAAGGCCATCTAGAAAATAGTAACACAGTAAATATTAAATTCATATTTGGAATACATTATTTGCCTGAACTTACCAAGCACTAGACAATACAAAGTCTTATCAGTCGAATCAACATGTTCACACCGTCCGCAAATGAAGTTTGATAATTCTGGAGTAAAGTTCTCACTCAGGTGATACATCTTGAGGAAAACGTCAATGATAGTCAGAAAATAGAATGAATTTCTCTCAACTCACCTTGAAAAGTATAACATCACCAACATTTGGGAATTCTGAGAGTTTTTCCGAGAGTGGAAGTATCCTATCGATGTTGATATCAGAGCAAATATCATTTCCACCGTCATCGCCATTATCATCATCGTCGTCGTCGTCAGGCTCAGCTTTACTCAGTACACTGTCATCGACTTCAATTACACTGCAGTCTTCTTGTTGCTCAACTGGAACTTCGGGTAGCGATGAGGTTTTCTTAACGGGTAGAGCAGGAACTAGCACAATATGTTCGTGAATCTGAATAAGGGGTTTCTTCAGTTGGGATGTGTTTTCTTTCTTAGGAGCTCTCGATGTGTCTTTTACTTCTTCTGGTTCGATGATCCTCGCCTCGCAATCCATGCTCAGTAGACTGCGGTATATAACTCGGTCGTCTTTGGATGTGGGATTTGCTTCGACAAGAGTTGGGCCATCATCGTCTAAGAAATGGACATGTGTAGTGGAATTATTTGGTGTTGACATCGACTTCGAAAGTCTCAATGTCGATGACGAAATTGGAATAGGAACTGAATTGAAAAGAAAATGTAAATTTTCATAAAAAATGAGAAAAATCAAACTTAAAAAGCTCACCTGATGACAGTCGACTCTTCTTCTCGTCTTTTTCCTGGTCTTCCAGGGATTTTTTGGTTTTTCTAGAACGTTTCAGTTTGCGAGACTTTATGGTGTCCTCATTCATGACATTTTCTTGTACTGTTTTGTCTAATTCTCTCGAATCAATAGTTGAGGTGACTCTATTGCTATTCTGTAGAGCTTCGATAGTACTTTCTTCAATGTCCTTCATTGAACTTTGATTCTCTTCTTTTTTGGACTTTTTTCGTTTCTTATTTTTTGGAAGCAAATTAGGTGTGGAACAAGGGAGTCCTTCATCATCATCACACTTGCGTTTATCGCCAGTGCTGATTTCCAAGGACTCGTCAGCTTGTTTATTCCCGAAACCATTAGACAATGTCGATTTTGTTTTTTTCTTTGATCGCTGTGGAACTATGGCTCTGAAGAGGGTAGACTTTTTTAAATAAAATCATTTCCAAAATAAGCTGAATCTCACCTTAAAACATCGTTTATTTTAATGACATCGATAGATTCACGAGGTGGAATGTAGATTCCATCGTCAGTAAGGAATTGCACCTCTGGAACATCAAATAGCTGCTGAACATGCCTCTGTAAGCAGATTACTTGGTCCCAATTGGGATCAACAAGGATATAAGCGAGATTGCGTTCGTCGTCATAGAACTGAGACAGGTCCATTTTTAGTCGGAATTTCATTTTGATGTCTTATGTGGAGATTCGATAGACAAATTGGATGAATAATAAACATATAAAAACAGAAAAAAACTGAATTTTATTTAATTTCTCTCGGAAAACTTTTGTTGCTTGAAATTCCCGGTTTTCGTCAATGACGTGAATTTATATTGAGTGACATTTGTTTGACAAGCACATTTTTCACTCATTTAACATCCACATTTGTTCCACAATAAACAAAGCACTGCCAGATTTAATTTTTTGTTTACATCACCCAAGCGGAAAACAAAAAAGAAATATCAAACCCTGTTTTTAAATTCATACATTCATTTGATTTTGAGGATTATTTTCTTGTTAAAAAATATGAAATTTAAAAATAAAATTTAGAATATTTCAAACAAAATGGGGAAGCATGACAGAAAGCCACTAAAAGTGTATTTTTTGTATTGATTTGACAGCTACCTACACACTATTTTTATATAATTATGGTATTTTTAACTAGCAGATGTTTTGCCAAATGCTTATTTAAAACGTTTCCCACTTATTGCATGAAATAGTAACAATATTATTAACGAGTACAAATTTTAAGTCCTTGCAGCAGTCTACTCAAAATTAAATTAAAAATAAAAAGACATTTATTTTTAAATTTACAGTCTTTTTGATCTCCATCACACTCAAGTTCTAATTTCTTAATTTGGAAAACTCTTAAAACTTATATAAAATAAGAAAATAACCAAATCAATATAAAAGAAAAATTCTCAGTACAGAAAAATAATTCTCTCGACAAATCCCGTTTCTGACCCCTAACCAAAGCCGCCTCTTCCCCCCATCAAATAAGACATGTGTATGTTTTCTAATAGCTCAGACACACCCCCACTGCGTATAATACATCTCGTCGTCTTCACAGAGTTTAATGCGTTTCTTAAAGTTGTACGTATCCTGTGCTCTAAACGTTCTACGGTTGTACCCCTTGATCCTTATTTGTGTTCGTTGTGTTTTTTTGTATGTTAGCAAGTTTCTTTGCTACTCCCTTCTTCCTGTTGCCATCGCCACTCGTCCAGCCCCCCTCCACCATTCCATTGGCTCTGACTGTTCTTTAAGTAAAAAGAATCTCGTATAACAAAATTCAGGACACGATTCCTTAAGGGATGTCGTAAAAAAAAGATCTAATAGTCTTTTATTTTCTGTTGCTGCCCCCAAACCGGCTGTTTGCCGTTGTTTTTTTTTTTTTTTTTGTTCTGCTTTTGGTCCGTGTCCTCCTCTCTAAAGAACAACGGTTCTTTATTCCATATGTGAACAACAACGACGACTTGTTGGGGATGTGATATACATCATAGGTTTACAGGAATACTCGTAGAATACCAGGGACAGGCGATGGAGCCTAAGGGAACAACCAACAACAAAAAGTAAAAGTAAATAAAAATAAAAGATCCACAACCAGAACGAAGGAAGTGGAAAATAAAATTTAACACTCATCAGTGCAACAGAAACCGAGTAAGCATATGGAGGAAGAAGAAGGAGAAGAAGTGAGCTGGAGCATCAACAATGGAACGCAACCACACAAATTTCACAATCTGTACTTTTGTAAACATTACTAGGTTAGGTTACCTAGTACCTGCTTCTTCTCCATCTCCAGCTCTAGGAAAAAGCACAGGCACAATCACACACATAACAGAGGAGAGGAGTGGCACATCCTGTCTGAAATGCTGTTTATGGGATCTAAGAGTGCGATATCGAGGACATTTTTTCTGCACGGTCGTGATGGAATATGGAACCATCTCGCGCACACAGGTCTAATTCCCATGTGGTTCGAACTTATTTTATTCCATTTTCTAAAGTATACATCACGTAACTAGGATCGGGAATATGTGCGGGAAAAAAAAGAGGGCGAGAAGTTGCTATATTGCAGCTTGTTTTTTTCCTGTAAACAAAACGGAAAACCCACGCATAACATTTTAAGCCCATGCACTCAGGATCAGGAGCCAGTGATTATACCGACCCGCACCTGCCAGGAAGGATTAAAGTAAGAAGAAAGTATTATGAATTTAAAAGAAGATCCCAATTGGATGTACATAGTTCCATGCGAGCTTGAAACTTAAGTGGCGCCCAACAGTGGATATATTCTTTTTCAGAACCTCGAATGCTAGCTATATATTACCTACATCGTCTCCATCCATAAGTCTTTATTCGAAATCCTTGGAGAAATAACTTGTAGAATATCATTCGATTCGAGATATATTCCTTTGCAGGAAGTGGGTTGAAAAGAGGGTAGGGCATTAAAAGACGCCGACGCGACTTGTGTGTGTTGACATTCATTGGCGATATTGGTTTACAAATCAGTTTCCTGCTGCAGGCAAACATACTCGTACTTTTAAGGACTTCATGTTTAATTTCCCAAGCGTATATTGTCAATATAATATACAAATATCAAATGCCAAGTCTTGAGAGTTATATTTCCACGTTTAAAGTACATAAGTACATGGTATAATTTCCTTGATTTCGTCGTACATATCATTTTTAAACTTTGACCTTTGGGGATGTATCAAAATTGATAAATGGAAATTCCGAAACGAATGTTTTCTTGAGAGTATTAACATGAAGATTGTAATGTTAATTTTTTTTTCTTCATAAGGAAGTTTTGCATGAGAAGAATAAATAAGTTAAAAAAAAATGGAAGAGGATACACAAATTCACCTTAAATCACAATCAAATTGTATGAATTCATGTTATACTCGTATTTTAAATATGTTCATGATTTTTTCCACAGAATGCTAAATTTTTATGATCAAAGTGGATTTATGATGATTGAAGTTGCATTTGGAATAGGAAATTAATACCAACAAGGAGTTTTTTGAGTTATATTTTTTTTTTATTTCTGAACTTTTCAATTTTGATGTTTTTTGATTTGTGCCATCCAGGACTTCTGTCAAAATGACAGTTCTTGTGTCATAATGACAGTTCTTGTGTATAAAAGAAATACTCAGTGAATCAGATTAAATGAACCTTCAACTTGATAGGAAATCTTAAAATCTGGTAACGAAAAGTGACAGTTAGGTATTTAGTTGACAGAAGAGGAAAACGTCATTTCTTAAAGAAGCTTACAAATAAGTTGGAGTTTTTTTTAAGTGAAAAGAAATTACTTGTTTTATGCAATTTCGAAATATTAAACACACTTACTAAATTACATCATCTGTTAGAAAGGCTCAAAAAAATTAAAAAGGATCTGAATGTGAAACATAAATAACACAAAAGTTGTGATCTGACATGTAAGACTATAATTCACATATATTTATGACAGTTGGCCAATCAGAGGCTTTAAAAATTCAATTGTCTTAAAATTCGGTGATGAATTTTGACATATTCAGCGATCGGAATGTCATTTATTTTAGGGTCAACCATGGTTCAGTATTTTGTTCACTGAGGTCGAACTTATTTTCAATTTAATTAGATTTTATTAGACTTTTATGACTCTTTTCGAACTACGTTGCACCAACAAAATTTTTCACGACTAACTTTTGACATTTCTTTTTCACTCATTCGTTATTTTGCTATTCCTCTTTATTTAAGTTCGTCGTGCTAGAATTCATAATGAATACCTTTATAGTTGAAAGAGCGAGACAGAATGAAATTTGAATTAAAGAGAGCTGTCAAATTAGAGTCATGACTTAAGAGTCAAGGTGTAATAGTGTTCGACTCAAAGGATGAAATTTTAAAAGAGAATAAATTTGAAGATGAATCACGACTCATCAGTCAACTTGTAATAGGAGTCTTACCATTTACTATATAAATCTTAAACCACGTTTGAATCTAACCTTACCCATAGAAATAGTCGAGTTCGAACTGTGGATTAGAGATTTCGATTTGTATTCTTAGGAGTGTAATGTAATGTAATTTTTTTAGTATTATAGACTATAGTATATATAGACCGACCCAAAAACTGTCGCCATTAATTTGGCAGCATCTGCATAGCAACATCGAATTTAGGGTTAAGGTCTAACGTTGAACTCGATGGCGATGTTTCTGTGTTCATGTTTTCAAATCCATGAAAAACCACTGGCTCTAAAATGAGTGATGTGGTTGTCAAAGTTGCTTTTGTAGTTGCTGTGCCAATCTGTTTCACGCATAAAAAAGTTGTGTTATGCTTTCAAATATTTGACATTTCGTCGGATCCTTTCAGCTGGCAGTATCGTGAACACGACATCAAATTAAAATTAAGTTTTAAATCGCTTATCAGGCTTAAAATCCCCCATAAATTTTACAAACCTTTCAGTTCTTATAAAAATGTAAAATTTCAAGTGATATGTCATCACAGATGTGCCCTTTCTATATCCAAACAAAGAAGATGAAACAACACTGTCAACCTACTTTCTATTTTATCCAATCTTCCCTCTCCCTGCGTAGCACCTTAATTGAATTGAAAAAGATCAACAAACAAAGTTCAACCAAACCTGATGGGAAATAAATCACCACACATACGAGTTTAGTGTTGCCAAATATTAGGTTAGCAGGACGGAAGGACGGCCAAAGAGTCCCGCCATCACACCTCAACCAAAATTCAAAAATAGAAAACCACATAAACTAATAGCAGTTGTTCGTGCGGTATCTAAATGCTTCATTCCTACGTGCGGTTCCTATAGCTTGTTGTAGAGCTGTAGATTGATAGCCAATTATATGCCCTGGCACGGAGACAGCATCAACAGCACAAGCACACTGCAGGAGGAACGATTCATCTCGGTCAGCAGCCAGCGGAGCGAAGTTGTATTCAAATTCTATCTTATTGAACGAAGATACACACTCCATCAACAACTACCTACACGTCCTATAGTCATTCTCGATTCTCTATGAACATCAATTCTGCAGTCCAGAACTTGAAATAAGGCATTTTTAAATATTCCTCACCTTGGATGAACCGGAAGGTGATGTGTAGAAAATGGCTCCTCCATTTGACCCTTTATCTGGAGTCATCTAGCAGTCTGTGACTGGGTGTTTATTTTTGCTGTGAATACTTTCATTGTACTCTCAGTGTCAGCAGCTCTCCATTACCCGAATCCCGGAGCGGAGGCTGCAAAACAACTCCAGCTTAGTTCCATCCAATTCCACTAGGTGTGTTATGTGCGCTGCTTTGCCTTTGCCTTTGCCTGTGCCTTTGCTTTGCTGGGCATCGAAATCGAACACAAATCGTGACAGCAAAAAAGTGCAATGGATTTCGATTTCGATGACAAAGCGGCGAGACTGTTGCTGCTGTTGTTGATGTCTTTTTTTTATTGAATCCTGAATCCTGAACTGAACACTTTTATCCCATTGTTGAACTTAAGCTCTTTTTTCCAGAGATGTGCAGACTGCAGACCCTTTTGTGTGCTGACATACATATATACATATAACCACGACGACGACGACGATTTCTTTACCCAATGGTTTTTTTTTTATTATTAAAAATGCAATAACAGTTAAAATGTTCTGATCCCCAAAAGGTTTTCGGTTTGTGTATTAAATTTTCTGCACAAAAAAAGAAAACAAATTGAAAAACGGAAAGGTTCCTTTTGCCGGCTTTTTGATAAAAACCCCAACAATCTTTCGGAAACGGATATCGCTACTCTTCTTCTAAACAAAACAAAAAAACCGATATTTTCTGGAAGAACCGAGGAGTAGGAGGTAGGGGAGGGTGAGAGAGAGATATTCTTGCCTTACCTATATTTTTTTTGTTCATGAATAAAAATCGAGACGTTATATTTGGATCATTGGTTTTATTTTATTTTTTGATGTGGCCAAGGGGTTATGTGGTATGATGTGGTGTGGTGCTTTTAGAAAAATATACGTCATAAAACAAAATGTACCCTAAGGTTGTAAATTTCTAAAAGAGGGTGAGAAGTGGTATGTCTTAAATATCTTGCTTTTTGTGATATTACTAAAATCTTTGAAACTGAAAGTGTCTTTGAAGAGGTTTGGAGTTCTTTTTTTTTTTTTTGCAAAAATATTCTTTATATTGACAATTTACCAAAAGTAATATAAAAAAATAATAATTTTAAAGAAAAGTTTAAAATTATTTAAGATTTATTCCATTCAAATTATTATTAAATGTTTCAGTTGACAGTAAGAAATTAAAGGGTTCTTTAAACTAGTGACAAGTTGATGAAATTCTTAAACGTCAAAATATATCGTGTCATAAATATTCTGATTGATTAATAAATTGGCGAACCAAATTTATTGCAAAACTTCTGTCGATGACAATGTTTTCATAGTTTGTAATCATAATTATTTTGACAGTTGCGTTGTTGTCTTCAAATTTTTTACATTTGAGTAAGACGACCTTTCTTAATTTTTTTTTATTGTGTCATTGACACAATACATTGACACATACTTTTAAAGAAAGAGAAAAAAGATTAAAACGTTAAAAAGTCTTTTCAATGAAGCTGTTCCGAACTGTTTGTCTGCTATTACACGACGACTCATGAGTCGTGACTCTTTTCGAACTACGTGGGTGCAAGAGAGATACAAAATTCGAAAAATGAAACGGAAGAAAATTTGCCCTGTGAGTCGCGGGCAAATTTTCCACGACTCATTTTTGACATTTTATTTTCACTCATTTGTTATTTTGCTTTTCCTCTTTATTTTTCTTCGGCGTGCTTGAGTTCACATGTATACCCTTATAGTTGAAAGAGCGAGACAGAATATAAGATTTCCCAAACAAAGAAATTTGAATTAAAGAAAGTTGTCAAATTAGAGTCATGACTTAAGAGTCAAGGTGTAATAGTGTTCGACTCAAAGGATAAAATTTCAAAAGAGATTTCGAAGATGAGTCACGACTCATGAGTCAACGTGTAATAGCAGACTTTGGAACATTTTAGAAAAGCATTTTCTACACTTGCTTTTTAGGTAGAACAGAATTGTGAAAAGTGTCAAAATCATCTGTCATCATTTGTGATTGGTTTTCATTTGGTATTTTGTGCTTTATATTTCTTTTGAGTGAGAATACAATGGTATATTTGGAACAGTTTTAATTGATTTTTATATCCGAAACTAAATAATTGATATTCAGCACAAATCGGTAATAAATTTTCATAAAACGAGAATCAAAGCAGAAGAACTTTTTGTTAACAATTTCAGATGTCAGATAATAGACTGTTCTAAGTTGTCTGACGTTTATAGTTCTGTTCTATCCTATCCTACGTTGTTCTACTCTGTTCTATCCTACTCTAAAACTCGGCGAATAGACTTAAAATTGGGTGCTTGAAGTGAGTCCAATATAAGGCCCGTTCAACTCTTAAAGGTTAAGTGACTAATTGTTAAAAATAAAATTCTAAAATTAAAGCCACTCCACATTGTCAACAGTTATTCTGGTAGTAAACAATAGAATTTCTAATAATTCTGACATTTTAAAGGGGGTTTTCGTTGATGATTTAAACGCAAACGGAACGCGAAAATAAATTGGTTTTCTTGCCATTCTTTTTCTTGAATATTATAATATTTTTTTTCATTCGATTTTGATACGAAAAATCTTGCACCCTATGTCATCCAAAGACAATTAAAATAAAGAAAAAGAGTACAAAATATTATTTGTCACTGCCATCCTTTTAAGGAGATTCTCTTAAAGCAGGACCACTTTTGTATTTTGCAAGTCATCTCATATCAGAAGTATCTTCAATGCCAAAGGCTGATGAACTTTTGTATTTTTATTTCACTGTGCATTTTTTTTTTGGTATTGCAGGTTATTCCTAATATGGGAATAATGAATAAGGAAACAATAAAAAAGTAATAAGTTTGTAAATCAGATTTGCAATGAAGTTTTATTTTTAATTGTCTTTATGCCAAAACAAAGATTACAAAAACAAACAAAAATTAGTCTTATTGCACTCTTTTGAGGCGACTCATTTTGACGTTTTCATCATTTCAACTTACTCCTTTTACTCCATTTTCGTTTAGATACCAAAATTGACAAGTTTTAGTAACTTCAAAGTTATAGATTGGAAAAAGAGGTTTATTGTGTAGATGTATTTGTATTTGTCAAAATTGCAGAATTGTTAAGAAAAAGTGAAGTCAGATCTTTAATTTTTAAAAACACTTAAATCAAATCTTAATATAATTTTGACATTTTGTACATGAAAGTAGTTTGTTAAGATTCTTATGCATAAGTTTGTACATGTTTGAAAATTCAAGTACATTAAATATGACAGTTTTCCTCCTGAAAAGAAGAGAGAATAATTCTTGATTTAATTTTCAAAGTTTGATCTCATGTCGTCTTCTATTGTTAAACTAAAATTTTGATCCGAGTAGACTTTTTTCAAAATTTTTTAACTGATACGTCTTTGTGACACTTAGTGCTTTTTCGAAAGAAAAAAATCGTCGATATTTGTAGATATGTCAAATTCAATAAAGAGTTTCACCAGTAGATTTTGATTTCAATCAGTGCGGTTGTATTATTTTTTTTCTCCGTAAACTAGAACATTCTTTTTCCAATTTTTTCACAAGAAATTTTCAAAATGGAGGATGAGCCTCCTCAAAAAAATCTAATAATTCAAGATTTTATTGGTTCTAAGCCACCGATAAACCTTCCATCTCAATTGTTGAATGCTGAGGATAAAATAAACATTGCAAATAATGTTAATAATATTGACTGGTGGGAAACGGACACAATTCCAGATAAATATCTATCAATAAAATCAAATAACGACGCACCTATAGCTGATACAGAGGTGAACAAATCAAGAAATAGGACGCAGTTAGAAAACTGTGTCATAATTGGCACCGCTGGATCTTCAAAAAGCTTATACCTGAAAAACAACATTTTAAACGATTCATTAATGGTTTTAAAAAAATATGCTGTTAACTGACCAAAAAATATTCTCAAATGTGGTAGCAAGAAAAAGAAGGCAGCCAACTGCCCATACAAATGCAAAAAAATTACTCAAAGAAATCTCAACAAGGATTCTCAGCAAGAAAATAGTGCTGATGACCCCGAAAACAACCTTAACATCAACACCAAGCAGAAGCAGACTGAGGATATGATGACCTGGTGTCCACCAATATTTTGTAAAGGTATTTCATCCAAACCTATCATTGATTTCTTTCTTAATGCAAAAATTGATTTGAACTTAGTTAGATTTGATTCAAAAGGCTTTGGCAAGCTTAAAATTTTCGTCAGAGGCTCAACAAGTGAAAAATCCTATCCTACCTTGGATTCTCCTCCTAAAAATATGGTTAATGATTTTTTAAACGAATCAAAAAAATTATTTGGTTTTTCTTTTAATGAGCTTTTTACAAAAATTAGAGACTTTTGGCCAAACTATTCTAAATTGGACGAGTTTCATAAACCAGAAGCATATATGGTTTTTCTTGCGTAAATTCCTTCAACAAAGGAAAGCAATATGAGGTGGACCTTCTCCTAAATGAATTTCTTCCTACGGTCCTATTTATTCAAGAAACTTGGCTAAAGAAACACATCTCTTTCTTGAACAAAAATTTCAATTTAATAGCTAATAATTCTGGTAGAGGAACAGGTATTCTCATTAATAAATCGATTAAATTTTCTCAAAAAATTTTTCTTACAGCCTTATTACGGTTGTCAAAGATCAATTAATTGACAATTGAAAAATTTTGTCAATCAATTGATACATCGGTATTATGAACCCGAGTTAATCATTTTTTGATCCATTGTGAACAAAGATCAAAAATCTATTGTGAATAGTGCCTATTTACTTAAGACAGCTGCAAATTTTAGTATGTTTGGGATGGATTGTTGCCTTTTCGTTGGCTTTAACTTGTCGTTGATATCTGAAAATACATAAGGGAAGTCTTCTTTCGAAAATCTAAAGTTTTGAATGAATCTAGAAGCGAGCCAAATTAGTTTTTGTAATGTAATGTCAGCCAAATATATGCTTCACATCGCGTAATTTTCTTCGAATCTTTGCTTGCTCCAAAGTATTTTCTTCTTCAATTTCATTTTCACCGAAAAATAGTTCTATATTAGACATGCTTTTGGCTTTCGCGATCCGTAAAATATTTTATCAACAAGGAATTTGTGATTGACTGAAAATTTGATAATCAACAAACATTTTGACAACCATAATACCAAGACTGTCAATTTAAATCATTCACAATAGATCTAATTTCTGAAGAGCGTTCACAGTTTATCAAAAATTTTGATTTTTGACAACGATAATACCGATTCATTAATTTTATTGATAAATATCAAATATCGTATTGATCTTTGACAACCGTAATAAGGGTGTTAGTAACTTGATTTCGGCAACCATTGGATTAATACCTCTAAAAATTCAAAATTCTACAAAAACCCTTGCTGTAGTTTCGCTATACATATATTCCCTGCAATTCTGCACCAAACTTTACTTCTGAACTCAATGAACTTCTTGAATCAGTCAGCAGCTATGATTTTACAATCATTGGAGAAGATTTTAACTCCAAACATCCACTTTAGGGTGATCCAACCACCAACCAAAATGGTTTACATCTTGAACAATGGTATTCTGATGAGCCTTTCATGAATTTTGACATTGTGGCTGCTGAGGGTCCTACACGACCCAGCTCTGGTTCACATATAGATTTTTTTATCATTTCTTCTAACTTTCGTTCTCCGTCGCTTTCAAATTCAAATATCGCTTGTACTACATTAGATCTAATTTCTTATCACTTTTCCAATGTATTTCTTATCATAGTGAAGAAAAGATTATTTTATCTAATAGACAGTCTATTTCAGAAGATACTCTGAAATTATTTAAAATTAGAAAGTATTGGAAAAGAAGATTAAAAAGATAATTTCATAATTTTGGCAACCGAATCAGTAATGAATACCTACAATGATTTATGTTCCAGGATTAGATGTTTGACCAAGATAATAAAAGATCGTGTGAGAATCGAAAATAACCTTCAGTTTCGCAAGAAATTAAACAGTCTCCATCCATCTTCTAATATTTTCAAAACAATAAACCAAATCACTTTTGCGCAAGCAATTGGGCAACGTACCTCAAGAATTGGTTTTCGATAACCAATCCTTCTTAACTTCTTTAGATAAAGTTAATGCTTTTAAATCTTTTTATTCTTCTCTTTACTTTTTAAAAATTCTTAATTTCGATTTAGATATGTAATGTTCTCACAATTAACACTTTCATTTCATCTTTTTCTGTCTTGAACTTTGAACTTTGTTTTATGTAAAACCAAAAATTCTATTTCCAAATTCCTTACACCTATTTTTAACAGTTGTATAAATAATTGTTATTTTCCGTTGTCCTGGAAAAACCCCACTCTTGTTCCTATCTCCAAGGGAATAAGATCTAACAATTTAGCAAATTTTCGTCCTATTTCAATGTGTCAAACGTAGGCAAAATATTAGAAAAAATTATTCTCTCCAAAATCAATGATATATTTGAAGTCTCAACTCTTAGATACTCAAAACCAACAGTTTGGCTTTAAACGCGGTCACTCAACCGAGCACGCTTTATTATACTTTCAAAATCAAATTCTGAAAAATCTAAGATCCAAGCATTGTACGGTAGCCTGTGCTTTAGATCTTTCAAAAGCATTTGATTCTGACGGACTTCTTGACAAATTAAGTAGACTAAATTTTCTTCCTTATATGATCAAAATTATTCAAAATTTTCTATCAAACCGATTTATATCAATTTTCTTTGAAAACGAACTCTCTTCACCAATCCAATTTTTTTCTGGTGTTCCTCAAGGTTCTATTTTGGGCCCATTCCTGTTTAATATTTTGCAAAGACTTGATAGCCATAAGGATCTAGGCGTAATCTTCGATTCTAAAATGAATTTCTCAAATCACATAGACCATGCGATCTCAAAAGCAAACTCTATGCTAGGGTTTATTTTTCGAAATTCAAAAGATTTCGAAGACCCCTATACATTAAAAGCTCTTTATTCTAGTCTCGTCCAACCACATTTAGAATATTGTACTGTTATATGGAGTCCCTTTACCGCGTCTAGCATTTATCGTATAGAAAGAGTTCAAAAAAGGTTCACAAAGTTTGCCTTACGAAAAATATATGGTTTTGAAAGGTCGTTAGAAAATGTATATCAAAATATAGAAAACCATGTGGGATAGCAACCAAACTTTATATGATGAGTCGGGCATAGTTCCACTACTTTCTTACTTCACAAATTTAGCTAAAAGAAGAATTCAGGGTCAACAACACCATGATAACCCATTCCTTCGAATTACATTTGAGGAAAATATTGGCAACTCGCCCTATGAAACATATTACTTGTCACCTGTTTGTGCACTCAGTGGGGATTCTCTAGAGGAGCTCCTTATCTGCGAGAATGATAATTCATTTCTTGCTCCATTTTATAAAAAAAGTTCTCCAAACACTAATAGAGGATGAAGTTCAATTGCCACTATTTAACAAAATTATTATAGTTTCCTGCATTTAGTATTTTTGGATGAAATACCTAAAAAATCATTTTTCGTATTTAATTAACTTTGTTAATTTTGTAAAGTATTTAATACTATAATATTTTAATTAAAAATATTGTAAATTTTAATGTATGTCTGTAATAAGTTATCTACTAAATTTTTACAAGTAATTAGTTCGTATTGATAAAATATAAATTTGTATTATGAAACAATTATTTAACAAATGTAACTACCATATGTTTTAAAAAGCTTAGCTCTCATTATTACATTCGACCATCAGTCGTAATTTTTTTTATTTCTTTTTCATTAATTTCTTTAGTCTTAAGTTTCTTAAGGTTAAGTTTATTTGCAATTGTATGGTCTTGTTGAGTAGTCCATTTATTTTCCCTATCAGTGTCAGTAATTTTTAAGATTTTTAAGATAAAAAACAATTTATAATCAAATTGGATCTGACAATCGAAGAGTCACTTCGTTTTTTAAATTTTGACATTTGCTTGTATGACATTTACATTTACATTATGCAATTCTTAATAAATCTGTAAAAGTTGCGAAGAAAAAATCTCCCATTTGTCGTCATTAAACAAATCTTAAACTAAACCTGACCTATTCCAATAAATTGAATTTCAAATAATTGAATTGAAAGACACCAATCTTTCAAGAGTAGACAACAAAGCAAGAGATAATTGAAGACAAAAACAACAATAATTTAATTATCACTGCCCCTCTAATCGATGTGATGCGGGGGTCATCTTTAGCGGGTCTTGATGATTGTTATTATACATAAGATTGAATTGATTCTTGATTTCTTTTTTTCTGCTACAAAATTCATTCACTTCATATAAAACTAGCAGACCAGCAGTATCTTCTTTCTTTCTTTTTTTAGCATTTACATATGTATTTTTTTATTTTAATCGGATGTTGTCATTAAAGTGACGGGGACACTATAATGACATCTTCTAGACAAGCTACTTAAATTGGATCCATTCGTGGTCTGGATCTGGAAATGATTTTTGTTGTATCCCAGTCTCTGACAAGACAGTGCTTTCTTTCCTACAAAAATTGCGTTATCTTTGTACGCTGCTTATAAACTAGCAACTAGTTCTTCGCTTATTGGAGTGTGGTGTGGCATTCAACGCGTGTTATGCTTCATTTGTTGAATTCAGAATTTCTTTTTCAATTTAATATGAAAAATGATAAGTGGGGAAACCCATTCTATACTAGTGCCAAGTGTCAAAATGTAAAATTGAAATAGTAAAATAAAATTTTAAATCCGGTTTAATAAAATGGGAACAGATTTTGTCAATTATTTCACTTTGTGCCCATGTTTCTTTATTCTTTATTTTTTGCGCCGGGAGAATTGCACAATGACATCATTTTTTTGTTCCCCAATTACGAATAGGTATGTAGGAAGGCAGATTTTTCAATGCCAGACAAAAGAAAAAGAGATAAACAAAACTTAGTCATTGAGATGCCGGTTTCTAGTTTTGTTTATTTTTTGGAACATGTTGTTTGTTATTGAATTTTTGAAAATTTAACGGCTAAACACAATTTGAATCTGTAACTGTAAGTATACCTCATATCTCATCATATGGGAGTGGTGTATTATGTCAGAATAAGTTTGTAATTTACTCATAATGTTATTCATTTTCAAATTGTATCACAAAGCGAATTGCAAAAACTTGATATTTTTAAATATTTATTTTGAAAACTATTGTGCATTCAGATTGAGACTACTCATTTTGAAGTTGCAACATTTTTCCTCGCTCTGATTCGTCGTGACAATCCTGCTTCTTGACCTGTCAAGAAGCAGGTGATTATTAGTCCTAATTATGCTATCATTTGTGTAAAATGGAAGTGAAGCTGTCAAAATGAAAATGATGAGGTGTCAAAATTAAAACAGGCTTACCAAAACATGAAAATAAACTACAAATGTTATTATTTTAAAACATGTTATCTCAGTTCTACATTTTTATTTTAGCCGTAATTTTTATAAAGTTAAAAATTATTCCAATGTTAATACTTTAAAACGTCAAAAAAAAAATTGTCATGTAATTTTTTAATTTTGATTAGCTATTTAAAGAGCTACAACAACGAAAATATTATTATTATTATTTTTGCTCATGAACTTTATTTAACTATTTTAATATTCAAAACTCATTTGGAAACACTAAAAAATTGACAGTTTTTGGAAAGTGAATAAAATTAGATAATTTTGTGAAGTGTCAAAAATACTTCAAATTATATGGAAGTTTTAAGAATTTCTTCTTACTTTGAAAGTTTGTATACATATTTTTTATTTACACCGAACTGGTAACCCCACTCCAGACTCCAGTCGATCCCCTTCTCCAGTACAGTACTCAATTACAAACTACTCAACTTCATTCAATCTGAATCCACATTCCACAATAAACAACTCACTCAATTATGCCAAAAATGAACCAAAAAACCGTTTTTACAATTTTGCATTCCACTTGCACCTATTTATTTTTGCAATGATCTTGTTCTCTTTCTTTTTGCTCTCACTTCATACCATTTATATTCATATATCATATTCTTTTCTTCCTTTTTTACTTTCATAAAACGATGAAGATCTTAAGTTCCACAATCATTTCATCTCGAAGTGTTTTCGCAATCGGTTCGATCTTCGATCTTCCTCTAGACATAGAGTAAAGTTGCTTCGCCGTGAGTTTTGCAAATTTATAAATAATTTATCAACAATTAGCTAGTGAGAAAAAACTGTTTAAAAAAGTGTCCGTTAAATTTTAAATATTGTTTGAAACGTTTTAAAATAACAAAGTGAGGTTTTTAGTGCGTTCAATTGTTGGATTGGATAACGGGAACCATTAAATTATCAAACAAAAGGTGATTAAATAAGTAAATATTTTTTTTTAAATTTATATTACGTGTAGTAATTAAAGAATTTGTATACAAATAAATGAATAATAATATACCTATTTATATAAAATAATAATTGAAATTGAAGGCATTAAGTGACTGGAATTGCAGTAAAGTTATGAACAAAGAGTATTTGTTTCCTCACTACGCAGTCTGAAATAAAACATGCATGCATGTATGTACATACATTACATGTATACCTATTATGTATATGTATGTACATTCATAAAGTGATTCAGGCATCGTCATAGTTATTTGATGGTTTGATAAATTTTTGGGTTATATACCTACCTCATTTAAAGACTATGTTTTACAAATATATTAGGTTCTGAAAGTGGCCAATGTTCACGACAATAAGATGCGATGGTTTGAATGTCCGCAACACTTCTTTTTTTTTACTTTTATGCAAAAATAATAAAATCAATCAGTTTTAAACGATGAGACCATTTTATTTGTTTTTTTATGTATGTCACTCTAGACTCTAGAGAAAAGGAAGAAAAAACAGTGGACTTCTTTATTGATCGGAAATCCTTTTTTAGACCTAGAATCTAAATGTTTTTTACTTATCCCATTTCTAATGCATCGCCTCATTTGAATAATTGACAGTCGTCAGTTTGAAAATCCCTCCCTTCCTTTAACGCAACTAAACTTAATCCTAAGATTTTTGTCTAATAATATGTTTCTACTCTACAAAATTTTACACACGAATGTCAAAGTGACAACCAGCACCAAAAAGTCACTGCAAAAGTAAGGGGTTTGACGTTATTTATAAAACTAACGACATGAAAAATTAAGCCTTTGGATTGTTTTCCATTTACTAACATTTTCGAGCGGGAGCAACGAGCAGGTGAACCTTGAGTTTATCCTAGTTGTTGGAACCTGTTGTGACCGATTTGATGACATTCCTAAGTAGATGTACACCATCTTTTTTCATTGTTGTATGCAAAAACGGTCGAATTCTCTAAGAAGTAGGTACGAGTATTTCCTAATTAACAACCTTAGAAAAAACCTTTCTCAATATGTAATCAGTGGGCAGACAAAGGCATAAGGCAACTACATTATAGGTAGGTAGTCTAAATCAAATAAAAAATTATATATGTACAATGTAGGATGTACATAGTTAAGGTAGGTTAGGTCTTAGGTGCCTGATTGGAATGCCAGAATAGAAGTTAAAAGAATAAACGCACAATAAAAGTGTATTCTTATTCTAATTGGATTTTCCCTGATTCCAGAAACTTCAAATACCGAGTTCGTAACAACAACTCACAAACTACGAGTAGATCAAGTGACGAAGTATGTACGTACGTAGTGAGTTCTTAACTATATTTATATACCTACCTACATACATTTCACTTTAAGACATTGTTCCCTTTATAATTATAATCATCCTATTCCATTCAAGTCCCTCGCTCATTCAATGCCAATCTGCTTAACTCGTCTCCTAGGTACATATGTATATGTATGTATTCACTTTTACAACAAAAACTTATTTTTTTCTCTGCCGAATTCCCGTGTACCGTATGTTGTTTTTGTTTTCCCTGTGGATCATTTTTGTCACCTACTTGTACTTGTAGTTGTCTAGCAACTGCACACATACATAAGCATTGTTTTGAATTTTGGATTTTAACAGATATCAGGGCTGCCGTCGAAGGTGTTTTTTTTTGAAGATGTCATTTATGGAACCCCAGTTTTTTTTTGCCACACAAACAAGCATCGTGAGTTCTATAAACGACAATATTCATTTAAAAGTTACTAAATTTGACATTTTCGGGAAATCTGCTTGAGTTACGTTAGCCCTAAGGCACTAGTACTTTTTTCATTCCATGTACATACATACATACCTGTATCTTTTAAAATTGAATTCTTTATCTTCTTTTTAAAACTAGAACTTTCATTCTGACACCAATCGTAAAAATAGTTGCCTACTAGGAATGTACTCTAACTTCTTTTTATTAAATGTAATTTAAGCTTTAAAAAAATGACGCCGTCTTAGGTACTCCATTTTGATTGATTTTAGTCTAAAATCGTAAAAATTATTCTACTACGGTCTAAAGGATTAACTTCATTTAAAACGTATGGTTAAAAGTTTAGAATGTTTTTCATAAAACATACATACTTTTCCTAAAATTGTAATAATGTATGTATATGTACCATATTTTTAGCAGTTTTTTAATTGAAGATTATACAAAGTTTTGGGCTTCAGACGATTAAGGTAGTATAAACAAAAAGTCTGTTCACTGAGTTTTAGAGTAGGATAGAACAGAGTAGAACAGCGTAGGATAGGATAGAACAGAACAATAAACGTCAGACAACTTAGAACAGTCAAATATCTGGCATCTGAAATTGTAAACAAAAAATTGTTTTGCCTTGACTCACGTTTAATGAAAATTTATTACCAATTTTTGATAAATTAACCAATTATTTAGTTTCCGACATAAAAATCAATTAAAACTGTTCCAAATATAATATTTTATTTACATTATTCTCACACAAAACAAATATAAAGCACAACAGACGAAATGATAAACAATCACAAATTACAGGCAGGTGATTTTGACACTTTTCACAATTCTGTTCTACCTAAAAAGCAAGTGTAGAAAATGCTATTCTAAAGTGTTCCAAACTGTTCTAGATTGCCTCATTGAACAGCAAACTAGAAAACTTTAGAACAGCAAAAACCTCATTGAACAGCAAAAACCTGTTCTAATCTGTTCTAAACTGTTCCAAACTGTTCGGAACAGCTTCATTGAACAGACTTAAAATTAATTAATTTTCTCCAACGACATCTCTGTCTCATTCTCATATGCAAAAATGGATGGTAAACAAAAAACATATGTTTTTTTTCCTTCTTATTGGCTTTTGGCTGTTGCTTCTTTGTTTGGATTTGAAATTTCAACCATAGCAAAGTCATCATAAGCGTAATCCGTAATGTGAAAAAAGCCAAAGACCGGTTGAGCTGGAGGAGCGCCTGCTGTTGTTGTTGTTGTTGTTTTTTCTTTTTGCACATTTCGTGTTATCCCGTTCGTTGGGTTTGAATTTGAATTTTCACAGAACACCAATACCAATTACCAAACCAAGTTCATTTTCCCTCGATGTTGAGTGGAATTGGATTTTTTGAGTGGGATTTTGTGGATTGCAATTTAAGTACTACAACAGACACAGACAGACACAGAGTACAATTATTATTTTTGTCGGTTAATTTTTTTAAGTCTGATTTTAAATTTTTTGGCGACGTTTTTGGCTTGAGGAACTCGGTACGTAGTAGTTGGTTGGAAGAAAATGTTAAGCGTAGGATTAAGAATTTATGTAGGGGGCTCCATTTAGGTCAGATGAACTGCAGTCTTTGAACTTTTCTGCGATTCACGTGGGCATTCGGCATCGGCACAACCATCTCAGTACAAACGACTTTTTTGAAGGTTACCTAAAACTTTATAAAAGTGGGCAGTGGAGTAAAGGAATCCAATATTGGTAAAGATTCAGTAGTTTTTTTCTCAGTTTCTGTCGAGGATTAATAATAAGTAGGTAGGTATTTAACTTGCTGACTTAAGCAGTAAATAAATTAAATGAGGCATTAAATATAATTTAATTTTTAATAATATTATAACAGCCATGTTATGCAACAAACCTATGCAACAAAGTTTCCGGCAACTTTAAGAACCAGTTGAATAATAGTGGTTCACTATTTTCTTTGAATTATTATACAATTTATTATAAATACAATTTATTCTTTTCATTCAATAAATAAGATATTTGAAGATAAAAGTCAACACGAAACTATGAAGAAACTCCGTAAAAATCTCGAGAAGTTACTTTAAGTTGCCTGCAAAATCATAATTACCAACTAATTCTTCTCAATGCCATATTATTTTGTCAGCTTTGGTATAAAATAATAATAATTATATCTAATAAGAATTGATTCTATAAGTCTAACCAATTTTGTAGCAAATTGATTTTAGTAAGTTTACTTACGAAATAATTTTGTTTTGATAATTTCAACCAAATAAAAAAAAAAGTTTGGTTTGAATTTTGTGGAACGCTTGTACTTTGCAATGCAGACGAAGTGTACAAAAACTAATTATATTTATCACCGAAAACACCACTTGACTGCCTCCTACATTTAACTAGCCGAAACTCTATCTTTACTAAAATACCTTTTCTGGTTCCTAGTTGTTCACTAATCAAGTGTTGTTGTTTTCCTATTAAAATTTTATTAGGTAGCGTCTTTATTTACCAATACGACACGGCTAACTTGTAAACATAATATTTTTAATTTACCTGATATACTTGGCAATTAAGAATGTTAATACCTATACTTTGTCTCCTAAAAATTGTCAGTACAGGGAAGATAGGATGTTTGCCTTTCATTCGCACTATTTTCTTTTTTAATAAGTCTTTTTCATTTGAAAGCTCTTTCAAGCTCTTTCAGAGTTGACTACTGCGAACAATGAAATGGCAAACATTTAAAGAAAACTTGTTGAGGGTTACCTTCGTTTAATATTGAAATTCTTTTTTTATTTATAATAATGAAATAATATTTATCTTTGCCACACCACTAAGAGGTAACATAAAAGGCGCGTTTTTGAAGGGTATCCCCAGTAGGCGTAATCCCTTTTAAATAAATAACAAGTGGAAAATAAACATGTATTCTTACATATTAATGTAACAAAAAATAAAATTAACAATCATAACATAAAAGATAAAACAATATCACAAAAATACACATCAATAAACCGACCACACGGTAATAATCATTTTCTCTGCAGAAAAGAGCTTATACTTTTATAACTGCATTTAAACGGATTTCCCGCACAGTGCAATGCAAAATGTTCAACACCAAGTAAACACTTTCTGCTTAAGAACTTTTTTAAAAGCCCTAAAAAGAAAAGCTCGTGAACAGCAACCATAGGAAGAACGACGATACAAGTTACCTACATTGCTAAGGCAACACTGCATATCATAAATATAAATATAACATGAGGGTTGAAATGCCATAGACTATACTCAGTGATAAAGTGATCAGTCCACACTCAGATGTGTGGCAGAATAGTCGTGGGGGAGTTGCGTCAGATTAAATGAGAAATTCAGTGGCGGGTAGTAACAATTTTGTTTCGACTTTTTTCAAGTCAGTATAGTGTGAAAATAGGGCGAGCTACTGCTTCAGAAAAAGCTCTCCCATAAGGCCTGTACTGACAATTTTTAGGAGACAAAGTATAGGAAGAATTTGAAGAAGCAGTCGTTTTTTAATGTTTGTTCAAACATATATGTATGTATGTACATATGTATGATAAACTATGCTAACCTTATAGCAACCTTATAACAACATTCATGTTCCATTAAAATAATTTATTTATTTTAAATTTGTCAGGGAAAATGTAAAAACTTTAAGGTGTTTAAAAATCGGCAAAATGGTAAAATTTTAAGTGATTGGCAAATTGGTTATAATTTCAATAAAAACTTAAAACGAAGTAACAGCTGTTTTACTTCGTTCACTTTCAATAGGCAATGGTAACTCTGTTTGAATAAATTTTTCAAAAAGCGAGAATAAAAACGAGCAAGCCAAGCGATAAGTAGGTACCTATGCGATGCGATGAGCGTGCGAACTGAAAGGTCTTATAGGATGTACAATGTACATAAGTCATTTCGTTAAGGTATGAAGCTCAAGTCTTTTTCTTAATTCCATCCATTAGACGCCACTGCTCTGAAAATGCTTCTCCCATAAGGCTTGTAGCTCTGTACTTCACATTTTTGTTAAAAGAAGTACAGAGACCCTGACCATATTTTTGAAGCTACACCAGTCAAGTTGATTGCCATTTTTAATAGAAATTATTTTACCAAAGTATCCGACTTACTCCTATAGGACAACTTTCCACCTACTCCGCCCAATTTAAATTCCCCATAATCGACCTTCCGGCGCGGCGGTTAAAGAAAGGCTTTGTACTTTTAGTTTTACTAAATTAATAGAAAGTTTCTTTACAATTTTTGTTAAATAAATAGCCCACCTTCACTTTGTTGTAAATCATGGTTTTGAGGCACACGTATTTGCAAATCAATTTGCCTCAAGTTTTGGAAAGATAAAAAATCAAATGCTTCAAATTCAAAAATCGATATCGTTTAATAGGGATCTCAGGTGAATGGTCTTGTATATATCATAAATAATATCAAATAATTTCCTCTGAGCTGAAAATCAATCAAGTTTATTCATAAAGTCAAAGACCAACAAATTGATTGGAACAGAAATCAAAATAAATCAGATCCAGATGTCATCGATTTCATCATCGTCAATGTACTACCCATTTTTATTATAGGCAAAACTTAATCCGCTTGAAATAACAAAATAATAAGCTATCTTCCATCTAATAATTTTAAAATTAACACTACCTATCAATCATCTTTTATAATACTCTCTCTTAGTCCCATAAATGTCAGTACCGCCCTCATAATTCATCCAGATTGAAATTATACTCAAGGCATCATAGACTCATAGTTCATAGACAAAGATCAACCATTTAAGACTATACCAATTACCCATCCCCATCATCATGCCTACCAAACCAAACCAAACCAGACCCAAGTTGAACTCAATCCAACTCCTGCACAACCACCACAACGACTGGAGTGGAGGAGAAAAATAAATTTCTATAACCTATCTCTGATGAAAGTCCATTCACATTTTGTCTTCGTTAATTTTAATTTTTCAACGAACAAATAGCCCAACGAAAAATAATAATAATATCAATTTCTGAATCAAAAGTTGGAACAGATTTCGCGAGAAAGAATGAAATTACTCTCAATTGAAAATGATGTTGTTTTGGATCGCCCCCTCACATCTCGATATTCATCTTAATCTCCCATCATCCATAGTTGGAAGCTGAGAGTTCTTAAACAAAGCCAGAGCGAAGAGGGTGTTAAGTTGGAAGTAACTTTTTTCAGAAAAAAAAAAAAATAAAATAAAGAAAGTCTTGCAGAAAAACCCCACGACCAGTTTTTAAAGTGTGCTTCTTTCATCCAATCATTTAATCATTATTGCACCATAATTGGGAGAAATAGAAGATATAATCTATCTTATTTTTATATGAGAGCAAAGTTTTTGAGATAGATCTTGATTGCACCACCTTATACCACACCACACCATGACCGACCGCAGCAGCAGCAGCATAGGAATCTCATTCCATTCGATGGCAATAACAATGGCACCAAGATGAAACATGATGCTGGCAGATGGCCATGTTCGGATAGATGGTGGTCGTCCACCTAACCCAAACCCCCTGTAGTGTCCCTCCTACAATCTCAGCTACTTCTTTTCTTGTTTTTATTATAATTTTTTTTTTTTTTTTAAGTTTATGATGAAAGATTTTTAAATTGAAATTAAATGAAACTTATTTTTTTTTCTTTTTCAGATATCCTGTTTTATTGAAGCAAAAAAAAAAACAAGTCTTAAGTCCGATAAATTGCCAATTATTTTGTGTTGTTGATCAATCACTGTAGATTAGACTAATTTCAATTTCAAGTATTGTTGTTTTGCTTCATAAACTCATTTGTTTGTGTGTGTGTGTAGGAAAGGATATCCGAAGAAGAAGACATCATCATGGTTCAACCAGCTGAGAATTCAAATGTAGAACAGCCAACAGTTGTTGATGAATCAAAAGAAGGTAAGTGATTTTCTATTTTGTTGAATTTTAAATTTCTTAAAACAGCATTTTTTGCATTTCCTTCAGGTATGTATGTACATATTCATTAAAGAATTCAAATCAAGACTCAAGAGCATTATCCTTAATTTTATATCTTCATATCTTGAAAACGTTCAGGAAAGACCAGGCCATTGTGTTTTTCAAACCGGAAAACATTAATTATAGTTCTTAATGTTTTTCTCTCTCAGTCCACCAACTCCTACGTCACAGATAACAAGAAGGAAGAGACAGAAAAAAATACATATAAGAATTCTAATTATCCTTCACGATGTTGTACTATGATAACGTCTATACGTTCGTCCGTTCGTCCAGTCCATATCGTCGCCATCTCCAATTATTGTTGTGTATAACAAATGTCATTTGTGATTTAATTTTATTCTTGAATCCCTTTAGTATCGTAGTAGGTATAGATATGTCCTATTATATCCTTCTCTAGAGTCATGCCAATCCCACATACGCCCGGCCCGGCCGCCGCCGCCGCCGAAAGCAAATCTGAGAGTATCTATGTGTATGTATTATATCTTCGATATAATGCAATCAAAAAAATAGAAAAAGGCAAATAATAACAAGAATACAAAAAGGACATCACATAGATAATACATTAACCTCTCTCTACTTTATAAGAGTATCTACATATGTACATAATATGTATCTATGTATCTATAGGAGCTAAGACATCATAATGGTGTTTGTGTGTACCTCCTCTTGTGATGAACCCGAACGCGTGTGGGTGGCTGCGAGGATGTTAAGAGGATATAGTGTGAGTACAGCGAACGACATCAGACAATAGATGATTGGAATATTGATGCCAAAAGCTGTAAGTCCACCCATACTCTATTAGACATCTTGGCAACATAAGTCGTTGTCGTTGTTCATTTTGTTGGTGTTGTTGTTGTTGACGGTTGAGATACAAAAATAATTCTCGTACTTAATAGTATGATGGTGTCATCTTGTCACTAGTAGAAAGACGTTTTCTATACAGGATCGGATTTCATTAATGAAATAATTATTTATCTTGAAATCTCACAAGCAGCTGGAGGGGATTATGGCCAATTAAAAGGAAACATATCAGGTGTTCAATATTCAAGACGAAATGAAAATAATTTTTGGAATCATAATCATGTTTCCAAAAAACTTGAATCGAAAATTAATTTGTTAAAGAGTTTTGACGATTTTTTTGACGCTTGACATTTTTGGGGAGTTTAAACGACTTAAAGAAGGTTATATTACTGATATTGGTCAAAGGAAACAAGACCAGAGTGACGTTCTGTAAGAAATAAAACCAACGAAGGTTTTGGTTCACAATATTTTTCATTTTTGAAAAACGAACATTCGTTATCGTTTTTTTTTTTAATATAGAATCTGGCCCCTGGATTGGACCCAAGATCTAGTAAATAAGAAGTCTCAATCTTAACGATTCTCATGTGAATTTCTTTAAAAGAGAATGGATGGGACCTACAATTCCTTGTCGACTCTGACATGGACTTTTTAAAACAATTGATATACTCTTAGAAGACTTTCTTGCAAGAGAACATGCTCTCAGGGCGTCCAGAACCCCAACTCCTACCCGTTTATACAATTCCATTCTATTCGATTTTGAATTAAATAAGCCTCATGCTTTATCCCCTTTAAGGAAGTCTACCTCTCTTTCTGTCAAATTCTTATTCGATTCCGCCATCACGAAGCATAGTCGTCGTTGTTGTCGCTGCTGTCGTCGCGTCGTTTTTGTTGTTGTTGTAGTCGTTGTCGTTAAAGCAAGGCGCTTCCCATAATTATAATACATTTCTCATGAGACAAAAAAGGGACATGATTCGAATTGATAATAATTTGTGTATGTATTAACTTTGCCTTTACGGCGGCGGCGGCGGCGAACGATGTACAAGTATACCAAAAAAATGTATTTATTTTATGTATATGTATTAGAAAAAAAGGAAGACATCTAGGAGACATTCCATTGGATTTGGTCTATTGAAAAGGGATATTTTAACCAAAATGTGCGAAGACAACAACAACAACAACACGTAAGCCTAACTTTTTTTTTTGTATTCTTTGGTTCTCGAGAGGTCCTCTATACTCGTATATGAGACGAGTTGAAAAGAAGAAGAAATAGGGTCAGGATAATAAAAATAAAGTAATGACATGCAATGATCGTAATCTCCCTTAGGGCGCACAAAAGGGTGGTGTTGGTGTATATTTTGTACGAGTATCAGGATATAAGGACACGTGAGATAGCTTCTTCCGTTTTTGCCTTCTTTTGTATCTAGACATTCGTTTTGTTCTGTCAGTTATTTTAAATTGAAAGAGTCAGAACAGAACAAGGTATGGCATGGACTCGTCCTAGTCGTCGTCGTCGTCAGTGATGAGCAGTGAAGAGGGTGGCTGGCGTTGGCGTTGCGTTAGTGCTGAAGGCAGAGACTTGAATTCAGGGTAGTTCATTGAATGCGTGTCATGCTCTACAGGTTATTAAAAAGGATGTGAATACCATGATGGTATGACTGTGCCATAATATGGAGAGATAGAAATACAGTACAGGCCAACGAGCAACGAAACCAGAAAGAGAAGTGATAATGATGTGAAAATGTGAATTTATTAAATGAAGCGTGTTATAGGGGATATCATTACAATAACAACAACAATAATAACAACCAACAACAACAACAAAAACACACAGATGTCCTTTTTTTATTGTTAAGTTTTGGGGTCAAATATGTAGCTTCTGGGGTTAGGAATAGTAGGTACACTAATACCTATGTATGTGTGTGTAGCTTTGTATAATGGAAAAGGGTAATAAGGTTATCGAAATTGGAATTGGAATTTATAGAAATGGATATTATACACATATCGGTCTTGGTTTTGGTTTAAAGGATGTGAGCTAAATCTGAAGTGAAAGTTGTTTTTTTCCTGCTTTTTTTTGTTTCTTCTTTCAAACATGAAGTTCATAAAAGGTTGAACTGTATTTTAGTTTTGATTTTATGGAAAAAGGATATCGATAACTACATACATACATTCATAATGTGAATGGATTTTTTTTCTTCCATAAACTATACTGATAACAATTTTGTTTTAAAAAATCTCAAGTGATAGTCTTTAGCACTTCTACAACTAATCAATAGTTAACTCCTTTTGTGTTAGAGTTCCCATGTTATAACAAGTTTATTAAATTCAGCCACTGAAATCTATTTGCTTGAATCAAGATTAAACTAGAATCTGTGTCGAAGTTTAAGGCTTTTGACACATTTCTTTTACAGAACATGATTAAGTGAACAGTTTTAAAGTTTTAAATTCAGAGTTTATGTCTAGCTTTAGAACCATATTCGATAAGAATCTATCTCAAAAAGTTCATGTCTTGTTAAAGGTAGGCCGAAATGCTTCCGAGTTTCTTCTGAAAAAGGGTCTTGTCACGATCCGAAAAAAATAAAATACTCATACAGATGCTTTTCTCGGGATACGAAACTTTCAGTTCTCTCTCGGAACAAATAAAATTATGTATTTCTAAATTCCTTGGGGATTTCGTTCACTTACTTAGAATGAGTTTGGAAAAAATATGTTTATCATAAACAATATTATTTTATTAACTTCCCATAGTTTCCGGTTGAGTTGTTCAATCGCGAATGAATAAAATTTTATCATTCTCCGAACCCTGAAAAAAAGTTCCACTTCAAGGAAATAAATAATAAAAAATACTAATCACACTGAGAAAAACTTTGCTTTAAAAGTTTATTAAAAAATTATAAACCAACATTGATGTGCATTTGAATATTATATAAAAGGAGTTCCCTCAAAGCTCATATTAGTCAAGGTATGTTAGCTTATCTATTGTATAAAGCCCTACCTGAGTCCTTCGGTTATGAAATAAAGTAAAGGATAGCATTTAAATTTAATATCAACTCTTCGCAGGATATTAAACAAACTCCTTATGGGTACTTTTTTGAAGTAGAAGATAATTCATGTCTCTCTTTTGACAAAAAAGGAAACCATATATAAAATTGCTGCAAGCTGAGTTTTGTGTTTGACTTTTTCTTTTTCGTTTTCATTTTCATTTTCATTTTTTGTTCTCTTTTTGAACAAACACTAAAACATGGCGTATACTCGCAAAGGTACGAGTATATACTTAGAGTAAACTTTCTTTGCTGCTTGAGAAAATCTGTTTGGCTTTTAGCTTTTTGCAAAGCAAAATTTACCAATGTTGTGTCTGCATCTTTTCAATGAATAATGTAAAAAATGTAGAAAATAGAAAAAAAGAAACAAACAAACTTGACAACAAATAGAAATTTACATAGAAAAGAATGCTTAGCAAAAAAAAAAAAAAAAAAAATTGGAGCTAAAACTGGAATTCTGAGATATGGCAAGTTACAAGAATTTACGTCAAAGTAAATATATTCATGTGCACTCAGGGGTTTAAAGAAATGTAGGTACATAGGTTGGATTCAGGTTCCAGCTTTCAGCTTGTAGGTTCGAAGTCCCTGAAAACAGACATCTATGTAGGTCCTGATGGATATGATTTGGTTACGAGTAGTCAGATGGTGATAGTAGTAGTAGTAGTAGTAGTAGTTTTGTATATTCGTCCTTTTTTATGCATGGACGAAGCTAACATTGCAAAAGCTTTGTATCTACGGAGTATGACAAGAAGAGATTCATTTCGGTTTACTGATTTTAGGGCCTGGTTTTTCACCAACAACAACCAATCACTTCCATCGACATCCTCCCTTCCGACCAGCTTACGAAAGGAAAATATTGAGCTATTTTGGAACGCTGGTGCTGCTGTGGTGTGGTGTGGACTTGGGTTTGAGCTTGAGCTAGGGCAGGTCAGGCAGACAAAAAAAATAATGTGAAGTGAAATGTTAAAATCCTTTAATATAAAAAGTTTGCATATATTTTTTGTTTGTTCTTGTTCTTTTTCATTTCTATACATTTCAACGCTGCTGGCTGGCGCAGGACGTACGAGTATAAGCTGCTTTAAGGATTTTCAATTCAATGTACCTTGTATATTTTATTGAGGGAGTTTTTTTTGTTTAAATGGGGACATCTGGATTACTCAAAATTTAAGTTGAGTTGTAAGGCTGTTGGTGGAATTTATTGTGGAATTTTCATTTGCAAGTAAGAAGGTATTTCAGTTTTCAATAATTTTGTAGACCCTTTCTGTGCAACATTTACAGTGTTCTCAAGAAAATTAACTTCTCGGATTATTAAAAAAAAATATTAAGCTAAACTTCAATTTTGAACGAAGTCTTAGTGATGAACTCAATTCAAAATCTTGGGTCAAGTGTGGGTACCTACTTCTGGCTTAGTGTTATTCTCTTTCAATTATAAAAAAATCATGTGTCAAATGTTTTTACTTCCGATTCCATGTTATTTCACATTTTTCACTGCTCGTTTCTTGAAAATGAAGAAGAGAAATCTTGAAATCTTGTATTCAATAGTTGGACAGCCATCGTATCCTCCAAAGCCCCATTAAACTTCAGCTTAATTTGTAATCTTGGATACAAATTTTTCGCTTTCAAATAAGTATGTATCGTCTATTTTTTTTTCTCGGATTAAGCGTTTCGTTCAAATATGCCTCGAAGTGGAAGGGACTTAAATCGAGCTTTAGACGAACTTCATGTCAACAACATCTGTTAATCACAGATTAAATACAATAACTTGCCACAACCCTCGCATTTCACTCAATATTTCTGGTTACCAATCCTTACTTATGTATAAACCGACTTGTGCCTTTAAATCAATTCACCAATTTAAGATTTAGTTCATTTTTACATACATACATAGATATCTATTAGAAAATATCTTCGATTAAATTCATCTGTCTGCTTGAGTTTCGATCTTTAAATACCAATAATGTGCCTCAGAAAATCACCATGAACGTGCTGTTTATTTTTATTAAAAAGCACTTAAGTCAGCTATCATCCAGCAGCCAACACGCACAAATCAGAAATTAACACCAACCAACCGAAAAAAAAAAATTGAAACGAAAGAAGTTTATCTCTCTGGCGAAGAATTTCCCACGCATAGAGAAAAGTGATTTTCGCTTCGTGAACGTGACTAGATAATTCCTCGATTATCCCCCAATTGCTTAGGCATTAATCAACAATCTTTTCCTTTTTTGCCGTTATTTGGTTGGTTTTCTATTTTTGCACCTTTTTCTATAGCAACACAACCCCTCCCCCACCCCATACAAAAAAAAAAAAAAAAAATGAGAAGTTTAATAAAAAGAAATCTATCAAAACAAAAACAAACAAAAAATAAAACCATACAAATGAGGTATCATTAAGCTGCCCTACCGTCCCGTCCCGTTCCATCCTCCCTCCCTCTCTCTGTCCCTGCTATAAAAGTCCTTAAAAGACCATTAATTTGAATTCCCACAGGATATCGTGCAGGAAAAACGGCGGCGGGCATGTATGTTGCTATTCCTGCCATACGGTCCAGCACCTTTATCCTTATCCCTGATGTGAGCAATTCGCCAGTAAATCACAAAATTCACACTCCTCTCGTTTATCCTGGAAACGTCGCCGTTTATTCCGCTGCCATATCCTTTTCACCCGCACACATTCGTCTCTGCTCGCCGCCCCGCTCTCCGCCTCACCATCAAGCTAAGCCCAGATGTTGGCGTGTTGAATTTGTTTTTTTTTTTTTTTGTTCCCTTTGATTTTTGAATGCAGATATATGTACCTACCTTCAGCGCGAGTTCCGGTTCCGAGTCCTTTAACACGCAACTGGTTGGCCATTATTTTTCGGCGGCTGTACTTCGGAGTACTGGTCCTGCTGCTGTTGCTGCTCCTGCTTTTACTCCTTCTGCCTTCGATGGCATTGCAATCTAGAAAGACAATTAAAAGGGTTGAAATTCGATTAATTACTCGAGAAACATGGTCTATATAATATGAAGGGAAATTTAAGGTCCTTGATGTAGACCAAACGCTCTAGCAACAGGACCAAGCTATGAAGTATTCGAATCTATATGCAAGGGTGCCCCCATTTCGAAGATGGATGTTTTATTAGATTTGTTAAACAAGATTAGATTGCTGCTTTTCAAGAGTGGATTAAATAATAAAAAAGGGATATCTACTCGCTTTTTTTATTTTTGCACATTTTCGCTCCTTTAAATGATATTTAATACTTTTACTTGTCGACACTAGGCACTCGTCGTTCCATGGTCTCTGTGCAAAAAAAAAAAAAAACCCAAGGATAAAACGACAATAAAAGAAAGGTGTTGGTAAAATCAGGGTCTTTTTTATAGACGATCGAAAAAAGAAAAAAAAAAAGAAACCAAACTTCCCATTGAATTGCGAAGATAGGTATAAACCATTAAGCAACAAAAGGATGAAAAGAAAGAAAGTTTTTCCCGATGCCCCAAAGGCTTTCAAAAATAAAATCTATCTTCTCTTCCGTTGAAAGTTCTATAGGCAACAACGAACGGTCCCTACCTATAATTTCTCTTTATACGAGTACTCGTATCCACCACCACCCACTTCGCCCCCCCACATACAAAAAGGTTAATGAACCTTAAATAGAACGACAATTTAAGGATATTATTGTTTTTTTTTTTGCTATTTTATTATTTACGAGGATGTTCCTACTCGCGGTGCAGTTCTATGAGGCTTGAGAAAATGTTGTTGTTTTTTTTTCGAACCAAGAGGGAGCCAACTGGATACCTAGACCAACCTATACTGATACTGAAGATATCGATAAAACGGAAGAAGCTTCCTTTGAATCTATAGATATGCCGTTTTATAAAACTATATGTAACAGCAATTCGATTTGGCAAGAACCGAGCTCTTCAAGGCGTAGGTGTATAAGGAATGCAAACGGAATAAGAATGAAGAAGAATGAATTGGGATTTAAAGTGAGTTTCAGGAGCGTAGGAAGTGGCTTGAAATACTTTGAAGAAATTGGATCCCTTTTTGATTCAATTGAGGATTTCTATTTTAACACATGATTTTGTTTTTTTTTTGCTGTTTAATTTTAAAGTCTAGTGTTTCTCAACTGTTAAGAAAGAGGGAGTTGTCAGAGAAAATTTTAAATTTTTTGAAAGTTTACTGTAAAGTGGGGATATGAAAAAGCTGAAGAATTTTTAGTCCCTTAAAACTAGAAAATAGAATATAACAGACTTGTTTTAAATTTGGCCAAGACATTGATTTTCAAAGATCAAGAGAAAAACTAGAATAGATTTAGATCAGAATTTTAAAGAAGACCCTTGTTTTCGAGCTTGAAGCATAAGGTTTTGCGATTTTTTTAATTTTCTTTATTTTTTTTTTTAAACTTTTACCACACAAATTTAACACAAGAGTCTAAAACAACACAAGAGTTGAAAACAATGAAATTGGCAAATTTTAAGAAACTTCTCTCCTTAAGATTTGAAAAATTGGATAATATTCAAAAAAGGCATTTCATTAGATTTTGTAGAAAAGTGTATGTCTTTTTCAGTTTTTATACAATGCCTTTTAAAAGACTCATTTATTTCTTCGTTTTGTCAAAATTTTTGACATTTCTTAGTTAAAAAAATATTATCGTAAAAATAAATAAAGTTTGAAGTAATTGTTTTTTTTTTTTAAGATTAAACAAAATTATCTACTTTAATTGTAGATAGTAAGTACCCCCCAACTTTGGAATTGTTGAATTATTGAAATTATTGAAAATCCCTTTTTTTTAAATTTTACATTAGTCACAAAACCAAGAGAAATACATATTCAATCCAATGAATTTAATCCGTCAATCAGAACTTTTAATAGCATTAATTAAGTTGTAATTGTTTAAAGATGCCTCGTGAAAACTTATTTTTGGTCGGTTCTATGAAAACCCGAATTCTGGGTTCGAAATTACCTTCTAAACGAGATGTTCTAAGTGTTTTGTTTTATAATATGCGAAGTTTTAAACTAAGTTTATCAAATAGTGTTAGTTTGGTGATAGACGAGTGTACAATATTTTGGATCGATGTCAATGCCTAAAATAATTAAAAAAAACTTTGAAACATTGAAAAAAGTAAAAATAAGAACACTGAAACATCAAAGAAAAAATAATCAGCTAGTGGAGCTTCGTACTTCGTTTTCATTTGAGGAAGAGGAGGTTGATGTTGAAAATCTTGGCTCGTAATCCCCAGTGCCAGGGCCGTCAGACTTGAAAAGAACAAGATTAGAAATTTTAACTCCTAGGCTATCGGCAGCATTTGACAAATGTAAAATTAGTTACAGAGATGCCGTCCATCTCTTGACAGATGTGTTGAAGCCACTTCCTTAGATCATTTAAGTTTTGTGATCAAGCGTTCCTCCATAAAACTCTCCCGTCAATATTTTCGAAAACAAACAGCTATAGCAAACAAAACTAAAATTGAAAAAGTAAATTTAAATTTTACTGTTACTGGGACTCCTAACTTCTTCCAGATAAATATAACAGGCCAAGCTAAAGTTGACAGACTTCCTATAATTGCAACTGCTTCAAATATTGAGCAACTCCTTGGAATACCGGAACTTTCAGCTAGAACTGGTATTGAAGTATCGTCTGCAGTGTATGATGTATTGGAAGATTGGTCATTATAGATAAAGTTCAAGCCTTTGTTTTCGACACAACTGCCTCTAACACTGGCCGTTTAAACGGAGCTTGTGTGCTGTTAGAAAATATTATACCTAGCGTGCAGACATCATATTTTCGAAATAATTCTTCAAAGTGTATTCAAGGCACTTAAGTTTGATCCGTCATCTGGACCTGATATTCCTCTGTTTAAAAGTTTCAAAACACAGTGGAAAACAATTGATAAGTCACAATTTTCTGTATGGCCAATGGATGAAAAAGCTGTAAGCATCCTTGCAGAAGTAAGACAAGACATTATATCATTTGCTATGAAAAGGCTGGAAGAAAATTTTCCCCGAGATGATTATAAGGTTATTCTGGAACTAGTAGTAATTTATTTAGGAGGAAATCCCCGACGTGGTATTAAATTTAGGGCACCAGGAGCTTATCATTTGGCACGATGGATGGCAAAAGACAAAAGAGCTTTATCAAATATTTGCTGCTTCATTGTCAAATGCTATACCCAGTGTACATTTATGTAATGTGTAGTAAGTAATGTAATATTTTAAAAACAGGAGAATTTTAAAATATTTAAAATTTTTTTAAAAATATTTATGTATGTACCTTACCTAATTTAAAATTTGTTACCAAAATATCAACTTCAAAATATTTTTAATTTTTTAATCCATACTTCCATAGGTACTAATATTATAAATGCGAAAGTAACTCTGTCTGTCTGTCTGTTACTCTTTCTCGCCTAAACGGCTGAGCGGATTTTGTTGAAATTTAGTAAGGTGATAGATAGTAACATAGAAAAAGATATGGGCTATTAATATTCATGCTATCGTACTTACGTCGTAGGCAGTAGGCAGAAAACTAATTAAGTTAGTGATTTGTAATAGTTTGTTTTAAAAGTTTAACTCATTCAGGCCGTAACGTCTGAACGGATTTTTATAAGACTTGGTTAATTTAAAGATAGGATCCTAGGCACGAACACAGCTTACTTTTTACGACGTGAAGTTTGGCAGGTCAGCATTCCTGTCAAATGCCTTTTACAACAATAAATAAGACACCAAGTAAAAATCCTTAAGTTTTATTCGATTTAGGTCTGGCGAAGCACACTGGGTAACAGCTAGTATCAACATAAAAATATTTAAAAAAAAAAAGATGAAAATTGTATTCAGATACTTTTGAAATTAATTTTCAGTACAAATTAGTAAATGAGTTTGGAAAAGTGGGACCAAACTTGACACGGGTTTGACTAAAACAAAATATTCAATGGAAAATTTGGCATAGTCATAACAATTTTAGACACAGTTTTGTACATGATTTTTCTATAATTTTAGTGTTAAAAATCCTCACTGGTTCTAAGTAGACTTCACTTCAAATCTGTATCTTCAATTCAATTTGTGTTATCTTCTTTTGTGGCATTTTTAAGATAATTATTATTCTCCTTATGCAGTTTGTTCTGATATTAATCGATTTTCGAAAGTGGCATTATCTTAAAAACGATTTAACCGATTTCTATTAAACTTTATCCTGAACTCTTGTTTTCTTTTACATATCACGAGCACATTTCCTGTAACCCATACATGCTCCATTAGCTTCAAAGAAAAGCATGTTAAAAACTGCAGAAACACTCTTCCCTGAAGTTCTTCGGGATTTACGACATACAAACAGTGGTTTCATCAGAGAGGAAAGTTAAATTTTTTTGTCTGGAACTGGGGGAATCTTTTTTTTTTTTTGTATTGTAAGACTCCAACTCTACTAGACAACACTACGTCCTCCACGTCGACAAGCGACGACCGACTAGCGATGACGATGTTCAACAGGAATCGTTTGGAAGTTGAAGACGCCGCGGGTTGTCGTTTCGCTTCTTTTTTTTTGATTTCGTGCTCAGCTTTTGTTTTTGGAAGAACTAAGGACATAGAAACACAATTATGCTACTTGCTTTAATAATTTTTTATATTCTTGTTGTTTTAGTTTGAAGGGATGGAACATGGATAGGAAAAGTTGGATGCTCTTCTCGTTTTTTTCTGCGGAAATAAAAACATATGGTTATGAGGAGTTTTTTTTTTTCTCGTGTTGTTGTTGTCTTCCTTTTATTTTTGCAGAATAAATTCGAAGAGGGCTTTTCGTGATGGCTTTGAAGGGTCAATTATGCAAATTATTGTGGTGCAGCCAGATGATGATGAGGGAGAGTGAAAAAATGAAAAAAAGAAGATTTTTTTGAAAGATGATTATTTAAATTTGAATTTACAAATAGATTTGAAGAGAGGAGAGAAAAGTGCTTAAGGGGGTTCAGGAAGTCGGCATATAGATTTGTTTATTTTGTATTTGACTGCAAAGAACGAAATTAGTAGATATAAAGGATATAAACTTTGTTGGATATGAATAACTAAATAAATTTATTCATTATTCATTTTGGAGATGTGATTGTTTAAGAATAAGAATAAATTAGATTTTTCAGACGAATGTTTACTTTTTCAATCGTATGCAAGTGAATCAAATGAAGTGTAAATTTTGTATATAGATTTTAATTTTTTACTTCCGATATGTGTTCTTGAGTATTTAAATACAAAGTTTAGTTAATAGACATAGTCGACTTTATTAACATATTTCGTTTTGTAAAATTGGTTCATAAATTGTAGTTTCATCATTTACTTAGTTTTGGTTATTCCATTTTGGTTATCAGAAATAAAGACAAATTTTTTAAATCTGTTTCACAATTTTGCAATGTTTTCTTGTAAAGAAATGTTTAAAAACTTCAACTTTTCAAGTTCATTTTCATTCAGAATCAAATACATAACAACAAATTCGGATAGGTTATTAAAACACTTGAAATCCGGATTATCCGCATAGTGTAAGATTTTCACGACTTCAGTATATTAGATTCGATAAATGAATGTTCTAAATGTGTTTGAATATTTTGGGAACATTTTTGAAATGCGTATACCATCTCTTATCGGTAATCTTGAACACTTTCTGGACAGTAAATCAGAAATCCGGACATCCGAAAACTGTGCAAAGTCAAATTCTTGAAAACAACTCCCCGAACATCTCCATCATTCTTAATCGACTTTTAAAATGAATTTCATTCAATTTCACATTACATATTATCATGTTTTCAGACCCAAATAAAAAAATAAAACGTTTTTAAAATCCGAATTAATATCCATTGGATCCAAGAGGATGCCTGGCATTTGCATAAATCATAAGATTTTCGCATGTAAAAACATTAACGCTCCACGCATTTATTTTCCTTTTGTTGCATGCACTTGAAACACATTTGTTCCGTCTGGTATCTGGTTTAAAGTTGTGGCAGTGGCAGAGTGAGTTGTTCTTATTTTACACTCAACACACACAAACACACCATTCATATATGTTTGTATTTAACATTTTACACCATTTGTCATAATTAAAAATTTAAGTGCGATTCCTTATGCAGTCAACCGGAGAACCTTTTCGCTCTTTATTCCCATCGACGACAATGATGACGATGCACGAAGGCCAGGACCAGGACGAGAACGAGAACTTCCCTCCGTCATGTCAGTCGAAAATTGATTTATTCATGTGTGTGCGGCATTGCCATCAATAAATTCGCATATGTGTATCGCATTTCGCAATTAAAAAAAAAAAAAAACGAGAACAAATTCAGAAAAAATCACCGAAAAGAGTGAACGAGAAAAAAATCAATTTAATTAATTTCGAGTTTTTGATCACGTGTCACTTTCACTTCAGTGACACTGCAAGTGTAATTTATCAACAGAAAAAAAAAAACAGAAAAAAACAACAACAAATAAAACCTTGCAGCCACTTTATAATAAATTCAATAGACATAAGAACCTGCCTAAATACTCGTAGGTGCATGTGTGTGTTTTGGAGTATCAAAATCATATGACACGCATGGGGTTCGGCTTTGAAAAGGACATTTTCTATAAACCTACCTTCCTTGGCACGGTGAAGTGGATGAGAGAAGTTTGGTTAAGGATAAGGAACTCTACTCCACAAGGCATAAGACACAAAACCAAGTGACTGCATAATTTGCAGCAAGGCACAAAATAAAAGAAACAACAACAACAAAGAAGAATAAAGCCGAAGGAAGTGAAGAAAAGCAACAACAACAAAAAAGTCCCTGTCCCAAAGGACTTTGGCATACCATAGTGTACGTACCTATAAAATGGGAACGACAACCTGACGTCGAAGAAGGATTTGTTAATCATCAGCTTTCGTTCAAATCCCTCGGCGGCTGCGGTAACGCCTGGCGACTGGCGGGCGGTAGCCCTCTTCGGTGGCGGCAACGGCAACTCCTGTGAATGATGAATACATATTTGGTTGCAAAAAAAAAAGAAGAGACAACAACCGCAACAGTCACGCACACCAGCATAGTACACATGACAAAATGCACAGTTGCATGTCATTCGTCTGTCATGCAAATTTTATGAGGCAACAGTAAATAGGGGGGGAGGAAGCTCTCAAACTTCTAACCCAACAACGGAAATGCAATGTAGGGTTGTTCGTCATCGTCATCGTTGTCGAAGTCGGTCGGTTGAAAGTATCGGGCGGAAAAACTTGGTCCCTTTTTGCCATCGCATATACCTTGCCTGCCAACCTAAACCACAAAACCCCAATTGATAGAATATGGAAATTTAAAGCTGATGGTTTTGGGGGCCTTTGCGAAAAGACAAACTTGCATTTTGATTTTGTTCGTAAGGGCCGTACAGTGGGGCAAAAAAGACGCAAATTTGATTAAAAAAAAAACAGATTTAAAAATAACATTAGTTTTACCAGCATGGTTCCAAAGTTTTGTAAAAAAAAGTATGGTCAAATATTCTTTAAACTTTATCAAATAATAATATTGACAGCTGTCAAATCATTAGAGTTTTAGAAACAAATTTTTTACTACCGAAACAAACTGCGACTAGTTACAGATTTTGAAACAAAAAAATTCACACCTTATACACTACTCAAACTTTAGATGTTGTCAAGAATAAAGAGAAAATTAAGGGTTGCCTTGTCAAAACTAGGTCGTATTGTATTGGCAAGAAACTTTTTCGATTAAATTCTATTTGAAAAGAAAATTTAATAAGTTCAAGTTCAAAATATATTTACATGGATTCCAGTCCAATAAAGTTCCTTTCTCTTCAAAAAATCGATTTTGTTTTTATTCCAAATATTTCCTATCATTTGCCCCACTGTCTATTATGATGTATTGATTGAGAGATATTGAAAGTTTATAGACATTGAGTTTGGCATAAGATATAAATTGCAACCACAGCAAGTTCTCAAGTTATCTTTGCATTGAAGTCTTTGAAAATACTTATAGATATAAAAGATTTGATTTCAGTAATACGATACTATAAAAATATTATCTCTTCAATTTCTTCAGGAAGTCAATTATAGAAGTTTTGTCTGAGTAGGTTTATAATGTAGGCAAATTAATAGAAAGCCTAATTTTGAGAGAACTTGTACTTGTACTTTTAGCAACTTTAGAGTAATTTCAAAATTTGTGCATTTGAGACAAAATCTTAATTTTCGTTAAGATTTCAAGTTGAAATTATGATTTTTATTTAGCATTTTTTTTTTGTCTTAGTCAAATTTTAACTTAACTTTTACTTTTATTTCTTTACAGGTAAGGGTTAATAATTTAAAAGAATTCAATTTTAACCAAAAGTGAGTAATTTTTTTGTTTTTAGCAATAAGTAAAAAATATATATTAAAAAGAAAACATATTTTTTTGCACTGATAAATCTAAGTAACTATGAAAGATACAAAAAATTGTTCATAATAAATCTTGTAGAAGACCTTATAAGCATTCATTTTGTCTAAGATCATTTTTCCATAAAGCAATCCGTTTTCAGGCAAAACGAGAAAAACTGAAACACCTACTTGTTGCGCCTAATTGCCGCTAGAGTTTAACTTAAGATCTTCATGGAGACTTGTTTGTTGCTCGGTGTTGACTAAATTTTTCTCTTGTCTTATTTTATATAAAAAGAATTTTAAGTCATTCAAGGTTCATCTGAGGGTTAGTTGAACAATGTTGGTTCAATATTTAATCCGTGGTTCAACAACTTATTTAGGTGGGGTTATTTCCAGGTTCAAGATATTGAACCACATCCAATTAATGCCTGGTTCATTGACAAAAGTTTCTTCTAACTCATTTCTAATTTTTATTTTGAGTTTCAAGGTATTTTTTCAGGTTTTCGCTAAGAGTTGTGTCCAATAAAACGCGGACCAGATAAAACTTCTCTTAATTACAAAACAATTCCTCTGTTTATTTTTTCCATTTACAGTGAATTTTGTCACTTGCTTAATTTTATTTATTTCTCTGTCTGGAAAACACATTCACGTTTATTTGGTTTTTCGGTCAAAAGTTTATTACATTTTTACTTATTTTTATTTTTTGCTTTAAATTGTAGTTCTACTTACATAATTTTTCTTTTTTTTTTGGGAACCGCACCATGTTTTCCGGGTCTGGTCTCTTTTAAATTTAATTTTCACTTCGAATTCATTTCGAAAAAAAAAACTGAAAATAAATAAAAAATAAAAACGAAAAACAAAATCCCATTCGATAAGTGCGATTTTTTACACCCTCATACCTTTTCCCTCACCAAGTCCCTGTGTTCTATAAAATGTATGGGCGAAAAAATGTATAAAGGTGGATTTTGATGAAATTCTTTTGACTTCGCATGCACGACATTCATTGTGGCAAGGATATGTAGAACGTTCAAGCATGGCGTTTTTTTTTTCTGTTGGCTGATACAACAGTTCAGTCCTGGTCCATTAGCCTCCGATGCTTAAAACACACTTGACAGGAGAGGATTTCATCTGGAACTTATATTTTTGGAAGAACTTGCATTCATTTCATTTCTATCGTTTAACACATTTCAACTCATCCCATTTCATCACATCACATTCCATCACATCTCATTTCGTTTCTTTTCATTTCACTTCTGTGATCTTTTTTCATTTCACTTTAATCCATTTCCATTTATTTATTTTCGTTTCATTTCGTTTCAGTGAATATCATTAGATTCCATTTCAATTAAACCTTTTGTTCTATTTCTTTCATTTCGCTCTATTTGATTCCATTGTATTTTTTCTTATTGCATTAAATTCTTTAACGTTCCATTTTATTTCATTCCAGTTAGGTTTTAATTTGAATCGTTTCATTTTCACCTCATCTCAAACTCAACTATATCTTCCAAATCAAACTGCGCCCCTGCACACTTGTGCACTTTTAAAAAAGGGCCCTCTCCCTTATGATTGTTCTGTAAAGTTGTGTACCACTTTTCCTTTTTTTTTTTTGGTCCTTTTAATATTAAAATCTGTTTCGACAGATTTTCAGAGTGAAACTTTTAATACGTTTAGCGAAATGAAAATAAAATACACGAAAAAATGTATGCGGTGTTTGTTGTTGACTTTGAAAAGTTGCTCCTTACTTTTGAGGGTTGATTTCTGGGCTGATCCTCCTGTTGCTGATACTGATGTGCTGCGATATGAATTCCGCCAGAAATGCGCTCTCAACTCAAACTGCTGAAATTTGTAAGGAGGACATTTTATGAAATTTGTTCCTGTCACAGTTGTTTAAGAATATAAAAGTGGCTGAACGAAAACGAGAGCCGAGTGCTGCTATTGACATTTAATGTGGTTGTGGTGTGTTGACAATTTTTTTTTTTTTTTTGAAATCTGAGCTACCATAAGAATTCATTTTAAATGTAATTGAGAGAGAGAAAAAAAAATCTCAAGAAATTGAGTTGAATTGAGTTTGAAAAGAATTTTGTTTTGTGATTTATATTTTTTTTTTTTGGTTTGTCTCCCGAGGGTATTTCCTGTTGGACCTTTAAAAGTGAGAAAGAACTTAAGTAAGGGAAAGGAAATTTAGATTCTTTAAGCTTATTGTGGGACTTGAGGGCAAATTAGTAAGCACTTTATACTGTTTAAAGTGCTTAAGGTCCCAATTAGACCTTTTTTTGTACTTTAAGTAGAATCAAGAAGCATATTGGATTTTTTAATTACAATTTTTTCGCTTTAAGTTGTGCTTAGTAGAAAATTCTGCAGTATTAATTGAATTTTTTTTTTAAACAGTTGTCTAATTAGACCGAAGTCTAAGCTTGATTTTGTTTAAAATATGCAATTCTTTAATTGAAATCGTATGAACAAGACATTTCCGCTCGCTTTCTTGCTAAAAGTTTAAAATTGGATAATCGAAAGAATGAAGTTGTTAAAATTACGTATTGTTTGAACATTTTGTGTCCCCAGAAAATACATTTTTAATCTCACTTCGAAGCCAACTCCATTTGAGAACCTCCTCAAAATTTAAGCCTTTTGTAGGGTAAAATGGGATGAAGAGACAGAACAAAGGCTGCAGTAGTTATCTTGATTGAATGTGTCAGGAAGGTTTATAAGGAAACCAAAAAATGTTTTAACTTTCGAAAGTTTTTAATATCAATATTGTTCCTTTTTGTATAGGGAAAGATGGGGTAAAACTAGTCTAAATTTAAATTAAGAAATCAGATTATTGAAATTTTTCAAAATCCTAATATTTGAAGTGTGAAATAAAATCTAAACTAGAAAAGATGGTATTCTATAATTTTCAAATGATGACAGAAGAATGAAAACAATTTTTATATTTTAGTAGCAGATTACTGGTTACCCAAGCATCCAGAAAAGTATGCACAATTAGTTTAATTTTAATTATTAAAATTCATCCTTTTTCATAGTTTTTTTTTCACAACGAATGCGTCAAAGCTTTTCCATGTATGTATTTTCTGGACTGCCTCCAGGGAAGCCATTTAGGACCTATTATCTTTATTCAACCGAAATAAATGATAATTTTTCTGAAGGAAAAACTTTAAGTTATTTATTTTTCGATTAGAATCAATTACAACCGAGAAAGTTCTCAATCTTATAAAGGTACTTAAACTTCAAAAGACAAAAGAAACTCTCAATCTTATTTATCCCAATTATTGTAAACTTATTTCTTCAGTTTCGTTCTTATAGATTGTTGCAACTTTGACGTCATGAAGACAATTACAAAAATTAGATACAAAACAAAAATAAACAGATACAAGATACACATATAAACACAATGTACTCAGATCTTATTTGTTTTGTATAAGATAATTAGCTTGAAACAAGCATTTAATCAAGGGAATATTTACCTCCCTCCCCTCCCAAACAAACTCTTGTTGTATCCAAATAACAAAGAGATGAGGGTAATACCGAATTTCGGCATATATGTAGCTACCAATTTTATCTTTTAAGTATGATATACAGATACACCCAAGCAAACATACATACATTTGTATATGTATGTATATCCTGGTCACAAACTCCATCTCATATGTGTATGTATTTACTTGCAACAAAGTTTCAAATTGCACAAATCATCCTGCTTCCCCACAAACTAATTGAATTTATTAGCCCACAAAACATACCAGACACGTCCATAACACTATATGTGATGATTCCTGTCCTCTACCGCGCGTCTTTCTGTCCGCATTCATCGAGAGAAGTCGGGGCGGTAGTGGTATACCGTATACATCGGAGCTGAACCTAACACACATCTAAATCTCATCCTTAAATTCGTATACGCGCTTAAGCTAACTTTAAGTGAGTAGTAAATATACAACGTGAGAAGGACATCTCGTATACCTAACTACCTACCTCCGCGTTGTGCGTTACCAGTTTTGTCCTTTGCCGCCTGATGCCATATCCATCCAATCCACCCCCATATTCCCTTTAAAAGTCGTCAAATTCGTCCTGGTTTCCGACTAAAACACACATAATTACGTTAACGTGAAACGTGACATTCAAAACCGTCGTCGTAGTCGTCATAGTCGTCGTATAGATACGACTTTAGTTGGCATGATGGAAGCAATATTACAGTTGGAGGTCGTAGCATGTGTGATGCATGTGTGCGCTGGGCGGGCCAAAGGACATACGGAGGGTCTTCATATACGATCATACTGGAAGGAACGTTCTCCGTCATCGTTCTCGGTCGTCGCGTCGTGCTGGGGATGGAAAGGGTACACATGCAATAAAAATCTATCGGAGTTTTACTTTTGGTAATTTCACTGCCATCGCGGGCGGTTCCATATACAATCGCACACAGGACTTCCTTTTGGCAGAAGCATTTTGTTCACGTTTTTTCGGTGTATTCCTTTTTATGTTATGTAGTATATAGTCATCGTATCCTATTTCAGGATAACATGAAAATGTCTTTAAGTCGACGAATACGAAGACGACGATGATGACTGGAACCAGGACCAAGACCAAGACCAAGACCGACACGGAGAAGGTAAGTGGGTGGAAGATCTTTGCTCCTGCAATAAAATTGTGACAGTCGAGTGTAGCTACATTTAGATGGAATTTTTATGATTGGCACAAATAGCTTTTGACGCTGTTTGTGCAACAAACCGTCACTTCCATACCGCCGAAGCCTTCGCATCATATATATAGTGATGACTTTACATCCGTCGTTTTTCTGTCTGTGATGTGTTTTTGTTTGTGTGCATGTGTGTGTGTGTGTTTGCGGAAGAAGCCAAAGGAGTTGGAAGTGCACTGAACTTTTTATTCCCTTTTTTCATTTATTTTATTTTATTTATTTTATGCTGTGAGTTTATTTTCCTACAGCACTGATGCTTCTTTTTTTTTGAGATGATAAAGACTAAATATCCTGGAAAAAAGAGAAAAACGTTGCAGACAAAGATTTTAATCGAAACCACCTCATACTGTCAAGGACAGCATGGCACTTTCCTACTTTTGAAAATAAAAACTAAAAACGTAAACACACAAAGTGTGCAGCGAGATGATGACGATGATGATGGCAGATTACGTTGAGTTTACCTTTTTGACAATAAGGACTCCAAAAAAAGGTACCACCTACCTAATAGCGACCTTATTAAGAATTTATACGTGTATTGTTGGCAAATCGGCGGCGTTTTAGAGAAATTGAATACCTTTCTTAAAGGCGACACATTAGGGGTTAAATATTAATCATTAGTTTGGAGGCATTTAAAGTTGGAATTTGTTTATTCATTTTATGTTGACATGTTTTGAAAAACAGCCTTGAAAATCCTCTACAATCGTCTGCAATCGTGAGATCTGGAAATAAGGTAACACTTAGACTCTGCTTTTTTTGTTTCAATTTAGTGATTCCAGTTTTTCCATAAACTAAGTATAACTTAGATTTGAAAATCCTTACTTAACCTTGTGAGTGTATGGAAATCCCGAAAAACATTGCAGTGTCGAGTTTGATTTTTGACTTATTTAAGAAGAATTCTCCCGAAATTCCCCATGTTTTGTTTTAGCCAAGTGAATTAATCAATTTTCAATTTCCTGTATGAACATTTTGACATCAAATGTCATCATTTTATGGGTACTTACTTTGACAATTAACAATCCGAGTATAAATAACCGTATATCTTTAACAAAAGTACGTATCTAATAGTTTTGTAATAACTTCGATTAATTAACTACTTGTAAAACCTATCAATCAAATATGTACTCAAACTACGAGTAAAAGTTGTATCATTAGCTTTTGAAATGTCATTTAATACTCTTCATATTATTGTTCATGTTTATGTCTGTGTGCAAGGATATAGTAATATAATAATAGGGATTTAGATTTTATACAACCTAACATTACTTAAAAACAACAACAACAACCACTACTAGTACTACTGTCCTAACTGTGATGTTCTAGGTTCTTTGAATGATTGACTAATTAATTGATTCGAATATATGTATAGCATCCATAAACTCAACCATCACAATACCAATACCCGCACACAAATAGATTTTAGAAGCCTATCATCATCGTCATCCTCCATCGAGAGTTACATTTATTGGCAGCTTTGAATGTGTAGTGTATATGTGAAGGACTATGTATGAAAAGATTTCTCTTTTTTTCATTAACACAATTTTAGGGATATGTACATATAACCGTTTCGGAGTGATTTCATTAACGAATTTCACATAAAAGCTCTTGGCAATGAAAGGATTTTCGTTTGATTGCTATAAGGACATGGTATAAATTACCATACTCACATAACTCGTGTTTGATGAAAATGAAACGTGTAATCAAATAATGTGTGTATTAATTGGAATTGACTGTTCGAATTGACAACTGACGGACATTTGAAGTTTTTTGAAAAAAAAAAAAAAAAAAAAAAAACGAAAATCGGTTCGGAAAAAAATTAACAAAAAGTTTAAATGAATTCTGACGAAAAAATCTGCCACACATGACAGATTCAGTGGAGTTAATGTCAAGTTCGTATAGCTTTTAGTTGAGAAAATTAACTTAACCCAAGATTAGATCCGTCTAAAATTAACGATAAAATGAAAATGGTACACTGGGACGTATACGCTCTTTTTTTAAATTGATTAAAAACAAATTTTGTTGATTAGGTTGACATTGGTATCTAAACATGAAACGAAAAGTGAGTTTGAAGTTTAGTATTTTAATATTTCAGGATTTTTCAATATAAATAATAATATCCATTTTTAAACCATTTAAATTTGTATGACACTTCGAAACTTCAAAACTGTAAAAGATACAAGAAAACAGCCTTTCAACAATGTTGTAGGAAATCTTTTTAGCTATTATTTTGTGTCAGACCACTTTTTTATAGGACAAACATTTTCCAAGAAAAACGTCAAAAATCGACTACATCTTCATGTTACCTTTTTTTACCGCTAGAGTTCATCTAGGAATTATTTGAATCTGTTTCTTCAATTCATTACTTAACTAAACCTTTTATCAATATTTCAAAATACTGATTTTTATTTTCAACTTGACAACTACTATACTCTCAAAATCTTGACCAAAATTAAGAATTTTATCACCAAAGCAAGATATCCAAACAATTTTTTAATTGATTTAAAAGTTACCAAAAAACCCTCTAACTCTAGAAATAGAATATCTACATATATTTCCAAGTAACTTGGTCGACACGACTGCGTGTGTCAGACCAAGGCACTTAAAATGTACGAATATATTGACAATAATGATGTTAGTACTAAAATAGACCCATTTGATGTTAAATGTTCCTTTGGCCTTTCAAAGCCAGGGTCATTTAATTTTAAGATTCTCCATACAACACCTACACACTTCAAAACAATATTATTATGTGCTAACATTGTCACAGGAGTAGATGTAGTAAATAGTTTGTCAGTTTTTCAGTCAGTCGGTCGGTCGGTTTGTCGGTCCCTTAAATACCTTGCCAGTTCCTCGGTGTTGAGTCAAGGTAATTTGCCATTGTCTCATTTTCCATCATCATCCCGAGACGCACAATACAATCATCAGCCCCAATTTAAGTTCAGGGCGTCAGCTTTTCCATGAATGTGTGCGTGTATGTGTGTATGTATAAGTGAATAAGATAGGAAGAATGATATCATCTTTTGTTCATGCAATGTCCATTCTATAAGGACAATAAATTTTGTACCGAGAAACACCCAACAAATCTTTCACAAAGACCCTAAACAGCCACACACACTATCTCAATCTAGCACCATCGGCAACAGCATCGGATCGGGGCTCCATTGTGCGACAGGAAATTTGCTTATTCTGTGTTGTGTCATCCCGACCGAGCGAACGCACGGACGGTGACGCCTGGCCTGATGATGATGGTGATGCCTGTGGCTTGGACTGGGTGATAGTGTGTTGGGTTCTATTCCTTATCCTCGACTTGGGTCGATATCATTGTGATGTAAAGAAGCAGAGTCTTGAATAAGGATTTTAGTATTTTCATCCTTAAGGTTCATGTTTTTGTCATAAGTTCTACCTCCACGATGATTCTGACGCCAAGGAACGACGACTACGACGACGCGACGGACGCACAGAAATGGCATGGCATGTGCAGTGCATCACCCTGTGGTGCATCAGGCTTGAAAAGCCTGACATCACCCACCGTGCGTTGTCGCTCGTCGAGAGACATTGAAAGAGCCAGTTCCGTGCCATCCTGGGTCGGCCCATTCACTTATCCATAAGACCATGTCCTTAACAAATGGCCCTACATATGTATATCTTTTGCTCACTCCTCTGTCTGTACGAGTAGATCAAGTGTGTATGTGGGTATTGATACGAGTATTTTTGTTGTCTTAAAGACAACCATCTTGAAAGGTTCAAGTTCCATCCTAAGAGTATAGGTGTCCTTTCATCCTCTCGTTCTCGTTTTAACACAAGGACGAGGAAGAAGAAGATATCGATCTTTTTTATCATCAATACGGAAAATTGATGTTCCTCCTTCCAAAGCCAAGCAGTTCAAGTTCTTCAGCATCAGGCGCTCCATCAGGCAAAAGTTTTGCTCCTTGAATTGGGATCCTATCGTCTGGAATGTACTATATTATGTTGGTGGTGGTTGGTTGCTTGGTTGGATGGATGGAGAGAAGGAACTCGAAAAATGGTAGGCATGTGACATGACTACCATTATTGGAGAATGTTATTGGAGTCAAATTGAGCTCTATGGGGATCCTTGCCGAGCCACATTTCAGAGAGAGAGAGAGAAGTGATGAAAAAAAAGCAAGAAAAAAGAAGAAGAAGAAGAAGAAGAAGAAGCACAACTTGAAGAGAAGACATATATTTTTTAAAGGACTTCGACAACGAAGACGTGCAGTCTTTTTTTCTATTCTGTTCTATTCTCGACAAAGAAGAGGAGAACTTTAATTAAAGAAAAAGACAAAGTACCTTGCTGGCCAAGGAGAAGGCGTAGGAGTTGGCGGTGGTGGCGTCGGAAAGGATAAAGAAAAGCAGCCAAAAAATCCTTCTCGCAACAACAACAACAAAAAAATGAATATTCTTGGAATGTTTTTCTACAAAAATAAGAGACGAAAATGATGACTAAAAAAAAGTGTTAGAAAACTATGCGGATCATCAACTGGATGAAAGGATAACGAAAAGTCACTCGAGATGAAAGATGACAAAAATGTCACAAAAACAAAAGGAGCAAAAATAAATAAATTAAAAAATAAGACCAAACAAAAAAGAAGGAAAAAGTCAAACTTTGATTGTCTATTAAGCCCTAGGGAGTGTTGAAGTTGTTGTTGTTATTTTTGTCCTTAGTCGTGCGTCCTTCCTTTTTGGTCTTGCCTTGACTACTCTGGGAGATATGTTACGTTGGTTCTTTAATGGTGTCTTTGAAGAGGTTTATATACTTATATATGGGTTCGGTTGTGTACCAGGACGATTGCAAGAGGTATTGTAATATGTTACGTGACATTGAACTCTTAAAGTTTCATTTGAATCATTGGGAAAGGTTTTTCTATTTGTTTTTTTTTTTCTCCTTGGGGTAAATTAAACCCCAAATGGCAAATTTATTTCTTGTAATAGAAAAGTTTTTTCTGTTATGTTGCTTTTTAGTGAATTAAAGGATTTTGAATAAAATTCAAGGGCAGACTGAAAGCAAATTTGGAAGAAGTGTTTTAATTTGTATTAAGTGAAAAAGAAAGAGATTCTTTTTTTGAAGATTGAAAGTGATAGGTGCCTCCTTTTCATTTTACCCCATTTAAGTGTCTGAGGGACTTTTTTTTAGGAGGTAGTGATTTTGAGTAGGGTAATGTGTCGACTCTGGGTTCAGTTTTTAAGGATTAGTTAATTTCTTTAATAGTCTAAGTTCTTGCAGACAAAATTAATCTCAAATTAAAACTAAATCGGGGGAATATCGTTACTCTTAAAGGGTGTAGAGAGCTTAGGAAGACTTTTTTCCATTTTTTAAACATCAGTGATCGTTGGTTAACTTTATCCTGAGATGTTCTAATAGTGTTGCTTTAGTTCGGTTAATCAAGGACTTCAGAAAGAAACTTCTTCCATCCTTCTTACATGAGTGTCGAAATTGAACCAACGAACGTTTCTAAATTATATTTCAGCTAATCGGCCTGAAACTCGCGTTTCTATGCCTTCAACTTAACTTCAAAGTTTGTCTTTCTATGTAACTTCTTAACACTTCACACTACAATTCAACCAATTTGTATTTCTTTCAACGGATAAACACGTTAAACGTTTACGAAAAAAGAAAAACACATATTTTGTTGTAAAAGAAAATAAATCCACTCAATTTCAAAACCATTATCGTTCATTATTCGCAACGTCAGCACTTCAGCCAGCCATCCAGCCAGCGCAGGTCTCCACACATTCCTTCCTCCAAAAATTCCAGGAAGAAGTCGCTTTCGCATTTTTTTTTTTCTTACTTTCTCCCAAGTAAACTTAAAGAATTCATTCATCACGAAACCCTTCGCTTGATTTCATCTTTTGGTTCGTTATTGTAATTTTTTTTCTTCGTTTTTTCATTTTTTATGTTGCACACCTTACAAACCCAAACTAAACTTCTTTACCTACCTCAATGCCGGAGAAAGGATAAAGAAGATAAAAAAAAATTGAAATAAAATTGTTGAATTATAATCCAATAACCTGGCATCGTCAGGAAAGAAGAAACGAAAACCACTTATCATCTTATCATGGCTCAAAGCTTCGAATTTACTAGCTTCTTTATGTGTTTTTAGGGAGACGGGTGGAAGGAGAGGAGAAAGAGTAGAAAAGTAGAAGAGGCTACATTAAATGAAGACTGGCAGAAGGTAAAAGGATCACTCAGCCATTTGGCTTGAAAACTTTAAGAAGCATTTTAAAAGCGAGAGAAACAACAGAACATGATTCACCATCCTCTATCCTTCATCCGACTCGACCCGACCCGATCCGACCACAATGCGAACAAGGACGACAAGTTGGCAAAAATGAAAATGGAAAATTTCTTTTCTTAAATTATGATAGAATTTCCGGTTGAACACAGGACTACCAACCAACCACACATTTCGTACAACCAATATCACACATCACATCCTTGAGGCTGCATCCTGGGTGCTAGCTGGCGCTCGCTGGCTGGCTGATGGCTGGTAGCTAGCTGGGAGCATGTTGGAATATAGCTCTCTCTCTAACTTTGTATCTTTTTATCTGTTCTGCCAAAGTGGTTCACAAAATGTTCAAGTTCGTTGGTCCTTTTTTTCTGCTGAACCATTAATCGATTTTTTTCCACTTTGGTTGAGTTGAGTCCTCTATGGTCGGACGGTTGGTCGGTCGGTTGGTTGGTTAGTGATGATGGTGTGGTGTGTGGTAAAAAATGCAATCGCATCTCAAGTGGATATCCTACATCCAGAGCGACCCATCTGTGAGATAGCAGAAAATACAGGGGAAAAAAAAAAAAATAGAACGGGACAAAAACCCTTTTGTTAGTTTTTGTTACTCTCTGTCATCGGTTTGGTCCTGTTTTTTTTTTCGTTTCTGTGTTTCCCTGATGAAAGCCTGACGGCTGGGATTAAAAAGCAAACAATGAAAGGATAAAAACTGACTGACTGAATGACTAAATGACTGACTGACTGTCGTTATCATTGTCGTCTCGAGGGATGAAAAACATCACTGAATGAAAATATGTGGGTCGTTCTTGGGATTTTGGATTCTGGTCAGAGGACATCAAATCTGGCCTTTTGTATAAAACTGTTGATAGTCGTGGTTCAGTAATTAATCGGATGAACTGCTGCTGGAAGATTAGTCGGGGATAAAGTTGACAATTAAATTAAAAAAAAAACAAGGACTTAGTCGAATTGCAACGAATTGCTGGTGGCAGTGACTGCACAGATAGATTATTTTATTTACCAAAAGCCATTTTTTTCACCGGGCAATTTATCGAGACAAATTAAATAAGGAAAATCCCAAATGAAAATATAACCAACGGTATGATGTGAGGGGTTTAACCCTTGACCTTTTCCCTTGTGCTTGTGATGGTAATGCCTTCAGATAGTAATGAAATGATGATGATGCATTTTGAGTGTGTTTATTTGCTATTATTGTGAGAAAATTGCCACGTTCTTAGTTGTTTTTCTTTTTTATTTCTGCATAAAATAAGGGCGCCCTTTTGGAGAAAATTGCTCTTATTAAATCGATTTGATAGCACACAAAAATAAAAAAATAAAAGAAAACAACAAATATTGATTCAATGACGCTGACGTAAATATATTTAAGTTGTGCGTGTTTGTTTTTCATGGATAATTTATTTAAGAAATTCTGTCATAAAGTATAAATGACGAGAATATGGTTAGAGATTGGGGGGGGGAGGGTTTAATATACTGTTCGAAAGGGCAAAAAGTTTTCGAGGTTTTGTGGAGGTGGAAGTTGAAAGGTTGTTAATTGTTGAAAAGGACATATTTACGCAATCCACACTCCTTTTTTGATGCCACATTAAGTTGGTACAAAAATCGTAAAAAAAATAGAAAAAATTTCTTTGCAAATGGAAAAAATTCAGTTTATTTTTCGATTTTTTGTTTTTTTTTTTTTTCTTCTGTTGCCTCCGACTGTGTACGTTTTGTTCGAGTTAAATTTTTTTTTATTTTTCCAAGATAATTGTCAGATTGACTCTTTCGAAGCGACTCATTTTGACTTCTCATCATTATTTACGAACTCTAAAGAGTCCAATGTAAACACCGTTTAAAAGAAACGTTTTTAATATATTGTTAAGCAAATTAAGAACATTTTTTAAAATTTTATAATTAACATAGAATATATTAAAATTTTGCGTCAATACTTTTATTTGTTAAAACAATTTCTCCATCTCCTTTGTTTACTCTCTATTAAATTTGAAATTATTGAACGCTGTTCCAAACCTCTTTGATGTGGACAAGTTTCCCTGGCCATTACCCAATCTAGGATACCCAATAGATTGCCTATGGGGTTGTTGAGATCTGGAGACTGCACAGGTCATTCCATGTCTTGGAACATGAATCGATCCAGAATGCCATCAATTTTATGTATGGGCCCTACTCTATGTCCAGAGAAATATCCCCAGACTATTACGTTTCCTTATCCATATTTTAAAGTGATTCTTATAAAACGAAGATTTAAAGCTTACTTAATTGTTATCTACTAGTTACATTGGTATCCATCCAATACTGTTAAATAAAATTTAGATGCATCGGAAAACAATACCGTCTTCCATTTTGACACTGTAAAATAGATTATGTCAAATTTCAATCGAACTCATCTATTCTTTCACTATTTTCTAGCTTTAGTTCATTGTTCATTCTTAAATTGCCTTAAGAATATGAAGGGATTGTTTTTTATTGTTCAGTATCAGGATTTTATTCTCCGCAATGTTGTAGCCCTTGGCCTACCACCTCTATGAATCCGTTTTCACGAAATCGTAAGGAGTATAAAATTTTATCAAACGCCAAATCACTGATTTGAGAATGCAGTATTTATTTTTGATGATTAAATTTTTCTTAATTAAAAGATTAAATGTATTTTAAGCTCATTGTAGAAAACTTATTACGCGCAATTTGAAAAAAAAAAAAATGATGGGTATTTGTTTTATTTAAACAAACGTCAATTAATAAATTATTCAACTTCTTTGTTCTACTTTGTGACACGTTAATCATTTTAAACTAACAGGTTTTTGCATCTCAATACAACAAATTGCGATCATAAAGAAATACATTTATCTGAAAGTTGCTTTAGTTTTGGCCAGCGACAAATTGAAGTAAATTCAAATAATAAATTCTCAATTTTCTCATGAAATATTGATAAGATCTTATTGACTTTCCAAAACGATATTCATAGCTACACACATTTATATGAAAAAAATATATATTTTAAGATTCAAATTCTGGCTGATAGGTTCGAAGTATGTATATTTATATTTGGAAATATTTTCATAAAGAAAAATTTGTAGTTTTGGCCAACACTGTACCTCGAACTAAAGTAAAATATAAAAAAAAAAACAAACACACTAAAAAATTATTCGTCAAACATTTATTTTTTTAAAAATTTATAAAAAAAATCTCACACACATACAATGTATGTACCTAAAAAATATTTAGACGATAACGTGTCATTCTTTGAGTAAGTTTCATTACACTTTCCAACAAAAACCTTATCACCTTAAAGAGCACATTCTACATTGTTAAGTCAGAAACCGATATTTTAACATTAATTTGAAACATTGGACTCAGACTATATCATCAATGACTAATGAAATATGCCCTGGAGTTTTATAAAGTTAGTTCAAAAGGTGAAGGTGATGTTGTTTTTGTATCCCTTATCTTAAACGAATTTTATTATTTTTTATTATTTATTATTTATTTATTATTTATTTATTATTTATTTATTTTGAAATAATAGACCATAGAGATGAATTTTGTTAAAGGGCAGTATACAAATTTAACAATTAAGAATAAATTGTAGTAATAGTCAAAAAGAAATGTATATAATTATATTTACAGTGATTAAATTCAAGTTAATGTGGAGCAGGAAAAAAATTAACTTTGAAAAGAAATACAAAAAACTTCAAATTAATTACAAGATAAGAAAAACGTGAACATACATACACTGCCAATCACTAGGATGAGGCCACATATTTTTCAACCGATTTTCGGTCTGTATACCTGTTGGAATTTGGTTAACCCGGAAAATTTTACTACATGAGAGTAGGTACATATTTTCTTAAAACAAAGTGATACAATTATAGGGTTAATTAGAAAAGACCGTTGGATTTTCCCTACATTAATGAATGAGCTACCTAAAAAGGATATAAAAAGTGCTTCACTAGGATGAGGCCATTGCGAATATTTCGTTGTAGATGATACCAGCTTCAGAAAACAACCTCTCACTATACACGCTACTCCCGGGAAAAGAAAGATAAACTTTAGCAAATTTTGAAAGGTTTGGGTATTGCTTTTCATTTGCTGCCCGCGCTCCGTGAGACAGGTTGCGACACGATTTTGCGTTCGACCAGCATGTACAATGTACATGGTGCCGAATGTTCGGCGGCCGAATGTTCGGCGGCCGAATGTTCGGCGCTTCGGCCGATAGCGTGGCCGAACATTTGGTATTTGGTATTCGGCTAAATCACTATTCGTGGCAACTCTAATTTTTACTCAATCTCTTTGTTTCTTCAGTTTTTATTGATTTTATAGTTTCAACATGAAAATAAAACCCGAAAAAATAATACCTAGATTTTTAAATTTTTACTAAATAACTTAAATGAACTTTTCTATAAAGTTCTATAGAACAACCTTCTTCTCCCCAGGCTTTAAATTGTTTTGTTTCTAGTAGATCCTTCTAATCGTTGGTCATTAATATTAACTGTCTCAGAATGCAATCCTAGGTGAATATCCCAACCCTTAAAAAGTTTAATTTATATTTTCTTCCTCCAAAAATTCGTTAATTATATCCAAGAAAAAAAAAAAAAAAAACCCAGCCAACAAACTGTTTCCGAAACCTATTAAAATGAGTGTATAATGTTGTTATACAATTTTCTACCCCCATAGTCCCCGTCTCCTCCCTTGAAATTTGTGTGTGCTTCAAAAAATATTCATATACAAAATAGCTCCAGCACTGAGTAAAAAGACCGGAGGAAAGGGAAATATAATAACCTCCCTTGAGCTGGCCATAAGAACAAGAACAAGACCAATAAAATATGAATGACTCATTCTGACTGAGTAGGAGGAAGGAAGGGCAGGGGGGTTAGATAATATTATTTTCGGAACAGAACACAGTAGAAGAGTAGACGCGTACACAATTCACACTTTCACTTCGTGGAATTTCTTATTGGTATGTATATCTACTCGTTTATTTTATTTCAATTTATTTTATTTTATTTTATTTTGTTGGTTTTGGTATTTCGTTCCAAATGACAAAACGCAATGTAAAAACTTCACTTGGAAACGCTTAAAACTATATAACACTCCTTTTTCCTCCCTTACTTCGGCTTAATCCCCCCTTGCAACAATTATAGACGGTGCGGTGGTGGTGGCGGTGGAGGAAGGAGTTTGTCCAACAACGTCTTTGTCTTGCGCTCGACTGATTTCCTACCACTCCCTGCCTTGGGTGTCTTTATTGCCTGCGCTATTTTTGACGACCTTTCCTTATGCTTGTTCATTTTTTTATGACATTTTCTCTGCTCTGCTCTGCTCTGGTGGAGGACGAACAACGAACGACGCGACATGACGACGGAGAAGACTCAAGACCGAACAGCGGTCGCCGCGGAGAAGGAAGACTATTGCGGCCGGCGCGGCGATGATGTAGTTTACCCAAGGAGTGGCTCCCCAACCCTGCAACAAGAGGACTGACTGCAAGCAAACTGTTGATGGTCCGTGGTCTTCATCTTCATCACCATGGTCGTTCGGTCGTTGTGCGTCGTTTATTCGCTTCCACTTCCATTTCCACGACAACAACAACAACAACAACAAACAAAACAGAAAAAGCAGAAAAAATGGAAGGAATAAAATTGAAGCTCGTTTCCTCGCTTGGTCAACAATAAGTAGCTGCTAGCAAAACGAGTCTTTGTGGTGTGGATCTTGATGGAGCATGAGATGGCATGAAGTACGAGTTGGAACTCTCAAAACTCATAAGTCCATGGCGAGTAAGTAAAAACTGTCTACACCATTATGATGATACCAACATTACTACGCTCGTTCCCTATGCCTTCTCACTTAGAGCGAGGACGAGAAAGAGAAAGAGGAAGAGGAACTAACTGAAATGCTGCTGCAGTGAGTCAAGACTCTTAGCCAGGACCATCAGAACCAGAACCCAGAAACAGAACCAGAAACAGAACCAGAGGCAGAAATGTGAATATTCCTCATCAAGCAGCAAGCAGTCCTTAGAAGGCATTTAAAAGGGCCACAGGCTGATGACCAGTACCTAAACATACACGCACACACATATTGCATAGAACCAACACGATGGCATTGTTAATAATTGATGAGCATTGTTGTGGCTCTATTTATGTACATATATCTGGTTCCTCAGGATCCCTTCAAGGGCCGGGGCCGGGTCTCGGATGGTATAGCTGATTCGTTTGCTTTGGTTATGCAACAGAACAATGCGAAATCCTTCGAAAAACAACAACAACAAAAACAAAAACCAAAACAACAACAAAATGGATATTGGATTGCTTTTGCTTTTCCTACTTAAACAAAAAAAAAAAGAAGTGGTTTTCTATGCAAGGATGAGTTTTTGTATCGCGTATTATTATTTTCCTACTAAAACAGTTAGTTTTTTGTTGTTGTAGTTGTTTAGTCAGAGTGTATAGTTGAGTCGCTCCTTTTGCTGGTTGTTTGCTGAATGACCGACCATAATATCCTTCCTGGCATATTAGGGGTATATCCTTTTTTTTCTATAATATGTGTATACTTCGCACTCATTCCCATCCCTTCCCGTTCCCGTTCCCATCCCTTATAGACTGGTTGAAGTTGATGGTAGATTTAAACTGTGCTATTAGACGATGGCGGCTCATTGTCTGATTACCGGTATCAGGATCAGAATATGGAAGGCAAAAATGGCTTCTAGGTTTCCATTTTGCGTTGCATGTCGTTCTTATGCCTTCCTACCTACATTACATACATACCTTGATATTCTTTGGGGGGATTTTTTGTGTGTTGTATTGTCGTTGTTGTTGTTGTTTTTGTTTTCAAATTAAAGAACATGAATTTTGTTGGTGTTTTTGTTGCTTTTAGAAAATGTTGGGGTAGTTTTGCACAGGATTGCATGAGTTTCGATTTTATTTCTCTATATCATGCGCTGCCCCATGATTTCAGATTGTGAATTGACGACTACGACGACGACGACGAGGATACCGACCGACGCCAGAATATAATTAAAAAGTAATTTTCACGATGAATAATAAATTGAAACGCCAAACAGACTGCAAGGGGCGGGTTGACGTTTGTTCAATGAATGTTTTGTTTTTGTTGTTTTTTTTTGTATCTTATGTTAGTATTGAAAAAGGATTGTAATGTGATGAGCTGGATGTGAGGATACCAATAAGGATAATTTGCAAGAGAGTAGAGAATGTGTAAATTTGTCTATAAAATTTAAATAATGGTTGGTAGCAAAAGTTTTGATGTTGTGTTGTGATAAAGGGTAAATTTAAAAGTATTTCAAAGAATTATAGTAATTCTTTAAATTTTAAGCCACAGGCACAGGAGGTACAAGATATCCTTTTTTTCCACTGACACATGGTATTCCTTCAAACTATTTATCTTCTTTTTTCCATCAAGGTCCTCAAGTAGCTGAATGGCTTAAATTGTATCGAAAAAAGAGGTTCCTCAAAGGGGGAAAGTATTTGTCACTTACTTACTATAAATTTAATGACGAGTCGCCTTAACAAATATAATTTAACTGTGGAATTTTAAGGTTTATATAAGTTTATAAAGTTTTGAAGAATTTTTAAAGGAACTACAGAAATAAAGGAGGTCAAACCAATTCATACACTATTTTAAGATTGTAAGATATTGGCCAAAAATTTAGTTTCGTTAGTATGACACTCAGTTGAAAAGAAGTACTTACTATAATTTTGAAGAATTAGCCTAATTCTGACTTCGTATAAAATTATAAAATTAGTTAAGTTGTTTTTAGTTAGTATCATTTATTCATTTGATAAAAGTTCGCTCAAAACTTTGCTTAAATTTCTTGGAAAGTATTTGTTCAAAGTTCTCCTAAATACTCGTAAGTTAAATGTAGTCAGAATTATTAAGCCGAGATTTGTTTATGAACATTTTTCTTTAATTTATCAATCCACAAGAAAATATTACAAAATTTTAAGAGAAAATTAAAATTTTAAGAATTTTCTTAGGTATGATGGTGACCATATTGCAGTGGGAAACGTTCCTTTTTTAAGTTAAAAAGAATAAAAAACGTACTCAGAACTACAATGAAAGATTGACAAGTTTGTCACTGATGTCAATCGAAAGCGATATCCTCAGAGGCATCGATTTTGAAGATGTTATCAATGATACTTGAACAAATATAGTTTGTCACTTTTTGCATATCAATATATTGTTCTTTAAATTACATTCTGAATAACTTATTTAATTTTCTGTTATTTAAATTCTGTGTTTTTTTTTTAATTTTAATATAAAATATTTATTTTTTTGTTGAGTTAAAAAAAAATATTATTTATTTAAAAAATTTAAAGAATAAATATTATTTCAAAGTTATTTGATTTTTTTTTGTATACCTTTATGACACAACATAACATTTTCATATAATCGTATGGGGCCCGATTTTTGAAAAGTGTCAAGGGCCCCCAAAAGGGTAAAGACGGCCTTGTTTAAAAGGCGCCAAAAATTAGACAAGTGTAACTCTGTTAAAGTTCAAACTATGTTCATCAAGCCACACGGCGAAATTATTCCAACCGATTCGGTGGTCTCGGCTTTGGCCAAAACATAAAATTTCAGTTGAGTTGACTTTAAAGTATCAAAGTATCTGCCACAAAATATTTAAAATTAAGAACATATTCTTTTGGTTGTTTTTGTTTTGTTATTATTTTAATTGCGTTCATACAATCAAGCTTTTTGTAAAAATTTGGTGTCATTCTCTAAATATTTTCACACAAATGATTCCAAATCATTATTTCCGCTGACAGCTGTCAAAATCGGCTCTTCCCTGTCGTTTAACTAACACCCACAATAGTCCATACCTACTGTGTGTTTGTGAATCACTTTTTGAGATCAATCTAATCCAAACGTCACACATAAGGTCTTTAAAACAAAGTTTGGGAGTAATTATCTAAAAACTTTTAAAGACCCACCTGTGAAAAACTCACATTTTCATCGTCTTAATGTCAAGTTTGATCAATTAATAACGCACACAAGGGTACACCTTAATCCAATATCAATATCAATATATCATATCCATCACACTCACCATATTAAATCATCTTTCTTTAAAAGTGCAAAAAATCTCTCCTTTTAACCTAAACAAATATGAATACGAAAAACCTTCAAAATCCGTTAAGCTAATAAACTATACCCATATAAATAAATACCACTACACTCTTAAATAAAAAAATCGATATTTTTATATGACAACATTTAACACACATACACACACACATATTCAACCACAAATACCAATATACATACATACATAATATATATAAAAAAATCAACCAATTCATCCATTTGTGCTTCTCCAATTAATCCAGTTCAATAAATCCGTTACAGGTACCTATGTATGTATGTATGTTTGTAGTTGGCTAAGAATAACAACAACAAAGTTAAGCAAAAAGGTAAAACCTTTTCAGTTTCATCAACATCAAAAAGAAGCCACAAAAAAGGGTCGATAAAATGAATAAATAAAATTAAAAAAAAAAAAACACAAAAATAAGGTAGGTTATATTCAAACTTGCCTCTTCTTTACCCCTACAACCTGAAATTGAAGCTAAAACGGAAGTAGGTTTTTTTTTGCTTTTGCTTTTGAACTCAAACGGAAACCATTTTGTGATGAGTTGAGAGTGGGCTTATGAAATAAAATTATCATTGTCTTACCTCTTTCGGGATTATTTGTGGATTAAAAAACAGAACCTTCATCTAATTGGCTTATTTTTAACTAATTTCTTTTTGGTTGTGTTTTTAATTGCGCGGGTATTTGCGGCCAAATAACAAGCTGACGATGACGGCGCGGTGCGGTGCGGTGGTGGCGGCGTTGATGAGGGATTTGAATCGGGATCAGAAGGGATAATAATGGAGATTGCAATTTTACACCACCGCATGTATAGTACTCGTGTCGACGTCGCGTCGAAGGGGACAGGGCAGTATGTGTGCGTGCTCAAATCGAATATAATATGCATCCATAATGACTGGTCGGGGGTCCTTTCTGTCAAATACTTACACAACCCACACACATGCTCGTACTTTTAGTCGTGCATCTACGCTACGGGCATATAACCGCAAAACTGCAAATGCGAAATTGCATATGAAAATGTGTGTTGCGAATATGCGAAGCGTATGATATGTGTGTGTTTCGTAATCAACTTTTCCCACCACCATCATCGGAATCGAGTCGTACTCGTACGCACGTTAACAACCGACAAACCGATTGCAGTACGTGTGTATGTTTGTATGTGTGTATGTTGCCATCTTTTGTGAATTTACGAGAATTTACCGTTTTAACAGTTTTCATTCCTATCTACGAACGACCGACCTGATGGCGATGGCGGACCACCGCACCGCATCACCGCCAAAATTTCTACCCCTAAAAATGTGTGTGTGTGTGGAAGAGACGGCCCGGGTGGGGGGGTTGTGTGGTTAACAATATTTCGTATTCGAATCCCCTTGGTAACAAGTGCATCGCATAACAGAACATTTTCTTATTCGTTCCACCAACGACCACCACCACCACCACTGTACTCTACTGTGCAGGGCTATACTTAGAATGGAACGATTACTTCTCTATTTTTCTGTTCATTCCCATACCCTCCTCCTCGCCCCTTGTGCTCGTTTTCGTATATTACCTACCCTTTCAAGGAAACACAAAAAGGGAGTCCTTATCCCCCTTTCCACACTAAAAAATTCCATTTGATGACGACCAAGAATAAGAAATCCTGGCGACATGATTTCGATTTAAGTTTCCTTTACATGCAACGTTCGACGACGACGAGGCGACGCACGACGAGGAAAACGAAGACGACAAACGTCTGTGTATACCAAACCAAAGTGAGTCATACAATAGTTTCGGAAAAAATGAAATAAAAATAAAACAAAAAATGTACCCCCCATCGGCAGGAACTGTCATCATCACAGGAGGCCGGCATTTCATCCCCCAACAGCAACCCCCATTCCCCCTCAATTATCCACAGTGGAATCCAAACAAAAAGGAACAACCCGAGAGAGAGCCTATAAGTTGAAGAACACACTGCATCCCTCTAACCCCCCCTCCACATTTTTGTAATTTTTTTTTGCCCACAAAAAACACCTATGATGGTTGAGGTGAAATTTTCGGAATCGATTTTATCGTTGTAGAGAATGGTTTTCGGTTTCTTTTTTGTGTGTGTGTGGCTTTGTTTTACTGCGTATTTCGAATTTCGGTGGTTGTATTTCGTATATTCGAAAATTCGAACATGTCTCCCCTTTGAGTGTGCGGTACTCGTACTAGTGTTGATGTTTTTTGCAACAAAGGTTGGTGTACTACTAACTTACCCCTGATATTTTTCACTTGATGCAAAGAGAGAATGAGGAAAAGAGAGGCAAACACAGTGGGAGAGAAAAATACGAGCATATGTGTGGGGAAAAAACTATCTATGATGAGTAAGCCAGTGTTTTTTTTTTTTTTTTTTTTGTGGGAAGGGGGTCTAATGGGGTCTGTGTGTGTTTGAGTTTTGAGAGTGTAAAAAAAAGTTGAAGGTTCATTACACCAGCAAGGACACTTTTTTCGTGTGTTTTATGGTTTTTTTTTTTTGAGAGAGAGAAGGAACAAAAAAACCAAGATAGAAAAAATGCAGTAATTTTTCAAAACTAAATGTTTTATGGCTTTTGTGGAAGATGAAAAAAAAAACAAAAAAGTTTTTTGTTTGACTTTTTTTTATTTCTCACTTTGACCAGGCCATATTCTTCTGCTCTTCCAGGATTAAGTGGTTGTCTGTGTGTTGTTATTTAATATTGCCTTAATTTTTTTTTGTATGTTTATTTGTTTGAACTTTTTTTTTCTTTGACTTAATTGTTATTCTTTTTTTATTTCCTTGCAGGTAAGACAGAAAAAGGATACTTAATTGAAGTTTGTGTTGTATAGACAATGTACATACACATACATATGTATGTATGTTGAATGAATGGAACTATATCAACAATTTTTCTATGTGGCATTTGCTTGTTTGTAAAAAGGAGACTTATATATGTATGTATGTAGTTTACCTTTTATATAAGTTTGAATTTTAATATGAATCATACACGAAACAACAATTCCTTTAAATGGAGGAAGTCATGGATTTTAATGGAAGAAAAAGGCTTTGATGGGCCTATCTCAATGTGGTTTTATGTGAGTTCGGTTTATTTTCAAAGGATATCGAGGTTTATCCTTTGGGACTTTTTTTTTATTTATGAATCATAGGTATATGTATATGGATATTCAGAATTGAATATGATTATTTAAAAAGATTTTAATAGGATAACAATAACTTGAATTAATAGGCGTCTGGAAAGTAATTTCCCGAGAGCGTGAACTATAAATTGAAGTTTATTTAAAACATCAAATTAGTGTAATTTTTATTCCTGTTCTTTTCTTCATGGGACCACTTATGCTTAGCCTTGTACTCTTTCTAATAAATTTATTTTATTGGGTTATTTTTTTTTTATTTGAAGCCGATGATGTCTTATGAACTTTAAATTTTTTTAATTGAATGTCCTCACCTTTATATGTATAGTAGAAAACAGATCTTTAGAATTTTAAGTTTTAAAAGTTGGTTTTAGTTTGACAAAATTAATTGACAATCCAAGGATAAAACTATGCCATCGAAAATTTTTATTAAAAAATTAAAACCAAAAACAAAACCGAAAATAATAAGCAGTGTCCTTCATTCCAACGAATTGAATTCTAAGTAATTTAAGTATTTTTCCTTTTTACTTTTCTTCCTTTTCAATTGAAGTTCGACGGTTGAATTGTTTTTTACGGATCAAAAAAAATTCTACAAATACAATCAAAAGGAAGAAGAAGAAAATCTACTAACGATACCATTATTTAAAAACCAACAAACTTCCTTACCTGCGAACATATACATACACACAAATGTATGTATAAAACCAAATTCATCTAACGAATCCCCACAGCAAACCTACAACCTACATTCATACATTTTTAAACAAACTGCCAAACAAAAGGACATTTGTCAATATAATACTTTTCTAGTTTTACCGGCTTTTTGTAATAAAATAAAATAAAATAAAATAAAATAGGAAACAAATAATCCGGAAAAAAGATTGTCGTCGATATAGATATAGATATAGATATAGATATATGTAGATATAGATATAGATATAGATATAGAAATAGATATAGATATAGATATAGATATAGATATAGATATAGATATAGATATAGATATAGATATAGATATAGATATATGTAGATATAGATATAGATATAGAAATAGATATAGATATAGATATAGATATAGATATAGATATAGATATAGATATAGATATAGATATAGATATAGATATAGATATAGATATAGATATAGATATAGATATAGATATAGATATAGATATAGATATAGATATAGATATAGATATAGATATAGATATAGATATAGATATAGATATAGATATAGATATAGATATAGATATAGATATAGATATAGATATAGATATAGATATAGATATATGTAGATATAGATATAGATATAGATATAGATATAGATATAGATATAGATATAGATATAGATATAGATATAGATATAGATATAGATATAGATATAGATATAGATATAGATATAGATATAGATATAGATATAGATATAGATATAGATATAGATATAGATATAGATATAGATATAGATATAGATATAGATATAGATATAGATATAGATATAGATATAGATATAGATATAGATATAGATATAGATATAGATATATGTAGATATAGATATAGATATAGATATAGATATAGATATAGATATAGATATAGATATAGATATAGATATAGATATAGATATAGATATAGATATAGATATAGATATAGATATAGATATAGATATAGATATAGATATAGATATAGATATAGATATAGATATAGATATAGATATAGATATAGATATAGATATAGATATAGATATAGATATAGATATAGATATAGATATAGATATAGATATAGATATAGATATAGATATAGATATAGATATATGTAGATATAGATATATATATATGCACCAACCTATTGTAATGTCAAGAGAATAATAGGATAAACATTAAGACCATGTTGTCCTTTAAATTTAAAATGCTTCATCCTCTAGCTCTAGGTGCAGGGGCTTCTAACGACCTCACCTTGTAGAGAGGTATAGTTTTTTTTTGTCTATAAAAGGTATCTCTTTAAAAAGTTTTATCTTTTTTCGCTACCTATCCCTTTCTCATCCTATATAATTGCATTCCTTCAGAATGACACAAAACGTTAAAAAAAAAAAACAATATAATAAATACAAAAAATAGTAAAATCCCCCCCGAAAAAAAAACGGAAGGAAGAGTGAAAAGAAAATAACACCCCACTCCCTTGCAACATAATATCGTCCTGTGAATCATCTCATGGAAGACCGGCGCCGGTCGGTACTAAAATTTTTCATTTTATACATTGTTTTTTTTTTTTTTGCTTTCATCAAAAACAACACAAACCAAAAAAAAAAGGATACCAAACACTATCGAGGTTCTTATAGGTCTCTACGAAGTCATAGTCATACTCAAAGTGGATGTAGTGTCTCTCGATATTATGACTAATTCTCCAGGACTTTCGTCATTCACTCTCTTGTTTTCTCTCCGATTTCTCTCTGTTCTGTGCTGCGATGCGATGTGTTTTCTCCCGCCCCAATGCAGTTTTCTAACTATAAGGAAATATCCTTCAAATTCAAACTCTCAATCACCCCATTGCAACCGATGGAAACTCTGTGTTTCAATTCCAACCACCGCACCATACCAACCAACCGACCGGTAGTAGATATAACGACTTTGTTGGTGAAAAATAAGGGAAACAATCAAAAAAAACACCCCCACTCTCAAGAGCGCATGTCACAAACTCGCATATTTTTCTCACAATATTCCCCCACAGACAAGCAAATTCGAAATTCAACCAGAAAATGTCCTTAACAATTCTCAGCCAGAGTCTCGATTGTCAAAACGCTCCAAAGACAATTCAGTAGTCGTATCTTCAGCACGCTTAGTGGAAAGCCTCGCTCGAACAACAAACTTGTCGCCTTTTTGTTGAGTAAAGTACCTCTCATACTAGAATATCATCATCACAGCAGTAAGGATTTCAAATTCTTTTCCTACCATCATAACACAGTTCAAGGATTATCATCTCAAGATTGTGTTTTTTTGTTATTTGATTTTGAAGCAGAAAATCGTGTCTTTGTTTTCTTCGTGAGTGATATCGCGAGTGTCCCGAGAGATTAAATATAAAAGATAAAACCCGCCCGAATTTCTAAATCAAAAGGATCCTTTCACATATCCTTATACTCGTACTCAACCCCAAACATCACATCACACGTGAATTTTCGTCCTTTTTCAACGCTCGCCGCTTTTTTTTGGGTGTGTGTGTGTGTTGGTGTGTCGAATCAGTGTTCGTCTTCTAGCCGGCTAGTACTTTAAGATAGTCAAAAGTCAAATTCATCCTCCCCTCGGCGCCGGCTGTTCTTATCGTCCCTTACTCGACTTGATTCTCAAAAAGTGCGAGAGTGTGTGTTGTTACATTTTGAAGGATTCTCAATAAAAAAGGACTTTTTTGCAACTTAAATTTAAAACAACAACAACAAATCCATTCATCATGATCATTGGATTAGTAAGGGATTCGGTCATGCAGTGCTTCTGCCATACCTGCCGAGCACCCATTCTGCCAGCTGGTAAGGATAACTTTTCAAAAAATAAAACTCATATCCTTTGTTCTTATTTTAAATTAATTGCCCGGACAACGACGACCATGACGTCGAGTTCGAGTTGAAACTTTCCTCTTTTTTCTACTTTTTTTGTAAAGTTTCTTTTTTTTCTTTTTTTTTTTGTAAGGTGGGAGATATAAATTTTTATTCGCCTATCTTCATGTTGGCCATAAAATTGGATTCTTTTTTTTTGAGTTCGTTCGTTCAGTTCGTTTGTTTTAATTTTGGTATCCTTGAGGTTGACTGGCGCCTTTGGTCTCGTGTAGGGTATGACTCATTTGTACATTCATCGACAACACGACTCACTCACTCAAAAAAAAAAAAAGAAAGAAGGACGACATTCAAACCAACACACAGTTAGTTGGGCACCTACAAACATACTTGAATACTCTAGTATATGTATGTATGTATATCAATTGTAGAATCAGAAAGCAAATGTTGGCTCACGCTTTGGGGCACTACCATTCCCCCCTCCCCAGTCCCCAGCCCCAAAACCCTGCCACCCTCCATCAACCGCCCCTCAGCAACCAAGCAAATAGAAATAGAAGAGGATCTATTTTGGGAGGACGAGAAGAACAAAAATTGACTCATTCACATTCCATCAGCAGAATATGAATAAAGGAACAAGTTTTTTTCTTTTCTTTCTTTCTTTCTTTCTTTTTGTATTTTGTTTCTTCTATACTTTTTGGCCTTGTAAAAATGTGTTAACAGAAGAAAATTGGTATTTGTAAGAGGAATATTTGTTAATGTGGGAGGGATGAGGTCCTTCTTCATTTCTAACAAACAACATCACGAATGAGTAATCATTTCCGGTCGTTCCTTTTTTTTTTTTTTTCTTTCTCTCTTTCTATGAATATTTATGTGTATGAGATTTTTGATTGAAAAATAATTTAGTTAAAAATAATAAATAATTATTATGTAAATTTTAATTTTTTGAAAATTGATAATAATTTATTCATTACCGGATGTTCAATTTTCAATTTTGGTCACTTAATTATAAATGTAGATATGCATAAACAGGATATACGTAATATTAAATGATTGATGGACTTTGATTGCGTTTTAATTGGAAACATGGTTATGTATTTTAAAGCTGATAGTATAAAAAATAAATAAATAATTAAATTAACTGAATTTAGTAGATTTTAGTTATTTTTCAATCAATCCATCATTGATTTTAAAATTTTGAGCAACAACTCCCCCTTTATAGGACTTACACGAATAAATCTTAAACTAGTTGAAAAATGGGAGTTTTTCTCATCAACTATATAGAATCTTAAAAGGGTTTTTCAAATAAAAACTAAAGATTTTCAAAGGCTCAAACTTATTTGCGTCCTTTATTTTGGGAATAGTTGCAATCACTAAAATTTTGTTCCAAACAAGTGTTAGAAATATCAATCACGTTCTGTGAATCAAACAGTCTTCCAATACTTTTCTTCAGTTCAGTGCAGCGCTCATTTATTTAAATATAGCTCCGAAAAAGACCTTTAAACCATTTTCTATTATTTAGCCCCTCATGGCTTTTGAAATAAAGAATGTTGTATGAAATGAACCTAATAGCAAAGTCCAATAGAATTCTTGAACATTGACAGAAAAAAAACTTAGCTCATGTTTGGAACTTAAATATAAGGAATATTTTCCCGAAGACATTTGTGCCACGTTATGGACCTACGAAGGTGTAACTCCAAACAGTTCCAGGTCTAGTAATGTTTTGAAAAGAATAGGACAGAAAATATTTTATTCAAAGGGAAAGGAGTCCCTACAATTTAAAAACTCTTTTGCAAACGGTTACACTGTTTCGACAGCCGACCAAAATTATATAACAGTATGAAAAGTCGTTAACATTTGATCATCATTTTTTCAGTCTTTGAAACTACAAAACCACCTGCTAATAATTTGAATATGTGGAAGAACGTATACGTTCTCATTTCTCTCAGGAGACTCATTTCTGTTGTAGACTCATAGAACCAAAGCCAGTCCTTGTTATATGCCTGAGTTTCAAAAAGTTGAGAGTTAAGTTTCGAAATACATACTCCAATTTTTTACTTTCAAAATTAAACTTGGATATGGTGCCAGATTCTATCCTTAAACGACATAAAGTAGAATTATGTAAAACATTTGTTCTTCGAGAACGCTCCCTCTAGTAGACTAACCCTTATCAGACTTTTAAAAATAATTCACAGATATTTTAAAAGTGCAGAAAAATCTTTCCAATTTTTGAAGTTTCTATCCCGATCGTTTAAGTGGTACGTTAAAAGGGACTGGTGTGCCGCAAGGTTCCACTTTTAGGCCACTACTATTTAATAATTCTTTATTGATTTGAATATTTAGCATAGACCGATGATAATCATTTTTTTAGACTATAAGAATAAGAAGTCATTTAGAAGTCAATAAAAACCGCTGCCGTCGCGCCGTGTTAAAATCAAAATTCAAGTTTTTCTTGTCAATTAATGTGCAGTTAAAAAAGACAAAAACCTAATGAAATGGGAATCTGTTTTATTTAGTTAATTAATTCATTCTCAAATATCCTTTTAGATTTTATCCTCTTCTGTTATCCTTTAAACGTAATTCATCACTTAACTTGAGTCAAAAAGACGGCGTACAAACACTAGAAGTCAATGTCCTTTGCCTCTATTAAATTTTAACAGCCGCCTTATAAAGTAAATCTTCATAAAATTAAACATTAAAAATCACTTCAACAAAAAGACCTCTCAAACTTAAGTCATATAATGATTAAATCAAAGCTTAAAAGTTCAATATTTGTATAGGCAAACCTGTCTTCAACAATAACAAGAGAAATAGTAAAAAGAAAACCCTTCACTTGAGTATATGTACATATACATATATCTCTTGAAGTCCTTCAAAGACCTCTGTCATTTTACTCGAATAATCAAAGGGTTTTCTTATTTTTTTTTATATTCTTTAGATAAATGATAATCCTTTATCACTCGGGAAAAATTTTCAATTTAAAAAAGGAACAAACAGAGGAAAAAAAACCCATCATCACACAAATCAAACTGATTTCGCATTCATTTCATATCTCGAACTGTTAAAGAAGACTTTTATAAAAACGAGTACGAGTGTAGGAGTAAAAAAAGGACATCAAGAGAATTTGTGAATTTATTAATATTTTTCCACTTTTGCAGTTTCTTTCCGTCCGTCGTCGGGGATATAATTTGTCATCCTTTTTAAAGGATTTCATTGGTTTTTCTTTTTTCTATTTTTCTTGGCACCTGATTTCGATTAATATCACTGGGAAGACAAAAAAAAAACAAGAAGAAAAATTTTGCGGTTTGTGCCAAATTGCTTTCTGAAGAAATGATTTCGTATTCGTCTTCTTCCTCACTTTCGTCGCGCTAATAAAAGAATACTTTCTTCAAACGGTAAAGAAAATGACCAAAAGGATACAATATGCCCATGACCATCATCGTTATCATCATCATCGAAAGAAGACAAGACCTGATGGAAGGAAGGAAAACTTTTTCATCAAGAAAGGCTCAACTAATCTCTCACTCCTTCTTCGCTCACTGTCTTCCTCACTAACTCACTGACTTTTGTACAGTTACAGTTGGCACTCATTTGCAAGTATTTATCCTTCTGGATGCCATTTTTTTTATATATAGGTACTCGTACATATGTACATTTATATTTCTGCGGGAAGACCACAATTTGGCAGTGGATCACAGATTTTGCCCTCGCTGCGCTGGTTGTTGGCTCGCTCGCAGGCTGATGGAAAAGACAAGAAAAAAAAAACGACAACTTTTTCATCATCATCATCATCTGCTGTGTCCTTTTTTCAAATTCGAACCCTAGCCTCCAGACCTCACGGCTCCTCCCGCTCCGTGTCGCGTCGCAACCACCCCTCATCATCTCGCTCAACACTTATTGTGCATTAAAACTTTTGCGCTCACAACTTTGATGAGTTTTATTTGTTGTTGGTTAATTTTTTTTTCTTTTCATTTGCTGTCCGTCGCACAGTGTGGGATTTCGCTCATCTAGCGGAATTAAATTAATAGCGGTTACAAGTTTTACTTTTTGATAATTCTTTTTTTGCAAGATTAATTATAAATATGTGAATAATGAAATTTAACAACAATTATTAATATATTTTGTTAAATTATTTTTTTACAGAGCTTTGAAAGTACTCGTTTTTTGCAGTTTGGTAGACCCTTTTTAAAAAATGAATTTCACTCAGGAAAAAAGCTTATTCTTGATTTTTTTTGGGTTATATTTATAACTAATATATACCAATATGAAATTAAAATAGAATTTTGTAAATAATTGGCTAAGTTTTTAATGAACGGAGTTCTGAAACTAAGTGTTTTATGCACTTAGGTAAGCTCATCAGGAATAATTTAATTAAGCTGAAAATAAAATTTTTGTTCATTTTTACGTATATTTATTCATGAAAGTTATAGTTAAAAACAGATTTTCAATAAAAATGTCTTTAAAAGTCCAAAATCGAGAAAAATGATAGAAAACCTTTAAAATAATATTTATTTTGAAAATTGTTTTTTTTATTGAATTATAACTTTTTTATTTTTAGTTCTACATAAAAAAGTATTTTAACATAAATTGTAGAGAATTTAATGATCTACAAGATGATGTTAGTATTTTTTGCGAAAAAATAACTGTTTTCAAAATATCACGTAAGACTCTTAACACCCCTTTATAGAAGATGGCTCCTCAATGAGAGGGGGTTGGGGTGGTGGGTTCAGTTCCAAAAATCGAAAATTATATTCACACTGAACTCCCCTATACATACGCAAAAAAAAATCTTGTCAATGTAGCACTTCATGGTAATATAAGTACAATTACTATTATTTTGACATTTATTTTTTGCTGAAGGCCAGTTCAAAAATTTAAAAAAAATGTATGGGCGTCGCAAATATGCGCAGCAACTTAAAGCGTTTAATTATAGCAGACATATCAGGCTTTAAAATGCATATAGTCTCACATCCGAATAACACGGAATAATTTGATTTTTTCTCTATTGAATGTACAAATTGAATAAAATTACGCTTTTTTTTGTACCCCATCCACCAAAAAATATATTTAAACACCATATAAATTAAAATTTTCTTTAGTTTTCAATTCTCTGATATCCTGTTAATGAAATAAGAGCAAAACTTTCAATAAAAATTGAACCACGCACTCACAAAAAAATAAATAGCTAAAACACCTTCACTCGCCAATTGCCACCGAAAAAATTACTAATTCCAACTTTGACATCAATTATCTCTGTTCTACATCACTCCTTCATAACAGTTCTTTCTAAATCGGTAAGTAGAAGGTTTAGGCTTCAAGGAAAACCAAATTTTACATCAGTTTGTGCATATCATTTTTTTAATTAAATTCCGCTAGATTTGCGAATTCTCACACTGTGCGTCGTCGTCGTTCCCGTTAGTTTCCTTTTGGCTTCGTTAAACCGTCCATTCTAAGTCTTCTTCATAATTTTATGGGTTATTTTCTCGCAATTAGGAATTTGAGAGTAGAATGGAGACAGGGCTTTGGGTTTGGTAATTCATTTTTATCGTCATCGCCCCCTCTCCCCCTCGCCACTGGTCTTTTCCAAAGCTCTCATCAGGACGAGAGAAAAAACTCTTCCCGAGCGACGCGCCGTGACGCCCACCCCCGCCCACAACAACTTAGTTTAGTTTATGAGTGTTTTTTGACACCCTGTGTCCTGAGAGTCCTGTGTGCTGAACTGCTGAGTCCTGTTTTGTATTATAGGCTGGCAATAAAAACTTCTTCATTCATTCAAAGCCCCTTCGCATTCATTCATTTGCCGGTTTAGTTAAGAAGCGGGGTAGGTTAGATCCCAAGCTAACAGTTGTTGGATTTTGTTTTTAATTTGACCACGTGATGCCTTGAAATATTAACGAGATCCTGCGGATGACTTAATTTTATAGCAGAAGCATAATATTTTGAAGGATGAGAGGCAAAAGGGAGCAAGAACTGCGAAACTGATGTTACCCATCGAGGACACATGTACATTGTACATACATATAAACGTTTTTAGAAAATCGTTGTTTTCGTGTTTGGGGGATGTGGTAAATGTGGCTGGTTGAATGTGAGTCTGAGTGCGGTTTGGTTTGGTTTGGTTTGGCTTGGTTTGGGTTATGGGAAGAAGGATAATCCTTGCATGATTGGTTGGCCCGAGAGATGAAGTTTGTTTTCAAGTACCTATATACAATCTTGTAAATTGGATTATAAAGTTTTTTTTGGTCCTTCTTTATTTCAAATTATTTTATAGCGTTATACATATATGAATAACTTTGGTTTGTATGAATTCGGGAATTTCAAGGAAATTAGTTGGGAAAACATTTTGCGCGTGGATGAATATTGTGTGCGTCTGAATGTGTGTGTGTGTGAGTTGTTGTTATGTTTGTGTATAACTTGCTTAACCCTTGAGGGAATTTTAAAGCAGTTACTTTGAGAGTTTTGGGTTTACTTTGGTTTGGTTTCATTTGGATTCATTTGTTGCGCTTGAGTATGTAAATTACATACATATGTAAGTATGTATGTTCGTAGGATAATATCAAATTCGATTAAATGAGAACACATGATAATTGCGATGAAATTTAATTCACTGGAAAATATAGATTCGGTTCAAAAAACCCGTTACTTGGTTCAAAATACACTTCATTTACTCCTAAAAAAGCTGCACTTAGTATGCATTATACGATAGTTGAGATTTGCAATATGTATATGAATAAATATATAGTAATACTTCAAGGCGTTACAATAATCTTTTGTTTGTCTCACTTAAACTCGAGAACGACTTGGCCGATTCGGCTGATTTTGGCTTGGAAATGTTTGCCGCAGTCCAGGGAAGGTTTAAAAAGTGAGAAAATATGGAGAAATTGCAAGGAAGACAGTCAAAAAAGCTTCATTTTCCCGTAAAATTTGTTCTTCTTTTGCAAAAAACTATTTTTGCCTGTCAGAGTCTGTCCAATGTTAACGAAAAGTTATGCAAAATGTCTCATTTTGTCACCATTATACAGCTATTAAAATCTTTTGTCATCTTATCATCTAAAGTTTACTTGTCAATGCCAAGAAAAAGACGAACTTCAACTCAACTCAGATAAACTTTTTTTGTAAGTTCCGAGAGTAATCAACATTTTGATCAGTTGGTGACATATCGACCAATCTAACAGCCAGACGTGTTATTACAACTCAATTAGAACAAAACAAAGTCCTCTAGTATAAATATTTAATATCATTATCGACTCGACAACCAGGATTAGGCTTCAGGAATATTTGTCCACTCGCCATCTTTCCAAAGTAATAAAATAACTTCTATTTGACATCCACATAAAAAAAAAATCTTTTTTGTCAATTTTAATTTTCAAACATTGTAAGTCTTAACCTAAGCAACAAGCAGTGATAAAGTGTACTTTTTTAAGTACCTTTAGAGCAGGGACGAAGCGTCCATATATTGAGTGGAATGAGTGCTTCCGTAAAGCAATTCAAAAAATTATATGATTTAAGCAAAGAAATTTTAATTCGAAACTGACCTAATCGAATTTTATTTAATCTCTTCTGTAAATTAATAAAATCTCATAATAAAAGTCGTTCAGGAAAAACAATGCAAAACTAGGTATAACTATAAAAACTCAAACTTCAATTCCACGCGGAATGCGCAATATCACTCCATTATACACTCCCGTTTGCAAACAAATATTTGGAATGCATACCAGCTAGGCATTCTGATATATCGCCTACACTCAACTCTCACTCAATCTCATTCAAAGCAAATTTTTTAATTTGTTGGGGTTCACATAAGAAGCGAAGATTGAATTGAGTGAACTCATTATGAAAACAAAAGTAGAGCAGGAAAGGAGAGATTTGAGTTATTTGCTTCTTCTCATTCATTGAAATAGGGGTTGAAAAGTTTATTTAACACTTGTGTGTTCCTTTTTCTTGTTATGTTCTTTATCTGTGTGTGTGCCAATCGCATTGTCAACAATGCTAATATTTTGTGATCAATGGTATTTTTCTTAAAAAATGAAACTAACATTTAATTTTACATTAGTTTTAAGTTATTACTCAATTTAATATTTTACTAAATGAATTTTATAAAATTTTCTTTTACATTTGTGTAATAAAAGAAATATGATCTTGATAAAAACTTTGTATTTAAGTTCAATCATAAGTGCTTCCGCTTCCAAAAAAGTCACGCCTCGTGCCTGCTTTAGAGCTAACATTTTTGAGAAAAAACTTTTATCCTCCTTCCTGAAATATAATATCCAACTGTCATATATACTAAGGACCCTAATTGACTCGTGAAATTTCAATTAAATTTTGCCTCCAAATTATTTTGACAGGTATTTTTCTTCTTTAATTTACTCCCCCTTTTTCGTTTTTGTTTGAAACTTAAACTGCGTGTGAATAATGAGAAAATACCTTAACATATATCTACAAGTTCGAAAAAAAAGAAAGTAGGTACGTTTCTCAAATTCTATAACAACGACTTCAATTAAAAACAATGAAGAATTTATGTCCTTATTTTGTAATTCCTTGCCATAGAGCTAAATACTCGCCTATACCATCATACTTAACAATGACAGAGACGGAGATACGTATATGGGTGCGTAATACACCCACCTAAAATGTCAAAATGTCATTGTTGTGAAAACAATTTTCACAAATTCCAACCACACTAATCTCCTTCAAATACTCTCGTGCCATTGTCATTAACATCCAGACAAAAATTAGAAAGAAAAAAAAATAATAATACTCGTAACTTGAAGGTGAAGCCTTTCAAAAACAACAAAATATATTCCCAGAGGTATAGAAACCCCCCTCCCATACAAACGACACACTCTGCATTCAGAAACCTAAAGAAATGAAGATACCGAGAAGGTTAAAGAAGAAGAAGTCCTTATAAGAACCTACAACGAAAAATAAACAAAAGGAGTGTTTATTTTTTAAATATAAATTTCAACTGTCTGTTTAAAAATAAGAAAAAAAAGAATACAAGAAATGGAGGAAGCTATTTGAAACGGGTTACGCGCATTTGGCCTCATTACGTTGTGTAAGTTTACTAAAATTTTCCCAACCAACTCTGACAGGGAAACACCCCCTTTCCGCCCTCTACACCCATTCACGACGCGACGACTTAATTTATGTCCTTTCTTTTGGTTCAAATTCACTTAGAAAATGTTTCCAAAAACGCTAACATACCGCCAGTTTTTTGTTGTTTTTTGTTCGAACTTTTGTTTAGAAATTCTATACGTAAATGCAAAATTATTTATGGCTTCTACATTTTATTTAAACTGTGGCACGTCTTCGTTGTGGCGCGGTGCCGTGCGGCGGCGGCAAGCGTGGCATACATTTTCCGCCAGGATATGAAAAAGAAAAAAAAATTCCAAAAATTCGAAAACAAAAGCCAGTGGTCCTTATGGCATTTGTGTTTGTTCTAAATTCCTAAAACACCATTTCCCCCACTTGAGAAAAACACACCATTAATAAAAGCCAGAAACAAATACACACTGCAATGCGCCTGGTAGGGGGGGGGGAGGAGGAGAGAGGGTATTTCGTACACCCATAAAAATATTTCGACTTTCTCTGTGTGAATGGAGGGTGCCATTGTCCTGCAAATGAATGGAACCTCTTTTGTGGTCCAATTTTCTGAAATTGAATTCAGAAAACTTTATTCCAAGAGTCAAAGGACTACAAAACCCCACTTCCAGTACCTACCCCCTTTAAAAATGAGGCCAGCCTGGTATATAATTAATTGATAAAAACTCCAAACTTAAATCAAGAAAAAGTCGTTAATAGTATTTGCATTTGACCCGAAATACTTATGTTCATTTGTTTGTTTATCGCATCCATGACATCAATTTCCAAGCAATTTACCATCAGAAAATCAGAAATAAAAAAAAAATAAAATATATAACTTAATCGTCGCCACATCGCTCGAGCTCTTATAGCCGCCGCCGGCCAGTCGTATAACCAGAAAAAAACATTGACAAGTCGATAAAAACTGAATTGCCTTTATGTACTACCAACCAACGCAACGTTTTGGCAATCTATGAATTCCAAAAGGACCATAAAGGCCGACCACGACAATGACGATGACGATGCCAACGACTGCCCGCTGGCGAGGGGTAATAGCGTACAGTGAAGCGATATCAGATTTTGATTATCTTCAAAAAAAAAAAAAATATCAAAAACGACCCAAATCGATGCGATGATGGAATCTCGAAAACGTTTTGCGAATATGAAAAGCCAGGCCAATCCCAATCCCAATCCCAGGCAAGTCAAGGACGAACGATATGATGATGGTGTAGTAGGGTACTACGAGACGGGGTAGGAGTTAAATGGGCTGCTAGCCGGACGGGCTATATTCGTAGGCTGTGCTAATGAATCATCAAAAGCACACAAAACGAAAAATATAGAAGTGAAATTTTGTTGCTTCAGGATACGCGTGTTACAAGGGAAAAATATCGACGGAAAAATGTTGTGTGAATTCTTTTTCAATGCATTGGTGTTTTTTTTTTTCCTTTTTTAATTAGACTCAAAGGCAAGTTATAGTATGTAAGGAATCATTGGGAATTGGTGGTTTTGAGTGTGGTTTCACTGTGAACAATGACTATATCTGATTTTGTTCATTCCACATTATTTTTTCACCAGGATCTCTGTGAATTATTGATGATTCCACTTTATTTGGCGTGATATGATCCAAGAGCATTTGGAAACATTCAAAAACTGTTCAAAGGACTTGAAAAATTGTCAAATTTGAATAGGTTCCACAATCGTGTTCACATGACAAGTAAGAGATGTAATAATTGGGTTCATGTGTACAACTATTTTATTTACGATGCATTTCAATTCTTATCGTTTTACAATTTCGTGAGTGAAAAAACTGAAATTTCATGGGAAAAAGCATATTACCACACACAATGTTCACGTACAATTCCACGCGAAAATATTTGTATAATGTTCAAATTTTGATTGGTTCCTCACTTGGTATTGCGATGTTATAATATGCAGTCTAAAATTGAAGGCATTCCCGTCAAAGAATAGAGTGTGAAAAACGTTTGAAGTGAAAACCCTTTCACTAAAGTAAAAAAAAAGTATCCATTATTTGTATATGACGTACCTACATGTATTTGTATATACACATACAATTTGTTGGGGATTAATTTTTTCATTTCATTTAGTTTTGTTTTTCACTGACTTCACGAGGGAATTGTGTGTAAATATATTTAAAAGTTTCTTTCTTATAAGCTTGAGTTAATACGAAGAAGGATAATAATTTTTGTGTAAGAATTGTTGTTCAAGTTCTAGTGAATTTTTAATCAGGCTTGAAGTCATAGTCCTCAAATAGTTTGCAAAGTGGAACCTATTCATTTTTTCACATGGTGTGTAATTTGTAAGAAAGAATTTTTGAAATTTGTTCCCCCTTTGTGATTTATTTTTATTTATTTTTTGGAATTACCAATTTCTAGGCTACAGAAATGAAAATTAAGCCGTTTTCCAGGACTAATAAACCAAGTGAAACAAAATTGAATTCATTTCACTTCACATGTATTCATTAAACTCTCTTTATTTTCCATGAATTCAAACAAAATTAGATTAAGTAAGAGATTGTTTAACTGTTGTGTTTTTATTTTTAACAAAAAAAGTCGAAATTCCCAGAATTCCAAAGCTTAGGAATAATTATGTATTTTTTTTATTGTTTCAATTTTGATTATGTTCGGCTTACATTCTATTCATCTCAACATGAATCTTGTTTGTGTCAAATTCCTGACAGCCTTGAGATTCCATGAAATGAAACTCGCTTCTATTCATTTCGTCTGAATTATGTTGAAATATTTTGTTTATTATTTCTTCTTAATTTTGTGTATTTTTTCGTGTTCAATTATGGATTTTATTTTTCTCATTTTATTCTAAGAACACACTCACAATATAAAAAAATATAAAACAATAAGAGTCCTTCAACTTCTTAATCCTTAGATCAAAGGAAAATAATTCTCTTCACGATTTTTGTCTGCGAGTTGATGTAAGAAAACTTGCAACTTTTTGTCAGTTTTTTTTTTCTTCTGTTTTTCTAAAACGAAAATGAAAAACGTTTCCCACACTGGGAAGATGTAGTGTTTCCATTGAATAAGTAATTTTCAAATCAAATTCTTTGGAGAAATAAAAATATAAAAAAGTACTCCAGCAATGTCCTCGATTAAAAGGAGGAACACAGAAGCAGTAGCAGCAGAAGCATCGGAATAGAATAAGAACAGCATCAGTTGGGAGTGAAAATGTCTGACAAAACTTTGTAATGAACCGAAATGGATGGAATAAGAACAAGCAGAAGAACCTCGACAATGTGACTGACAGATAGACAGACAGAAAGACAGATAGACAGACAGACCTAAGGAAAAAAGATAAAAACACATTAAAATGGAACTTTTTCTTAAAATAAAAAAAAAAGAAAAGAAAAAGAACATGTACGGGTTATGGAGAGAACGCGTATAGCACTCAAAAAGTTTTTTTCTTTATTTTTATTTTTATTTGTTGCACATTTTATCCGCCAGAGGGGAAAATTACGAATGCATCCCACGTGGCATGCAGATGGATAAGATATTTTCTGCTGCATGACATACAAAAAAGAAGCTGATGCTTCATCTGCTCCTGCTGTTATATGAGCTTCTACGAGTATAGGAACTTTAGAGGAACATTCAACATTCAAAGAATTGAACTTGGTGGCACTTTGTTTCGATACACTCTGCATCGGTTGAGTGAAGTCATATGGGCTGTTTTGTTTTTCAATTTCCACGAACAGACAACAAATTTCACTTATGAAAAAATGTTTTATTTATAAAATTTGTCTTTTCACTTGAATTTGTTTTGATACCAAAACGTGACAAATTTAAATTCAAAATTAACATCCTCGGCCCACTGAATTTTTGGAAGAGCAAATTAACGAAGCAACTTTTCAATTGGTTTTTTTTTTATTGGCAACTTCAATTGAAAAAAATGTTGAAAAATTTTTAAGAACTTCATTTCCATTTTTAACATCAAAAAAAAAAAAAAAACAAAAAACAATATTTAAATGGAGACAGACCTCATTGAAGTGACCCGAAGTGTAAATGAAGAAATATATTTTTGAGGTTGAACCTCATCGTGTGGGTTGTTGGATAGCTTGTTGGTCTGGATTGCTTCCTCGCTCCACTACGAGCCATGCATTGCAATTGGTGGCTGTATTGCCAGTGGTGCAGCAAAACACATGTGGCATCTGTCGATGTCAGATCGAGTGAACAAAGGAGCTCAAAATGCCAAAAAAAAAAAAAAAACAAGAAGCATTCAACTTTTCTTGTTTCCCTTGGATGAGCACTCTTATGGAGCTCGTCGTCGTCGTCGTTCGGTGCCGTTGTCATAGTCTTCGTCATCATTGCTATTGCTCCTGGTAACATTATTTTCATGCCACCACCACCACACACCACATCAGACCGTAGACCAGACCGGTCCTGCCACTATTCTCAATCCTCTATATAGGTATCTATAGTATACATAATATCTGCCTGATGCTTCACTGGGATTCCTCTGGGCTCTAGTTCTATGACCAAATGTGGAAATGATGTTGGCGGTTTGATGCGGTCTGAGCTGCACTCGTACACTTCTCGTATAGTTTTTGGGATTGGGGTGCAAACGAATGACGCGATTTCTTGGTTTATTGTGTCTTCCTCCTTTTTGGAGATTTCCTTTTTATCATTCAACATCCAACGAAACCATATGCCAGACGCCACAGTCACAGACTCATAGCCACTGCCACTGCCGACGCTAAGAACCAACTTGTCCGTTTAAGTTTTTAATACCTTCCTGTGCACATATACGAGTACCTACATAGACAGGAGACAGGAATGGCTGATGCGGCTGGAATGTGTTTTTTGACGCAAAACGCGCGTTTTTCCCACAGAGCTCCTTCCAAAACAGCATCCGCTTTTAATAATTGTTGGATATAGTTTTGTGGAAGACTTCGCTTAGTTTTTTTGGTTTGTTGCTGTTGCTCGGTAAAGTTTGCGGGAGTCTAGTTCGGGTCTCACTGTCTATGTTCGAGAAACTTTAAGTAAAAAGGCGTTGTCCCCCCGAACCACAATTCTGCATACCCCCCCCCCCCCATTTTGTTGTCACAGTCATTGTGTGTTGTTATGTGCGTGAAAATGGTAGTTAAAACTTCTGAAGAACATACTCCTCCGCCTGGCGTTCGTTCTAAAGGAGTGAGAAAAAACTTGCTAAGGACTACCACTACTGACACTAACGATCAGCAAAGAGGCAATAGAGGGAGAAAGAGTGAGTGAGAAATTGCTAGAAAGTTTTAATTGCTCACGAATGCAATGAACCCTTAATGATTAAGAACTTGAGAAACAGGAACTATGTACATATATGTATCTGCTCCTCTTCGCTTTTTCAACCCAGGAATCATTATAGACCGAGATACAGTGATAGTGATAACGATAGGAAATAAACGATTATTTAAGTTGATGAAGTTTGTTGTTTTTCCTTCTCTTTCTCTTTGGTCAGATTGATAGTGTGAAACTTAAACAATTGTTTTTTAAAACACTCGAAGAAATTAATTCATTAGAAAACTTGATAGGATACAAGAGAACTTTTCGTCGGAGGCTTAGATGAGTATTGGAAGGTTTTCAAGTTTTCTGTGTGCCTGTAGATACTTTGAGAGCTTTAACATGTTTGACCAATTTGCCTCTAGTCCCCAATATTCGGGGAAGAATGAAACAGTTTTCCACAAAGTTTAGTTACTGATATCATTGGACAGGAATGACCATCTGAAGATTTATTGATTGCTTATTTGTAGCCGTTCTATAGTGTAGATAATTTCGACAACAAGTGTCATCCATCAAAGCAAGTTTTTCCGAGATGATTTCGTTCCTTTGGGAAACATTTTAAGAAAGAACTCTTAACTAACCAGCGATTTCTCGCCAGGATGCTTTCTTGCAAGCTGCTGTCTCCAATCTTGGCCTGCAATGCAGTCATTACCTTTTCGAAGCGTGTGTCCAATCTACTGCCACTTGCGCCTTCTTATAATGGTATCTATGGGTTCCTGACCTGTTCGTCGATGTAGGTCATAGTTGGAGATACGATTAGGCCAAAAAACCCGTAAGATGTTTCGAAGAGTACTATTAAGGAAGGTTTGCAGTTTCCTGGTTGTTGTTGTTGTTATTTTCCAGGTGCTGCAACTATATACATAGCTGAACGGATTCGACTTTAGAGTTGCACAGTCGTAGCTTTGTGTTCAAGCTGAGAGATTTGTTCCTCCAAACATTGGACAACATCCCGAACTCAGCCTTTGCTTTTCCGATGCGGCTGGCGATGTCTAATTCGGTTCCTAGTTCAATAGAGACGATACATACTTTCAAGGTATTGGAAGCTATCTACTTTCTCTACTGCTGACCAATGTTCATCAGAGCGGATGATTGCGAGCTCCCGAGGCTGAACATCTTTGTTTTTCCCGTATTGATTTTCAGCCCCACGATTGCTGCTTCTCTCTCCACCCTTGTTGCCATTTGATAGAGATCCATGATTCTATGGGAAAGCAAGCATACATCATCTGCGTAGTCAAGATTTGTAAGGTAAGTTGTCAGAGTCCATCTTATTCCTCCGCTTCCGCTTGATAATCATTCCATTTTTCTACTCTTCGGGAAAGCATTCGGAGACCCACGCTGTCTCTATGAGCGGTTGCAGCAATTCGATTGATGTTGTTGGCGCTGCTTGTAGCAGTTCTGCGGGGATGCCGTCAAGTCCTACAGCTTTGTTGTTCTTCAGTGCTTTGATGGCGGTTCATATCTCTTCCTTACTGGGAGGTGCGGTACATAATCGGGAATTGGTTAGATCAGGCAACTCAGAAGATGTCATTTGTATGTTACTGTCAAAAACATGATTTAAGACAAATGAAAAATGCTCCTTCCACCTTCTGAGTTGTTCGTCTTCCGATATCAGCATATCTATCTTTAACCGAGTGTTGTTTTGAACTGTGAACACCAGCGAGTTCTTTGGTTATTCTATAGAGAGTTCTGCTGTCGCATGTAGATTCTATCTCGTTTCTTCCTTCCCCGTGAGCAGCTGCCAAACGAGCTTTAAGATATTTTCTTTCGTCGATCTTCAATATTGCCGTGCTTTATTCGGTCTTTATTGGGTTGTTAATTTACTCTTCAAGGCACCAACAAGCGCCATTAAGCCATCTTGATTTATGGAATTAACTAAGTTGCAATCCTTCTCTAATGATTCTCAATTGAAAAGTGTCAATCAGAGTCAGCTGTAGAAATTAATTTCCAATAAAGGAACTACTTGAGGTTTGATACTTCTGGAAGTACTAAGGATCAGTTCGAGCATATCCTCCCTATTAACATCAGTCTCATTCACTTCTCATCATCAAGTTCCTGTGTATTCCGAGACCAGACTCTAAAAAAGACAACAAGCTTTCTGCTTTTAGCATTCCTGAAAGATTTTCAGTAGCTAGCTACTCAATTTGAAGAACATCGAACAGTAACTTGTTCCGATAACCGAGACATTAAGATGTAGACATAATTTCCAACTTGTAGCCTTCTGCAGACGGTAAACCTTACATAGACTTAAAGTCTAAACATTATCACTTTAAAACACAATGTGGTATTCTGCTATGTTGCTTTTTTTTCTTTAAAACAAAAGTTCAAGTACGAACAAAATTTACATTTTTTCTTCTCCATCAAAATTTATTACATTTGACATTTCTGTCAACATCTGCCCTCACTTTACCTTTTTCCATTGTCCACACTCGCTTTTGCCATAATATACTAAAAACACTCTCTTTTGACCTTTCAACAAATTTAACACTTTATTCCTTTGTCCTGTACCACGCCCTACACGTCCAAGGACGGGGGTAATCTTAGTCCGAGAAGAAATACGACATAAAAATAAAGTCATTCCTGAGAAACAAAAAAAAAAAAACAAGATGAAGGAAGAAAGAAAAGGATTATCCATCCATTACTTGTGGGATTTAGAAAGAAGAATAAAGCAAGAAAAAAAAGGACATTATTTGTGTTGATTTAGCTTTGGCTTATTTTATCAGTCCAGTGATATCCATCCTTGTTGCTGTTGTTGTTGTTGTTGTTGTTGTTGTTGTTGTTTTATATCCCTCTCAGTCTCAACGTGATACAGATGATTGTATAAATAATGAGGTTGTTGTCACTGTATAATTTTGTATATTTTTAGATATACCTTCTTGTATATTTCATCCTCAATCTAGACAGGATCATGAAAGGGAATTTTATTTAAATATATAAGGATTTTGAAACATGGCCAAAACAGATGTCTAAAAGAGAAGGGGAGAGTATAGAGAAATAGCAACCAACAAACCACACAAACAATATTTGCATTTTTTGTGAGGATATCCCTTGTTTGTAATTTTTTTGATTTTTATTGAAGGTCCTTTTTTTCTGATTTAAATAAAATTAATATGTGAACGTTAAAGTACAAAAAAATGGATTAGAAAAAATATCCTTTTTCTTGTTGAAAATCATTCCATAAGCAAACAGGTGGTATTCATGATGAGTTTGTCTTCTTTATCATTTCCTCGTATTCGTAGTTCTTGTTTTTTTCTTTTTTTTGAAGGATTTTTCTATTTTAATCCTTAAAAATGTACACCCGCGTGTGTTTGCGAATAAAATCAAAAAATAAATAAGAATACATTTCTATGTATTTTATGATGTTGTGCTTCTTTATTTTTCCAGTAGATTTCCCAAAGGATTCTCGTCCATCATCATGATTTTCAACGAGTTATCTTCTAAAGGAGAAAAGAAAAATTAAAGAAACATGCAGATGCAGAGCATGAAGGTGAAATTCTAGCAGAAAGCAGCAAGCCAAGCAAAAAAGGATATTTTCTTCATGTTCTATTTTTTAATCTTTTTTCCGTGTTTTATCACATTGCTGTAGAGTGTATGTATATGTATGCATGTACATTGGAACATTTGTAAAAAAAAAAAAAAAAATCAGGGCTGGAATAGTTGGCCTTACGTGGGTTTTTTAACTTGAATAAGGGGGGCCCCCTGATGAAGGAAAAATGTGTATACAAATTTTATAAGAACTAAAAAAAGGTCTTGAGACTATTTCTTCTTTAAATCAACAAATATGACTAAGTTCAGATATTTAACACTTTATTTTTTGACATAAGGCTCCTTCTTAAACGTCACCAACTGTCAATTTGTTTAATAAAATGCATTGCCTAATTTTTTTTTTTTTATTAAGTTTATGTGGCAATATTAATCCTTAAAATATGTTTTGTCTCAATCAAATCATGTCAAACCAATGTAAAAAAACGGACTAGTTTTTGAAATATTTAAAATGCTAAGCACTTTTCAGCGAAGAAACAAAATATTAACCTTTAACTTACAAGAAATGTACACGTAGGGCCCTGTAGATCGATTAATCCTATTTCGGCGCTAAATCCTGATTCAATTCTTCATGTAAACTAGGTATCTGTTACAACGGTGAAATTGTTTTATATTTTAACACACTTAGGGTTACACTAAGTAGCACATTTCAAGAAGAATATATTATTTTGCATTGATATACATAGAAAATAAATAAAGTTAACAAATTTTTTTTAATGGATGTAGCAAAATAATGAACAAAATAAAGTAAGAAGAAATTAGTGTTGATCTGTGAAAAAATACTTTCTATCTCTTCTTCCCCCCAAACCACACTAACTCTGAAATTTGTGTCCTCTATCGTTTTCTCGAACGAATTTAATCCAAAATTTTGATTTTTTCACCAGGCGATCATAATTCAAAGTAGGTAAACTATTTTGTCTTTTTCTTGAGTTTGCTTTATCCTTATATTTTTCTACTCAAAATGTGGCTCCGCTCTCTAAGACCGGCCTTACTCTATTAAACTTTTTACATGAGAGAAACTAGAATGCAAAATAAATTGGGAACTTGATAAAGAAATTCAAGATCAATATGATCAAGAAATCGAATAGGATGTTTTTTGATTTTGTCGCCATAGCCAGCTGAAATAATGCACCTGGCCTGGCAGCAACAAATCACATCCTTAATCCTATTTTTCTTGAATTTCGATATGACTTTTATAAAATCTTAAGCTTAAAAGTAAAAAGAAGGCACGAGCCCTATTTTAGGGGTCTTAAACTTGAAAATATATCTGTCAAGTAAAATTTATTGCTTGGAATTTATTTGAATTTCATTGAGAAATTTTTCACGGACTTTAAACCTATTCAAAATAAAGTCTCGAAATTTTCAAAAGTTCATGCAGTAAGACGCCCCCTTAAATGACAATTTCCCTGGTCGCTTTTTCACCAGCCGCTCATGTGCAACTTAATGAAATTTATGATTTTCCATTTCGAAATGTTTCCTTTATTTCTTCTCTCACGATGACGACCGACAACGACGAATGGTTGATTCACATTCGTGTGTTTACTGCGTTTGCAAGGATATTTATATCCTGCAGTAGTACCTACTTACTTTGGTACCTCCAAGCTTACAACATCTGTGCGGCAATATATGAGTATTTTTGTGGCGCATAAATTACCCCTATTATCTGTTTTTAATGGGATTTAATTTTGTTTATGGTTCGTCTTTATATACGAAATCGTGAAATTACTTTAATTTTATATTTTCATTCACGCCATAAAATGAGAAAATCGTTAAATTGAGTCCTTGGAGACAGCCATATTAAGTGCCTATACATACTACTCGTAAATCGGCTTAAAAATCAATTTCAAAAAAATATACCGATGTTTTTGTATTCCGAAAAATGTAAACTCGTGCGGTGTCTATGGCAATCCGATGACACTCCACCCAAAATCGTTCTCTCTCTCTCTCTCTCTAAATGACAACCAGACATTATTCGTTATTTCATTTAATTTCAATCATCAATCCTGTCATTTCCATGACATCAAGCTATTTACGATTTTATTTAAGGCGTTCGTTCTCCTTAATTCAGGATAAAATAAAAAAAAATAACGCTATCGTCTGACGATAAAAATAAAAGTCCATAAGACTCACAGAACGTGAGAATTTCCCTAAACTGTCAAAGATATTTTTTAATAACTGTCAATGTAATTTTTTTTTCTTTGCTTTTTTTGTATCAACTGCTGTCACACAACAAGGTAAGGCAAACGGCAAAATCAATCTAGTAAAGTTGAATTAATGAAGTCTGACATAATTTTATGAAAATTTTTATTGATTTTCTTCCGAAGAAGAAAATACTGAATTTTAAGTTCTAATGTAATGTCATCTAATTGACATTAATAAGGCAACAAGTTGAAAACCAAGCCACTCTTCGTTAAGTTTGAGGTAAATGTTGCGTGTGATTGTATTTGGGACAGGACTTTGGGAAAAAAAAGGGACTTACATTACATAATAATAACCATCAATCAAAATTAACGAGCAATTTCTTTCCCCTGCTCTTTGGGCTAAATGGTGGTTGTAATCTCCCATTTTCAGTTCAGTTTTTTTTTCTTCTTCTTTGTACTTAACTTTACACTTAACGAAAGAGTACATTTATTTTATTGTTATAGGAGATTTTTTTGATGGTTATTTTATGATTTTTCTCTTGTTTTTTTTTTTTTTGCTTTGGCTTTTTTCTGTTTTCTGTTTTTGTTTGATTCGTGGCTATAAGAATTAGTTGTCAGAATGTAACGTTTATTAGATTTTTAGGGCTTTTGATTTATTGAGCTTTAGTTGATTTGGGATTTGATGTTTTGGTGGAATTGATTTTTATTGAAGAGGTTTAAAATTGATGGCCTCTTGTTTATTGAGAATTTATTTGAACAAGAATCTTTTTAAGAATTGAGGTTTGGTGAATACAAACTTAAAAATATACATATGTATTTCGGAATTTGAAAACTTTTGAAAGGAAATACGAAATACGCGTAGGTTTTGAGAAAACTCCCGATTCTAAAGACGACTATACATAAATTAAAAGTGTACACTGGGGCGTATACGTACTTTTTTTTCTAAATGAATTTTGAAACAATTTTCCAACTGACATTTTCCAATTAAGAAAGATATCAAAATGGTTGCGAAATATCGAGCTCCATATGTAATTTGTAGAAAACTTCAAAACCAAACATATTTTTAGCACAATTGAAGTTTTAAAGTGAATTAAAGTCAAGGAAAATGGTATAGGATCACTTTTTCCAATTTCGAAGTTGATTGCGCTGGCTGAGTGAAATTCATCCTTTCAACAAAAGCCTGAAATTTCACATCCCATATATAAGAACACCATTACACACCCCTACTTTCCATCTTAGAGTTCGCAATTCGACATCAGATAACAACATCAATTTCACACAAGGACTAACCATCTTCCTCTCTCTCTACGTTTTGTAGACGTTCAACTCCTACTCCTTCATTCTTCATCACTTCTGTTAGAGGCTTCTCCTCCTTCTAGGAAGACAATAAGTTCAAACCACAGTAATAGCATTATATACATTTTACCTATATACAAGTAAAACCAAATGGCATTTCACTCTCTCAATTGCATTCCATTTTGGCACATTTTGAAGACATCAAGTAAAACAACAAGAGACTAGATAGGTATCTTCATCCTCCATCCAAATATTATAGCAGGATTTTCAATTAAGAACCGGGTATGGGTTGTAGTATACCTGTACAATGTGTACATAGGAGGAATTTACCTATTATAAAGGGAGGTACCTACTATAGGAACTCTTCAAAGCACCCACATTCACCTTAAGGCCTTAATCCATCTATCTAACTAAACATCTGCGGTATAACATCGTTCTTCAACAAATCTAAGAAGAAGAAGACACAAAGTATCTAACAAATTATTTAATCCGTAAATCTTCAAACATTTAAGTTGTTGTTGTTGTTTTTTTTTTTTTTTGCTTGTCTCTTCGCTTCGCCTTCCTGATGCCTGCCTTCGTCTTCTTCCATATACCTAACATAAATTCACAGAAATACCGATTTTATCTAAAGAAGCTACTAAAAATAAAATAATTCAACCTTGATTAAACTTTAATCAAGAATTTTTCGAAAAAAGGGGGATGTTGAAGTAGGGTTCGGGGGAATGAAGTGGTAAATGGGGGAACCGGAAGAAAACAAAGAATTTGTCTACACAGCTCGATTTCTATATTTGTGGATGCTTCCACAGAAAGTCTAAATTACCTTCTCTATACGAGTGCTACCGTCGGTCGTCGTCGTCGTCAGCCGGGACTACTGCTACCGCTACCACCTCCACCACCACCGTCACCATCACCGCAAATAAACAAGGTTTCATTACAAAACGGTAGTTTGACGCAGTGGGGCGAGTTAAATAATGAGCTCGAGAGGAAGCACCGCAGCAGGAGGAAGCAAAAAGGATCTGCAAAGCAAAAAAATTAAAGAAAAAAAAAAAAACTGATTACAACCACCAACTTGGGTATTACACTCACCAAATGAATATCCTCGGTGGGATTGTGCAACAGAAAAAAAAGCTAAAAAACGATAACAACAACAAAAAATTGAAGCACTGAAGTGGAAGAAGCATTCCAATCCCATCCAGGAGCAACAAACAAATGAAAAAAAGAAAGACTATGGAAGAAGACAAAAAATAATAGGACAAGTCTGTATAAGGACTCCAGCTCCACAATGCTGTCTGGAGCTGAGAGTAGCTTCATCTCACCTGGCCCGGGGGCCTGTCCTACATATACTACTCGTACTCGACTTGTTGGTATGGTAGACCGCTGGATTTCCTCTCTCTCGTTGCGTTGTTATCCTTGGGTGTCCTCGCTCGTCGAAGTGAATTCATCTCTCCATTCCATTGTTTTAGATCGGTTTTTGTAATTTTCGAGATAAACCCGACAACGACGATGAGAATCATGAGAAGGTACATATAGAGAGGGCTTAAAGGTAGATTCTATATAAATGAGGATGAGTAACATCCAGTGCCAGAGCAACCCTCTTATCCAAAAGCCCAGTGATATGTGATGAATCTCTGTGTAGCTTTGAACAAAAAAGAGCAAGGTTGTTCGTATGGCTGGTTGGCTATATATGTAGCTGGCTGGAGGTTGGTGCTGGTGCAGCAGACTTTTCCTGCCTTAACTTTCATTTTGTCAGTTTACACCCTCTCCTCCCATCTTTTATCACATTTTCCCCGTTACTGCAGACGTTCCGTCCGATTTGGAAGAACAAAGAATTTCAATTCCTCCTCTTTGAAGGATCCTTTTTCTCTCTCAGTCTCTACTCATTCCTCAGTTTTTTTTTCGTCAAGAATGTTCAACACTGCGGTTTTTTTTTTCTCTTCATACCCTGTGTTAGAAGCAGCGCCCCCTACTCTGGGATTTAAAGTCCAAACCATCTCATTTCGGTGTGGATTTATTTGGATCACGTTCGAAGCACGGTGGTGCCTCAAAGCCTCCATCATACCTTTTCGAAGCTTCTCGTATTGATTGTTGTTTCAGTCTTCCTTTTCGAATAGATATATTTATGTACGGTGAGAAAGGTGAGGGAAAGGGCGGTAAATTAAAGAGATGGGGAGAGGGTGTTTGATCGGGGGGCGAAGGTAAAAAATTCTTTGATGGCGGTTTAGGACTTAGGTTCGGAAAAAATTGCCTACTTAAGGGTGATTCCTTTACTTTAACAGTATCTTATAGGTTTTTTTCTTTGCTCCGGTTTTTATTTTGTTGTTGTTGCTTTTTTTTTCCTTAATAAAATACCGTTGTGCGAAGCGTATGCTGCCGCAACAAAATGCGTTACGCAGGGTGTAACTAAAGACGAGACAGGTAGACGTAAAAAAAAAATTTACAGAGGTAAGGTTTGGGAAGGAATTTCATTTATAGCCTGTTAGCGTTGAGGAATCAATGAAATAAGGGTTTTCTTTGTAGGAGGAGGGTGGGTGGTGAAAACGGACGAAGAAGGGAGGTTTGATGTTATTAGTAAAAGAGTGTACGTGTATTTTTATTTTGTCAGGAAAAACGGTTATCTTTCAAAAAAAAAAAAAAAAAAAAATAAGTGAACGTGTCAGCGATGGGTACTTGAGATATCTTATTCTATTAAGATTGTCTTTTCTTATATCTAATACCAACATACTCGTACCTGTCTGACAGGGGTTGGAGGAGGCATGTTGAAGTGTTTGAAGACACAAGACATCGAGTTAAGGGCAGATGGCTTGAATGGTAACCAAAAAAAAAAAAAAAGAAGAATATGAGTCTTTTGTGGTAAATATCAATCTTTCGATAAGTGTGAGGGGGTGGGGGGGGGGTGGAACTTAAGAAACACGACAAAATGTGTAAACTGTTTAAGATAGAGCACGGAAACACCTTTATAAAATGTTTCTCAATTTTATTTTATTAGATTTGCAACTTACGTGTCAATAAAATAGGTCCGTGTTTTTTTTCACGTACCCATGGAACTTGAAAGCTTTGAAGATTTCATTTGTGGTGATAAAAAATAATTTTTTTCTTCAGGGTTGAAATGGGTGAATCTTTGTGTCCTAAGTTTGTATCTATATCTTAAAGAGCTTGGTAAAATAACCGTTTCCTTGATGATCGATCAAATTTGTATCTTGTCTGGATAAGGGAAGATCGCCCAAGCAAATTATAATAATTAGTCCATTATTAATCGTTAGTTTATTGTTTTAGTCTGCTTCGGTAATAGCTTCCCCAAAATTTGATTAAAACTTCTGATATCGGCTCACCGGGTCTACCTCGCAATTCTGTTCTTAAAAATCAAAAATTTTTCACATTGTGTCAGGTTTTAACTTCGAAATATTTGATTTTACAGATTCGGAGGAACGTTTAGACATAAATTGTCATAAAAACATCAAAAACTGTAAAATGTCATTAAATTATATCAGCTCTGAAAAATCTAACTTTTTTATAATATGTTGCTTTCGAAGTGATGGGTTTTAAAGCTCCGGCTTTATAATCCTAAATCTGTAGACGGACAGGAACAGTCACAACCACAAACTTAACTATTTAGAAAAAAAATACCCGAGACCAAAACTTGTTTAACAGTTTTCCATATTAACTTACTCTGTAAACTGTTTTTATAATATACGAAAGCGGATTAAAGGGTTATTAAAGAGTAATTAAAGGCTAAATATCTGCACAATTTGGCACTATGAGTGTGAGGTCACAAAGGTTCAAGTACAAGTCTGGAAGGTATCCATCATTTTTTAATTAATTGCTAAACACACTTAGAATCCTTTTATTTTTGAATTCGTACTGGTACTCCAAAACTAAAAGTTGGCTCATTCGTTAGTTGATTGGGCTTTCATTTTTATTTGCACCGCATCGTTAGCAGACTTTAAAGAAAAGCAGGTTCTTTTGGGGTTCTTAACATTCAAATTGCAAATTATGGAGTTCCATAGGACTCTGTTGTTGGACCACTTTTACTTCACATAATTTCTTTACTGATACTGAAAGGTAAGGACAGATTCAATTCGAATGATGTTTCACTTTTATGTCAAAACTGGCACAAATTAGTCATTAAAACCTGCCTGTCTAAGTTTCTACCAAATCTTATAATTTCTAACTGTCAAACTTATTCGGGTAAAGTGACCTAAGTATTCGAATTTTTTAAATACATTTCTATAAAATTAAATAAAGCTCCAAGTCTAAAGAAATTATAAGCTCGCTTTTATGGTTACAATGGTTAAAGCAAACAAAATGCTTGACAAAAAAAAACGACGAACTAAATTAATAAAATAAAAATATCAAAAATTGTCACCACTTGAACATCTAATCGATCAAAAAAACCCACTGACAAGTGTCACCAAAAAGTTTTGAAGCTCAGCTCCAAGCAAAAAATTTCACATATTTTTTTATCATAGATATTCTTCAATGCACTTAAAACAGTGTCAGTCAGTCAGCTTTTGGCGTGTAAATCACTCCACCTGACAAAACGGCGAAGGAATTAATTTGTCAACAAAAGTGTCACCACATGACACAAAAATACACATAATCCGTCATAATTCGCGAGCAAAAAAATTAAAAAAAAAAAAAAATAGGAAAAGAAGAAACAACATCGTCAACACTTTTGCTGTTTTTCGCTTTTTGTATAAACAATTTTCCAACCCAAAGGCGAACTTTAAACTTCCATAAAGTTTCTATAAGATACTTTTTTTTTGTTGTCTTTCGTCAAAAATAAGAACAACAAAGACAAAAAAAAAATCCGCATACACATGCAGAAAATAAGAAAAAGTGTGAAAATCCTTTTTGAAGATTTTTCGTGTCATAAATTATCCAAAAGGATGATGATGTAGGTTACATAAAAAATACGGGAATATCCTTACAAAGAAGAAAATGAAATGTAAAAAAATAAAAAGTAGAAAAAATGTGAAAATTGCAAAGACATTTTTGATCACCGACCAAATGAACTAACATTTTGATATTCAACCCGAGTATCCACACTCGAATAACTATGCAAGGCAAATAGGACGACGGAGCGGGGAAAAAAAGGACAACGTCGTCGCCGTCGCGTCGGTCTTCGCCAAGGATGATGAGGATGACGATGTCGACGTCGGACTATGCTGATGATGATGATGACGAAGATGAAGACACATCATCCTTTCGCCATGTATGTCTCCCCGATCCGATCCGGCCTTGTGAGACCAGACTCGTTTCTGGTGACTTTTATTCCAAACCAAGACCAACTTGATGGCAGTGGTAAGCTCAATATGTCCTGCACGGTAGTTGGTGGCAGGTTGTATGACGGCGGTGGTGCTGGGGGCGAGTGAAGTTATTATGAAATGTATAAAACAAGGACCTCCGTCTGGCGAATGTAGTTTGGTTGGTTATCCTCGAATGATATTTGCTGTCCAGAGATGTTTTAATAAAAGTGAACCTAAAAAAAATCACACACACACAAGGACTAACCGACCGACCGTTCCGAGGACGAAGACGAGGACGCCAACGACAACGGCGACTTCGACTTTAAGGAATGGGGTCGAAACAACAGATGTCCTGGGAATGTGCTGTGCAGGAATTCTCTGATGAACTCTGATAAACATAAGGACCCCTCTGACAGGATAATATATATTGGAAAAAAGAAAGAAAGAAAGGAAACCCTCGTCCGTCGTCGTCGTCGTCGTCGTCACGTAGAAAAGGAATTTCTTCTTATTATTTCGCAGTTCAATGCAAAAAAAAAAAAAGAGAAAAGAAAAAACGCTGGACCATTATTTGATTCTCCTTGTTCCAAGGACACACAGCAGAACACTTTGTCTTTGCGGGTATGTTATGGCAAATCCTATACTCGAATACTCGTAGGAAGGAAGTAAGAAAACAAGTGTCGAATTGAACTTAAATGGGAAAAATTGCTGATATATCTCCTTTCCGGTGGACACACTATGATTTTGTCATCGTTTTTTTTTTTTTTTCGTTTTCGTTTTCATTTTCGATTCCCAAGTTCTTGTGTCCTTTTTTTCAATTCCACTCTGGCGCACACAAAGGACGAGCAATGAGGATAAATGTGAAAAAGATATTTATGAGGCTACAACACCATAAAAGTTAAGTTCGTTGTTGGATGGTTGGGTTGGGTCCTTCTTGTCGTTGTGATGTATGTGGGCGGTTACTGATGGGGGTTGGTAAGCAGCATAAAGTGTGTGTAGCGGGTGTCAAGAAGTGGAAGATGCACCGCAGCATACATAAGTTTTTCTGTGTTTTCTGATTGGATCACCAGGCATTGTAAATTCAAATATTCAAAATAAGATCCTTTTTTTTGTAGTTGGTTGGTATGTTATGGGTGAGGAGGGGGAGGGGGGGACAGATTGAAACGATGCGATGATGCTGTTCGGATAAGGATGTGTTTTATGGTGATTTTTATTCGTTTTTTTTTTTTTTGGTGCTGTGTTTTTTGCTCATTTTCTTAGATTTTCATGTCAAGGAATTTATATTGCTTATTATAGAGCGAAAAATATTATGTTGCACCAGAGATATTTTTCCCTTTTCTTTTTTTTTTGCTATACAGAGGAATGAACTTCTGAAAAATAAAGGGTTTTTTAAGTGTGAAATTAGAATCAGATCAAAGGAAATACTGACTTCTTGAAGAAACTGAGTTTGAAGGGCATAAACGCGTGTTGTTTAAACACAGAAGGAACATAACAAGCTTTAAATGGGAAGAAATCAATTGTTCAACAAAATGTTGAAAGATGTCTGACATTAACATCAAAAGCAATTATTTTTAGAATTTACAAGGATCTCACTTCTAGACACCTCTTCGTGTCCAAATTACTATTTGGTAAAATATGAAATATTCAAAACATTTTCTATTTTTGTAGACACTCGATAAAAGTCCTTAGTCCTGATCCTGATGTGACCACAAAAACAACACACCCTCTTAAACCGTCATCCCTCAAGTAGTTCCTCTTGCACTCGACACGAAATGATGCAGCACACAAAATCCTCTTTGTCCATCATCAAAAACAACATCCTTGTGGTTTTTGTGTGTGTCTCTCTGATGTCCCTCCGTGTGAAGGTGAAGGTGTATAGACTGTAGTGTAGGTGTATGGCATTAACTTACGGGCGTAAATGTAAAATAATATTTTCTCCCAGACACACATGGACGAAATGAAAACATGACACAACAATGTTTTTGTTTTTACAGAAACAAAAACACAAAAACACAAAAAACAAAACAACACAAACTTTCGACATCAACATCGACATCACACATAAACTATACAACTAAAGACTGCAGTCGAATTAAAGTGAGTTGAGATGAGCTGTGGAAAGGATAAGAGGATCCTGACGAAACACCTGTATGTTTTTGTATGGCAATCATGTGTGTGTATGTACTGTGTGTGTTATGCAAATGAGCTTTAGATGTTTTTGTTTTGTGTTTTGTGTGTTGCCATTGCCGCAAAATACAAAGTACAAACTTAAACACAAGAAAGGCCAAAAACTCTATTATAAATTAATCCGCACCAATCCGACGTCGTCCGTCGTCTGTCCTCAAGCATCAGGCTCTCTAGAAACCGAAAATGTCCTTGCATCATATTGTCTGCGGTGAGGCTTTAGTGTGTCTGTAACTGTGTCTGTGACGTGTTTGTTGTCTATGGCTGTGTCGGTTTTTGTATGATGATGGTATTTAATTTGAACGCCTAAAATGTGCCTTGTTTTTTTTTAACATTGTTTTGAGTTTACGAGTGTGTCCTTTTAAGTCACATCCTTTAAACATGTGTATGCAGTGAATGCACTTTTTGTTAGTCCTTTAGAAGTTCTCCCCCATCGTCGCGTCGTCGTCGAAGTGTATGATCCTCTAAAGAATCCGACTTTCAATTGTGTTTTTTTTTTTTTACTTTTTCCTCGTTACTGAATGTCCTTTGAAAATATTCATTCAGACCATTTCGTTTTTTTTTTTTTTCTCTCTCTCTCTGAAATTCCTTTGAAATCCTTTAAGTGTGTAATTTCTCTTACAATGCAGTTTGTTTTAGAAACATTCTCGTTAAAATTGTTCATATTTTGTTTTTCAAAAAATGTGAATATTTGAATTTTTTGTTTTTGGAAAGTGGAAAGTTTCATCATCGAACTGGGTCAAATAAATTGTTTTATTGTGTATTTATGTAAATTTAAATGTTTCCATTTCTCTTTCTTTTACTTTTTTAATTCTTTTTTAAAATGCTAACCTATAAAAGTATCAAGGAGATCGGCACCAATTAAGAAGGCAACTAAAATTCGCTCCAAACAACCAAGAGCATCGAAGAAAGTTAAATTTATCAGTAAGTGTTTAATGGTTTTTATGTTTATGTATAAGAATAAATTAATTTATAGTATTTTTTTTTGGTTTAAAATTTTTGTTTGGAAATAAGAAAATATTCTTTATATTTATATACGTATTTTCAAATATCTTTTTTTAAGTGAATTGTAAAAATGTACATAAAAGTAAAACAAAATAAAAATTTATTGTTAATTTTTTTGTTTTAAGAGCACGACAAATTTCGACAAAAATACCAATATTTTCAAAAATATAGTGATAACATAAATGTACCTCGAGTGAATTCATTTAAAGTGTTCTGCATTTCGTTAGATTTTGTAACTCCAAATTTCTTCCGAAATCACTTTTTTGTAAAATTAAAAACGACTGACATTTGTCATTTTGTATATTGTTAAAATATTTTAATTTAGGCAAATTGATTTGTTTTCTTGTTAATAGTTTTAAGACCAAGACCGCGAGATGTTATTATAGTTTTAAATGAACTTGTTTAATGGTTACGGAGGCGTATGTGGAACATTTTTCAAAATTTAGCTAAGACAAAAATTAAAATAAAGTCACTATATAATTTTTGATAATTTTAGATGAGTTTAAGTCTTGTTCTAAGTTCTGACGGACCATGAAAACCTAGGACAAAGTTTAGATTTTTGAAAATATTTAACCAGAAATGTTTGGTGGCAAAACCCAATTTGCCGACACATTTTTAGGGAACTTATTAAAATATCAAACCAAAAATGCAATCCGCAAGGATGATAAGTGACTGTCGAATTTTTAATAGTCAAATACATACATACAGATGTTTGCCTGTTTATAAGGTGATTCAATTTATGTATTTCAATTCAATTAAACAATTTCTAATAAGAGTTGCTAAAATAAAATGTTAAATGTTTACAATTAAACATAGAAATTGAAGAATAAAACTAACTTGCACTTTTTCTTCTTCATTTCCGTGAGCAGTATTGTTTTAAATGAAGAAAGGGAAACCCAATTGCACCGCTGGAATCTTAGACAGTTTATGAAAAAAAGTGGATTAACTTTTTTTGCAGAATTGAAAATTTTGACAAGGCTCGACGTTTCAAGGACTTAGAACCAAGATTTGAAAAATATTAAAATTAAATTTCTCTTATGCTAGTTTTTCTACAAAAACGTACACATATTAATATGAAGTTTAAGATTTTGAATCAAAACACACAATTGAAATTTGGATTCTAAATCACCACAAAAATATAATCTTAAAATTTATACATTTTCCCAATTCATCAAAATAAGGTTCAATGTTTAAAATTAAGTTCTATGAGAAAATAAAGTTTGAATATATGGAAATCGTCGTTTTTCAGTCTTGAAAAAATATTTAGACCTATTCCGATATTTTATTCTGTTAGTCTGTAATGAATTAACATACAAAAGTTTGAGTTGCCAAAAAATCTTTTATGAATTTAAATATATCAATTTTTGCTTCGTATTGACTGAAATCTTTTATAATAAAAGTTAGAAATATTTGTCTTTTATTTTTTTATGATTCATAACAGAGGATATTTAGTATGTATATTATTTTATCCTTGAGAGGAGAAAAATGTAAGAAAATAATACATTATAAACAAAAATGGCAAGCATATTTTATAGAAATACTTTCTTAGAAAAAAGAACAGAAAACTTTTGATGGAAGTACATTTAGAAAGACGTCCCTTTGAATTTTCCGATTTGCTGCGATTCCGATTGGACAAATTAAATGCAGAAATTTTAGTGGACAAATTGAAACAACACAAATACTTCAAATACGACCATTGCATTTCGAATTCAAATGCTTCAAGAGACTGGACGAATCTCTTAGACACACGCATCCTAATGTTTCCTTTTGTGAATAAAGTGAATTTCCCCCAAGAGTTAATAGTAAATTTGTTTTAACTACTGATGCTTGTACAACATACCATAATAGGTATACTAAGTTATCTTCCATGTACCTATGTATGTTCCACGGAATACCATGACAATACATTCCATATTGCGTAACACACTTAACAAAGAATTCTAGAATTTTAATTGCGGTATAGGCTATAATGGTACTTGATATGGTATTTCTTTAAACATAAGTACCATAGGTGGTAAAATCGTAATGAATCATTTACGTATTTAAAAAAATACATAATTACAAAACAGTTTAATTTCGATAACAGATTTAAGTTCCGTTTGCTTATTCATTTCGTTTTGGAATATTCATTACAGACTTTTATAAAAGTTCGAACTCCTGAATACAAATTATAAAAGATCTTTTATCATGAGAATCTTTTACGATTCATATAACAAAAAATTCAAAGCAGAATAACATATTTGGCAGAATAGGTTCAATTATATTTTTTTTCCACATTTTCAAACATCCATGTTTCAAAAACTTGACGTAATGGACTTATTATCAAATTCTTTTGGAAAAGCATTGTTTGATTTGTGTGACAGAAAAAAAAATCAAAATTTTAATGACTATTGTAATTAAAAAGTCAAAAAGCCTTTAATAAAATCACAATGTCAAAATTGAACAAATTTATATTTAACAACAAATTTTTATGTTAACGCATCGGCAATAAACAAATTGTAAGCTATACTCTTTGTGTCGCAGCACACAGAGAACTTTACTTTTAAGCGAATAAAATTAAGTGTCACATACAATTTCGCACAAAAAGAAAAACATTTCTCCAAAGTCATACCCAAAAAACGAAATTTATAAATTGATAGAGAGATGAACACTTCACAGAGAATAGAAATCAGCTACAAACCAGAACGCACCCACGCACCTTTTGGTTTCTTATCCATTACTGTACCGTATATTGATGTGGATGATGTTTCAATTTCAAGTTCAGACAAGTTCATTTCGAAGTGTGTTTTTTTCCAATCGGCTATCGAAATGTAATAAAAGAATTAAAATTTCGTATAAATACCCTCGGAAATTTTATTAAAGTAAATAAATGAATTGCCGATGTGAAAATGTGTATACAAAAATATTACATTCGTTTCTTTTGGAATGAAATTGTTTTAATTGCCGGTTTGTCATCGATGTTGGTTTTGTCGGGCTCATAAATTAACGATTAGCTATCCTATCATACATACATCAAGGTAAGTCTTCCTCTGATAAATTTTAATCATAAGAAATAATTCTTAGTGAGTTATGATTGTTTTTTTATTAATAAGAGCGATTTGCAATTCTTTCTGGACTTTACTGTATGGATTTATGAAAGGGTGCTCTTTATATTACGAAAAAAAAAATTGTTCTCTTCCATGAAATACAAATTACCAGCAATATTTGAAAATTGCATCAGGATCCTTCATATACATACCTAGTAAATTTGTGAAAGTAATTACAAAAAAACTAAAGTTAAAGTTCAGTTAAAAAATTCATTTAGACTAATTTATTCCCTTCATCAATGTAGACTTCTTTCTGTCAGGATCACGATATTTCTTTCTGTAGTCCTTAACCTATCAATAAGGGAAACTTCTTCTGCTCTTCATTATTAGTGTGTACTCATCCATGAGCTTTACTCCTCACTCAGCTATTTCGTTGACTACGAACCTAATGTCTAATTTTTTTGTATTCAATGTCCTCCGACCACTCACCCACGTCTTTATTTAAGAACTCTGACGACGAAAACCCAGTAATATTAAAGAATCTGCGAGTATTTAACTGAATGTTAAAAATTTCTAGAGTTATCCGCTTCCTCGAGAGTCTGTACTCCATTTGTTTCTAGGGCAGAATCTATCATTTTTTTAATTTCAATGGACGACTTCTTCGTCAAAAAATCCGAAAGCCACAAGTTTGACAAGTACCTACCAGAGATATCCAAGGAACTTTTGTAGCACAACTTTTGAAATTAATGCATTTTTATATTCTTTTAGTTGTCAAGTTTTTCGAGTTGTTTCAGATCGTTTCGTGGATCTGACATCGAATCAGAAGAAATCATCCAGACCCTAACAAATGTCACCAACCTCCTTGTTCTTCTATCTTTGACAACTTATTGAACTGACTCCGAAACATTCATACGTTCAGGGAGTAAATAGCTTTTATGTTATTTTATTTTTCAGAAACGCCTCCCAAGTAAGTAATTGTCAGTTCTAGTAGTTTCTTGTAGTCATCTTTAGGCTGAAATCTTTGCACTTGAGATTTCGAAAAACCAATAATTTCGTCCTTAATGTCAATGGTTCCGGCTGTTTCGAATTTATTTTGATCGATGTTGGGCCCATGTTTTTTTAAATATTTTTAATATGAGAACATCTAGCCCTGTTGACGGTCCAATTGCTCTCAGGACCACTGATTCCAGTATTTGTAAAATATTTTCTTCATCAGAACTAAACAACTAGCTGAAGTCATGTTAACTATTCAAGGAACTTTTTTACAGTTTTATCTTAACACACAACAGAAAACGATTAAATCAATTTATTATTAAATAAAAAACAAGAACAATAAGTTACAAAACATTTCAAGTTTTTGTACTTCAACTCCTATCGCTTCATCGAATTTTAATCATTCTAGAATTGTTAGAAAGATGGCTTTGTGCCACGCCCCTGTGTAGTAAATGACAAGTTTTAGTTTTTGTGTTACATACTGACTTATACCAATTTACAACATTCTATAATTTAATGGAAATTGGAAGTTATTATACTTGATAGCAATTATTAATATATTATTTATTTCAAAATATCAAATTCTCGATTTTGACTTTGGTTTCTCTACAAGAATTAACTTTTTCATAAAACAATATCATGGTATTGATGATCTGCCAGTTAATGAATCATTTAGAAACTTTTTTCCAATTGTTGAATAATTTTGCATACCAATCACCTTCATGAATCAATCTCAGATTCAGCGTCAAATCGTTAACTTTTATTTGATGAGAATTTATTGGCGTGTGTCACACGCGTATTTTATGTTTAATGTATGTTCAAGTATTAGGTATAGGTATTAAACAGCATCAGTTTTGTCGAAACACATCCCAAGCCGGAGAGAAACTTTTGTTGTGTCACATTCAGGACGAAACAACATAAAATGTCAGAGAGCGTGAAATTTGCGTTCGGTAATTAGTGTTTATTCATTCGAATTATCGTGGAACGTGCGTCGTGTCATACCGTTACCGTACCCAAAATGTCAGAGGATGTGTGCGTGTGTCTGTGTATTCTTAAAATAATGGTTATAATTTAATTTAACTTTGGAAAATGGTTGTCATTGATGATAAATATAAAAGCAAAAGAGAATTGAAAAGGTTAAACATAGAATATTGTAAATATTGTATTTTATGTGTGGAAAGGTCGCGTCGTACATCGTCTCGTCGGTCTGTCCTTTGGCTCTGATCCTGTGTTGAAAATTTAATTTTCCTTTTTCCCACTTTGTTTTTTTTTTTCTATAAAAATAGGAATCAATTTCATTCAAAATTATTAAGCTCGTCTAATGGAAAAGGACTTAGAGAGGCACATACATACAATCGTATACATATGTATGTATGTATGTACTTACATAGTCTCTAAAATGTATCTACGATAAATTGATATTAAATTGGTTGCCAAGTTTTATATTTCATTAAATTATGAACACAAAATGGAGAACTAAGAGGATTTCTATGGAAAAAGGTGTCTTTATATTTTTGTCAAAGGAGGAGATGTTATTATTTGACCTTGAATGAAAAAAAAAAGGAAGTTTGAGTTGTTATCTCTTAAGTGTCAAATCAATGATTTTTAAGAAATGTATGATACAATAAGCTTTTAAACCCTTTCGAGCCCTGATTTGGGCTTTTAAGTGTCCCAGAAATCAAAACTGTGCGAATAAAACTTCATCGTTTTATCTTTTGGTCTAATGTCAATGAGAATATCATTAAGAGAGTAATTTATTTTCATTAAGGATTCCTTTTAGATGTTCTCTCATTCTTAATAAGACACATCACTTTTTCACTTTTGAAGCTGATGGGTCTTATTTAGAATCAGATGGTCTAAAAGGAAGGATCTCAATCATCAAGGAAAGTGAAAGTGCTGTGTGTGTGTTTATTAAATTTAAGTACATCCTTTTTTAAATGATATTAATATCTCGTGTATTTTTTTGAATGTCATTTGTTTTTGTCGTTTCTTCAAAACCCTTTTTTTAAGACTTCCTTAATGGCTGTGGCGTTGTAACTCATACTTATGTCATATTTGTTTAACCCTTTTTCATTGGAGTTCATTTTTTTGTATATTCCTATTTTTTCAAGCGCCATTTATTTCCTTTTGTTCTTTTTCGGTTCTGTCGTTTCCAAAAACAGGAGTCAACCCACACATACACGAGTATATGTATGTACATATTTCTACTTTGCGTGTTTATTGTATGAACATTAAATTCATTAATTTAATTTCTAACCTCAGACAGGCTTTATACTTAGGTATGTTTCTAGTACCTACATACCTTTTTCCCTTGCGTGTCTTAATAAAAAAAAAAAACATAACAACTAAAAAAACCAAAAGTGTACAATTTTTATGTGCATAGCTTTAAGCTGTATAAAGTAAAAATCTGAACATAAATACTGTCGGCAGCAGAGAGAGGATATATTTAAAAATAAAAAATGAAACCCATAGGAAGTTATACCTTATCGCTAATATCAACAAGAATACTGTGGTGCACAATGTCCCAAGTCTTGGAAAAAAAATAAAACCTTGATAGTCGTGAAATTTAGAATCTTCAAAGGCGTTTTATTGGACTTTTATCAAACCTTCTTACTCCGACAAGACTGTTTTACTATCTGAATTCTAAGAACAACAGTCAAAACTGCTGAAGCGATTTTTATCAAACTTGAGACTTGAGATTCGTATTTTTTTTTTAATTTTAAAAGAGAACTTAATTACAACAAAGTTTTTGTTCACTTAAATTTTCAACAACTCTTCTCAATTAAAAAAATAATATGGTTTTAAAAACTTATCTGACACATTTCTGTCAAATTCCACATCATGTCTGACGAAAAATGACAGTTGACACAGCCTAAATACACTTTTTTACTGATTTACAAAAATGATACTCTCAAGTTGTTTGTCTGAAGTTGTTCTTTGATTAAATTTTGAAAACCTTTCGAAATATTTTCTGATAAAAATATTGAATAGAAGATTTACATTTTCACGTGAATATTTTGTGAATTATAACGTTTTCATTTTATAAGAAGTTTTTTTTTTTGTAAATGGAATGATTTCACGACTTTCAGTAAAATTTTCCCCTTTAATCCACTGTTAAATTATTGTGAAACTTTAAAATTACGCTCTTCAAGTATCATTTTGACAAAAACTTCACGATTTTACTATGTGAAAGGTAAGATTTTAGTTTTATAAATTTACCAATGGAAAAATTCACTCCGCCCCACTGTACGAGTATGTTCGCTGACACCACCATTATCCCTTTTAATGAATAGTATTACGTTAACGGTATACAAATTTGTGCAAAATCAAAAAAATAAACAAAATGATTCAACAGAAAAAGTGAACAAACTCAAAGTTAAAAAAAAAAAAAAAAACACAGCAATTTGTATTTGCAAATGAAAATTCATTATTGTTTTCAACTTCTGACGACTGAGTTTTTCTTTTTTACTTCTTATTTTTCGGGACTTTTTCACGCCATGAAAGCCGAGCAGCTATATTCACAATAGACACCGCCGCCGACCCGCACTCCTATCGCCCGTCGCGTCGTCGTCGTTGCCACGCGAGGCTTGCTGCTGCTTGGAAAGGATTTTCATATTGTGAAAGCCAACAAAAAGTAGATATATGACTCTGGCCTCGGTATGAGTCTGGTGTCAATGAAAAAGTGTTCCGTCTTCAATTCCTGGTGTTGGCATACCCTTTTAAATCCCGTCCCCTATACTCAGACACCTACGAGTTCTCGTTTGCAACCAATATGGATGTCCCTGGGCTATGTTGTCGTTGTGTGTGTCTCGATATCCTTTTATATATGTACATACAAAACAAATTAAATTTTCCAAACACACAGCACAGAACAGAAGGCGCATTGTGAAAGGATTATAAAAGGGTATTTGGATTTGAGCACGGCCTGGTAGAGTGGGCGAGAAGAAAAGGGCAAGGATGGTATTTTTTTGCGACCAAGTCAGCCTAGTGTAAATGGACGGATTTTATATTGGAAAAACATTTTCTCGTCTTATTTTTTGGTATCGTCCTGTCGACCGCCATGAGGTCCTTCTCTTATTGGCACACGCCCACCTCCCAACACCTACACCTTTCCACAATTATATTCGGGCGCCAAAAACCCACTTTTGACTAATTCGCTACAACTGGAATGTCATAGATAACCTTTTTCGCTGTTATTCAAAATTTGTTTGGTGTTTTTTCACTTTTCTTTTTTTTTTGGAAATTTTGTTTTAAGTTTTTCTGCAGCGTTTTGTACTCGAAGTCGACTTGTAGATATTTTGTATCCTTTTTTGCTGCTGCTGCTGCTGTTGATGTTGATGCCTGCAAGCTTAAGATTAATGGCTTTTTATTCATCTTGTAGATTCTCTCACAGATGTGAATGTGATTGTGAATGTGAATGGGAATAAGGACGAGGACGAAAACGAGGAGGACTATTATGGTGATGATGATGATGATGATGGGTTAAATGAGTGAAAGAGGGGGGAAAGGACTGAAAAACAAAGATACAACTACACGTACTCGTATACATATATAATATAGATAGAAAATGACAAATAGATTTCGTTTCACTTGTTTAAGCTTTTAGTTATATACGAGTACACGAGTCACTAGTTGATTGCATAATGGCCTGAAGAATGAAAACTAATGATTTTAATCCTTATAATTCGTCATTTGTTTTATTTTTCCATTTTTCTTTTTATTTTTTTGTTTAAAATTTCTGAAGAAAAAAGATGAATTATTTGAGATTTGAGTACATCTTGAAGTTCGAAAGTTATTTTGAACTCAACTCAAGATTAAGTGATGATTCTTGATGAGGATAAAGAAAGTTTTCGGAATGAAATTTCTTAATCCGAGGTTGAAAATTATTATAACATAAAAGCAATTTATGAAAAGGTCAAAAGTTTTAAGGGAATTTGATTGAATTAAGGGATTAAAGTTTAGTTAACGACTAGAAGGGATGCGTTCAGTGAGTAGATTGGGAAGTTAAATATTTTAATTTTGTTCATACACATGACTTATGGTATTAAATTGCTTCCCGAATAGAAAGAACTAGAGTTTTCATGTTTTGTCTTATGGTTTCACTTTAAGCCCTACCAGGCTTTACCACAGTCTACTATTCTTCAAACGTATATTGTTAATTACAATTCAGAAAAAATAGGCGGATACCACGGCCTTTATATGGACAATTTTTGATATTTCCAAAGTGGAGTAGTTCTTCATAAGCTTAATTAACTGTCAATAAAAGAAGTCAGCCGAAGCCTTTACGAAGTTGAAGACTGCTCCGGACTTGACCAAATACACGGATGGTATACAAAGAAAAGTATTCGAAATAATTTTAACAAATTTCTAATTATCTAACCATGCTGAATACAAATTGACAAGTTTAAGTTTTTTTCGATACTTGATATTTTCCGAATTTAATAATTCTAACCCATCACCGACTTCTTAATGCTGATTCACTGGTCAACAAGGTTTTGTAAGTGACAATCAAATTAAATTTTTTTGCGAAGATTTTTGATCACATTTTTGAGTTTTTTCGATTTTTTGTTGTTATGTAAACTTATGAAGTATTTTTTTTTTTTTTTTTTTCAATAAAATTTGAAATGATTTTGAAAATCCATAATCCCATCTTCAATATTCAGTTTAAATATTTTTAGAAAAATTCTCATTAATTTTACTAGAGTAAAACGGTGTTTAACAAAAAAGCCTAAAATGATAAACGATTTTTTGTCTTGAATTCAAATTTCATATTACATATTAGCCACCACATCAAGCTTTTGAAATAAATTTAAAAAAAAATAAAAAATAATGTTGAAAACGGGTATTTTTTAAATTTGAACTGATAGCTAAAATCAAAGTTCGGATTCGAATTCGAAATACTTTTAAAACTTATTTTTCAAAACCATAAAAACATAAGATTCAAGGTTTTACAAAACTATACTTTATCTTCTATATATATAAAAATGAGTTTCTAAAATGTGTGTGTGGCCGCCTAACTCGCGCATTTTTGTACCGATTTTAATTTGGTTTTTTGCCTTTTATAGAGAATTATCTGTAGATGGTTTCTATGTAAAAAAAAGTTAAATTCAAACGCACCATTCTCTACAAATAGCAAACAATTACATCGATTCATAAAAACGCAATTTTGCAACATCAACAACATATGTGCACATTTTAACAGTTTTGACATTGTTTCCAACAGATTTTGATACTTTAAGCACACGATTCTCCAAACTTCCATTTTTGATCGCACTTGCTGAAATTATAGTATTAAGCCGTTTTCGAGAATGTGCAAGTATTTTTCGGAATCGACTGTTCCATATATACAGTAAAGATGTTCAATTTTGTGTTAGAAAATATATTCCCATTATCATTAATTTAGCTTTAAACTTAGTTTTTTTTAACTTAAATTATTTTATTTTATTCTGAATCGTTTTCAATCGGGCGAATTTCGATAGATTTTTATTATCTTTAAGTTTTTGTATACTTTCCTTCTTCTCAGAGTATAGATTTAAATCATTAAAATCTAAAATGGGACAAAATTGAAAAAAGCATTTTTATTCTTTTTAATTTCTTAATTTCAATTATGGACAAACATCTGAATGGCATTTCATCACTAATATTTTTCAGTATAATCTGTTTTCTATCTGTTAGTCATGAGAAGGTTTTTATAAAAGAAAACATTCCCAGCAAGTCAGGAAATTAAAGTTGATTTTTGTATGAAAAATAAAATTGTTTTGCATGCATTTCGCGTGGAGAAATCAGAAAGATAAATAATAGATGGCGTTGGGGTACGATCAATGCCAAAATTTGATAGATATACATAGGTTGTGTTCAATTTGTGGGTGTTCTTTCCGCATTGTCATTTTCTATTGATAAAATGTGTTGATTTTTGCTGCAAGTGTTCGATTTTTGTGTATTATTACACCTAATCGGAATAGTCGTACATCGCACACAACATACGCCATACATATGATATGAGCAAAAATTATCTGAAATCTTAATTATACGAAATTGAAAATGTCATTTAAGAAACTGTTGAAAACAATGTGATTCAGGACAGGAGAATCAAAGGAGAAAAGGAATATTCAAAGGAGAAAAGCACCTTATCCCACGGGTTCCAATTATTACAACTGATCTTCCAATTAAAGCAGATTCACTTTCCTTTTCTCTTTTGCCACGACCAATCGTTGGAAGTAACTAAAATTAATATCGAATTTCCCTGTTTTCCGCAAACCGTCTTTTTTTTGTTTTTAAACCGGAAAACTTATTGCAAAATTTAGCTTTCCATTAAATTTTAATTTTCTGAGTTTTATTATAACTCTGGAGTGTATCACATGGCTTTAAATTGGGGTGAGACGAAATTTAATTTTAAATTATTTTTACCCAGGTTCAATTTTTTTTCTTCATAAATGCACACAGCGAAGCGGGTGGGAATTAGCTAGTACTATATACTATATAGGATTAAAAAACTAAGTGAGATACTAAAACGACTTAAAGTGTATCTCCAAGATAAGGATTTGTATTTGGCAAAAATATCATGTTCACCTTAGCCTTGAAAACACCGTATTATGGATATTTTTACATTTTTAAAGAACTATACACATTTCAAAAACCTAACATGATGAAAAAAAATATAAGGTGAGAATCGAATTCAGGACAAAAAAAATCTTTTGAAAAAGAATTTGATTTAAAATACCGAATGAAATGGTAATTTTGTTGACCAGTAATATTAGGAAGTCGAGTTTTCTGATTTCTTAAGTTCTGAAGTCAAAGAGCAGTTGATAATATTGAAGCAGGTTTTTTTTTTCTGTGAAAAGTAGATTTAATTTTTTTAAATTAAGAATAAAATTTGACTTTCTATCACCAAGACTCTTTAGTTCTAATAAAAGACAGCAATCATAAATTTTTTCAAGTGTTAAGTTTCATTTTAATGCTTTTTTATGACAATATGTAAACGCATTCTAAGGAGTTTGATTGCCCTTATGATGATTAACACAGTGAGCGATTAGGAAAGGGTGCAGGGAAATAAGTCTCCAAGAACTAAGTCCACTAAAAAAAAATTTTGCGATTTTTATTTGATTATTTTTGAAAACTCGAAAACAGAATTTCGAAATAAACTTATGCTTTTTGATTCTATTTTCGAGTGTTTTTTGAAAAGGTCTAAGAACTGACAGTAGTTTAGATCTCTCTTCAATTTTTGTTATTGGAAATTTATTCCCACTTTACACTTTCGAGTGTGTTTCCCATAAGAAAGTAAGTCCCCCAATGGAGTTAGTTCCTGGGGACATATTTCCCTGCACCTTAGGAAAGTAGGATAGGATTAAAAAGGAGATGTCGATTCACATTGGTTTTGAAAGTCTGAGCACCTGAGCAAATGAGGAGCACCTGCCCAGTTATGCGAATTGTACTCGAGTATATTGGACGAATAAAGGCTTTTTAGATAAGAGTCAGATGAGAAGGAGTAAAATACTTCTTATAGCGGCTAATGAAGCCTAAAAATTTAGCAGCATTTTTCGCGATGTATCGTCGTTCTATAAAGGATGGTCTATGATTTACATAGTGCTATAAATTTAAAGGAGGATGATATTTTTGCATTTAATGAACCTCAACTCTAAACATTCTAATGGTTTAGTGTTGCTAGATATTGAAAAAGCCTTCGACACAGTATGACACGAAGGACTCATCTACAAACTAATTTTGTTTAATTTTCCTAGTTACCTCGTAAAAATTGTTTAGAACTTTTTGAAAGATAGAAAATTTTGTGTTACCACTGGAATTGCGAAGTCTTCCATGCAAGGAATATCTTTCAGAGTACCACAAGGCTCTGTACTTGGGCCGATGCTCTTCAACATATTTATGTCCGATGATCCAATGTTTGTAGATGGCACTGTGCTATTTACCTTCTTCCCCAAGAAGCACTAACTAACTAACAAAGTTCGTTAGATACCCTTTTACATTTCTTCAACAAGTAAATGCTGATAAATGTCAAGCTATATATGGTTTACTCTACGTAAAAAACAATGTTTTCCTCCCCAATCTACACTTAAAATAAACTCCGTTGATATTCAATGGTCTGATCATTGTAAATATACCTTGGGGTTTGCATTCAACAAAAAACTTACTTTTGAAAAACATAATACATATATAAATTATCAATCCACAAAATCAACCTCTTAGTTTAAATCCTACCATCCATTTATCAACAAAAGATCTAAACTAAGCGTAGGCACATAGTAAAATTTTAATTTTCAAAACTGTTTTTCAACCAGTTCTAACTTATGGTGCCGATCCAGTATGGTTTGACTGTGCTGAAGCACACATAAAAAAGCTTCAAGTAAGTCAAAACAGAGTTCTTAAATTAATGCTTAATTTGCCATGGTTTTTTATTCGACTGCTAGGCTCCACAATAAAGCAAATGTCAACCCCAATTAAATTTGTTCTTTACAAGCTACAAGAAAAGTTTTTTGAAAGATGTTCTTACTCCGATATTGAACTTATTCTTAATCTTTAACTTATACTACTTTACCTAGTATAATATTGGGTTTTTGTGCAATTTTGGCAACCTTGGCTATACAAGTCTTCAGCTTCGAATTAAAAATTCTTACCAATTGTCTCAAACTTTACAACGTCACTAATTCTTTTTTACATTGTTCATCAAAATTGTTTATTTATTTCAAAAATATATTTACCACGATTATAGTATAACTTAATTTCTTGATCCATAGACTCCGAATTCACGTCAGAATAAAGTATGATATTATTCGTAAATAAACATTTAACCATTAAATAAATTAAAGGTTAAATAAAATAACAATTCCCCACTAATAGCCAAGGGCACACTTCTAACTTCTCTCTGATTGCATAACAATAACAATCGCATAAATCTTTCGTCCATTTGAACTCCATGTCCACTAAAGCCCCAGCCCTCCAATTATCCCTGGACTGGATAATACTGTCCACATCAATTTCGTCAGGTTGTATAGTGACTTCCTGTCCGGGTTGGTTGGTTGCTGAGGGGATGGTGAACATTTATTCATTTTTTTTTTTCCAAATTCCAACTATTCTCGACGATAGTATGACGTTTTGAAATGCAAAAAAGTAACGAAGGACGTTCGTGACTTGAAGCAATTTTAGTCCATTTTCCAAACGAGGAAAATGTCACAACACCACCAAAAATACAAAAATACAAAATAAAAAAAAAAACTAGTGAAATATTTTTATTCAAAACGAATGAAGTAAAAACGAAAATTGTCACAACCAGTACTTTACTGGGTAATGCCCCTAAAGCAATAAGAACACAGATAGTAGCACACAAACACACACATAAATATATGAAAATAGTCGTCGTCGTGAACACGAATAAACAACGGATATAACGAACAGCGACCATTTTTATTTTATGTTGTTGATTTTTTTATTTATTTTTTTTTTTTTGAAAATTTTGTGTTTTTTATGAACAACGTTCGTGACCCTGTTTTTTAAAGTGTGAGTTAAGGTGATTGTTATATTGACGTTATTTTCGTACTTCTAGTTTTTTACATAAAATTTTTATATTTTTTGGACAATTTAAGTCGAAGAGCGTAGGATAAATGGCGCCAACAGCGACAAAATCTATATACTCGTACTCGTCCTTTTGTTTTTTTTTTGTTTCCTTAATGGAAAATAAATTGCAAAAAAGAGCAGAGAAACTGATTTGGTGTTGTTTTTTTTTAGTTCTATTTCGATATGTACTGTACATACATACATACATGACCAATGGATTTGGATAGTTTAGGAGGAGAGGGGCGTTTGTAATAAATAAGCAGAAAATGATTTGTAAAAAGTTCGAATTTCAAATTTAAAAAAGGGAAACATTTTATAGAGCGCAAAAATGGCTAAATTTTTATTTACTTTAGAGATAAATTTCGATATCGAAAGTCTGATTTAGGAGGAGTTATACAAAATAGACAGCTATTTTCATTATTTTTATTTTTCTATTTTGATGGGATTTGAATTTTTATTTTCTCAACAGGAATGTTTACATTTTTAATGGGAATTTAAGGAATTTTTTGTACGGTATTTAATTTTAAACAATTTCGCAATTAGAATGTGTGAAATTTCGTTATCGAAATTTGTTATTTAAGCCAAAAAACTTTATGATAGATTAGTCGTAAAAAAAATTCTCTTGGGGTTGGCATTTGTTAGTTGTAACATGTAACATGAAAATTATTTACTTAGGTATACAAAAGTTTAAAAAAGAATTCAAAAAACATATATATATATATGTACCTACCTCGTATATCTTAGAAAATTAGTCGAGTTTTCAACTCTTTTAAATTTTAGTTTTCTGTGAATTTAAAAAAATAATAAATTTTTGAATTATACGATTTTAAAAAATAAATATTCTGTTATTTTTTTTTCTGATTTCTGATTCTGATTTTTTGGACTTCACTCCGTCTTCAAGGAATCTAAAGTGAATTTTAGAAATTTTTCTTATGAAATTTTGAAAACTTTTCTTTTGAATTTTTTCCGAATTCAACTTTAACGTTGCGCGAATTTCCACCATTTGTTATTTTACTAAAAACAATAAAAATAATTAATAAATAAATTCTTTCGTAATTTTAACGAACAGTTATTTTTGGTTTCACTTTTCATTCAAAATTTTATGGAAATGTACATTTCTACAGTGCGTTTCATATTTATTTATAAGCCACTTTAAAAATCTTGAATATAGTTGTAGTAACATCAAGATTTAACAAAAAGAAATGTGTAAAATAATAGTAACTTTTCGAAAGCTTAATAAAACAAAAAAATCTTTTTAAAAATAAACAGAACCAATTTTATTCATAATTTACTAAAAAATACTATTTTCAACGTTTCATATTTATAACCAACCATTTAAATACTGTAAAGAAAAACAGTAAATTAATAATAAATTTGCCATCATTTTAGGTCGACAATCAGTTTTTTTTTTTCAAAAATTTGACTAAGTTTTATAAAACTTTTGACAATATATCGTGTTCTCTTCGCAGAGTTTGTTTAAAGTCTTCTACAGATTTGATGGTCTTTTCTTTTGCATTAATTCTCCTGAATGGGATTCCTCACATTCTCAAGCGGGTTAACGTCGGGGAAAAATGCGGGCAATTAAATTTATCGAATTAAGTCTAGACCAATAATTTTTATTCTCGACTCGTGTGACTTCTGACATTGTCCTGTCGAAAAGTCCAGGATTGCTCAAAAAAAAGAATCAAACAGCTGCCGAGCACTTGGACATAATTCCAGGTGTTTATTTTTGACGTCGTAAACCACATATCCAAGCACCCCGCAAAAGTGAAAGCCACCCGCATCATCACTGCTCCTTTCGAAATACTGCAGTGCTTTTCGTAAGTGACATGTCATTCTCCGTGAAATCCATCAAGACAATCCAAGTTCAATTTCTTCTCATTAGAGAAAATTAATTTACATAAAATTTGAAGTCAGCAATTCATTTTAGACAGACATTATGTGGGCTTAGATTCCATCGAAGAGCTTTCAAACCCGACGTTTTCGACACAATATCCGTTAATTCAACGCTAACATAGTAGATACTGCTATGGGTTTTAAATATGAAACGAGCCAAATCGTCCGGACAAAGAGACTTTGTTTAAATGTAACGGAATTCTCTTAAAATAAAAATTTTCGGCCAACGATTTTTGACAAAGAACCATGTCATGTTAAAATTACAAAATTATTACGGTGGAAAGCAGCTGTGCTAGACTTAAGTCGATAATTCCAAACGAAAGAAAAAGAAAATGAGTTAAACCCAGTATAAAGCCCAAAATGCATTTTTTTGACTTAAGACCTTTTTGTCTAACGTCAGCATCACTATACATTTTTTATGGAGTTCGTGACACCAGTTTAATCAGATTTACTCGTAATTTTGTTTCTTTAGCTACATAAATAAATTGTGATTTTACGAAACCTGCCCAAAAATGTTTCCTAATTTTTTTGATTTAAGCGATTCGCCGATAAATACATAGATGAATGCGTTTTTGACCTTTAAAAAAAATTGTAAATTATTTTAGTAGATTGATTTCTAAAAATGTGTGATTTATAATTTGGTTTTTCTGAATTTTCTTATTTTCGGTGTTTGAGATTTTTTGACCTATCATTTTAATTTTTTTTACTAAAAGTTATATTTTTCTGATTCCGGGAATCAGAATCTTAACCGTTTTCTGGGCTTTGAAATTTGTAATTATCTAAATTTTATATTATCAAAATTATTGTGAATAGATATTACAATTATGGATTGTTATAAATTTTTGAGTTTTCATAGTTTTTTATTTTGAGATTTGTTTTAGGGTCTCTTTCTTTTTGTTTTTTAGGTTTTTTAATTGTTTTATTTCAGATTTTTAATACATTTTGAAATTTCTGATCAGGAAATTTTCAAATTCAAATGTTTTAAAATATTTAAACTTCTTGAATATGGTTTTCCTCGATATTAAGTTCTCTTGTCTATTTTCAAACTATTTTTGCAACATTATTATGCAATAACTATCTGACCCCGCATACGTTGTTCTCCCCTGTTCTTCAAATTGTGTGACAGAAGTTTCTTTTGCTAAACACTCAAGAATGCATATGTGAGTACTCACAGAATCCTTATACATATGATTAGATTTCTGGATAGACAGAATAGATGGCATGAAGACATCAACTCCAGTCCAGCGTGTAAACCTATAAATGGACCTTATATTTTTTCAACATGTTTACCCTTGTATTTCTCTTAAACACAAACTTCAAGTACTATTTTCTTCTTCATTTCATTCACAAATTATACATTGCTTTCTATTGGTAAAAGAATTTTCAAAATCGATTCAGTAGATCTAGAGATTACCCCCTACAATCTTACAAATTTTACCAACTCTTTCGAGAAACGATGGATTTATTGGTAATGTGGCCCTTTTGTCAAAAATTCAATTCGATCATTTTAAACTTCAATTTTCAATTCTTTGTCTCTTTTGTAAACAGTGCTGTTTGGCAAGTCTAAATTCGAAAGTCATTCTGAGACATCCCATTTATAAATAAGCTGGATCATATGATTATTCTAATTCAGATTATAGTAAAGTGGCAACCCTATGTCTTGATCATACTTCCATGAAGACACTGACTGCATTTTCTTATCGAATATAATAAATATTGAAGTTTAATGTTAACTGTGACACGGCGGCGGTACGAAATTTGAGTCGAAATTCGACACAATTCATCAAATCTTGTAATTTCGTAAGGAATTTGATTTAAAATATTGAGCATTTTTTTTTATATATTCATTTTTTTGACAAAGTACAGTATTCGATAGTGCAGAGACAAAAATGAGCCATATGTGTTAATTTTTTGTAATTTTTATATTACACAAACCGACGAATACATAAAACCAAGAATCATCCAATTTGGTGCAGTCGTTCTCAAATAATGAGCGTCGTACATACATTTCGAAGATCCTTTTTAATTTATATAGAAGACTAGCTAATTCCCACCCGCTTCGCTGTGTGCATTTATGAAGAAAAAAAAATGAACCTGGGTAAAAATAATTTAAAATTGAATTTCTCACCCCAATTTAAAGCCATGTGATACACTCCAGAGTGATAATAAAATTCAGAAAATTCAAATTTAATGGAAAGCTAAATTTTTCAATAAGTTTTTCGGAAAACAGGGAAATTCGATATTAATTTCATTTACTTTCAACGATTGGTCATGGCAAAAGAGAAAAGGAAAGTGAATCCGCTTTAATTGGAAGATAAGTTGTAATAATTGGAACCCGTGGGATAAGATGCTTTTCTCCTTTGAATATTCCATTGATAATCGTCTCCTGTCCTGAATCACATTGTTTTCAACAGTTTCTTGAATGACATTTTCAATTTCGTATAATTAAGATTTCAGATAATTTTTGCTCATATCATATGGCGTATGTTGTGTGCGATGTACGACTATTCCGAATAGGTGTAATAATACACAAAAATCGAACATTGCAGCAAAAATCAACACAACACACAGATCAATAGAAAATGACAATGCGGAAAGAACACCCACAAATTGAACACAACCTATGTATATCTATCAAATTTTGGCATTGATCGTACCCCATCTATTATTTATATTTCTGATTTCTTCACGAAAAATGCATGCAAAACAATTTTTTTTTTCATACAAAAATCAATTTTAATAATTTCCTGACTTGTTGGGAATGTTTTCTTTTATAAAAACCTTCTCATGGCTAACAGATAGCAAACAGATTATATACTGAAAAATATTATTGTCGCTTTTTCCGAAATTATAGTGATGAAATACCATTCAGATGTTTGTCCATAATTGAAATTAAGAAATTAAAAAGAATAAAAATGCTTTTTTCAATTTTGTCCTATTTTAGATTTTAATGATTTAAATCTACTCTGAGAAGAAGGAAAGTATACAAAAACTTAAAGATAATAAAAATCTATCGAAATTCACCCCTTTCTTTAAAGAATCCGAATCCGAAAAGATTCAAATGTACGAATACGAATGAGAGTTTCAATTTTGATGCATCTTGTTAAATGATTTTTCGTCATTTTTAGGATAACCAATATTTATTTCAAATAACTGCATGTCTATTTTGTTTAAAATTTATTTGTTTCCTTCTTGGGAGCAAATAAATGCAAGTAGTACAAGGTGTACGAATATGACTAAAAGTAACTATATGGACTTTCATTTTGTAAAAAATTGTTTTCGAATATCCTTTTTTATATACCAACAATTCTCTACAAAATGCCAAAACCAAAATTGAAATCGGTACATAAATTCGCGCGTTAGGCGGCCACACACACATTATTTAAACAACAAAATCCTTTAGTGGTCCTAAATACATTTGAAACCAAAAAAATTATACATCGGTCTATTGAAAACACTCACTTTTTTGTATTTTAACTCAAAATCAATTCACGTTTAAAAATTTAAATTGAAAACGATTCAGAATAAAATAAAATAATTTAAGTTAAAAAAAACTAAGTTTAATGATAACAATTTGGTTTTTTGCCTTTTATAGAGAATTATCAGTAGATGTTGCAAAATTCCGTTTTTATGAATCGATTTTAATTTTTGTAATTTGTAAAGAATGGGTTGTTCGAATATAACTTTTTTCATATAGAAACCATCTACTGATAATTCTCTATAAAAGGCAAAAAACCAAATTGAAATCGGTACATAAATGCGCGAGTTAGGCGGCCACACACACATTTTTGAAACTCATTTTTATACATATATATGTATATAGATTTTATTTTAAAAATATCATTATTATTCCCATTACTTTTGAATTCATTGACGTTAGGAAGTTTGAAAATTAATTTAATTGATAAATGACAAGACCAAAGCAAAGAAATCGTCCAAAAATTGACATTAAAATATAAATTCTGATTTGCAAACAAGATTTTCTTATGAAGAAATGTATATTTGACAGCAAATTATTGTTGAATAACTTTCCCATAAATTTCTGTTGAAAATCTTCAAGTCAAACTTTAGTCGAATCAATAATTTGTCACCCAGAAGTCATAAATCGTCTATGCATGCCTGACGTCCTATCACATAAGTTTATAACAAGTTTCAAGGTAAAGAAACTCTCAAGGGATAGATTGACAACAAAAATTCACATAAATTCTTCATCTTCAAAAAGAGATGACATTCCTCACAACTTGTGTCAACTTGAGTGTAATTTAAAATTAATAAGCTGCTATAGAAGTTCGTAAAATATCCCCAGTCCTACATTCTGCTTTTATATAGTAACTATTTAATTAATTATATGTATTTATATACAAAACTATTCCACCTAAATCACAATATGGTGTCTAAAAGTACCTTTCCTATTATACTAAACATCACTATAGGGCACTCAAAGATACAAAATCACAGTTCGGCATTAAGGAACTTGCGATGATAAAGTTTAACATAGGTAATCCGTTTATAACGACTATGTCTCCGCTATTAAGACCCTAATTTAGTACATCATCCATCAACCTTAACTATCCTGGTATTTACAACTTTTTCCTTTTTATGTAAAACTTTTAATTTGATATTAAATTTCCATATACTTACATACATGTATGTCGAAACAAAACAAAGAGGACACAAATTTATATGATAAAATTCCATATAGGTACATACATACATAAAAATGGAAACACATACTCATTACTTTTTGTTAATGTCATTTATGTTTACGTCCCAACTTTACACTGAAGTTAGAGTATACTCGCACTTGTATATGGAAAAGTCATTTAAACACCATTTTGTATTCAAAATCTCATCTCAATATCCGCCATTTTGTTTGCTGTTCATTTTGACAACAATCTGAATTGTTAAAAATCCAAACATCAAAATGCACTAGGCACACTACCACCAGCCACTACTACACGAATCCTTCTCACTCTATCAATAAAGTGTCTCATAAAGTAGAACCTCCATGCCATTATCAGTCATGGTATATCCTTAGCACCCCCTGCCACGCCCCGTCGTGTCGCTTCGTCGTCGGTTTCCACATATATTCAGTCAGGCATCATCAAATTGAAATGACAATGCGACCACTAAACTGTTTTATATAAAACTCTTCCAAAAAAAAAAAAAAAACAACACAACGGGATGATAGTCCTGTAGATCCGCGTCTATGCTTTCAAAGGATAATCTATTTTATCCATATTCACATAAACTCTGTGTGTGTGTGTGTGTTTGCGGGAGTGACATAAAGATAGAGATACTTTATATCATCAGGCACGGCACGGCACGGCAACCATATATGATACTCGTATACCAACGATCACGGTAATGTTTAATGTCTTCTGTCACAAAATATTCCTTCCACATAGGGAAGTACGAATTCTGTCAGGACGATGATATGAGGACGACAATATGACAACACTGGAATACTTCTAACGTCGCTCGTTGTCGTCGGTCGTTCGTCGTCTGGATCCGGACTAAATGTGAATCTGACACAATCCCTTCAGCTATATACCGTCTCTTTAAAGTTCCATATTAAAACAAAAGGAGCACACAAAAAATCAAGGAAACAAAAGGACGTGCTTCCTTTTTTTTTTTTTTTAATTCTTGTTTCACTTTAGGGAGCAACGAGCAGTAATTCTAAGCCTTAATCCCTTGCTCCTGACATGGAATTATCCTCAGCTTACATCATAAAAAAGAGTCAGGACGACAAGGATAATAGTCGAGTCGAGTCGAGTTGAGTCAAGGATGAGAGTGAGTATGAGTTGGTCGTCGGTCGTCGTCGTTGCAGTACATTGCAGCGACGACAAATCAGGCCAAAACGTGTTAATCCTTTCGTCCTCCTCGATTTCACCTTCCTTCGTTCTACATACTCATTACATATACATAACTACATATATCAGGATTCAGGATAGCAGCCAACTTTTGTCATCATCATATCGTGCAACCAAACTAATGCCTGGAATGCCTGGTGTGCTTGCTGGATGGTACTCCTGTGGCGTGGCAGGGATACTAGTCAAGAGTGTATATGTGGTAGTAGTTCAATCAGCGATATGCGACGCGGAGTCCTTTTTCATTAAATTTTTGTTGCAGTTGAGGAGTCATTATAGTCGTTTCGTTGTTGTTGTTGCTGTTTCTATGCAAAAGTATGTTGTATGTATATCCAGTCACTGCGCTCGCTGCTGGTAGCCAGCGGCAACGTTGAAACTTCCGCTGCACCATGGCAAAGTTTTTGTTAGCTTGATAATACGGTTTACGTGTCAAACGGACATTAATAAGCCATTCTCAATCTCATCGTCAGTCGGTCGGTTGGTCGGTCATCCGTTCTCCTCTCGACTCCCTATTTTCTGTTTAACTTGTCATTGCCATCAATGGAGAAGTACATATATGGCCAACGAACAAACGGGCTCAATAAAAGTCCAAACACATATATATATGTACATACCATGTAAAATGTTTTAAAATTACGATTAAGGATTAAAAAGGGAATCTGGAATGTTATAAAACTAAAATAAAACAATACGTAAAAGGGGGAGGGGGGGGTAGATATAAATTGTAATTAACAATATGGAGTAAATTTTATACCGCAATGGTACGAGGATTATCATCGTATAATGAAGAAGCCTTATCGTGTACCACATGTTAACAATTAAGACAAGCATCGTTAAAGTATCGTTAATATGTCAAATGATATTGTATAGAAAAAGAGACATTTGTGATGGATTGTGGGAGGGGGATGGGGGTGTACACATAATGAAAACTTTACCATGTGACAGTGGGATTTAAAATGCAAGCGCAAAAATCCCTATAATCCGAGGTGAAGTTGAATCTGAAATGCATATGGAGTTTAGTCATCGAATGCTTTCGAGTATAGAAGTATAGAAAAATGTGACTGACAGGGATCAATAGTGCTGAGACTCAAAACTTTGTCCGAAGTAGACCATTACTTCGGTCCAAAGTGCCACTTTTTAAAAGCAAGGAACTTATCTTTAAATGGCAAAAATCAATGATTTCTTCTCTAAATTTCACAACAAAGACTTAAAGATCAGATAAAGCTGACAACTTTACTTTAGACAACATTGGATGGTTATCTGCAGGATATTGAGATTTATATCAATTTTTGAAAGTAGTGAAAACACTTTTAATTTCTACCATGTTGAAAGTCCCAATTTTAAGTTTACTACAGTCATTGGGATTCCAAAAAGTTGAAAGTCCATATTTTTAATAAGTAATTTCAATGTTAAAAAATGAAAGAAGTAAAATTTGAAAGTAATGGTGCTAATATGTTGCCTTGAATCACTTATAATTACAAAGATTTGAACCAACATTTTCTATATTTTCTTGGACTTGGACTACTTCTTGAATTTTTTTCCAATTATGTATTTGATAAATATTTGTTTTTAAATTAAAAAATAAATCAAAAAAATTTAAATGATTCATACAAAGTTTAATATATTTTCACTTAAATTATGGACTTACTTCCATTTTAAAATTAGAAACTATAAAAAAATACATTTCACAATTTAACTATGCATTTAAAAAATATTATCTAATAATTATTATTTTTTTTCTCTTTCTAGGTAAGTTTTCTTAAATAAAATATAGAAGATGTATATAAATTAACTTATGTGAGTATGAAAAAAAAACATAAAAACTTAGATTAAAAAATTGGTTGAACATCTCCAAAATTCGACCTCAAAATTTCTCAACTTGTAAAACTAAATTCATTTCCTCAAAATCAATTTAAAAACTAAATACCATATAGCAACGTAAACTTTAAAGTTAACCGAAATTTTAATTTAAATATCGGTCTATAATTTATTGGTAATTTATCCATAACATAGTATTCGAGTACCAATAAAACGCTATATTCACTTTTATATTCACTTTCAATTTGTCTTCTTAAAGTCGGTGTCCCTATATTATTTGTCAAATTATTGATGTCAACATTTCTAAATCTTCTGTCACGGACAAAATATAAAAGGGAACTGTGAATTTAAAAAATTTAATGCATAGGTATTGCAAACAAAAGTTGTAAATATACAAACTCACTTCTTAAAGAAATTTCTGGCCAACTTTATTACATTTTAGTTAATTATTCAATTTGAGTTTGAAAAAAAAAAAAACAACAGCTGTTCTACATGGGGTGTGTTCGAAGAATGTGTAATTATGTAAATTGTTGGGTCGAGTTGGAAAAAGCATGGAAATACACACTGAGTTAGTTTAGAATGTTTGTTACTTATATATGCAGTAAAACTTTGAAAATATATTGATTTTGTTGTTAGATTAACCGCCAATAGCTTAAAGTTGAGCATCTGAGCAACTCCCTGTTCAATTCATTGGTTTATATGGCCGAGAGAAAACTATGCAACTAAGTTTCGTGCAACTTTAAAGACCAGTTGAATAATCGTGGTTCACTATTTTCTTTAAATTATTATAGAATTTATTATACAAAAAATTTATTTGGATAGTTCACATATTTTTATTCTTTTTATTCAATAAATAAGACATTAGAAGACAAAATTTAACATGAAATTATAAAGAAATATTAAATAAAAATTTCGATAAGTTACTTTAAGTTGTCTGAAGAGTGCAGCGTCATAATTAACAACTTATTTTACTCAATACCATATTCTTATTACTTTGGGTGTTTTTATAAATGCATACTTTGTTTACATGCGATCAATTGCGATCATATTAAAGTCGAAGAGAAAATATGTTTGCATGTCAGTTTTCATAATTCCTTTGTCAGCTGTCTGTAATGGGAACAAGCATATCTCAATGTTTCCATAATATGTTATGATTCAATACACTAATACCAAAGAAATTATTTTATCTTATAAGAATTGATTCTATAAGTCCTATCAATTTTGTGTAGAATTGATTTTAACAAATTTACAAACTAAATAATTTTGTTTTGATAATTTCAATCCAAATAAATGTTTGGTTTAAAATTTGTGGAACGCTTGCACTTTGCAATGCAGACGAAGTTTAAAAGAAGTGTATTTATTACTGAACACACCCTCATCTTTGCCAACATTTGTATATTTCTTACACTTCTTGACTGCCTCTTACAATTAACTACTTGAAACACTATCTTCACTAAAATACTTTGGATAAATACTAGCTTATTTTTGTTCACTAATGAGGTTTTGTTGTTTTCCATGTAAAATTTTACTAACTAGTATTTTCAATTACCAATAAAACACGGCTAATAAAATAGTAAAAAATGTTGATAAGAACCAGAGCCTATTAACTTACATATATTCAATATACATACATATGTCTTAATCTCAACCATTCTTGTGATTCAATATTTTTTTTTTTTTTCACTTCAATCCACATTTCTTTTTATATACACAAAATTAGATGTTTACCAATTACTTAAATTTTCTTAAAAACCCCTTTTGAGCAGATTTATTTTTTAATTAAAATAAAATTTCATTATGTAAAAAAAGATAATGTCGCAAAATTTTAAGCAACCTATTGTTAAGGACTTAACATTTTACTAACTAGCAATTTGCTTAATATTTTACAATTTACTAACGACTAAAAAATTTTAAACTCTTTTTTTTTCTTTTTGCTAACTAGTAAATTGCTAACTCGTTTTTATTAAAAACGGGTATCTGAAAATGTCCAAATAGTGACAGTTCGTGAGAATTAGCAAAGAAAACATACTTAAACGGACCCATTAGTTGGAAAAGTCCCAACTGTAAACTGGACAATCCCATGCAATCCAATAAGATTAATATACAAATGAACACAGGTTTATTCTCGTATTCCATAATCCTGGTGTACATACATATATTTCTCCCAAAAAAGCATTTTTCTGCACAAAGTCGTCTTCCGATAACATTTTATTGATTAAAAACAATTTTTAGTTCCCAAATGATGACAAACACACGAATAAACACTTTTTAGGATAATGACAGATATCATATGGATTTAACAAATTGCTTAAAGTTAAATTAGGGTTTTCGAGATTTTAACTTTAGCAATATGTTAAGAGATAGTAAAATTTTAAAATCGTTTGAAATAAGAAAAAAACATCATTTTAGCAAATTGCTTAAAATGGGTTTAACAATTTGCTTAATCGTTTAAAATTTTGCACCAATTTTTTTAAGAATTTTGATTAAAATTGAGCAGAGTGGTTCAGAAAAGTTCAATTAAACTTTACAATACATGTTTTTTTTACTTAATTTATACGGATTTTTTGAAGTTAAAATTTAATTTAAATTTTATTTTACTTAACCCTCTACTGCATATGAAAAAAATTAAAAGACTTTAAGAATAGGGATGTTTAAAGTCATATTTTATTAAAAAATCAGAAAAAAATTATTTTTTCATTATAGTATAACTAGAAGACCCGGCGAACTTTGCCTCGCCTGGCTATTTGATTGGTTAACATTTCACCAACCGATTAAAATGTTTATTATAATTGGAACTAAAGTGTAGAGAAAATTAACCAAATATGGAATATGACTCTAATATGGAATACCGTTATATCTTTTAGGATCCAGTAGTTTCGATTTATTCATTTCTGCCCATGGCCGGCACGCGTAAAATTTGGAGTAAAACAATCCCCCTTTCCCTATATCAAGAAGACTTCCTGCTATTTTTCGAATATCTAAATTCCTACACTACATTTTCACTTATTTACTTTTTAAATTTTTAAGTATTTATTTTATCAGTTCTTTTTTTTATGAACAATGTATGCAACGTATTTAATTGGTTAAAGAATAATGCTGTATTGGTTAAAATCGCTTCAAAAATTAGCCATTATTTGTCGTAAAAAGTAAATGACAAAAAAGTTATTGTGGGTTATCCATAAGAGATAGACATTTACCATCACGGACTTTTCTGTAGACCTTTTCAATGTGCACAGTACTTAGTACATTATTTTGATAAAACTCGTAGGGTTCAGCCTGCGTTTGCAATGTAAGCGGAAAAAATTAAATTATTTACGACATCACATTAGAAAACTGAAAAATAACAGTACTTCTCCACTATTTAATGGATGTTATTATACATATAAACCTTCCTCTTGAATCACTCTATCTATTAAAAAAAAACCGCATCAAAATCCGTTGCGTAGTTTCAAAGATTTAAGCGTACAAAGGGACATAGGGACAGAAAAAGCGATTTTGTTTTATACTATGTAGTGATAAGCTTTAAAATTTTAACAAAAAGTAAAAGAACGATAGGAGCAGTCATTTTGGCAAATTTTATGGTTTTGTTTAATTTCAGGAAAATGACCGACGTTGTCAAATCGAACTCATAACAATGGTAACTCTTAGTTTCGTTTTGGTGTTGTTTGCATTTCCGTTAATGATTGGGTACGAGTTACAAAATCGTCCACGTTTTTTCAAAAGCATCTTTTCAACTTTACAAAAGTTTTCCTCAATCATCAGTTTAAAGTAAAACAAAGGCATATGGAATTCATGTTGACGACGTCAAAGAATCCATTAATTTACGATGCATAGATCTATTATGTGAAAAAATATTCTCTTGTAAGCACAATAGTCTCTTCATCTGAATCCGATTCCGTTTATTCCACTGTAATGCTTCTGCTTTTTTGGGATTAACCAATGACGATCCTACATAAAAACAACGCTGTTCGATTTTTCTAATCAAAAACAAAATAGCCTTATTCTAAAACCTAAACAAGACAAAAAACTACAACAATAATTCAAACATTTTTTCAAACATTCGTTTTCAACCACAGCAAGCAAACCACTGATCTACAAGTAGCAATAACTTTCTAGTTGTTTCTCGCGTTCACAAAAAACTACCGTTATGTGTACTTCGAAATTCATAAAAGAGAATTGTTCCCCGTAAAAAATTTTAGTTTCTGAGAATTAAGAGAAAAACGGGCTTCGTAGAGGACCCTGAAGTCCAAACTATAAAGTGCCAATCAACGTAAGCTTTTAACTTAATTCTGTTGAATAACTTAAATATGACAGTTATAAAAGAAATAAAATTAGAAGAATTTTGAAAATTTATCATTCGTGTCAGTTTGCTCATAAGAAGAAACTTGTAAAAAATTATGTTCTTAAATGATTCATTGAGTGCCTCCGATTTAGCTGAAATATATAGGTAGTAACTTATTTTTATTCGTTTAACTAATATTTGTGTTTCTTCTTCTTCTTCTAGAAAACTTCTAAGTTTTGTTTTCTGAATAATCGTCTTTTTCGTCTTAAATTTAACAGGGTGTTAAAAAGGGTTATTTTATAACAACCATCACACTAAATTAATCAATCAAAGCAAATCAAATCAAATGTCTTGAATATTGAAATCTCCTCAATCAATAGAAATACATAGAAGCTCAATTTCAAAATCCAGTTACAAAATCCTCTTCATAAATTTTCTATTTCATTTTCTCTTTAAAATTTTCAACTCAATTGGCCAAAGATTGAACAAACAATATCATTACATTGGATACATTTTATATTCCAACAAAAAAAAAAGGTCTAAATCCAAATTCAAACATCTCAAAAGAACCAAATATAATAAACCTATCCCATGGTAGATTTCAATGTGTAAATACTCTCATTCTCCATTCCATATAAAAAAGTAACAACAAATTAATACATATAGAAAGTAAAGAAGAAGATAAAAAAAAACATAGTGTATACGCCATGGTGAACCAAAAATACAGAGAGAAGAATTTCTACCCTTGTACAGCACACACAGACTGTGTGTATTTTGTTAACTTGTTCCTTTTTCTCCCATGTTGAATAATTTATTTCGAAATAACTTAATTACATCACGTTCGAAACTTAAGCCCCCTTCCCAACCCCAACTGCCCCTTTCGTCTTGTTCTTTTAATAAACTTTGAATTGAGTTCCTTTATACGGTGCATGTTCCTTTTGACTTAAATTCACCGAGTTTATTATTTACTTTATATTTTCAAAATGAACTTCCCTTCTGCTCAGCACGTTTTTTCCATGCCCAAGACTACGTCTCTGTCTCTGTGTTTCGGACCGTACAGGAAGTTTATACAAAACGAGAAAATAAGCTACTTTTGCCTCCTGCTTCTGGTTTGGGAGCAGGACTCCTGTTGTGTCGGTCGATGGTGTAATCCTTTATGCAGGTGTTTATTGGTGAAACATTTCTCTATCGAATTATAATTGTTCCCTAGTTGTGTGCCATAATGTGGTGTACCGCCACCTGGCACCTTCGTTTCCGATTCCCATTAAAACACAACAACAAGACAAACAAAAAAGGATGATTTACGTATAATGACGATGATGACGATGGCGGTGGCAACACCGACCAACCTGCAGACTTTTAACAACATTTGAAAATCGTATCCTTCCCAAACTCATCCTTCCTCCTCCTCCTCCTCAAAAAACAAAGGGTTTGTGAATTCTCAATTCAAAATGTGTCAAATTGTGTGCGTTGTTTCTACGTTATCCTCGTACATACATTTCGAAGGATACACCTTCCTACACAATCATGATAGTCCTTCGTTTCCCAAATCTCTGTGTCCTTTTTTAATCATAATACCTATACATGCTCCCGCCTCCACGGAAATGGGTAGAAAAGTTCCTTGTTAACACGGATGGTTGGGCTTGTTAGCCCACTTTATAATTATGTTGTTAACGACAGAAAATACAAGTGAGACAGAGCGTGTGGGAGGCAAGAAGGACTCTGGAGTCCTTGTGGTTAATATAGACCGAGTTTATCCTTGGTATATGGGCATCAGATGTAAAAAAAAATAAATAGATTTTACACACCTCGACTTTACACACAACACTTTGACGTAGGTGAGGATGAATAAATGAGCTTCCCTTTTGGCCTTTATCCGGACAACATAATCAGAATCCTGCTGGATGTTGACAAAAAAAACGAAAACAAAAACGAATCCTGGTTGGATGGGTGGCTAATTTAAGGCTTCAAGTGGGCGACATATTCCAGGCTCTTCTTCAAAAGCAGTCAACATCATCCAACTAAACGTACTAAATCTAAGTGTAAATGTTAATGTAAATGTAAACATAAACAAATACAAAGTAAACACAAACACAGGTAAAGTGTCATATAGGAGTATGTACTCCTTTATTCCGCTCCGCTGGATGCCATTGACGGTTTTTGTTTTCACATGAAAAACAAGAACGTGAAAAAACGACGAGATGCTTAAATTTGATTTGATATCTTTTGAATTCAAAAGTACTATGTACGCTGCGTTGAATTTTGCAACAAACAAAAAAAATAAACATTTTTAATTAGGTTGGAATGTGATCTTGTTATTTTATTTTATTTAATTTTTTATTTTGCGTTTTTCGTTTCCTTGGTACCTAATTAAGTTTCTATAGAGATAAAAAAGAATTAGAAGGATAATACGCTCAGAGGAAGGAGACACAAAACAAGACCGACGCACGCGACGAAGACGACGCGACGGGGGCAGAGGGAAATAGGGAGTTTGAGAGAGTAAGCTAATTGAATGTTTTAGGCATGTCTTGTTGTTGTTAAGTGCATTGAAAAACCTGAAGTGGGTTTTATTTTTATTCATTTTCAGGGAGGGCAGAAGAGGAGGAGGTTTGTTTTAGGGTAATTTGTGTTAATTAGAGAAACGTTCATGACGTCTCCGGGGAAACCACAGCGAAACAGATTGTCTTGGGTCACTTAGTTTCTAGGGAATCATCTTTTGCAGATATAGAAAACATACACAATAAAGGTCAACAACAAAATTTATATATGTACCTCGTTTCTAATAATGTCAAGTTGGATAGGTCTTGGTTTTTTGTTTTAATGTCCCAAATAATTCTACAAAGAAAAAATTAATTTTCCTTGTGAAGTTTAGAAATAAGATCTGACGGTCCACAAGGTTGCATATGTTGTACTTTACTTTTTATGAAAAATAATTTGATGAGTTCCAGAATTTGAGTTGTGTCCCTCATTCTCATCTAGATTTGTTCCAAAAAGAAAGCATTCTTAAAGTTTACTTTGACTAAGGTATTTAGAGCCAAGGTCAGCGTGGATTTTTAGTAAATTTAAGTTGTTACAACTTATTAAAAAACATTGACTTGATAGTAGTTTTTAACTTAATAATGGGTGATTTTTTAAGAGGTTTAGAACTTACAAAAAAAATACAAAAAAATCGAAAAAATGAATGAAATATTTATTTGAATCGATAGTTTGAACCTTGCAATTTAATATTTAAAGATAATTTCATGCAAATGTTGACCGCGGCTGCGTCTCAGGTAGCCCATCCGCTGAGTCCAATTTTGGCATACTCTTTCACACATATCGGCCGGTATCTCACGAATGAATGCATGGATGTTGGCTTCCAGTGCGTCAATCGAAGCGGGCTTGTATCTATAGACATTAGCCTTGACATACCCCCACAAAAAATAGTCTAATGGTGTCAAATCGCACGATCTAGGCGGCCAATTGACCGGCCCGAAACGTGAAATTAACTGTTCACCAAACTCGCCTCGCAATTGCGCCATTGTTTCGCGTGCTGTGTCGCATGTGGCACCGTCTTGTTGAAACCACATATCATGCAAGTCAAGAACTTCCATTTCGGTCAAAAAAAAGTTTGTTATCATCGCTCGGTAGCCTTCACCATTGACAGTAACGCTGCGATTCGCATCATCTTTGAAGAAATATGGCCCAATAATGCCGCCGGCCCATAAACCGCACCAAACAGTGGCTTTTTCGGGATTCATTGGTAGCTGTTGCAATGCTTCTGGCTGATCTTCACTCGAAATGCGGCAATTTTGCTTATTTACGTACCCATTCAACCAAAAATGAGCCTCATCGCTGAACACAATTTTTCGATAAGCAGCGCGCGATGAACATTTCGAACCGAGCACGAATTTTGATAGTAAAATTTAATAATTTGCAAGCGTTGTTCATTTGTAAGACGATCCATGGTTAAATTGCAAACCAAACTGAAGCTGTTTGACAGTGACCCAAGGTACTAAGCACACCTCAGCTGTCAAAACCAGGGTTGCCAAAACCAAACCAGCTAAAATTCACCCGTTACCTTTTGTGAATCCTGAAGTCTATGTGTCAATACTAACAAGACAAAAATAATGATATTCGAACCGCGTCGAAGAAGAAGGCTCCCACAGGAAAACTGGTCCCTAAAAAACGCGCCTATAGAGTTCGTTCATTATTTCAAATATCTTGGAGTTTTGCTGTCGTACAATTTGAATTTTTCGAAACACGTGAAAGAGAAAAGCAACGAAGCCAAAGTTGCTTTCAACGTAATGTGGCCTAAGTTTTACTCTAATCAAAAAATTGATCATACATCCAAATGTCGGGTTTTTAAAGCAACAGTGAATTGCTGCATGTGCTAAGGTACCCAAATTTTTGGATATTTACAACTGGAAGAGTTTGAATCCATGCAAAGATACTTTTTCAAACGCTTTTTCAGACTGCCTTCTTCAACGCCCAATTAGGCTCATGCAAACAAATGCCTCCCCGTTTAAGGAATCGAACCAACTAGCTTCTGCAAACGGCAGTAATCTATCCTTTATGGAGTCCAATTTGAATGAATGGCACAATATGTTCATTGTTCAATGATGTTATCGCCAGAATTAATGAAAATATTTTCTGTCAACATATTTCAAGAGCCTCAACAACAGTAGGTATCAAGAAATGTATACAGGTACCTCAACCATCAATTAACATCCCAGACTAACTATTTCAGCAACGAGTTTTCATCTGAAGCTATTAGTTACATATTTAAAGCCCGAGTCAAAATCCTGAATCTTAACTCTATGCCGCATCGATCTGACCTCATACAAATCTGTAGCTTATGTAATAGAAGAAAACCAGAGTTTTAAATAATTCCTGCTTTGACAATAACTTGGGCCACCATGACAGCGCCAATTCCGTCAGAATAAACTGAATATCGAACTCTTAACAAGTCCACTACCAGCAAGAACTAATAAGAACGAGAAACTCGAACGTCTCTAATTCTATAAATAGTTATAATGATCTATAGGATATTCTAGACGGCAGAAACCTTCTGGTCTACTAAGATTAAATTACATTAGTCCGGATAGCCCGAATAATTACTGAGACCAAAATGAAACCCTCTATTTCTTGTGTAATTTCGACAGTAAACAATAACGATAGTTCTTTATAATTTTGTTGGAAGCAATTTACAACAATTTTATGGCTTATCTGTAAATATTATTCATTCTTGAAAGATTTGTCATACTTTGACAATGGCAGAGTATTACCCGTGAAAAAAAACAAAAACAAAAATACATTCTTCTTTTAATGAGTCATACCGTAAAGACCCATGTGAATCGAACCAAGACTTCTGGCGTCTGACATATCACCTTGGGTTTCTGCTAAAATTAACTTACCATCAATTTCCCTTCTACTCATCTATTAATAAACTATGGTATATTAAATAACAAGTCATTATTCATTGTTTTCCCATGGTGTATATTACACAACATATTAACATTAGACCTTGAAAGTCACATACAGAAAATGAAATGTCAAAGTTATCTGACCTCAACCTCTCTTAGCCAAAAAGCTCTATACTGATTCCCTCGTCGTCGTCGAGACCTACCGTAATACCCCCTAATACTCATATTTTTGGGGTTAGGATTAAGTAAAATAACTTCAACTTCAGTTAATCGCACAGAAATTCAAGCACAAAACCTTAATCTTCCCCAACTCGACTACTGGCTTATGCCATGTTATTAATCTCTCATCCTCTCTGCCACTCACATAAACTACACAAAAAATTAAACCCTCGCACCATATCCTGGGAAAAAAGCTTCCGTCTAGGAACGAATTGTTGGGACCAAAAAAAAAAACCGAAATGCCGAAAACACACATAATTTTCATAATTTCATCCTTAGTTTGGGGATTGGCTTCACTTAGCCATAATTTTTCTAGCTTCCCCTTTTGCCTCTTCCAGTTCTGTTGAGTTGCTGTGTATGTACATTCCCTTGCGGATCCACACCATAAATGAACGTAATATACCCTTGCGTGACCAGACACTAAGGCTAGACATATGTCTCCCACAAAAATAATAATAATACCACCATCACCACGACCGCCGTCGGGGGAGTAAAAACCCCCCATAGAAATACCGTCCTTCTCCTCATCATTACCTTACCCTAGGTTCTTTTTTCTTTGATTTTGTTTCGGTTTGCTGTTCGTTGTTACTTTTTTTGTGGAACGGTACTTTGGTGTGTTTCCGGATGATTCTAAGTGGCGATAAAAAAAAGACTGAAGCTGAAAATAACGGAACCAACACACTTATTATAATACCCTACCCTGAGAATAATTTGCTGTTTTTTTTTTTTTTGTTTTGGGGTGTTCCTATTCCCATGCCTGGGTGAAGGCAGAAGCTAACTGTTGTTTTTGCCGACAGCGTCGCCGGCCGGTCGACAGCAACGAACGGTCCCAACATTGTTCTTCTTTGCCCGGCCATAAAACAACCGGGTAATAAATCCTTGTTGTTTGTTTCTTTTTTGTTTTTTTTTTTTTAAGTTTTCACAGAAGCCGGACGACTTTGTTTTTCTTTATTGCTTTTCGACGCCATGGCACCGAAAACTGTTTATTTCCATATCTCATTTCCAAAACCCTCCCCGCTTAAGTCACTCGTTTTCCCCTTTAACTAACGGAGAATGTGTTCGGAACCGTTTTGTTGGTGCTCGTAAGTTGTAAATTGCAAAATCAGTTTGAGGCCCTCTGTTGGCGGTGTTTAGCATAATGTGAGTTAAAGCCCATCCCTCGAAATATGTAGGTCCTGCCGCCGCGCTGCCACTGCCATTCCAAACTCAAATTCAAACTCAAACCCAACTCAAACCCATGCCTTCGAAACTTGAAAGCTATTTACTCGAGTTGAGTTGCAACTTCTACACAAGGTTGCTGATGATGCTTATGTAAGCCTTTTTGCGCTTCCTTTTTTTTTTGTTCCTTTTCTTTTTCTTCTTTGTTTTTGTTCCTCTTCGAATGCAAAAGTTTTCCCTGCTCTAGAATTTTTTTGCCGCATTAGCGTTCATTTCTCTTCCCTTTGCGATGGTTCATTCTTATGTGTGTTCCTTTGGTATCCTCTAAGAGCAACAAAAAGGATGTTTAAAGCTTTTTGGTGGTTCTGATTGTCCTTTTTTTTTCTTTAGTGTCTCCTTTTAACTGTTTTATGTGTGTGCTTCTACCAAACTCTAATAATGCGGTAAAACAACAAAAACACATACAGGAAGAAAGAAAAAAAAAGAGAAAGGATATAAGAGGATATGAGGTTGAAGTTGGAGTTGGGGTTGGGGGCATTGTTCGGAAAGTATAAAAATATTGATTGAAGTTTGACAAGAAGAAGAAGAAGATGACGGAGAAGTCGAAGGATGAAGGAAATTGTTTTTGTTTTTATGTTTATTTCTTTTTTTTTTTTCATATTGATTACATCAGAAGAACGGAAAAGTTTTGAGTTTGTCTTCCTTTTTTATTTAATTTTCTTGTCTTACATTGTGAACTTTTCAAAATGTGTTGTTGTTGTTGTTTTTTTTTTTTTTTTGAGTAAACAGATGATGTGGTTCGGATAGGATCGAAAGTAAGGAAGGAAGGAATTCATCTAATTTGGGTTGTTTATTGAATCAATAAGATTTTGTGTTTACATTGATAATGGTAAACAATCAAGGAATGTTTTTAAAAATGATGACGCCATCTACCACAAAAATGGAAGGATGAAATTAAAGGGCAAATTTGGAGTTATGTGAATTTTTTTGTGTTGTTGTTGTTGTTAAAAACGTGTTTGGGAATACTTAGGAAACCAGATGAAGTCAGCTCGTGTGATTGATTATCTGTTTGTTTGAAGAACTTAACATTTTTATCGATATCAAAATGGAAACTGTTAAAACCTTTTTTTTATTTGATGTTTGATCCTTAATTCTATAGAATAAGTCCTTAATAAGATGTTAACCCAAAGGACAGAAACATTATCGATACTCCGCTGGCCCTGAAGGTTGTGACAGCAAAAATTATTAGCAATGTCCTTTTCAATAAAAATTGACAAGTGTAACAGGTTACAAGTGACAACTGAGAAATTGTCAAGTCAAATTCCTGTCACATAAAATATTTTTAATTGTTTGTAGATTTGTCGGAAAAAAACTGCAACAGAGTGTCAGGAATTTTCGAGTGACAGGCAATTGAGTTTTGGTCAAGTATTGTAAGTGAATGAGTAAGAATGAAAATGGTAAATATCTTCCTCTTTCGTAAATTAACTTTTTATTGGAAAATTGTTCGATTTATGACAAATACTAGGTCCTTGCAATCATAAAGAATTAGGAGGGCTCTTTTCTTATTTATTATCATGAAAAAGTTCTAGCAAAATCTCAGTCTCAGGACGAGGCCTTACTTCCTTAAACGCATCTGTATAACGGGGCTCTATTTTGGACTTAAATCTGTAGAAGTATATCGAGTCTCATTGGTAACATCGATTTCTATGTTTTCACTTTAAAAAAAAAAAAACGAGACTTTAACAAACAATTCAAAATTTTGACGAAGACCAAAAAGATACCAGCTTCTCATGATCAGAGCTTGATTTCTTAACTAACTAAATGACAAATACTATTTCCTCGAAAGCTTTTCAATGGACTTTGCCAATTTATAACATTTTCCTGTAACTTCAAAGTCAGCCTTTAGACAGAAACAGAATTCTTCAGCTGAATCTCCCTAAATTTTTCGATCTTCTAAATCTTGAAAATCTCCCTACTATATAGTACATAAGCACTATCTACATTTTTATGTGCATTTCAGTTTAATCTATTTCGATTACATCCCCATCTACCATCACTCTGACAGATGGTGTTAATTGTCTCCATCCACACCAAAATCAGTGTTTTCTCGACTTTTCATCTCTCTCCCCTTAAAGCCTATTTATTTTAATTTAATCAATCTCCATTAAGCAACCAACCAACTATAACCTAAGCGGACCAAGAAGAAGAAAAACAAAAAGAAGGCAAAACAAAAAAAAAAAAGTAATCAACGCCAAGCTAGCTAATAAAAGCCTTAATGGTTTTATCAGTTACACACAAAAATTAAGTATCCTTTAGACGTCAAACAATAAAGTCCATAAAACTTAAATGACAAGAAAAACACACACATACGCACAATTTATGTGTATATATACAAACAGTCTTGTTCTTATAATTAATCTCTTAAACCTTTCAAACAAGCCAACAAAAAAAAAAAAAATAAATATCAACCCCTAATGACTAAGGGAGCTTTCTTCTTCATATGTATATGTACCCTCGTTTCTGTAAGAAGCCTTTAGGACTCGTGTGTAAGTGTAACGCCCCAATAATTTATTTATGTCAATTTTATATTCATTGTTTCTTCGTTTTGTTTTTTTACCTGTGCGGGCTCATTATTTTCTTGATTAATCGAATTCAGTTTTACCATCTCATCCGTATCTAACCTACACTAACCCCTTTAATCTAAATTTTACTAGCATTACATTATAAGACGTGTGTTAGTTTCTCCTGCATTGCTGCACATTTTCCATATCAAAAAAAAAATTCCACAAAAAAAATTAAAATACCATTGAACTGAATTCGTATATCTGCAGCGGACTAAAATAAGAAAAACCTTCACACTTACCCTACCCGGAGGCGAGTCAGTGTCACTCGCCCGCCCTAAGTAAATACATATAAAGAAGGGGACCTAAGAGGGACACAAAATCGATACACACACACACACATACATACCTTCTAACTGTATCAAATTTCATATTGTGCAGAAAGAAAAAGAAAAAGCAAAGCTTTGAATAATCACCAAGGAGGGTTAAAAACCCTTAAAGGCCAGGTCTTGGGTAAGGTAAAGGGGGTTTTGTTAGGGTTGTAAAAAGAAGAAAACAAAAAAACTATCACGGGACTGTCTCGTGGAAATATCCATACTCGTACATAAGTATATCACCTCACCCATCGTCTACTAACACTTCCATTGTGAATGGACAATAATTAAAAGAAAAGACAAAACCCTAAAACATATGTGTGTACAACAGGGTAACCCTCTCTCGGTCTAAGAGTTGGACACATTTGGGGTCTTTGGTCGACGACGACGGGGACGACGACGATGCGATGGTTGGTTTCGGTTAGGTTGCCGCAGTCCATGGAGGGTCATTTGTATGTTTTTCCAAGGTTTTTCCCTCTGTGCTGGTTTTTGGTCTTTATATTTATTGACGATGGGTATATGACCTGGCCCCTTACTGCATTCACAATAATACACACTTATGTTTTGTGTTGGTTTGTCTTGATTTTTATTTACATTTTGTTTAGTTTTTTTTATTTACGATTTTATAGTGGACACTTGAGAATAGTTCCGGTAAAATACCATTGTAACATTCGGTGCTTGTGTACTCACATACTTGCCATTCTGTACATTAGAATAAGGGGACAAAATGTCACTGACCCTTTTCTTTAAAAAATTCTGTTTTTGAGGTGAGTTTTTAGTTTAAACCTTTACTTTTATAGAATCGAAAGTAAAAAATTCTTGGAGAACAAGTCATGAAAAGAGAAATTATTAGTTCTTAGCTTAGTTTGGCTATAAAATGAAAATGGGATATCAAAGACCCATTTTTTTCCCTTCGTGTTGAAGTTTTCAATTCAACATTATGTCAAATTAATTTCTTGAAACAATAGATTTTATTGATTGGATGTCATTTTGTATTTTGGAAAGTTTACAATTTCTTGTTATTTTGACAGCTTTCATCAAAAAATATAAAGCTGAGCTAAGATGGATAAAATTATAACAAAAGTAGGTTGATTAGAAGAATATGTATAGAAATTCTAAAGGAATTTTAATGAAGATGTGTTAAAAATTTTAAAATCTGACAGACTGACAGTTGCTGGAATAATTAGCTTAAAGATTCCGAGAACTCTGTGATTTTATATGACCACTCATTATGACCATTTTCAACTTGATTACCTATTGGAATATTTTCCAAGTCACGTAGATTTGTTGATTCTGATTGTAAATTAAAATACATATGCCACTGTATCCACTGGACACCAAAATCGTCACATTTAATTGACATTTGTATTTGATTTTTAAAAGTAAATCATACAATGTTAATGCGGGTGTCAAAAACTTAACATCTTACAATGGACAACTGTATTGAGGTCTAGTTTTTTCAGAAAAAAATGATTTTAGATTTTATGTACTTACAAAAGTCTTAGGGTGCTTTATTTTTCGTCAATATTATTTTTGTTCTGTAATTTAAGAGGGTAGGAAATTTACTGTTGAAAATAAGCTTCAAACTCGTTATTGATTAAAAAAAAAAATATATATAAATATTTAAATACACTGAGTTACAAAACAAGTTTTTCTGTTAAGTGGTATATTTGTTTACAAATAATGTTTCCATTTTCCTTGTAATACGTGAATCCTATTAAGAAAAATCGCAACATAATCATTTCTTCATACCAGATGCAAGATATACGCTACGCATTTTGGCTTCCCGTACATTTTTTAATAAGTTAAATGTTTTAGGTTTATTTTAATTTGTTGATTTATTAGTTTTTTAATAATTTTGTGAAAAAAATGTTCAAATAACGGCAGAAGAACTCGCCAGGGGGTTGGCGTTGTCTGAGGATGGACGAAGTGTGCGGTATGCCGCTGTTATGATTAGAAAACCGGAGACGACGCTAGAAGAACCATTGAAAGGTACAGGCGTAGCCCGGTCTGTTGCACCCCCAGAGCAACACCTGATGCAAAGGACGATCGATATTTGGTACTTCAAAGCCTTCGACATCGTCATCAAAGAGCGGTTGAGCTGTCTCACAGAATTAGATCCATTGGAGTGAGGGCTGTGAATGCACAAACAGTGAAGCGGTGATTAGTGGAGTGTGGTCTGAGAGCAACAAGGCCTGTTCGTGTACCAAGACTCACGATAAAGCACAAGCGACAGCGGATGGAGTTTTGCTCGCCTTTACTAAAATTGGACCGAGGTTGACTGGACCAGAGTACTTATCACTTATGAGTCCGCGTTTTGTCTGCGGTCCGGTCACCAATCGGACGTAGCAGAGTGTGAAGGCGATCAAGTGAGAGATACTCTTCGGTAACAGTTGTCCAGCTTGAAAATTTCTTGAGAGGTTCCGTCATGGTGTGAGCAGGTAGTTCATGGAAGCGTCGGTTAACTCCAAATATTACATCACTAACATTCTGGAAGAATATGTGGTTCCATCCTCACCATTTATTGGCGAAAAATTGATTCTGATGCAGGAAAATTCTAGACCACATGTTGCCAGGTGCATTACTGATTACTTACAAGAAGTCGAATTTAACGTGATGGCTCGGCCTGTGATGAGCCCGGACATGAATCCCATCAAACATGTTTGGTACATGCTGGGACGAATGATTAGGAGGCGACCTGCCCTTCCCGAGACACTTAGTGGGCTGAGATCTGCTCTAATCGAAGAATGGGAAAATTTGAACGACACCATCTTAAATAAAGATTTGTTAGATGTTTGGGGTTGAAATACTCACTACTAGGAATGAACCAAGACTCGTTAAAAAAAAATAAAAATTTTAACTTATGAAGTTTTTGCTCACTTTTGTTAAGTTATTCTTCATTCGTAGATTCTTAACATTTTTTTTCCTTTTTTTGTTTGAATTACTTATTTTTATCTCAAAAAACAAAATTGAATTAAAAAAATATTTTGTGTCCATCTTTTATGAAATTATAGCAAAATTTCAAGGTGCGCCACTTTTTTTGTAACTCAGTGTATTTACTTTCTCAAGATATTTTTTAGGTACTTTTACTTTGTGCTTGAATACTTGCAAGTACCAGTAACAGTACCCGGTACTTGGTACTTAGAAAGTATTCCAGTCCAAATGTACTTCAGTACCTTACAACTCTGAATTGAAGTATTTAAAACTAGCATGCCAATTTTGCAATTTATAAGCAACACTTGAAAGTTAAAAGAAATAATTAAATTAAATTAATAATTAAACTAGTCGATCAGTATACTGATCTACGATACTTTATTTTACAGTGCCGTCCTATTGATTTAATAAGGCATCCTTTTAATTTTAAAAAGTACATGTTATTGAGTTAAGAGGACAGAGGACTATTAGATATAATAGTACAGTCATACTATAAATATAATAGGACCCACCTATAGTTAATATAATAGGATAAATCCCATTGACCAATTTTAATAGCAAAAGAACTTTTAATAACAGCTAAAATCCTATTGATTTTAATTTTTTTTTTCTCTGAGTGTAACCACCATTAATCGATAAAAAAGTTTCTTAGGACTTATGGGACAGTTTCACTTAAAACTTTTATTTAAACTCTCCTCAAATAATTTTTAAATTCTTGATACTAATTCTTTGAAATAAATCTCATAACGCCTTCATGTCCTTGACAGAAAAATTTACTCATAATATTTTAAAAAGACAGATCCTTAAAACTTTGAAGTAATTAAAGTGTTTTATTGTTTTTGAAGAAATATGTCATGTCAGACTGAAAAATTGCCTTGAATTTTATAAACCACAGTAAAACAGACACAAAAACAAAAATGTCATCACATAGTCTCGACGAGAAAATAAATTTGATTTATTTCTGCGTCCATTTAAAAATGATTCTAATATACCATAACTACATATGTACATGTACATACATATACATACATAGATACATTCCCTTAATGGTTATATTATTCCAGATATGCATCATCAGTTGTATCTTTCTTGGCATCGTTTTACTATTTTTTGTTGGCTCAATGCAGGGTTTTGTTTAACTATTTTCAATCGAACAAATAAATCAAAATGTGAAATAATTTAAAGGTCCAGTTTTTTAGTTTGCTCTTGATATAAATCATTAAAATTACATTTTACATATACGGAGCAGAAACACTGCATCTTAGCAACTGAGACTATCAGATGAAACAACACAAGACATAAATCAATGTGTAATTGACTTAAAGAGGACGCTTTTAAGAGATACTCATTTTATTCAATATCTTCTCACTAAATTCCCTAATTTAACTCGGGTTAAATTTATACTCCCTTATATGTATGTAGCTATAATTTAAGTTCTTCTGTAAATAAAAATAAATCTAAGTAAATTACTTAACTAAAAGTAACATCTTTTTTATCTTTCTCTTTCTAGGTAAGTGCTTTTAAATCCCAAGTAATTTATATCAAACAAAAAAAAAATAGAAAAAAAAACTTAAACTGAAATCCAATTACGTAAGTAGAAACTATACTTTTAAATTTTGTTAAGTTTTCAAAAGGAAACTCACACCCTCTCCTTGGGCTTCGTTTTCGTCTTCTTCTTCTTCATCGGACTTACCTGGAACCTAGAGGATGATACCTTTGTACCTTCTCTTGACTTTCTTACATCTTGTTATGTCCTCGAGTATATAGCTATGTAGCTTTAAACAATAATTTTAGTGCTCTTCTGCGTGTTCGAGAAAAAGAAGATTTATTTGCAGTGTCATTTCCTTTCAAAAGTTATAAAGTATAATCTTGTAATTATACTTAAATAACACTCAAGCCTTCACTCCCTATAGGACTCCAATCCTCAACCCTCAACCTAAACCCCAATATCACAATCGCACCTTCACCCACAGTTCTTGAAGAACAGAGACAGAGTGTGAAAGAGAAAAAAGACAGTGAGAGAATTTTACCGCCGCTCCGGCCGTGCCGTCACTTTCCAATTTAAATTGAATTTCTACATTCCCATTCTCCCCCTACCCTCCCCCTTTAGCCTCATCACAACAACAAGAATTATGGATATGTAGGTATATTATTTTCACGATAAACCATGGAAAAGTATCTCCGTTTTCACTTTACCTTCGTTTCGTCGTCTTCCTTAACCCGTCCTACAAAAAACAAAAAATAAAATTATAGTAGGTCGATGAATCAAGAGCGATAAAATACCTTTCCTTTTGCTTTAGTCCTTTTTCGTTGGGAATTGGAAAATGCTTTTTTTGAATTTCTTATAAAATATTCCATGATTATGAAGATGTCGACAACGACAACGACGACGAACAACGACGATGATGATGATGATGATGATGACGATGACGTTTATTAAGTTATCGTCCGTTTTGTTGTGTTGTGTATCCTGGTTGACTGCATCATCATGCGGTTGTCACGTAAAACACATGTTCAAAAACAAAGCATAAAACACACACAAATATCCTAGAAACGAAACAAAATCGCTGACAACCTTAAAACAAAATCAAAAACCAACAACAACAACAACACGGAGGCAACCGCACCGAAGGGAAAAAGAAATCATTATAAAATTGAAAATCCATTTCGAGTGTCCTGCATTTTGTTTGTGTATCGAATTTTTTTTCTTTGAATTGAAAAGTGTAGTGACGAGGACGCCATACCTACTCGTTCATAGACCTACTGCAATGCACAGCTTCAATCCGACATTCTAAAGCTTCACAGTCAAAGAGTCAGTATCAGAATCCGAGTCAGAATCAGTCGACTAAAGGACGAAGTCGAGTATACATTTCGCAGGACTCAACAATTTCCAAAAACCAAAATATTAGTTATCTAGTTGTTGTGTCATCCAGACTCGTACATTCGATTGCGTTCTGTGGATGTGGAAAATTGACAGATAACCAGGACAGCAGACAGGACACACGATACACAGTAGTCGGTCTATCGATTTGCTACAACAACAACAACAAAAAAACAATCCTAGCAAAATAAGTTTATAACAAAATTTCAATCGCAATCTCAATCGAAAAGTTTCGGTCTAGCTGCAAGGATATCATCTCCTCTCCTGGCTAAATTGTGAAAAGTTTGTGTGTGCTCAAAGTTTATTTGATTAAATTAATTTTTGTGGTATTAAAAAATAAAACACCGGCAGTTCATATTTCCATTCCATTCAGCTCCTAACCTCTGTAATCATGGTGGCCATTACTGCATGTGAGTGAGATTAAAAACAATATTTTTTTTTGTTCATTGTTGTTTGATTAAATAATAATATATTAAGCTTATTAGCAAATTACATTGATTAAATTAACAAGTGCACACACTGTTAATTTGTTATTTCAAGTGAAAAAGCACGTGGTGGTGTATTTTTTTTTTTTTTGTATTTAATTTCTATAATAATAATCTCTCTGGTGAATTAATTTAAATTATCTATCTAACTGCATCTGCATAGGAAACGAGTGCAAATAGTTTATAAATTTTTAAATTAACTCACAATAAAGTTAAGTTATATCTAACTATAATTATACATTATGTATGTATGTATGTGGTGGAAAATCCGTCTATTGATTTTTCTTTTTTGAAGAACCATGTGATTTATTCAGTGGAAAATGAAAATATATCCTCGTATAAATAATTCCCTCGAACTTGTCTGGATTAGGTTTTTATTTTTGTTTGTGTTTGAATATTTTACTTTAGTTTGCGAATTTAAAAGTTGAACTATTTTATGAAACTCATTGTAAAATTTAAAATTAAATTGAATTTAGAATAAGGGGATTTTGTGTTGATCTAACAGTTTTTATATCGATTTATTGAGAACAGGATTACCAGATGTGTTTTTTGGAATTGAATTTTAATTATTTTGAGCTTAAAATTTTGTTTTAATTAAATTATTTTTAATACATATTATAGATTTATAATTTTAATTAAAATATGTAAATTTTGCTAAATTTTGTTTCTTAAAAAGTAATTCCAAAAAGAGAAGATAGAATGTTACAAATTTATAAGGTTTAAAGTGAATACTTAGCAAATATGTACATATGTACGTTAAATTATGTAAAAATTGAAACAAAACTTCTGTACAGTGATGGTTCTTAAAATTGTTTTACTTGCATAATGGGTATGATTTTAGCCATTAGAGTACTTTGAACACGTGCTCTGAGATCTTGCATCATCAATGAGTGAAAATTGCAAAAGACATTCTTTAATCAACTTCTAAATTATTGTGAAAATTCTCATTTTGCTAGATTGTATAATAAATATAATATTTCAAAGAATTTTCAAATACTTAGATTTAGGCACATGTGGTTTTGAGTTCTTAGAATGTTGGAAAAAATAATGTCATTTTAAGAAAGTTTTCCAACAAAATCTGTCCAAGAATTTGTTAAGAATCAAATCATTGTTTTTTTTTTTGGAAGCAGTTAAGGTTAAGGTGACTGCGGAAAAGAAGGCCAGCACACTTAGACCATCAGTAGTCTGTATTGTTATAAGCATAGCATAGCATAGTTGGTTTTTGTCAAGGTTAATGCAATGAAAACTTCGGAATAGGTACTTAAGTTTTGCCAAATGAAAGTATAGAAATTTCTTTCTTAAGATGTTCGATTTTATACTATGGGTCTTCAAACGGGACTTATAACAAATGGTCTTCAATTCTTAATTCTAAAACTGCATACAAAAATAAAAAAAAAATGCATAAAAAAATTATAGATGACAGATGAAGCACAAACAGTTAAGATGATCATTTTTAACTTCCCATAGGGAGTTATTGTAATCGGTCCGATTTGTCAAATTGAAATTTTTGACAAATCTGGACGTTTTATGGTCCCTAGAATCTAAATTCGTCATTTGTAGAGAGATGTCTGTGTGTGTGTGTGTACGTACGTTCGTACGTTCGAGACCCTTTTTTCGTTAACGATATCTCGAGAATGAATAGAGGTATCGAATCGAATTAAATTTTGTTCGATAGGTTATAACTTCGAAAAATGCAGAAGGGACTTTTATAAAAATTTGTCTAACGGTTTTTTCACCATAGCAGTTTAAAAAAAATTTTAGTTTGTTGCAAATATCTCAAGAACGGATGATGCTATTGACTTCAAATAAATTTTATTGTGTAGATAACAATATAATACAGGTTTGGTATAAATTTGAAAATAGTTTAACATACCGTTATTTTTTAAAAAACTAAAAAAAAAAATTTTGGAGTGCAAATATACAATGAAGGAAAAATGATATCATCTTCAAAATAATTTTTTACTATAGAAAATACTGTCCTTAACATCTGGTAAAATTTTCAAAAAAATTCAATTGACACTTTTTTTACAAAAAATAAATAAGTACAAAAAATTCTATGAAAAGTTGGTAAAAAGTGTGATCTGACTTGATTATTTCGAGAATAATCACCGATATTGACTTCATATTTATTTAAGTTTATACAAAATACAATTATGAATATATGCTACAATTTTGACAAATGTCGAATTGACAGTTTTTTTACGAAAAATAAAAAACTAAAACCGAAATTTACAGAAAAGTGACAAAAATCGTTTTTCGACTTAAATATCATCACAACAAGCAATTGACTTCAAATGTATTTTATTTTCAACATAATGCATTTGTTAATACCTAAAAAAAGGTAAAATATTGACGAATATTAAATTGACAGTTTTAACGTCTTTACCTTAAAAATTTTATGAAAGTTCAAATAATTTCCATTTAATCGCTTAACGCTAAAAATTGCTTATTTCTTCAAAAATGTCACATCTCTTTGTGTCACATATATTCGTATGTTTTAATCTAACACTAACGAATTAATCAATCGCTAAATTAATAAAAATAATAACAATACACCTTCAAATAATATAAACTATCTCAACTAAAAAAAACGACGTATACGCCCTGGTGTACCATTTACATTAAATTAGCGTAAGTTAGTAAGTATTATTTGGACCAATAAGTATTGAAAGCCATTACAAAGCTTAAATTCTATTTAATTCTTTTAGTTATTTCAATTTTTGGTAATAGCGAATTAAAAAAAAAAATACTGAAACAGTTTTGCATAGCGTGTCCTCTAAAAATATTGCCATTAGCTTCTAATCTACTGTCAAACAACTGCTGGGCAAAAAACTAAGTAATGTCTGTTTTTTTTTAGTTAACAATTTTTATTTTATTCCTTCCATCAAAGCTTCCTTAATATCGGAATTTTTAAGAGAACAATTATTGCCGGTTAAAAAATTGAGTTTTCTTTCCATTCACTACAATTCTAGCTAGACCTTTAATGAGTGGAGAGATGTGCTTTAAATCTAGGTAATACCTCAAAAACGATCTTAACGATTTTTATTAAAAATTGTAATGACTCAAATAATTACGTGACACTTTTCATGACATTTGTGCAATTTGAGTTTAAACATTCAAGAGCCATCAAATCTAATAACCAATCTGTTTCACATTTATATAATATTGAATCTCTACATAAATTTAAAAATTTAAATTAAAGGAAATGTGTATGATTTTTTGATCCATGCTGTTAAAGGTAAAGAACTTCGTCAATTTATAAGTCCATATGGCTTGAATTACATTCTTCAAGTTTCAAAATTCTTATGAATATTCGATATTGAATGAAGGTAAACGAAAAAAACAACTTCCAACGAGCTCAATTAAAATTTAAATAAATTACAAGAAAAAGAATCCTTGAAGAGTGTATAGACTATATTCGTACTTGCAAAATACCCCCACCACCCCGCATTTACGAGTAAAAGCCCATAAAATATCGATTTTCCCGTCCGGTTGTAGGGGTATTCTTTTTGTGTCTTATTTTATCCTCGTCTTATTATGTATGTAGTGCTAAAGGATATGAATGTGCCCACAATATGTACAAAAGCATAAACTATCTAAACACGAACATAAACATAAAAAAAAAGAAGAAGATACAAATATGTGCAATGGCACTGAAGTGAATGTCCAAAACAGTCCTGTCGTTTTGTTGTTGTTTTTCGTTGCTGGGCCCCATAATGTAGTAGCATAGAAGAGTATATTTCGTATTTTGCTAAATACTACTCTGGGGATGACAGAATGTATCTAGATACGAGTATACTGCAGCATGAAACATTTATGGGCATTCTAAGAGGTTTCCTTGTGTTTTTCCATTTTGCTTTTGTTGTTGTTGGGAATTTGTATACATACTGCAGACAAGTTATTTTATGGTCCTTTTTCGTCCTCGTATAGTACTCGTAGTTGTTGTTGTGTTTGTATACAAGTTGTATATGCATATTGCACAAGAGTATAGAAGAGTAGAAGAGGGTCACTTAAGGATTTTTTCCCTCTTGTATATTTATTAATATACAAAGTTCAGTTTATATTTCATCGTCCTTTTTGGACTAAATTTTTTTTGTATAAAATTTGTTGTTAGTTTGTATTTTATAATATATTTTTTTTTATTTATTTAATTTTATTTTGTTGCCTGGATGTTGAAATTATGTGTACCTACTCTTGTAGCGAAGGCCATTACCCCCAATCGATTTTCTTGTACGTTTAAACCTCCTTTTTGCCAAGCTTAATTTTATATTATTTGTGAAGGTAATTTTATTATGTATAGGTGCATTTTGTGTGCATTTTGCACAGCAATGCAAGGATAAAAGCAATTATGCAATTTAAATATTAAAAAAGGGTGAAGTATTCGGAATTAAGTTCATTTTATGTAAAGTTTTTGTTAGACTTTTTTGTAGTACTTATACATTTAACTTACGTGTTGTCAGGAATTATTATAATATAGCCTTCTTTCTTCTAATCATGGCTCAGCAAAATCTTAGTGGTTCAAAGAATCTTTGGGCTTTTAGCAAAGTCTATCCAATAATGTCGGACTTTTTATAGAGCTTCACTAGATATCACCTGGACAAGACAGATGAATCAATTTCGTAGGTATTCCAGATTTGTCCAACCAAGAATTAAGAAGATCCTGATTCCTACAAGTCGATAAGAAAGTTAAAGAATTCAACTCAAAACTTGTTTAAAACACCCATATGTTCCTTGCCTCAATGTAAAGACTTGACTTATCTATTATTATCAGTAATGCATCAAACTCTTTTGTTTTAACTCATTCTAGTAGATATAACTATGCATTTGTAAAGAAGAATGTACTCATTTGAGTGAGAAGTCTTTACAACTTCAATTAAAAGACTGCATTTATTGCCACTATTTCACACAAAGAAAAAGATTGCAATCATTTCAATGGAATCAATTGCATTTATTTGAGACTCTATGCATGCATTTGAAGTTTTTGCATTGGTTTTCTGTTTTTGACGAAAGTCATTAGCATTACATATTTAATTTAATTCTAAAGTTGGTTAAGTTTGGACTATCTGCCTTTTTATTCTTGGCTGCGGATGGCAACAAGCCTTTTCTGCACAAAGATGTCTCCCATCATTTTCCATTTCTTACTTTTATTTCAAATTGACATTCCCAAAAATCTATGTAAATATGTCAATTCACATATTCCACTGACAGCGGATTAACGTCCTCGTTACTCTTCCTGCTATCAACTCCACATTAAAGAAGAAAAAACGGCACAAAAAAGAATCCTTTTTTTATTTCTCGCATTTAATAAACAAAGTGGAAATGTCAGCGCCCTCAAGTATCATCACTTACAAGCTTCTTAAAAGAAATTCTTCTGTCTCCCTCTCACTCACTCACACACACACACACACACACACACATACGAGAAAAATAAATTGCAACTTTCTCTGTCAAAAGGATTAAAACAGGAACATCCTCTTGGATGAATATATGGAACAATTTTCTTATATTCTTTCGCAACAACGAGTCTGTGAATTCTGCTGGTAAAACACACACATACACACACGCACTACCCCGGACAAATATACAAATACATATATATGTATATACGTATGTATGTACGTAATTGCAAAAGAAAATTAATTTCTGTGTTTTGCATTGTAATTAGGAAGAAAATTCAGGCAAAGAGAAAATTCTCATTTTTCTTGAGCTGGGATTAAAAGTTTTGTGTAGAGACTAGGGAAGGTAAGTCGTCTTTTCATCTATCTTTTCTCTCTACCACACCCCCACAGTCCCACACCCCCTTGTTGATTGCCATTAATCTCGAAATTAAAACGAGATACCGTAATTATTATTAAGAATCATTTTTCTCTTCATTTGGGTTTTTTTTTTCTCTCTCATCTTTTAAGTCGTTTTTTTTTTTTTTGATAAGAGAAAAGGGAACGATGAAACTATTAGTTTGTTTTTCAATTTGGAGTTCCTTTCATCTTTTGGATTTCTGTTTTTTTTTCTTTTTTTCCTCATGATTTTTAAATGAGAAACTTTCGCAATTAACCTTTTGCGATAGCAACCACTTAATTTATCAAGGAAAAAAAAAAGAGGAAATTAATGAAGAATCAAAAAAGAGAAAACAAACTAAACCGGAAACTGCATTTTTCATAGAACTAACTACGTCCCTGGTCCTGGTCGAGTAAGTCAATGGGATATCCTTCATTTTCAGTGTAAGTGGGAATTAGAAGTTCCCAGGTAAAGATAAGGACTCCTTTTTTTTTTGGCCTTTTTGTGAAGAGTGTCTAAAAAGTTTTTGATTCGAATGTTTTCCTAACGAGAATAAAGGATATCACATCCAAGTACACAAATATAGACACAGTTAAAAACTAAAATGCTCGATTGAGTCAAATGTTAGAAAACAGTAGAACAAAAAAAAAAGGAAGGATATCGTTAAGTTAATACCGGCGACGACGACGAAGGCAATGATGATGATGAGAACGACACAACGGGATGTCATCGTCCTTAAAAAAAAAAAAAATCTGTAAAAAAACCTCGCAGTAAAAAGGCACTATAATTCACTTAATTAGGAAAACAAAAGTATATCCTTTCCTTTTGAGTTGACAAAAGAGCTTTTGGTTTATTTTTTTGCTGAAATTGAATTAATAAATTGTATCAAAAAAAAATAAAAAGGAAAAAGAACTTTAGGTACGGATGTCCTTTTTTACTCTTTGTAGCTGAGTTAAGCAGCAGCAGACGAAGAAGAGGATCCTGCTGCTGATGTGACTCGACTCGACGACTCACGTATAAATAAAGAGAAAAAGTCTCATTTTTGGTTATTTTTATTGCAAGGATAAAGACTGAAAAGGATATAAAACTGATTACACCAACACAATGGGGACGACTTTTGGTGGAATGTCGAATGTCTGATGGGATTCAGTTGGGTTATTTATATTCCCATCATTATTTCGGACCCCAAGAGAATTGAGTGTAAATTTTAACGCCCGTCAATGGTTTTTATTCATTTATTTTTTTTTTGTTTCTTTGGGTTTATTTGTCTCGATTTTCTTTTTCTATTTTGTCTACATACATACATAAATAAATATCTATCTCTAGGGATACATTTTGTCCTTCTTTTCACCCCCGGTAAGCCTCTCAATTCATGGCTTTACAAAATTTCTGTTTAACTTATTTTAAGTTATTTGAACAAAATATAAAATTCCAAATCAGTTCCTATATAACGCAACGGCAAAAACAGGAAAGGGTCTTTCAAAATTTTCGATGAAAAGACCAAAAACTAATATTTATTTAGATATTTTATGAATAAAGTAAACAACCATCAATTCAGTGTGGTTTGGTTTTGGTTTTGGTTTGGTTTGGAGTCCGCTTGATGGATATGGATGGACCATCAATATATTCACTTGCTAATTTTCTATGGAAACGAAATTCTCTTTTCTCATGATGCCTTTTGGAATGGAGAAGGGTGTAGTTGGAAGAGGGATTGGGGGGGGGGCGTTTGTAGTTGAATGAGAAATGATGAAAATATTTGAATCAAAATATCAATTTGAAGAGGAGCTGAAATAAGCTGTAGGCAGAATAAATCTACAATATTTACATTAAGTGTTGATTGTTGGATTTGGTTTGTTTCTATATTTGATGACGATGGTGAGGTTGATGGGGAGGGAGGGATGGAGGAAGTTATAAAATTTTACACTTTGGGAAAAGCAAAATATTATCTAGCGAAATGAAATAATCTCGATAGTAGATACATGGAATTGTGTTTGTATTGGATTCGGAAATTATGTATAAAATAGGGGTTTGTGATGGTTTGAATTGAGCCATCAAATTTTATAAATCACTGCGGTGATTGACTGGTTTCGTAAATTTAGAGAATTTCTAAGAATTTCTCCAAATGCATACATAATTAAAATTTCGAGTACATTATTGCTCTAGAAGAACATACATATTTATTTGTTTTGGTTTCCTTTGATTATGTACTTCTAAAAAAAAAAAAAGTTTTGTAAAATGTCCCTTAACTGTTTTCACAAATCAACAAATACAAAACTCGAAATTTAACGAATCTCTCCCGAATGATTTTTTATAATTCTCATGAGTATTCGTCGAGAATGCACTCATTTGAATGCAATGTCAAAATTCGCAATCATTCGCAGAATAATTATTAGATTTAGAGTTATAAGAAGTTATTTGTTTCCAAAAAGGTTTTATTTGTGAAAAATTAACAACTATGTAAGTTGATGGAAAATTTAGAAAAAATTCTTCAGAAAACATTCCAGAGATTTTGAGGCGTTTTTCTGCCCTCAATCACAGTTGTATGTATTAGTGTTTTAAAGTGCTTTTGGACTTCTAAGAAAATTAGCTTCATTAAAAGAGTATAAGTGTAAGAGGGTAAAGGCTTCTTTTTTCATCAAATTGATTTTCATTTGATTTCTTCCATTTGAATGTACAAATTTTCTTTCGTAATTTAAGTTTAAATTTAAAGAAAAACCACTGGAAAAACCCCATCTGCTGTCCCTTTATGATACTCGTTTCTCTATCAATTCATTCAACCATTCCTGAATCCTGGTTAACCAGAAAAAAAAATACACATCCTTGCCCTTATTGCCCCAATAAACTTCCCCCCGTTCACGATATTCATTCTTATAACCAATATTCTATTTTATGTGAGGTAATAACATTGAGAGCAAAATAAGCTGAAAAAAAAATTGCATCAAAGTTTGTTTGCTTTTTAACTTTGAAAAGAAAGAAACAAACAAACCCCCTTGTTACCGTTCTCTTCATCTAAATACGAAATAGGAGGGTAAATCGCACCCCCTCCAACATGTGATATATTATCATCAGCGCAGCAGGTCGATTCATTTGCTGAACAAATTGAAGACGTGATGCAAAAGGAAATGGACTCGTTTTCCGGTCGATGGGTGTGGATGTGGGTGTGGAACTCTATACATGTGTGTGTGTGTATATATCTACAGCAGTATGTTACTTTGATGGATACTGCTGCTGTTACTTGTGTTTAGGTTTGGCCTTTTTTTATGTACCTTCCTGCATAAGTATTTGATAAATAATTCAATTTCATCTTTCAGTCCAATTACTCAAGCTAAAACACATGTTGCGCATCTCCGTAAATGCCAAGGGGGTGTGGGGGGGGGGTGTTGCGAGGTAAGGCGAGGGAGCGTTTATAGTGTCTCTGTTTCTGTTTCTGCTTCTGTGTGTCGATGTAAAGGGATGACTCCCTGAATAAGTCATAAGGTCCAATGGTGATGGTGAATTTTATTTTTACCCTTAAAAGACCTCGTATACTTTTAGTCTATGTTATTAAAGGAGCTTTAAAAATGGGTCTTTAAGTGAGCAAAAGATTAATGATGTTGATGAATTCAAAGTGGATTTTAGTGAATTTATTTTAATAACATAATTTTGACATTAATTTGAAAGCTATTATAGTCAGTCAAGTTAAAACAATTTATGTAATTTATGTCTTGACTTCAATGGGGTTGCTTGGGGTTTTGAGGTTTACCTTATAGTCCAAATCTTTAGGCACAGCCACATTTGTACTTCCAGTCATATTTTAGGTCATTTATTTGTTCGAGGTTAAATGAATCAGTTGCATCAGTCTAAAAATAAGCATTGACGACACTTCTTATTACAACTGTAACATTTAGTCACACAACCCAACAAAATCCTTAAGTGTGACACAACACACAAATGATACACTTTTGTTACTATTTTGTTGTAAAGTTAGACATCAGTACAAAATTGTCGATTAAAAGAAATTTTATGTCAGAAAAATGTAGTGTAAAAAATGTTACTGTCGCTTTATCGGTAGCGACAGGTATATAGATGGAAAATTCCTGAATTGGTATAACTTACAGTTACCAATCATCTTAATGTCATGTCTCAGCTTATTCTGTCTCAAGCTATAAGCAATTTCACGGACCAACAGTATAGTCTTTTGATTTGTCACTTTATGACACAAATTCATTCTGTCCAAATTCTGTTTGTAATCAAATCACGTCACAAAAGTAAAGTAACATCCTCTTCAATTCAAAGCAATCTCATCAAAGATTTCATTTTTCTATCACATCAATTTCAAGCTTAACCTTAAAAAACTTAATGCACATTTAATTCAATATCAAAACATGTGTAAGCCTAAAGAAGCCATAAAACATGACACTTAAATGTCAATACACTGTCAAATCCGATAGTAAATCAAAAAGGTGTGGTTGCTGTTGTTGATTACAAAAAAAAAAAGCATGACAATTTCCATTCGATTTATTCCGGACAATAAATTTCACTACACTTGATACACCCCCCTTGTATATGTACATTACATATATGGGTACTACCTTTCATCATCATCATCATCATCTAGCATATATATTTACGTCAATACCAAAAAAACTCGCATACAACTCAATTATCACCTCGAAAAGAAAAAAAAAAGAAAAAAAAAACAATAACCATCAATCTCAGTTCGATCCAAACTGCGTTTCGGTCTCCTACATATTTTCCCATTCAGATTGTCATCGAATATATCGGATTACTGTGTAGGATGTGTAGATACGATGACGATGGGTGCCAGGATGGCGATGTTGTGGACTGACCCCATAAATGTAATCTCTTTCACTCAACCCCCAAGCACACTCTTCATCATCATAAAATTGAACTTTCAAAAACAAAACAAACAAAAAAAAAAACCATATCCCAATATTGAAAGAAAAATAAGGATAAACAAAAGGGAAAAACGAAAATGAAAAAAACAAACAAGGACACATTTTCCACTTCATTTGAGATCAGAACAAAAAAAAAACACACACACGAGTCCGGATCCTTATAGGTATGAAAACATGACAGGTATACCTTCCCAAGCTAGGACCTAAAGTGAAACGACACCTATGGCATATGCCGGCAGGACTACGAGTATATGCCGAGTCGATGATGCCATTCGTAAAACCTGGGTTATTTACTACACGCTCAATCGATTACTATTGGGGATTTTCGTTCAAAGAGTGAGTGCCAAAAGGTTGCCATCAGGGCCTTTTTTGTTATTTATTCCTTCATATGACACATTGTTGTCATCGAGGAGGGGTGAGAAGGACGGACATGTATATATAGTCTATAACTCGTCCTTCTTCTGAATTCCAACTATGGATAAAGGTGGACACTAAAATGGGGATCATAAAAGCGTTTTCCTGTCCCGGTATACGTATACAAAAAAACCGAACCCGTCCAAAACTCAATTTCGACGTTGGACCTGGATCGTGCCAGAACCCTTACTGGTTTTTTTGTTTGTTTTTTATCCGCTTTACCCCGTTTTATTTGTCCTTCATTTGTAATTCCATCCCCAGTGTTCATATATTTATGTGTACACCTCCCATATGACACATCCCCCTCCTCAGAAAGCAGTGAGACACACACTGCTGCTGTTGCTGTTGTTAGTTGTGCAGCAATGAAGTTGATACTAGGGGAGCTTTCGTGCATCAAGGTGAAAGTCATGAATAAATAACCGGCAGAAAAGAGAAGACAAAACCACCCTCCTTCCAATATGGGGAGGGGCCGGGGGTGTTTGAGAGACATTTTTTTAGCGTGCCATAAAATTGCTGTCATTCACGTGTCATTTCTTGTTGAGAGCCGGGACTGGAACTGAAAACGGGGCTTCATCATCGACATGCCTCGTTCTGGCTTAGATCTATACATATACAAATGTTGAAAGGAAGAAGGTGGAGGGACAGAGGGGTAAGGTTGAAGTTGGCATTCATTATGTTGGTTTATTTTTTTTTGTGTTTGTTCTTTACGAACGCACACGCGGCAAGGAACTTATTTGTTTATGCCACTAGATTTATTTGCTGCTCCTGCTGCCACTGTTGCCGGAGAGATGTAAGGCATCTTTAATGAATGCCTCATCGCCGTTCGTCGTCTTCTTCCACGTCGGTCGTCCCGTCAGTCGGTCGGTCGTGTTGCTCGTCATTCTCCATAAAGAAGTAGAAGTCGTGTCGCTTACATTTTGTCCCTTATTTGCATTGAAATTGTATAAAATAGGTACAAAGTTTAGAAACTGTGTAAGAAGTGTCAATGAAGGTGGAAAGGACCTTATGAGTGCGCCAAAGGGCAGCATCAGTATCAAAGTATGAAAGAAGAAAAAAAAAACTTATTTGGGGCAGGATTTTATTTTTTCTTCAACTTTTATTATTATTTTTTATTTTTTTATATTTTTTGTGGATGATGGTTTACCTTGACAAGCTTAGGTAGGTTGGTAGGTATAAGGCAAAGGCCTAAGTTTGGCAGGTTAGCTATAAGGAAAATAATAATGTATACAAGCAAATGATGTTTGATGCAAGACATAATTGGATACTTTGTACCTTTTTTTTTTTTTTGAAAGTAAAAAAGATTTTAAAATGAAACATGACAAATGTAGTTAGGTAGAACGCGAGGGTTCAAGACTACGTGCGTATAGTAATGGGTGTTTGATGGGCTCAAATAGGAAGTAGGAGGTTTAAGGTTGATTTAAAATTATAAAGTGGAAGAAATTTGAGTTTTTATTATTATTAAGGAAAAAAAAAAACAAACAAACAATGTTGTTGAAAAGTGACGAATTGGTGATGGTGTTCTTGTTTTTTCGGGCTGTTTTAATAGAGGCACGCTTTTGGAGCTCTAATGGTGTTTAATTTTTTCCATGGCGCACTTTTTACTCACTTGTCTTTTTTTTTTTTTTGCATTTTCCCTAACTAGATTCTTGATGGTTTTTTTTAACTGTTGAAAATATGCCTTAAATTTAGGCTCTATCTCAGGCAGGAGATGGAAAGTTCAGGAGAATTTAACATGTCATATGTGTCACTGATGAGGGAGACAAAAATAGATTTTAATGGTTTAAATAGTCAATCAGGTGTTTTATGGCATCATTGTAGTCCTTTAGAGCCAAATAAAATCAAGCCTATTACGTTCCTCTTCTTTTTCTTGTTTTTGGCATATCTTATGCGAATCACACTTTAAAATTGAGCTATTAAAGAACATATCCAATGAAACAACTACATTACAAGATTACAACTGGAAACAGTTTAGTGTGTGTAAACCAATTATTACCACTTTCCATGGATTTCAAATCATGTCAAAGGGTTGATGGGATTGTCGAAACCATAGTTTAATTAAAAAGTGAAGTAATCTTTACTTAAACCATTAACCATTCTTAGGAAGCACTATAAGTATTGAAAAAATGTTCTTCATGTACATTTCGACAGTTTTTATTAAATTTTGAGTCAGTCAAAATCTAAAAATTGACTAGAATGCTTTGATACTGATTTGTTCGAGGAAAAAGGTACAATGTTGAGTTACGACACTTTTGAATAGAGAGCCTATATTCTCCTATCAAATCTTTATTAGTATTTCGTTTTTTTAAGGAAACAATGATAATGACAAATGACAAGAAAATTTGCTGACTAGATTTCATGACACTTTTGGAGTAAAATCATTTGTCTTCTTCTGTTTCTGATGGTTGATATACTGTGATTCCGCTAATGGTACGAGTATCTCAATATAGACCTATTTTCTATCCTTTCAACATTTGGTAAGATTTTTGAAAAACTTATCGAAAAACGAGTACTAATATTTCTTAACAAAATTAACTTTTTTAGAAATGACCAGTTTGGTTTTAGAAAAGGTAGATCTACTGAAGACGCAATCCTAAAAGTATGTAGTGAAATAAATGATGGTTTTAATAAAAACAATAGTTCAGTAGTTTTGTTCATAGATATGACTAAAGCATTTGATATGGTGAACCACAATATGCTTTTAGACAAATTATTTGAGACGGGACTAAGAGGTATTATACATATGTAAATGGTTTTCTTCGTATCTTTCAGGTAGAAATCAACGTGTGAAACTTGAGTCTTATTTTAGTAGCAAACTTGAAATTAACTGTGGAGTGCCACAAGGATCCGTGTTAGGACCGATTTTATTCTTGATATACGTGAACTCATTGTTCTAACAAAATTTCAAAAGTCGTATTACTGCATTTATGCATGAATATGGAAATTCAAGTTCTAAGACAATGGTTTGCTAAACACCAGTTACTTTAACGAATAGCTGGCCTCTTTTTACTAGGCTCCGTATGCTACCATTTCAACATCTTTATATCTTTAAAGTATTAAAGGTATTTTGTATTAGAAGCGGCTATAGTGCTACTTTAAGAAGTTCAAATGTCTATGAACTGCGGGTCAATATAAATCTGTGACTCTAAATATTCCTATATCTACAAAAACTCAATTTTATAAATTGTACACTGCAGCTGCTCCTAGACTTTTTAATAAGCTACCTTTTGAAATTAGAAGAAGTACACTATACTAACACTGTCATTGCCTTTGTTTTTGAAAAAAGTAAAAAATTGGTTACTTACATTGGATAGTTCTATGGTCAAAATCTTGTTCAAATAATGTTTTTTTTTTTCTTGTTAATTAAATTTAAATTTTTGAATTCTACATAATTTAAAAAAATTGTCTTTCTAGTCTTAATTATTTTTAAAAGTTTTAACCCCACAAACATATAAATAATCAATTATATTGATGGATCATTCGACACTAGCCACGAAAGTGCTAAAGAATGATACCTTACCTTTAAAGAAAAATCCTAACGATTCCTTAACCAAATGTGAAGACATAGCAAATCAGACAATCTACATTTCAGATCATTACATTACATACTACACATCACATATATGTACAGAGTAGAAAAACTTGCACCTTGAGCTACTAAGACTTTATAAGGTAATACAACACAAGACATTAATACAAGACAGAAGGATAGACGAGAGAAAGAAAGAGCACATGATAACAGTACACGGTAGTTTTCGAGATGGTAATCTATCTTTCTGGTAACCGTGATGCACACAGATGCTTGATTTCGGTGATCGAAGATCTTTCCGCAATTCCAAAAATCTAAATATACCTGATTTTCATTCTCGCCTCCCTGAAGCATTTTAAAGTTCTTTGATTCCAAATTAGGCTTAATACCTCTCAAATTCCGGAAAAGATTTAAAAGATATTATAAAGGTATACTTGCAAACTAATCCTAATCATGGGATTTCAAGTGATAAATCTTTATATTGCGCCATAAAGGATTCCAATTTCTCTAAGGAAATCGATTTTCTTGTTAAATCCAAACTCATATCCAATATACAAAGTCATCCACATCAATTGATGATAACAATAATTCTCATCCTTGATAATCGAATATATGTATGTACATATGTAGTACCTACGTGTGTGCAGATACATATATGCTTGTATAGACTACAACCAAGTGAAAATCTGTCCAATATACGTCCACTTAAAACCACACAAAACCCAATTATGAAATCAACCATGTTCGAACTTCCTATATAGATACCAGGTTCAGGTCATCATTATCATCTTCACACAAACACACAATCGGAATACATATACACACATAGATGTATACAAATTTATACTCATAGGTATTCCCATGAGAACCGAAACATCAGGATGACATAAAAAACGAAGCAAGTCTTTAATATCTTATCCTCATGTTGATCATTCAATATATGTATATGTCCTTTCCTCACTCCGGATCCCTCCACACACATACACTCCTACACACTCGAGACTACTGTGTGACAGTTTGGTATATGATGACTGTCGTGTCCTTTTATAAGGACATTGGTCAACCCAGATGACAGTCATCACATAGTGTCTTGCCTGTGGCCATCATGCCAAAACAAAAACCACCAATGATGATATGATGATGGTGTCTGTATATGTATATTGGTTTGAACCCAGCTTTACAGAGAATGTGTATATGTGTGTGTTGTCATCCTTGGTTCCTCATCCTCGCCTTGGAGTGAAATGTTGAAAATTTCAATTTAATTTCTCTGAGGACACCGAACGGTAGCTGTAGGAGCACTAGTAGCAGTACCATTGATATCGCCATCACCATCGATTCCTCCGCCATTAATGTCGGAAACACCAGCCGTCATAAAAGTGGGAAAATTAAAACAAATGTGTGGGCAATAAGTGAACCGAATGAAAGGATATTCTCGTACCTCGGCACATATCCTCGACTCGTATACGAATCAAGGATATAGCATGTACCTCTAAGTGAAAAGGATATACCCCCGTTCTAATGAAAATCCCATGAATTGTTAAATCCCACCATCATCATTTCGGTTGGAATAATCCGGCCCCATCACTCTACTCCTCTTATCCCTCTCCAATCTGAAAGTCAGAAATATTAATTTCATATATACGAGTACGTTGTCGAATTATTATTTTCGTCACCGCCTTCGCCATCGCCATCATCATCGTCGTCGTCGTCCTGAGAGTGTTACGAGTGTCCTAGATGGATGCGGAGCGGTTTGAGAACTCGTGTGATTGAAATAATTATACCATCATACACACTCGTATATTTATTTAATATTTTAATGACTGAATGGGGACAACTCTGTCTCTGCTCGCAACTTAAGGTCCTTACATCCCTTCATTATCTTAAAATTGGAACAAAAACCCAACCCAAAAAGGACGAAGTGTGAAAAAGGACTTTTTAATACACTCACTCGTACCTTCATTACACCCACAAAATAAAATATTCCATTGGGTGAAAAAAGGACACGACACGACACCACACACAACGAGTGTGTGATAAAATACTTAATCTCAATAGGAGGCAGGATTCCTTGCTTCAAACAATTCAAAACAAGGAATTAGGAATAATTTTCCACAAGGGAAAGAGAGACAATGATTGACGCTGGATTTTTCCGTTTTGACACCTTGCAAAATTTTCGATTGTTCTTGTTCAAAATAAAAGTAAAAAAAAAAGAAAAGAAAGAAAAAGTGTAATATTTGACTTTGAGTTTTATATAGAGTAGGCGTTAAATGACAGGATATTGTCATCGTTAGAACAATTTACACAAAAGCTACATGTTACACGTGTTACGTGTTACTTATACGACACACTTATTGTTTTTGTTCGTTCTTTGGTTAGTCGTATGCGTTGTGCGTTGTGCGGTGTGCGGTGAAGTAAAAATATAAAATTTTTTGTTTTGGTGGTAAGAGTTGACTTATACAAACAAAAGGATCTTAATGGATTCACATCATTTTTATGCTTTACGCGTCGTATTATAATTTTTATAAAACGAACAATATGATAATGACAATGAGAGTGTTGCTTGAATTGTTTTGGTTGCTTGGTGAGGATGATGAGGGCGGAAAAAGGTCCGCATCTTTTTTGACGACATTTAAACACTGGCAGCGCCCTCTTGAGAATATAATGCACGTGGCGTTTTTTTTTCGGGGATCTTTATTTTAATTAAGGATATCAAGGATGTCGCTTGTGTGCGATATGATGGGGGTGTGGTTGGTTGAGTTGATTATTTTGATTTCGATTTGTTGCATTTAGGTTTGAATTTTTTCAAAAGATTCGAGGGAACAAAAGGGGTGCCAGAAACGCCCAGTTTATTTTATGAAAATTGTTTATAATTTCACATTGCATAAAGTTGGACATTTGTCAAAGAAGGTTCTTATTCACGAAGGTGTTAAATACGTTCATTACTATGTACAAAAATGTCAAATTCACTACTTCATGTTTTCTGAATTTTCCGTGCTAAAAAACGAAAGCTTTTGCTTTGTAATTTTTAATGTTAAGACCAACATAAAAATCCCAGGAAATTTTCTGCTCGTTTTAGTCTCTTTTAAATCAAAAATTGTCAATTTGTAGAACCTAAAAAAAGGACACATTTAAAAAATTTAATTTTGAAGGTAAAGCAGATGTTAAAATTATAAAAATTTGTTTGCTGAAACTATGGAACTCTAAAAGACTGACAAGAACAACCGACGCGACTGGGTAGTGACTCGACAAATTTCGTTGCATTCTCATTTCAGCAACTTCACGAGACAAGCCTGTATTGCAAAGAAATTTTTTATTTTCAAAGCCTTAAATTTCACATAAATTTTGAATTTTTGATATTTAGAATAAAGTGAAGCATTTGCTTGCATTTCAAAGCAAATTGCCAAAAAAATGCCAAATTTCTTATAAAATTGAAGGCGCCCTCTATTTAACTCTCTTGCTACTATTTATATTAATTTCGAGTTGATCGCAAACAACAAAATGTTTCCTAGAAGGTTTTTGATATCGATTTAAATTAATCAATTTAAGATTCAAGGCTTAGAATCATTGAAAATGAGTCGATGGTTCTCCTTCGTCAATTTGTCACTGAAAATTTTTCGCAAAAAAAAAATGAAATTGTTGTTCTTTTTGGCCTAAATCAGCTTAAATTTATTTTTGAATTGCTTAACATCAACTCCACCACTTAAATCACAACAAACACTTAGCCATCTCAATTCACATATCAATACCGAACCCAAAAATATAATCTAAGAAAAAAAATATTAATCCAAATTTAAATGACTTCCAATCAAAATCAAATTGCCTGAACTGAATTTCAATTCTTCCCATTTAAATGGCAGCCTCCTTCATCAAATGGAAATCATTGCAAAATAAAAAAGTCAAAGTCTTTCACTCATAACAACAACAACTCCTGGATCAGGCTAAAAATGTGAGTTAATAAAATTAAGACCTTTTTTCCACATTATTGCGCCGCTCTGTGCTATGATGCCGAAACCATCATCATCGATATCGTCATCAGTCTGAATTCTGAAATCTATAAATTTACAAGGAAATAAACTTCAAATAATAATTTCTCCAAACTTAAACGTTTGATTTCAAAAAAATAAGGAAAAAAAAAAAAACTCTGCTATCGCGAAGAGTCCCTATGGAGAGTCTCACTGGGTGGTGCGTCGTCGTCGTCGTGTCGGGATATCCTCTCGTATTCCGTTGGAATCATTCAATTTTCTTAAGTGGCTCTTAGAAGGAACTTGCTTTCATGTACACACATACACACACATCCTCGTACATAATACTATACACGCCATTAGTTTGGAGAGTGGAAGTGTAATATAATTTCACAAAAAGCCATCGTTTTCTTACTGCTTTAATATGTTTTGTGCGCTTACTTTTACAGATGAAATTTATGTTTGTGTAGGACCACAGGGTGGTCTGTGGGTTAATTTAATGCAATTTTATCGAAGATTGAAATAGGGCCAATATATGTGTACTGTATGGCTTCACTTGTTGGGAAAACTTTGTCTTTAAAAGTTTTGTCTACAAAATGGGTATAAACTGACTTTTCAACAATTTTCTTGTTTATTAAAAATGATTCAAAGTTTTCGAACATTTTGGAAACTTCCATCCTGGTCTGATAGTTCTTTTAGGATGTTTTCTCCACTTTTGGAGAGTTTTGAAAAAAATTGATTTAGTACGATAAAAAGAAGCAAATTTTTGGAGGTTGTTATTAAAGAATTAATTCAATAAGATTTTTGCAAGATTCATCCAAGAAAAGGAAAGGAAACGGAAACAACTGCAAACATTAGGTGTATTTTTTCTTTTCTTTTTTTGAGAAAAAATCAACAAAACTTCAATTTCAGACTTGTTCACACTTCATTTATGCATTATAATTGTAGTTTACATTTATGTTAAGGTTCTTCCGTACCAAAGGCTTTTTTCGCGACTTAATTTTGTTTGTTACTCATCACAAATTCGGATCATTCATTAGTGAAACTTTTTTACACTTAATCCGAAGATGGTGACCTTTCGATTCGAAGGAAGAATTGCTGTCACACACTTATAACAGCTGTGTTTCCTCAAGTCGTTATTTGAAAGTGTCAAAAGTTTACTCGACAAAGTCTCAACTTTAACGTAAAACTTTATCCTATCGCCCACACTCAGAAAAAAAGAGAAACCATTAATTTCTAGTCGATTTCGTCCCTGCATTTCATTCAATTGCTTTACTAGAAAAAAAAAGAAAAAAAAACTCAGAAATGATGCTAAGTATCCTTGCATAAAACCAAAAACCAATTTCAATTATTTTTAATGGCTTACATTAGACGGAGAGGGGGAGGGAAGCCTTTAACTTGTTTTTTATAGTTCCATTCGTCGTCGTGTTGTAGTCATCGAGAGCTTTAGAATTCAATATGCTTTAGTAGGTTTCCATTCAGTTCTGAGGGAGGACAAAAATTCATGATGACGTGGTTTCGAGAGGAGACTACGGAAACGAAGTTGGTCTTGAGAGACAGGAGAGAAGCAGAGAATGGAAATGGTAAAAAGGCGTTTAACACAGAAACATTACACCAAAGTGGTGTAGTAGGTGAGGTATTCGTATATACACTCCGCGTTAGCAATTAAAACTTGGAAAAACGACCGACGACGACGACGTTTTTGCACAAGGACGAAACGCATAGTATTTTATGACGACAGGAAGAGTGGAAAAAGAAAATGTGCAGCTTTTTAATGTCTCAAGAGGATGTCCTTATGAAAAAGGGCTGTGTGCCAGAGCGAGAACTCTGAGTGTTGGCTCTGAATACCTTCGTTTTCGAGGTGATGCTAAACAGGGTGTTTTTTGTTTTTTTTTTGGGTAGAGTAGGTACTCTTACTCTTCTTGTCGCATGCAATCTGATTAAAGAAGAACGAACCTCATACTCATAACGGTATACCGTGCATATAGCACACAAAGAACTGGAAACTCTTGGTTCTTGGATGGGTAAATGGTACGCGAAGGCGAACCATTCTAGCAACAGTGGTATGTGTGTGTGTGTTTGTGTGCCAGTGTAAATGTTACAGTGATGGCAACAGGGCCACTTGAAGAAAGTCGTTGGTGATTTTTGTTTGTGTTTTTTTTGGAGAAAGATGGCAATTATCATGCAAAGTGTTAATGTTAATGGCGGATGTGTTGAGAGGATGGATGCGAGGCGGAAGTGTTGAGAGGTGATTATACATTTTCTTAATTACGCCATCAAACAAGAAGTGCGCGCTCTATGCGGCTACTATGTTCGTTGTCGCTCTGCAACGCAACGCGACTACCGAACGACGTTACTCTCGTATTTGGCATAAAAGGTGTGAATTTGTGAATTTGTCTAATGAGATTAGTCTTAATCTAATTTTAAACAGAAGGAAAATTTAATTTTGTAATTGTACTTACTTCTGCATAAGAACGAAGAAAAATAAATGTGTCGCGTGTTCTCTCCTCTCGAGACGGACGAGCAGAGTTATCACAGAATCAGCACAGTTCCAGGACCATTTTTTTTTTTTTTTTTCTTTTTGTCGCTTTATAAGGAGGAATTTAAATTGTTGGAACGTCAAATTTTTGTCTTACCCTGCGTACCTAACTTAACGAACTTAAGAATTGTGAATTTTGAACAAGATTCTTTGAATGTTGGCGACGATATAATTTATACCTTCTCCATCTCCAAGAAAGGAACCTAAAAAGGGTTGTTTCAGTTGAGTTTAATGTCTGTGTGTATTTATTGAATTGAATTAAGTACCTACATTTCGTTGTATTGATGAAGATCTTTTTGTGGCTAACCACCTTCCAAGTAGACAGCCCAATTTTAGTCCGATTCTTTTTTTCATATATTTACCAACAAACTCATGTTAAACACACAGATCATAACTTTAATGCAATGGTAAAAAATATTTTGGCTTTACTTATTAATTTTAGTGTAGGAATGTATTATCTATGCCTAGAATCAACCCTTTAACACTTTATAAAAGTCTAAGTGGTGACGAAAATCCCTTAAAAAATCTCACCCATTTCTTTAATATTATAATTACTATTTGACCTCCTGAATAAATAACCGTTTGACTTACCATGATATTTAGCTCTAGGGAAAACCTTCTTCCTTTTATAATAACTCCCAAACTACAAGCACTATAAATCCAAACACCTCAACTCTAACTCCCAATCCCAAAAGATAAAACCATCATTTCATTAAGTTCACATAATCCTCTGGCTATACAAAAATGCCAAAACGTCAATTTGAACGAACTTTATTTACCTATTAAGGCAAAAATTTGCACGTTAATAGCAAAAGTTTTAGCCAAAAGTTGTACATAATTTTCAAACTTAATTCATATTTATTCGCAGCAAAAAAAAAAGGAATTTCTGAATGGATGATGGTCCAGGTCGTCTAACACAAATTACGCCTCAACTTCTGATCTCATTAAAAATTTAAATTTAGACCAAAAACAGAAGAAAAAAAAAAACACCGAACAAAGGTGAAAGAAAATCTATTTTTTTAGGTTAAGATAACATAAAAAATCATCGTCAACAAAACATCACACAATTTGTCAATCTCATTAAAATTTTCCATACAAAAAACTTAAAAACATGATTTAGTTTTTAATTGACAAAAATATAAAAAATTCGAGAAAATTTAAAATAAATTTCCTGAAAAATAAGACGTTTCATGGAAAAGGGGGTTTCAAACCCCCAATATGCCAAGAAATGTTTTCTTTTTCGGTGAAATTCTCTCTTTATAGAGATAACTTAAAAGTTTCGTCTTTTCTTAGGAATGTTCATTCAATTTATCTCGTTTTTTTTTTTTTTGTCATTTGGTGGGAATGGTGGGGGCAGGAGGGTATTCCTAAAAATATTGCAAAAGAATTTACAAACAAGTGACATTTTTTTGTCTTTCCTTTTGTTGGCGTCTTTCACCCTCATCTCGTATAGCTTCTCTGTTAGTGTTGTTGGTTTCCCATGCATAGACATGGAGCCCGTCTTTTTTTTTTTTGGGGTAATGAGGGTAATTCTTATCCCCCTCCTTCTTTTTCTTCTTCGTCTTCGTGCATCCGGTTTTAGTGAAGCAAAGTGCGTGCTTAACATTTGTAAACATCCAGAGTGTGTCATTTTATTTTTTCTATCATTACTTTCAGCCTCCGGGATCATCATATTACGCTGTGTGGCAAGAAACCTCCAACCCCCTCCTCACATAGACTTAAGCCATAGTAATACAGAAGAGGGACGGTCTATTTGTTGCATACCATCACATAAACCAATACAGGATAAATAAGGAAAAATCTTCTTTTAACAGAATTTTATCATTTCGCTCGCGTTTTTTTTTTTTTTTTTTTTTTGTCGTATAAAGAAGTCGTCTGTCCTACAGTCTTTAAGGTGAAGAGGGAGACAGTTACAGGTGGTGGTTGAATGTGAAGTCTTATATAAGAATAAAGGACCAGACCGTCGTCGTCGCTGTCGCCATCGCCTCGTCCCCAAGGATGAAAATAAATATGGGAGGGTTCTATAGGTAGATAAGACGACTTGATTACTTTGACATCATCATCATTACAAGAGCCTGTCGCTTTGAATATTTAATTCGTGTCTCAAAGTAGGTAGTAGAGTACATAGGAGGAATTTTTTCTGGAAATTCCTTAATTTTTTTTTTTTGTTGGTTCTTTTTTTGAAAACTAGGAAAAGTCCACACGCAGTCCCCCTAAATAGCCTTGGCACGGTATCGGCCGGCAGTAGCATGGGGCTATTTAGCTTATTTGTGCGTTGACAAAGTTTTTACTTTTTTCATTTTTTTTTTTTAGATTATTTTTATGGGAAAAGTCTGTCTTGTTTTTGGTGTTTTTTTTTTGGGAGGGGGGGAGCATTTTGAGGCTATTTCCCGTGTATATGGAAGTCTATGGCTAAGTAATGTAATTTTGAGGTTTTTTTTTATTCACGACATGGGGCGAAATTTGACAAAGAACCAAGTTGACAACTTGTGATTATTTGTTTATGAATTTGTTTTTCTCCAAAGTTTGTAGCTAATTCGGTTTGATATTTTGTTTTCATTAAAGTTGTGCTATGGTCGAAAGTTTGATTTAAATTAAATTTAGTTTTGGATGTGAGATTTTCTGAAAGGAAGTTTTAAGTTTTTTAAATCTTAATTATCGATGTTTGGAAATCTACAAAATTGCAAAATCTTGCACATCAGTCAGTGAAATTATAACCAACCTTCAAAATTTGTCGTTATAATTTCGTCAGTCTAAACTGAATTCAAAAATAACAGTTTTAACTTTTCAAACTTTTGATTTACTTTGACCTTTTATCTTTTTTTATTAATTTTCAGTTTTTTGGTTGTTTCTTTAATTTAAACATTAGACGTCAAAAAAAAATTCACCAAATGTCAATTTTACTAATGTGATTGATTTACGATAATTATTTTCCTTTTTTTTTACTTCTTTAGCAAAAAGTGTTGTCATAATGAAAATGAAAACTAAAATCGTTTTCATAGCTAACTTCAAAAAAATGTCTCTTTACAGTAACTGTCAAAAATAAGTGCACTCAAATTGAAAGAAACGAAAAACGGTGATATCTTACTTTTTTCGGTTAAATCTTTGGCAATGGTTTCAGTTTCTTTTAAGTGAAGTTTGGCTTTTTATTTTGTATATCCTTTTTAACCATATCTGAGTTTCACTTAACTTAAGTAACTTAAGAATTTTTCAATCAAAAGTCACTTACATAAGTGCCCCTTAACAATTTTAGTTCTGTCTCACAAGAACAAGGAATTATTTTAATCATTCAAGGACTATTGTTGTAGGAAAAGTAATAAAAACAAATGGAATTCCATAAATTCATATTTGGTTGAATCGATTGTTTTGGCATACTTTCTTTAGTACATGCTTCACTTCATGTGAAATCCCAAATTTGGTCCCATCACCCCTGAACCATACTCGATTTTAATGAATGATTCATGTGAAGCTTACTCAAAGACCAACCACAACAATCACTGATGGCAAAAGTCGTATCGAAATATGGACTTCGACTTCGAGACCTGGTCAGTGGTCATGGACCTGGACCTGGCCTGGATCTACTTAATTATAAAAGCCGATTTGCCTTGCAAATGAATGTCCATTCATGGGTCACTCAATGCCATTGTCATTACAAAGGCTAAAGGCATGGATATGATTCTTTAAAGAGTAAAAATAAATTAAAAAAAAAAAAAAAACAATAACAACTCGACGTGTCATATTTGTTTTCATATTAATTTTAATTTTTCCATTTTTTAATAATGAAAAACAGAAACACGACAAAAAAAAAAAAAAACATGGAATATTTAATAATTTAATATAAATTGCTTTCGCAATTACGATTGTAATTTATTAATCTTTTGTGGTTTTTGACCCGTACAATAAAATAAAAAATTAAATCGCATTTCACACCCAACCTATTTATTTATATCACCATCAGTTCAGCCATCAGTTTGCGAAGTAAAATGCCAAATGAGAAAAAAATACCAGAATAAAAATTCCTTTTCAATTTTATTCAGTGTTGTGGAAAAATAAAAACAAAAATGTGTTAATGTGTATTTTTCTTGGAAAATAAAAAAAAAAAAACACAAAAAGTCCACCAGAATATTTTAACAACATCTCTGATAAACAAATCATCTCTCTTTCTCTCTCTCTCTTTTCGCATGGACGGGCTTGAAGCCTGAAACGAATATAATCTACGTCTTCGTCGTATGTACATCACATTAAAAAATGCACATGAATTCATTTGCGAATTCAAATCCAAAACGAGAAATGTGAATTAAATGAATAAATAAATAAAAAAAAAAAATAAAGAATATCCACAAATAATTACTGTAGAAACTACAACGAATTCAGTAATCCATGAAAACCTTGCTGGCCTCCGGACTGCGGACTGTGGACTTAAAGATAGATACAACAATGAAGCCTTCCATATGCAAAACAAACTATAATCTGCAACACTGTGTGTATCCATGCTTGTACCTTAATGCGAAGTAGACATATGTTCTACCGTCTGACGCTGCCCGGGCGCCCGGGGATACCTTTAGTCTAGTTGTATGGTAAAACTTCATCGAGCTTAAATGTCAAAACAAGAGAAGAAAGTCCACGCGTCATGTATATCAGGTATTAGTCAGATTTTGACAGAGTAATATGTGGCATTAAGTTACATACGAGTATAGCACGGTTGCCAACCATGTTTTTTTTTTTTTTTCTTCGAAGGATTGTTAGTGAAAACGTTCACACCTTTAAAGAATTTACACAAAAAGTCAGTCTTTTTGAAGAAACCAATAGTAACTTCCATATTTTGATTTGTTTTTAGAAAATTTTATTCTTTTGTACTTAAATTTAAGAAACCCTAGACTTAAACATTTTTATAAGTATTCATTGCTCATATGAAATTCTGACACTGTTTTTTCAAACATTCATAATATTTAGTAGATTTTAGATTTGTCCCAAATTAACATAAATTAAAGGCCCTATTATGTAAGACAACTAAGTTGAGTTGTATTCCGGCAATCGGTATTACCGATCACAACTGGTTGACTGTCACAAGTCAACCAGTAGTCAATTAAAAAATGGTTGACTTTTTGTGTGTGTTCGGGGTATTATGTAAGGCAGTTGAGTTGTCTCTCAGTTGTGATTGTTGTCAAAATTCAACAACTGCTATTTAGCGGATGTGTAGTGCATTTGTGTGTACAAAAAAAAAAGGAACGCACCAACAGCGAATGCAAAAGCAATTTGATTGAGAAAATGGAGAAAAAAATTTAAGTTTTACAAATAATAATATAAACATGTGCAAGAAAATAATTTTTTTAGACTAAATATCACAAAACCTGCCCAATTCGAGAGGTTGATTGAGATTCTGTTGAATTAAGCAACATTTACTTAACTCTATTTTGTTCTGTTTAACACTTAAACTATTATTGTGAACTTACCATAATTCTAAACCATATACATTTTCTATAAAACTTGCTATAATAATTTTTGTACTTAACCTCAATTATATTTTTCCAAATTCTTTATTAATAAACTGAAATCAACTCGAGTCGACACGTTTCATTTCTTTTTATATCCACGACATCCTAAAATATTTAGAACAGATTCTACAGCAGAAACCTGAGCTGGCCAGAGGCAAAGGACAATTCAATTTGACAAAAAAAAAACTCTGTGATTATTTTTCAAATAATCTTTGATTTCGTTAAGCACATCAACAAATGCGTCTTTGTTGAGTCTAAAATAACTTATAAATCTTCAACAAAACGGAGACACTAAATCAACACTTCTCATCAAAGAATTAGTTTACAAATAATACTTATTGTTTCGAAGTTCCAATGATTTCGAATATTTTTTTTCTCGTCAGTGCAACATTGAGGGGATTTTCTTCTTCCGAATTTACGAAAAAAAAAAACAAATCAATAGAACTCTCCATTTCGTATTATTTTTCTTTTTAATAAAATTTTGTACTGAATTCAAAACTTTAAAATACGTATTTTACTTTACACTGCTGTTTTTGACACAAAACAATCACAGAAAAGTAGGCAACGTATTTGGTCTATTTAATTGAAAAAAGTTGTCTCCCATAATTTTTTTCAGTTTTCTTCAAATTGAAATTTGAAAATGAAATCTTTAGTTGGATGTCCCAAAATAAAAGGAATACTTGAATTCAGCCTATATTTCTATATTGTATGATGAATACTCTTTATTGAATATCAAATATTATTATTTATCAATAATTCAAAAATTACAAGTTTTGTGAACAAAATTTAAAAATTCATAATTCTCTTGGCAATAATTTTAGGACAACCTTTATAAAAAAATAAATGCTTTTCAATAATTTTAGATCTTAAGGTCAATAATTTAGAAAAATGTGATCATTTTTGAAAGATCGCAAACCGGAAGGTATTTTAGCTGGTTTTGTTTTGGCAACACTGGTTTTGACAGCTGACGTGTGTTTAGTACCTTGTGTCACTGTCAAACAGCTTCAGTTTGGTTTGCAATTTAACCATGGATCGTCTTACAAATGAACAACGCTTGCAAATTATTAAATTTTACTATCAAAATTCGTGCTCGGTTCGAAATGTTCATCGCGCGCTGCTTCCATTTTATGGTCGGCATTCTCGACCTTCTGAGCAGTCTATTCGGAAGATTGTGACCAAATTTCGCACCAAATTTACTTTGTTGGACATTAAACCACCAACACTATCGATTCAAATAAATATTTCATTCATTTTTTCGAATTGTTTGTGTTTTTTTTTTTAAGTTCTAAACCTCTTAAAAAATCACCCATTACTAATGTCTGCAACTCCTGATGCACCGCCGTGAATTTTCCACTTATTTTTCAAATGAAATTCCAAATTACATTTTTTAAACGTATGAAATGTTTTAGCTCAAGAGAATTTATTTTGTCGGTACTTTATTTTATTTATTACTCAGGAAATTTCCAAAATAATTCTGTGTCCCAAATTGTTTGCAAATTCACCTATTTAGCCTTTAAATCGAATTACAGTGGACACACAACAACCCTCATACCAACACATACACACAGATGAAAAATTCTTTAACTTTAAAACTCAAGTTGACTTAAATTCTATTACTTAGAATTTCACAACTCACCTGGCAACCATATTGTGACATTCTTTTCCACCTTTTATAGCAATAATATGCAAATAGATGATGATACGACATCGCATCATAAGAGACACACATCTGCATACAACATGCACCGCTGGGTGCAAAGAATCCCTCTTGACATGCACCGTTATAAATGTGGACTATCGGGCTTCTAGTCTTTTTATTTTCATCCATAACTTTATAACAACCAACAACTAAAGCTTTATATAAAATGTTATGATAGGTTATAGTAACACCGAGGTATACAATGTCAACTTTATATGTATGTAGGTATAGGGTTGGCTTCTTTTTCACATATCACCAGCTCCATGATCATGATGATGATGATGATGGTGATGGATTCTTCGAACATATCGTGTTTCTTGAAAATATGAATAAATGGGAGATGAGATGAGTTTCGCAACATAGCGGAGCGCTGTTGTTTGGTGCTTCCATGTTTCGTGTTCCATGTGTGTACGAAATTAGATCATTCCCTGAACTAGTTAACGCTTTTGGCTTTGACTTTCTCATTAAAATTCTTGTCTTTTAGGAACACTCCGTATAGTATTCGTATACGAGTGCATACATGTATAGAAAATATTAAATTCATGTTCCATCTAACTTCTTCACACACACCGTGCGTCGCATCGTCGTCGTCGTTCCCCTTCACAAAATGTAGTCAAGTCGTGAGTGTACGAGTATATGTTTGTATGTATGTTGGTCGTCGTATATGTTTGGGATTTGAAATTAATTGGCTGTTATGACCCGGACTGTGCATGGCTGCAGATATGCTATGCAGAAGTTTTGACTCTGACTTCATAAGACCCCCCCCCCTCATTTCCCTCCTATGTTCCTAGATCTCTCCTCCTTGAATTGACTTCCATATTGTATAAATTCTGAAAGTGAGTTCGTGCTTGAACTGCTCAAGTAGGTTATTTCATTTGGTCCTTTCCGTTTCCACCAAACTTAAGTAACACACAATAACGGAAACATTATGGCGGTATGTTGTGTTTCCTCTTTTTATTCTATACTATATAAAACCTTTTGATTAAGCGTCCCATATACATACATACATTCATATGAATGTATAGAAAAGAGGACGAAGAAACGGGTATGATTTTCCTTATTCGTATAGTAGGTATATTAGAAAATTGCAGTAGAACATTGATTGCAACGAAACGTGACTTCAATTTACTTTTTTGACTTTGTAGATTTGTTGGAGCGAAGTTTGTAGTTTTTTTGTTAAAAAAAAAATTAAAACAATATACAAAATAGTAACTGCTGCAAGTTAACAATAACATGTACTCGTGTGTTGTTGTAGGTTATGGTTATATGGATGGTGTACCGTGTACCTAACGTTTTTGAAAGTACAACCTAGTTAGTCAGGTTAAGTCCTCTAGTGTGGATTTTTTTTAAACAATAGAACTGAAAATATTCGTATTTCTATGAATGCCATTTGAACCGAAAAAAAAGGATTTTTTTTAGGAGTTTGAAGATTCTTTGGGACAAATCTCAATTTACAACAAAAGCAAATTGACAAATCAGGATTCTGGTTTGATGCAGTTGAAAGCAAATGAAAGTCCAAATTAACATTAAGTCAGATGTCCCAAAATTAAAGTTTTGGTACGAATTTTTGAATAAGAAAAAAAAAAAAAACTCACAGTAGTTTGTACTTTTTTTTAAATTACATATATCTAGTTAAGGACATAACAATAGGACCATTTTGATCGTTTTTGATTACATAATAAAACTGAGTAAATTATATATTTTTTCAATATTATTTTGTATATTATAATGTTTACCGAAAAAGTAAAATATTTCATTAGCAAGTAAAAAAAAAAAGAAAACTTAAAATAAAAACGAACAAAAAAGAAATACATATATGTATAAGGTTTATAAATGGATAAAACAATAGGACCGGTAGTAAAAATGATGGTAGTTTATTATTTAAGTACAAACTTATTTTTTATCACTGCACGAAGTCTTCTTGGCATTGATTCCACTAATTTACGGCAAGTGTTTGTTGGTATAGCGTACCAAGCTTCATCAATTTTGTTCCACAATTCTTCTTTGTTTTTGGATTTTACGGCACCCAGAGACGTTTTTACAATAGACCATACATTTTCCAAAGGATCAAGGTCTGGAGATTGAGCGGGCCACTGAACGACATCAATCCTATGCTCTTGCAGCAACGTTATCGTGCATGAACTGCCACCTTTGAGGCATTTCCCACTCGGCATATGGAAGCATGACCTCCTCCATTATTTTGGCATACAAATGCTAGTCCATGTTTTCTTTTATCCAAAATTTTGGACCCACTCCATACCACGAAAAACATCCCCAAACCATAATACTTCCACCTCCGTGCTTTAGAGTTTTCCTGGTGTACTGCGGTTGGTATGCTGCATTCTCTGGGCGTCTGACCCATCTCTTACTATCTGATCCTACCAAATTCACCTTACTTTCGTCGGACCACAAAATTTTGCGCCATTTTTTTCATTTTGGGTTCATCCAATTATCCATGTAATATGTTCCTTTGCGAATAGAATACGGACTTCTTCCGAAGAGATGTTGTTCCTCGAGTCATCTTCGGACTATTCTAGCACAGACGGGCAAGTCAAGATCCAGTTTAATTTCAGAATCTGACATGAATGGGTCTTTCTTAAACAGGCGTTTAATTTGTATGTTATCTCTCGGAGATGTTTTTTGATGTATAAGAGTTTTGTAGAGCAAGCATTTTGTCTGCGGTTTCCTAGGGTAATTCTTCGCCGAATCTCCACTAAGGTGTCGTCCCAATAGTTGGATCGATCTGTTGAAGATAGTGCCTTCCGTATTGACTCCTGATCTGCGCACTATACGATATTGAAGAAATTTTCTCAAAAAATATTCCTTACTACAAACTGTCAGTTTTATAAACCAATAGGTGAAAATCAGATTTACTCACTGGAACTCGAAAGTTTGGATATATTTTAAAATTAAACTGAAGTTTATCGATAGGAATAAGACAGAACAGGAACTTGATAAAAACAATTCATTTATGTACGACGATTTGTGGAAAATTTATGATAAACCGTTTTTGAATATTTTTTTAAAGTTTTTTTGTATTTTGCGTAATATTTTTTCTCATGATGTTTTAAAATATTGTTGTCTTATAATTAAAAAAAAAAAAATAGGGAATTTCTTGTACAGTTTAATTATGTTTCCTTGAACTTTTAACATCAGTTCTCCATTTTTGTGAAAGGTATTGCGTATAACGCAGGATCATTGAAGACCATACTACAAGATATTCTATTTAACATCTAAAAATGAAAGAAGTCGTTTATTCCGAAAACTAAGTGTCAAACAGTTTTACAATTTTCCGTTTCACACAAATAAAGAGTTGAAGTTAAAAATAAAAAATCGTTTAAGTATGAATCTAGCTATAAAAAATATTTCAAAACTCAGAACATATTTTGTGATAAAAATATTCAAAAAATCTTAGCTTATGCCTGAATAACCTCTTCGAAATCGGCAAGCAGTTGTTTTAAGTCGTTTCTAAGAATCTAGGATTGCTATATAAATATTTCCCACACTATCAATATTTTAAATTTTTTCTTCTAGCGTCATAACATTTTACCAACTCAAATTCAAATTTCTATTTAATCTTAATGGTTAAATTCCACATCAGTAACTATCTATACATTTTTACTGGAAATCCCTTTTTATCAGGAGAACCTTCTAACGTATGGTATGTAAGTGGGTGCTCCATTTCGATTACAATCTAAATACGTGCATAAAATCTAACTGCTATACAAACTTCTGATCTAAAACAATCATGTGGCTAAAAAAATCAATATTTCGATTAAAACAAACACATCTACCAACGGTATATTGACATTTATTCAACACCTTGGATAAAACCATAAATGTTTGTATACATATGTCTACTAAAACATTGTTCCATATTTATCTTTTAAATCTTTGCACAAATCTAAAATCAGCCTAAGCAAAAACACACAAAGTACTGCAACCCAAATTCATTGTCAATAAAACTTAGCCAAACTAAAAGTCGTCGTCGATGCCTTCATAAGTCGTTAAATAAAGACTCGTCATCCCCTTCCCAAAACTAGCAACGATATTCAATCAATCCACACTGCATGCACAAAACTACATAAATCCAACTCTCCTCTAATACGAACCGCCCACCCCCCGTGGATTTATATATCAATAAAACAAAACAACAACAATAAAAACCCTCGTCATAAATCCATGACGAAACTTTCCTCCAAAGTCCGGAAATATTGCACCATCACCATCACAACCCGAACCCCGTCAACCAGGAGCAACTGAGCAACTCCTTCCTGCTGTCCCTGGCTGCAGTGGCAGTCGCATTTATACAAGTTGACGAGTTAATGGCCGCTTTGCTTCGGTCGCTCTCGCTCACTCGCTCCATGTTGCTTTTTGTGGTGCTGGTGCCACTTTAGCCTTCCCCCCTCGGGGATTTTGTGACAAAACTTTGTTATTGTGAATATGTCATATGCAGATAGCGCAAATATAAAGCCATGAATCACAATCCCATGGCAGAAAAAAAAAGAAACAAACTCTCCACTTCCATTAGGGAAATTGCTCTTTACGTGAAAAAGAAAACGCAACACGAAACAAAAAAGAAGAAAGAACATCAAAAACATCTCCCTCCTTGGAAAAGGGTTAGCGTGGTATCTAGACATTTTTGCAGAGGGTGCAAAACAACTTTAAATGGCTTCTTATGCCCGGTTAAAACTTTGAAAACAACAAAATCAAAAGACGGGGGGGGAGCGGTATTCGAATTCCCCGAGAACCGCTTAAAGTTTCACAATTCAGTATTCACACACAAAATGTCTGTCTCAAAGTGTCCCAACCCAACCAAAAAGAGGAGCCATATTAATTAAGGCAAACGGCAATTTCATGCCAAAAGCTTATCTGCTTTTTCATAAATGACTTTGTCGATTTTAATTAAACCTATAATCTCCACAAAATTTCGGTTTTCCCTGCATCCGTCCGGTCGGTCGTCATCGTTGTTATTATTGAAACATTATATTATTTGTATGTCATCACAACAACAACAAAAAAGTTGATTGCTGCCCGTTAGATTAGGTTTAGGTTAAGGTTATACTTAAAAAGCCATTCACAATAAAAATAAATTAAATAGTCATTAAATGAAAAACAGGAAAAGTAGCAGGATCAAGACTACAGGACACAGCGAGGGAGGTGATGGTTGTTAAGCCAAAACTTTTGATACCTAATTGACTTTTGTTTGTTTGGTTATGTGTAGAATTTCAATTGTTTTCCCTTTTTTTTTGTTAACTTATTTCCTTTTCGAATTCGAAATTCGAACAAGAAAATGGATTTTATTGAGTATTTTTAATTTTAATAGTCATGGTGGTGATGATAAAAATACATATTGCCATAACTACCTACCTAAATTCTATAGCTTGAGGGGGGGCACCTAACCTACAAAGGCAAAGAAATAAAACGAAATTGGTTTAGTTTTTTTTTTTTGATGTTGGTATCATTGCATTGAAAGGAAATAATAATTGAACTTTTTGATAACAGCTCCTGACTATTTTTTTTTTTTTTTTTGTTTTTTTGAGAGTTTGTATTTGTGTGAGTTTCTGTTGGAAAATGTCAAAGGACATTCAATTAAATTCTTGATTGTGTATTTTTATTTTTTTTTATACGGAATTTTGTCAAGGATTAGGACATAAATGTCGGTCTATTTTTATACATATATAAAATAAATATTATCTATAGTATTTTGTCTTAGTGTTATATTTTTTTTTTTTTTTTTTTTTATTTACAGCTACTGAAATTCGTTGCCAGGAAAAATCCAAAGGCGGTTTGAGTTATGAAGTTATTCTTGCTGAACCAGCACCTAATGTTACACTGCCAAAACGTCCAGTTACACCAGGCAGGAGTGTTTCGGTTGAGGAAATTGAAAAGAAGTTAAAGGAGGCCGAGGAGAGACGTATTGTAAGTACCTACATAATATAATAGATATCTATAAAAACAAAATATATTAAATCGTATTTGATTTGAAGAATATATTCTTAAGTTATGGTTCACATTGTCTTAGCTTCGTTGCCAACATTTTCAGGAAATGAAAATAAAAAAAAATTGGTATAGCAGGAGACATAGAATGCGAGTATTTGCCAACAAATTTTACCAAGAAACCTAATAACTGTTTTTTTTTTCTACAATGTAAAGAGTGTTCCGAAATAAAATCAATTTTTTATACGTTGCGTTGTTTATGTAATGCAGTGTTGGCAACCCTAGCAAAGACAAAAATCATTTGCAGAATTTATAACTGAATTTTTGGATACGTTCTTCAGCCAATTTCACACTTCGTCTGCTAAGTATTGACTTTCAAGAAACCAAATATGAATCTCGGAAAACAGCATTTTGAAATTAAAAAAAAATAACCGTGTTGTTTCAAACTAAATTTCGAAATACTTGTTTTATAATTCTGATTTTCAAAATTCTGCATGTCAATACAAAAATTGTAATTTTCCAAAGTTTGCTTTTCTCTATTTTGTATTTGTTTTTTTTAAATACGAAACTAGTTAAATTTTTCAAAGTCTGCGCTTTGACAATTTTGAAACTTTCTCAACATTTTGTAAAATTACTTTTCTTTCAAAATTCCTGTGTTCCTTAATTTTAAAATTTTTTTAAAACCCACTCAAAAATAAAAGCTTAATAACAAATTCGGTCTAATTTTAATTACAATTGTAGAATCTAAGACCTTTTTAAAAATTTGTTGCACTTAACGAAATTTTATTTACATTTATGTTTTTTTTTTTTAATTCTTTTCAGTCTCTCGAGGCCAAGAAAATGGCTGAGATTTCCAATAAATTGGCCAAAATCGAAGAAGCCACTCGCAAAAAGGACGAACTCAACAATGAATTCATAACTCAGACCAAGGAGCAACTTGAAACTAAGATGGAGCAACATGTTGAGAAGCGCGAGGCCATTATTAGCGATTTGAAGGAGAAATTGAAGGTTTTTTTTTTTTTTTTTTTTCTTAAAATATGAATTTATAAATTTAAAACTATTATTAAATCTCTTGTTTTTTTATTAGATTCATTCTCAAGAAATTGAAAAGACCCGCACTACATTGGAACAACAAAAGTCTATTGAAAAAGAAGCTATCGAAGAGAAGCTCAAGACTGCCCAATCTCTTCGTGATGAAAATATCAAGAAAATGCTTGAACGTCTAAAGGAGCATGTAAGTTTTTAGCCTTAAGCTTTTAGGTGTAAAGTATAAATATTCTATATATAATTGTAGATAGAAATTAATTTAAAAAAAAATGAAAATTTGCATCCCCAATTTGTTTTTTGTAAATCCAGTAAATGTTTTGTCGATTTTACAACTAACTATACCTAAATTTTGTGTATGTTTATAAAATATTGATGTTAAATATTCTTTTTCTACATAAACAAAAGTATCTACATTTATAAATAATAATAATAATCGATTTAAGTTTGTTATCTAAGTTCGATTCTTTTTAAGAATAAATAATTTTATTTCTCTAATACTTTTGCCAGAAACAATAAAATTTCTTCTTAGTTGCTTGTATAAATAAAATGTATATCTAACCATTCCATGTAATTTTGATTTAAATATTTGTCGTTTATATTTTGCCATCATTCTTCTTGGTTCATTCAAAATTTATTTTTATATCATCATCAATAAATTTTATATTTTTTTTTCTAAATAAGTATTTCAATTCGGAATAGATGACAAACAAAAATTCGTAAAAAAAAACTTTTAAAAAACTATTTACAAGACAAAAAATAAAGTTCCTTCTCTCCTTCCCCACTAAAACTTGTAAAACTTTACAAAATACATAATTTATTTTACAACAACAAATTAAAAAAAAAAAACACAAACATTAATATACCTACCCATATATATATATAGAACACTGTCAAAATTGCCGAAATCAAAAATCAAGTCGATCAATTGGAATCGCAGAAGATTGAGGAGAAGGCCCGAATTATTGAAAATAAATTATTCACAGCGGAACAAAATCGCGAAAAGGAGATCCAAAAGAAAATCGAGACTGTTCGAAAACTTGTAGGTTCATTTTTGGTTTTTCATTTGACCTAATTAATTTTATTTTATTCATCAAACAAAAATTATATTTATAAAACCTCATCAATATAATTTTATATAAATATGTATTTTTTTTAATATAATTTAACTCATCATATTGAAGTTTCTTTTTTCTTGTGTAAAAAATAAGAAAAGAAAAAAACTAATTTTGTGTTGTTAAACATTTGTTTGCCAATGCTTTGAGTGATTTATTTATCTTAAATTGAATATTATTTCTTTTTTAGCGATATCTTTACATGAAGCTTTTTTATTCAGTTATTTCTTTTTTGAAATAGACACTAACAGGAATGCACTTTCGAGAAAATATTGTTATCTATTGTTTACTCATTTAGTTTGAATTAGATTTGTTCTTGTTAATTTTTTTAAGTATACTAACTAGATAACATAAAGTTTTTGCTAATTAGCAACGTTTTTGAATAATTTTTTAATTCAAATTTGAATTTACTTTGATATTATTTTTTAAAGAAGATTTAATAGAGATCATCAAATTGTAGGAAGTACATAGTTGAGGGACTGCATTTAACATTCTTGTAACATTTTTATGATATTTATCAATATTTCAATATTTAAGTTCCTAAAATAATTTTAAGTAGAAAATAGTGTTTACACTTTATATTGAATAATTTTTAATACCTATATCTTATCTAAAATGGAATTCTGTTAAGCCAGTTTTTAGCACAGATCGACGAATTCGCTAGATCAATGTGAAAAACATCAGAAAATTCGGTTTTTAAGAACGATGGCTTTTTCTCCATATATAATTTAAAAAAAAACGTTATTGGTATATCAGTCGAATAGGTATTTTTCTATTTCAGATCCATTTTTACGTGTTTATATAAGTAGGTGTTTAAAGAAACTTGGTTAGCTATTTTAAAATATCTTTTAACATGCTCCTAATTGTCAAAAGCAATTCGACGAAGATTCCTAATGAAATTTCCAAGATTGAAGCTTGTTTAGTCATTTAATTTTATTTTCTTACTCAAAACAAAGTCAATAATTGATTAATTTTAAATGTTCCATAGCGTCAAAGCTCTTTTTTTTGTATGGAAAATCATAAAAAGTTTTTTTTTTTTAATTATGATTGAGTCATTAGATAATCTTTTGAGTATATATGTATGTACATCCTGTAGAATATTCAAAGTCAGTTTCACAAAATTCTTCTATTTTTACATTAATATTTCTGGGACATGCTTGTATTATAGCCCTAAATAAATTTTCTATCCATTTATGTATCGATTAAGTCACTTTCAAGATAATAAACAACAAATAATTTTACATCTTCATGTTTAACGTATTGGAAGAATCTAGCAAATCAATTTTAAAAAATTGTGGAAATTTTAATGCGTTAGATAAAATTATTTGATATAGCAGGTTTTAAATTTTATTTACAAATATCTACGACAAGTTATCACTTCACTACATAGTATAAAACAAAGTCGCTTTCTCTGTCCCTATGTACGCTTAAATCTTTAAAACTACGCAACGGATTTTGATGCCGTTTTTTTTTTAAATAGAAATATATAGAGTGATTGAAGAGGAAGGTTTATATGTATATGTTATATGTTTAACTAGATAATGTTTTTTCAATCAAAAAAATAATTTTTAAAATTTCATTCTAGACTGCGTTTCATTCCATATTCATTAACTCCTAAAAGCATTTAAGATACCTAGTTGAGGTTTACAATGTCTATGTATATTGTATATAGTATACTTTAAGGTGGTGCAATTATCGTTTATTATATACATACATATATTGATTTTTTTAAATATGTATAGTATACTTCAAGGAAAAGACGAAAATTCAACTCAATACAATTCAAATAAATGTTATTATAGATACACTTTTTTGTAAGTTCCGAGAATAATGATAGAATGTATTATTGTATTTTATAATTTTTATTTCATAATATCTTCATCAAAACGTCTTATTTTTTCACAAAAAACTTTACAGTCGTTTTTGAGAATAATAACTATTGGGAAGGTTAAAATAAGTTATTTTCTTTATTTTTGATAATCACAAACGTGTTTTATTCGAAATTTATACATACATACATATTTAGTTTTTGAGTTACAAGGGGCTCTACGTGGACGTGAACATATTTTTCGAGAAATTTTGTATTGAAAAGTGCATTTCTGTTTTTTTTTTTTTCTTAAAGAAGAAAACCTAACAGTTATTTTTTTTTTATTTCATGTAAAATCATCTTTTAAAGAAAAACTTAAAAAAAAAAAAAACTAATTATTAGAATTTAAGATTTAATTAAAATATTTGCCTACATTTGTTTAACTACAAACAGGAACGCCGCGCTGAGTTGGTGCGTCAAAATAAGGCTGCTCAACAACCAACCAACGAGGAGGAGAACTTTTGCGAATCTACTGCTGTAGCAGCAACATCTGGTTAAAAAAGAAAACCTAAATAAAGCAACATCAAACTAATAAAAAAATAAACAACAAAAACACAAAGAAACAAAACACCATTTCCAAAACATCACAGTAAAATATTATATTATAATAAATAAAAAAAAATAAAACAACAACTATCACTTAAAGTAAAAATATTACAACTTAAAAAAAAGTTAAAAAGAATTCAACTTTGAGTCTTAACTCATAAATAAACAAATTTATTTATATATATATATTTTTTTTAATTAACAATTAATTTAATTTTTTTTTTAATTTAAATTTATTTTGTGTTTTATAAACAACAAAAAAATATGTGTCATGTTTAAGATGGTTGTCTGTGCACATTTTTGATTTTCTTTATTTTGTCTCTTTTATTAAATGTTTTTGATTTTTTATTAATTAATATTTTATTTCATTAGTAATTACAATGCCTGGTTGCATTCAATTTAAATTACTTTAAACGATATTATTATCATTATTATTATTATTATATGCTTTTTGTACTCTTCTTAAAGAATCTAATAAATTAAATTTAAACAAAAAAATAAACTTTTGTTTTTATTTCATAGAATTTTTTGTTTGTTGGTTAGTAACTTTTGCTTTCTTTCTATAAATGTTTATCTTAAGAAGGCATAGCCCCAAAAAAAAATAAAAATAAATACATTTTTAATTAAAACCAAACAGTAGATTGAATTAACAAAAAAACAACAGAAAATTGTAAATCATAATATGTAATGAATAATTTTCCCTAAATCAAAAAACAAAAATAAAATACCATGACTTATTAAATAGACAAAAAGAAATAAGAAAAGAAGTACATTTAATTAAATTTACGATTTATCTATGGATGGCTCTATCTTAAAAGAAAAGAAAAAAGAAAAAAAACTTAAGTACTATTTAATCACAAATCCGCTCTCTCCTTCTTATTAAACAAACAAAAAAACAAAACAAACAAACCTTCTTGTAACTTGTAAGTATTTTGGATGTTCGATTTGTCATTTAATACAACAAAAAAAAAAACACACAAATCACACTGTAAGTATTAAATGAAATACAATTTACACACGTAGGTACGATATTTTGAATTAAATTTAAATTTTAAAAATAAATAATTTTTAATCTTATTTAATATTTGTTCTGATATATTATATACGGTTAAGTTTCGGGGTGTACCTAGATTTATTTAAAAACAAGCTCTTATCATTAAGAAATGCAGATTAACATTAGGTATGTTTGATTAAAACAATTCTTAACTTCTGACAGTAGAAAATAGAATGTGCACGTATTTTTGACAAGATATTAATCAATCTAGTGAGTAAAACTGACAGCTGTCAATTTGATTGTATTCCTTACTAACAATGATAGATAATATATGTATGACAACTAATGAAGAATTAGAAGAATTATAAATTAGCAAGTTAACGTCACATTAACATAACATCTAACTTGTATAATATTCTCAAATAATAGAAACATTTTTGAGAATGCTAGATAAAAAAATATCATCTAGGTAAATATTATTCCACCACATTTCTTTGGTGGATAGTGTCATTTTTGATTTTGATGATACTTCTGACTTTGAGTATAAAATTAAATCTAGAAATATTTTCTCTTCTTGAGCACTTTTAATTTCAAAGTTTTAAGTCGCATTAAGCTTGACAGCATATTAAGGCTTAATATTAAAGCATAACTTCTCTTAAAGATTGACAATATATAGTTTTATTTTATTTTTTTTTTTAAATTATTTCGAAGAAATTGTTTTTGTGACATTTTACAAATGGCAAATCAATGTTTATTATTTTTCAACTTGAGATTGGCCAACTGTCAATTTCATTTTCATCCTTGACAGTTGACCATTCTAGGTTTGGTGGATGATTGATTGTGGAATTCTAAGTGACTCATTTCTTTTTCAACTATTTTATGATAATGACAAAATAACATCATCGAAGCGAGTAATTAAGTAAGATATCGAATTGAAAATGAGCCCAAACGAATTCCATAATCAATTTAATGAGTGTGTTCTTTTTTTAATTTAAATTCTTAAGTGCGTTGGAGAAAATTCCAATTTTTCTAAAACAAAGACTTTCGGGGCATTTTAAGGCTAAGACGAGATATTAGCTTTACTTTGCCTCCGAAAGGATTTATTGAGTTCGTAGATAAAATATATTTTAAGCAGGGATTGATTGTATATTGTCCGCATGTTATGATATGACCTGATTATGAACTTTGAAGTAAATCATCTTTAATAGCAGATAAGACTTTGGGTATCATTAATTTTCCTCTTCAGATCTCTGGAAATAATTTCGATATCGATTTTTATATGATTGACTTCGAACTTCTTTAAAATCAGGCCATTGTCAACTTGCTTTAATAATAAGCCTTATATTTCCTTTGAACTTACTCAGTTCATTAAAGGAAATTTGTTTGACGTCTAATTTTTGGTTGTCATGTTATCTTTTTTTTTCCAGATTAGTTTGCTTAAATTGACAACTAATTACATACTTAAATTCATTTTATCCTAGGAAGTACTAAATCACTTAAAAATATTGATAACTCTAACACAAGGAAGTAAAAAGATGTATTGTGTGCATACCTTAATAATGAAAACATAAAAGAGTATTTTGACATAAGATGTCAAGACTCAAGAGAATTCAAGACATTTACGTTACATTTTAACTTATTTGCTCTTATATATTTAAAGTTATACAATTTATTTGATTATTTAATTTTCAAAAATTACATGTATATCGTCGAAATATAAATACATTATATCAATAAACAAAAAGAACACCTTACAACTTATATATGTATATGTTTAAATAAAAAACAACTAAACCCAATTTCTAAAAACTAACTATGAGTTTAAAAAATAAAAACATATTTCTGTCGAAAAAAACGCAAATTTGCCGTTTCACTATAAACACACAAAATAAAATACAAAAAAGACACTTTAAAAGTATTTAACTTAATTTATAAAATTAATGAATAAAAAAACAAAAAACCCAAAAAAAAAATACTTTAACTTAAATATTTAAGAAAAATTATATTATTTGGCAAATTAAAACAAAATAAAAAAAAAAAACTAGTTAAAAAAATAAAATTAAAAAATAGAAAACAAATATTTTTTCAAAAATGTAGAATGAAAAATAAAATAATAAATAAATTATTAAAAATGTATAAAAAAGAGAATTCATAGTTAAGATTAAATTAAATAAATAAGAAAATTAGCATAATTACACAACAAAATAGATGTTTTATACTTCTATTTAATGGCGCATTACTTTCATTTCACATTATAAAATATTAGAAACAATATATAATAATATATACAAAAAATATATATAACAATATTATATAAACTTAGCTTCAACATATTATGTAGAAAGAAATAAAGGCATAAGAATAAAAATATTAAAAACAAAAAAAAAAAACATTTTACTTTTAACTAAGGCAAAAGAAAGTAAAATGTTTGAAGAAAAAAAATTGATAATAAATTGAAAAATAAGAGAATAAACATAAAAATAACAACAATATTGAAAAGCTGTGTATTTTATATTTATAAACAAAATGTGTAATAAGTATTTAAAATTGAAATTTTATAGAAATAAACAAAATGAATAATATTAACAACATTTTACTAGTTATTATATGTTTCAAAATTAATCAAACCAAGAACATTAAACAATGCCGAAGAAATACTAAGGGGCAGTTCTTAATCTAAATAATTAAATAATTTTATATTAAAAAAAAAAAAAACAAACAGAAAAAAAATATTATATTACTAGGTAGGTACACGGAAAGATTTTCCATTTTCCACTCATTTTCCTTCTTAACTTTCTTATTAAAAAAAATATATTAAAGTAAAAATTAAAAAAAAAAAAAAAACAATTTATATTTTATAAACAGACCTACATAATAAATATGAGATCAGCGACAAAAACAAAACAAATAAGTATTTATCTGAAATGATTATTATAATTATATACACATTATCGCCGTACATATTTAAATATAATATACAAACAAAAAAAAATTATTAAATATGAAAACTAAATTAAACACAAAAATTATGTATCTTGCTTGCCTGATTGATATGTGCGCGCTGATATATTAATTTGAATTCAAAATACACCAACAAAGGAAACTCGATTTCTTTGTAAAAATAAGATAAAAATATATATTATTATTATTCTGATTATATTATAAATTATTATTTGTGTATGTATTTTTGAATAAAACCAAAAATAAATCTACAAAAAAATATATATATATTATTTTAAATGTTTTAGTTATGAGAGAACAAACATAAAAAAAAGAAAATAGAGGATAGCAACGTCTTAAATTTACCATCGACGAAATAAATAAATTATTATAAAACAAATAAAGAAAAACCAATGGATAATATAAGACACAAAAATTATTGAAATCGAATGAAAATTCTGAATTATTATATATAAAAAAATATAACATCAATAACAAAGAAAATGGAATAATAAAGATATATTCAAACAATTTGTAATTAATTAAAAGGAAAATGTGTTTTATTTTGATTTCGATGAACACAACCAACCAACATGAAAGTTCTTAAAATTCTATTTTTCACCAGGCGCTCAAATTCCACAAATTGTTCAACATGTCAAATAACAAAGACCCACAACGACTTCAACACGCCTCCGTTCATTTGAGTGGTCCTTTTTATTCAAAATAAAATTTTCTGATGTAACAGGCGACCATGCTAACAGCTGCCAAAAACACGAATATCGACATTTTTCAGGTGACTCCCTGCATTACTAGCCATCGTTGAAATCCTATAAGCCTTCGGAATGTATGAATTGTATCTGTTTGAAATCTCATAGAAATTTTGATTTTTCCGAACAACAGAAGACCTTGCTCTTGACAAACTCATGAATCTTATGCACTACTTTTCTTATCATTAGTGTAATCATCGTAGGTAAGATCTTTTTTAATGAAATAGGTATCTACGGAACGACAATCATTGATTTCTGATAAAATCAGATCATGCCTACCATGAAAAGGCGATGCCTTGTTTTAGGAAAATCACCACATGCTACATGCTGTTCCTCAATGACTGGGCTAGATGAATTCATTAATGTTTTCATGCAAATTCTTCATGTATGAGCAATAAACAATGAAACCTTCTATTTTGACCACATGTTTTAGTTTTAGTGTATTTTGCTTCTAACACAAAGGCAATAACAAATAAAGAAAAACTAGACCCCGCCCCTTTACAACGGCTCTTATTACATTCACACATCAAGTCAAGCTCATCAAAAATAAGTAAATACTTATTAGCCATTAAAAAGGCAACATGTGTTAGTGATTTCCAACTAGACTTAAGAAACAAAAGAAACGACCTGCTCGCGAGCATGATCGCCTGATTGAATAAATATAACCTGACCGAAAATCTGTACAGAAAAACAATTTAACAATAGTCGGTCGCATGTCCATAAATAAAAAAAATACATTTATTCCACAAGGCGATCATGCTCGCAAGCAGGCCAGTTCTACTTTTGTGTTTTGTCTATCTCCTTCTTAGTCTTATTCAAATTCACTACCAAACTCTAAAGCTTTGAAAGGTTGCATTAGTATACATTTTTCTTTCTACACCTACATAAAGTTCCTTTTCATATTCACCAACACACAACTAATGAAGCCACACCCACAACTGTTCCTTTTATAAAATGACACACGAGAAATCGCCACTTGCTACAAAAGCTGATCGCCTGGTGCGTAAAAGAGAAATCAATACAAATTTTGTCTTGTTTCCGAGCTCCGCATGTTTTTGTTTTTGGACATTGTAAACAATACAAGCAAACGAAATTCATGTTTTGCGTGGGGCCGGCTAATAAAGCATCACTTTTTTTCCACACGACCACTGACACTGAATCAAATAAAATGAGAAGCGCATGTGTGTAGTGACTTTTGTTTACTACATACATACATACTAACTTTGATATTTTTAAGAATAAGACGAAAAAGGAACCTACTTTGTCGCCTGATTGCCTGTGAAATCGAAAGAAATTTTGTAAAATTAAATGTTTGCTTGGCTTTGTGGCTTTTGTTTTTACCCACTCCTTTTCTAGCACCTCGTTCACTGTTTGAGGAGTTATGTATGTAGGTAAGAAAAACAAATAAATGCGTGAAAGAAGAGCTCCGATCTACTTATAAGCTTATGACTGCTGCTAACGTCTATTTTAGTTAATCTAAGCAGAAGTTGCCTTAATTTTGACAAATAGACTCTGATCTATTCGGCTTAGTTTCTGAAAACGCTACCATCTTACTTGCACATATGTATTTTCTAGGTCCCAGAAATAGAAATACCAAAACTGATGAATAATCCAAACCTCCATCCTGTATCCTGTAGTCCGTCCTACTAAGGAATAATTTTTAATACATTTTATATTAGAAATAAATTTTATTACTTCAATTTATTTTTTATTCATTTTTATTAATATTTCATAGTTTTCTTTCATTTGTTTGTTTTTGTTTTATTAACAATATTAACAATGTCTTTGACATTTAAATTAGTAATATTAAATTTACAACTAGTCCTTCTTTTTTTTATACGCATTTTTTGTTTTTATTACATTTATAAATATATTTTTATTTTTATGTTTTTGTATGAGAACATATTATATTTTATTTATTATTTTTTTTTTTTTCATTTTTATTGTTCTTTCTTTTTAATCTAAAAATTATGTATCGATACTTGGTAAAAGCAATACGTTTTTTTTAAAGATAAATTAAAATGAAAAACACGAGAAGAATAAAATCATCTTTAAAAAAGAAAGTTATTTTTAGACAAATTATATAAATAAAGCGTTACACACTCCCATTTTTGTTTTTGTTTAAATAATTGTGTGTTATTTTTCGCTCACATACCCATGAAATTACTCATTTTCATGACGAAACTGCTAAAAGTCTCCAGGGCCAAATGATTCTCTGTTATAACTATGACATTCTGTTTACACCGTGAATAGAATCTCCTCTGGCCTTCGGGCGTTTTAATTTGAACCATATACTGTGGATCGGAATGATCGATCCAAAGTTCTTGGTGCTCTGTGTTAGTTAGAATTGTATAATCTTCAATGCCCATTGAGGATTTGAGGTTGTCGAATTCTGGGGGTAGAGTGTGCTTACAGACAAGTTGATGCGACGGGGTATTGTGCGAGACATTTATCGCTATGATTGAGAGTTCTTCGGCAGATGTCTTCTGGAAGATTAGGACGGTTTTTGCATGCTGCAAAGAAAATCAAAATTTAATTTTAATGAGACTGGGGGAAAGAATAACAAACAAGTTTCTTACACCAACTTCCAGTGGCGGAAAATGCAGCGAACCAAGATTATTGCCAATTTCCATATCGAGATCATAGTTCATCAGAATATCGCCGCTTCGATGATCCCACAGCGTCACTTGGGTATCACCAAATCCAATTAAATTATCATCTAAAGAAGAACAAATTGGGGAATTTTCTGGTTTGTATGGAGTTATGGGAATTGATGTCTTACCAGTAGTGCACTCTAAATAGCGAATCTCATGTCGCATACTCTTAAATTCACGAATACTGGCCAGTGTGTCTAGATGGGGAGTTAGGGAATATTTACAAAGCCCCGATAGGGTTTTTCCAATCATAGTTTCTTGAGACCAACACATCACGAAATACCTTGAATCGGTAATGGTCGTAAAGACGATGTTTTGGGGAAGGCTGTCAAATGGAAACAGAAAGTAATTTACATATTTTTTAAAGTCCCCTTAAAACCTTACGTGGCTACAGTATCCAATTGTATCGAATGTGATTTCGCCACAAGTTCCTCATCGTGATAGTAATAGACATTCACGTAGACCGAAATCAAACAACATTCCCGATTGAGCTTTGGTAGTTCTTTTGCCCGCATTTCCATGTAAATTGGTATTGAATTATGAACACAAATGCGATTTTTGTATGGAGCATTGATTTCATTATCTGCCAAAGGAAATACAATTAATTAATATAAATTCTTAAAGTAAAGATTTCCATCACTCACCAAACAACAGTCTCTTGCACTCTCCAAGATGTACCCATTCTTCGGTTGTATTCCCTATCACCTGAATCAGTTTGCAGGTCTTCCAAAAAGTCACCATAAAATCCTGAACAATCGTCAGAATGTCCAATTCGTAGAAGGCATAAATGACGCGACCATTTTCTGGGGTTAGAGGATTCGGCATACGATTTGAAGGTTCTGATAGGAAAGTTATCGGCAATGGAGGGCTATACGGCTCAGTCTGGATCTCAGCTTCACACATTTCAATTGGTTTTGTTATTTCTTGTTCTTCTTCAATGGCGATAGGAGGAGGAGGAGTTAGAGCAAGGGGATCTACTTGAGAAAAGGCAGATTGCACTTCTGTTGCATTATTGATCTCAAAATCAATCTGTGAGGCTTTGTTTTGTTTGGTTATCTCCACATGGTGATGATTCTCCAGTGGAACTTCTTCAATGTTAATATTCTCATTCGTCGTCTTCTTGTTTTCTTTCAGTTCGCTATCGCTGTCAGCTTCTGTTGTTCCCTCTCCTCCATCCGACTCCTCTTCTTCTTTACCTTCTTTTTTGGACTTTTCTTTTTCCAAATGCATTCCAATTGGTTCCTTCTTCATCGCCTTAACCTTGTGATTCTTTGTGATCATGGCCCTTGAGGACTTGACCACAATTCGGTTGCGTAAAATTCGCTGATTAAATGTCCCAACAATGGTTCCATTGCGTCGCAACAGACGCCGAAGGACCCTCTTTTTAGTTTTGGGCCATTTTTTCGTCTTATGGCTTTTTGATTCTTTGGATAACTGTTCCTTACTAGTAACTGTGTTGTTCGGGTTCTCTTTTTGGCTCTGGCTGTTTATTGCACAACTCAACGCCGCCGACGAGGACTTGAATTCACTGCTGTTTATTGAATCAACAATAAATATGCTGGGTTTGGTTTTGCGAGACTCTTCAAGGTAGCGCTGATATTTTTTATGCATACATTCCGCGGATTCACTGCGCTGTTCATGAGAAGCAGTCATATCACCATCCCGGTCATCCGAATCTTCACCTTTGAGTTCATCTTTTTTGCCTTCCGAGGAAGAAGGAACAGTTGAGGTGCGACCATTGTGCTGAGATGATGCACCACCTCCCCCAGCATTAGCAGCGGCAACTGGATCACTTTGCAATGATTCACTCAAATCACTAGCGTCGTTGTCATTCGGATGATGATTAAGACGACGACGTCGCGGTGCTGATTTATCTGGGGATTCGTCGTCACTTTGCGACGATCGTGGACACGTCGAAGTTCCATTCGATGTTGCTCTGGTGCGTCTTTGGCGGCGGGTTGTAGGTGGAGGTGTGGAATTTTGTGTCGTCACCGAAGACGGCGTATTGCCTGATTTTGTCGGCGTCGCTGTGTTACGCAGTCGAGTGATAATTTTGATCTCAGGAGTTTTGCAGACAATATTCACAGCCGGAAGTGAGATGGGAGCTTTGGGTGTTGTCAAAGGGTCTTCTTCTGGAGCTGGGGCACTGCCAATGTCTTTCACTATAAACGTCGGAGGAAGTGGGCATCTGAAATAGAAATGGAAAAACACATTAATACATGGAATGTGTACAAGGTCCACACATGGTCGACAGAAAGAAGTAGGGAAGAAAGAGCGCTTTATCCGGGTTCTTATTCTCAGAGGCAGGTTGTTTAGGTCGCAGGTTGGCTTCTTTATATAGTTAAACTTTTGGTACAATCACCAAAAGTTAAACAATTCAAGTCTATAAACGCACCAATGGAACCCTTTAACTACTCAAGATGTTCTATTCGCATTAAAAAATCTTGAAAATAATCATACAAAAATTAAATAAAAATCCACACACGTCTCTCACCTGTTTTGTTCATTCACTTTATTTGTCGTAGTAACTTCTCCTTGTTTCTCTTTATCTTCTTCGTCCTTTTCTTTGTTCTCCTCGTCCATGGCGTTCGGTTTCTTCTTTTTCAATTCTTTCTTTTTATCATTTTTCTTGTCCGACGTCTCTGTCTGCACCAATAGACGTTTAACTCTCAGCGATCTCCGCTTGTTGTCTATGGGTGTTGGACTGTAGACCTTTCCATTCATCCCCAAACCCAGATAGTTGCAAAATTCATCTTGCTGAAAGCAATTAACCTCTGGCAATCTCTCCGAACTGTGGCGACCGGTGCTTCCTCGCTCGGAGCTCTTGCGCTGGGAACTTCTTCGTACTGAGTTCTTTCGCTCTGAGCTACGACGACTGTCGCTGCTCTTGCCTCCAGTGCTTCGTCTCGTTTCGATCTTCCGATCAATGATGTCGGGAGCAACCTGATCATCTACTGATTTTGCGTCATTGCTGCTGGCATCCAAGCTCTTCCTAACCATTCTCGGAGCCACCACCATCTCGGTGGGTGGGGAACTATACTTTATAGGCACAGTAGGCGTCTTGAAGATCTCATTGATCTTCGCCTTGAGATCGATCTGCTTGTTGTAGTCGATTCGAACCTTAATCAGCTGCGAGTACTTGTCGATGTCGGGATTAAGACGATTACACCTAAAAACCGACTCTTCGTCGGTCCAATGGAGTCGAATCGACGGCGAGGCCTTCGTGGTACTGCTCTCGCTGCTCGGACAGAGAATCTTCTCGTAAATTGTTACGTTGTTCGAGTCAGGCCTCATGGGAGATGGGGACTCAGCACGAGCTACAGCTGCTACCTTAGAGCACGACGGCTGTAATAGGGATGTCCTTCGGCTGCCAGATTCTTGAGACGATCCAACAGGAGTTCCTTTCAAACTCTCCAGAATAACCGAACGAAAGTGGTGATAATTGTAATTGGGGTATGGCGAATCCTTGCCGATGCTTCGCCTGCCAGAAGTGTTCCTCGCGTAGAATTTCTCGCGCTTCTGGAACAGGTCGTCGAAATTATTCACATCCTCGACGTCACTCAGTTCGTCACGACACTCCCAGTGCGCCAGTTTTTCCCGGTAGGTAATAGGCGGGTGACCGAGGGTGATTTCCTGCAGCATCCTCCACTCTACCCCGGCTGGCAGGGTGTTCTTCACGTATTTCTTGCGATGACCAGCCACTGGCACTGTGTCCGACGGCGAAGACACCGGAAACTTACTCGACGTGTCGCTCGAAACCTTTGTCCGGGTTCGCATGGGATTCGTCGAAATGGAATCGATATCAATTGGTTGCTCTTCGTTGGGTTCGCCATCGATTCTGAGCTTCTTCTTCGCTAGAGGAGGTTCCATCATTGTTAATGCTTCCGGATCTGCGGCATATCGCTTCTGTGGACTCGAGAAACCAGTCAATTCATCACCACTGTCGTCGCTATCGGAGATCACCAAAACAGTAGGCGACTCCGTTGCCGACTCTTCCGTGGCCTTCAAATGAGACATAATTCCATGAAAATTCAATAAAATAAAAGAAATTAAATATTTGTAGTTTCTTTTCTATCTTTTTTCTTGTCTCGAATTCTCGATGGACTCTTGACGACCAGTCTGTGAGGTGCGCTTCACTATTTGGCGGCAGTCTTCGTTTTTCACATCAAAACAAGTTCATTTAGCGAGTTCATAATAATGTTTGCGTTATTTGAATTTCGGGGGGAAAATGTTTTGATTATAAAATAAATATTTACGGTGACTTCAATTATTTGTTTCTAATTGGAAATTGGACTTTTCTTAAAAACGCATCAAATGGGCAGAAAAAAATTTAGATTTTTTTTCTTTTCTTTCTGCAGCGGGATACGTGATATAAATGACAGCGAGTGGTGTTATGTGTTTGATGATAGGTGGCGAAAGTGATGAAAAGGAGAATACAAATGTATGGGGGATCTTTTGGGGTCTGATTGCACAGAAATGTCATCATTTTTTAAACAGAAACCAAATTTGATCAAAAACTTATGTTTTTGTAAATAATTTAAATATTCAAAACAAATTAAATAATTTTGTCGGTAACTGCAAAATGACCTGCCGTAGTTTTGTATTTAAAAATTGGCACTGTTCTCCCTAAAGAGAAAACTATATGATTATCAAACGGAAAACAAAATAACCAATGGAGCAAACTCTACGTCTGTAGTCATTTTTTTTTAATGGCAGAAGACTTTTTGTGCGTTAAACGGTAAATATATAAAAGTATTGCAAAGCAGTATTTCAAATTTTATTATATTTTTCTTACATTTATTGTTTTTTTTAGAAAAATTTAGAAAATATTCAAGAATCCTATAGATTGTAATAGCTTAATCACAATATCGCGTTAGGTCGGTCCGGCGTTGACGGCGCGTTTGATCGTTTGATCGTTGTTATGATTTGTATTTCAAAAAGCGCGACCCTAGAATTTACAAAATGAAATTCAACCCCAAGCGTTCACTGACATTTCACACAAAAAATAACATTATTTTAAAAATAAACAAACGAATTTCGCGACTAAAATCTCGACAACAAAAAAAAAACGCATTTGAGGTTGGCACTTTTAATTTATATTCTTTTATTTTATGTAAAAAAAAGAAAAAAATATTACAATTTTCAAAAATAAACAACAAATAGCTTTATAGCTGTCAAACGCCCGACCGAATGGAAAATAGATCTACTTTTGCTTTGCTCGGGCGTTTACGATATTACGATATAAAGTCATAGCAACGCCTGAGGTAATATTTCGAATTGCCTTATAAGAATACATAGTCTGCTATTACACGACGACTCATGAGTCGTGACTCATCTTCGAATTCTGCTTTGAAATTTCATCCTTTGAGTCGAACACTATTACACCTTGACTCTTAAGTCATGACTCTAATTTGACAACTTTCTTTAATTCAAATTTCGTTGTTTGGGAAATCTTATATTCTGTCTCGCACTTTCAACTATAAGGGTATACATGTGAACTCGAACACGCCGAAAAAAAAATAAAGAGGAAAAGCAAAATAACAAATGAGTGAAAATAAAATGTCAAAAATGAGTCGTGGAAAATTTGCCCGAGACTCACAGGGCAAATTTTCTTCCGTTTCATTTTTTTCGAATTTTGTATCTCTCTTGGACCAACGTAGTTCGAAAAGAGTCACGACTCATAAGTGTGCTATTACACGTTGACTCATGAGTCGTGACTCATCTCCGAATTCTCTTTTGAAATTTCATCCTTTGAGTCGAACACTATTACACCTTGACTCTTAAGTCATGACTCTAATTTGACAACTTTCTTTAATTCAAATTTCGTTGTTTGGGAAATCTTATATTCTGTCTCGCTCTTTCAACTATAAGGGTATACATGTGAACTCGAGCACGCCGAAAAAAAATAAAGAGGAAAAACAAAATAACAAATGAGTGAAAATAAAATGTCAAAAATGAGTCGTGGAAAATTTGCCCGAGACTCACAGGGCAAATTTTCTTCCGTTTCATTTTTTCGAATTTTGTATCTCTCTTGAACCAACGTATTTCGAAAAGAGTCACGACTCATAAGTCGTCGTGTAATAGCAGACTAAGTCGTCGTGTAATAGCAGACATAGTTTCTATTCCAAAAGTCAAAGCTCGACCGACCTAACGCTATATTGTGATTTAGCTATAAAGTTCTTTTTTACATAACGAGGTAAAATCTTTTGCTGTATATGTTTAAGAATTTATTAATACATAGATATAAGAATATAAAAACAATTTAGGTATGCAGAATTAAGTGCCTCCAGTGATTGTACTGCCTCCTCATGCCCTTCTTAAAGATTTAAAAACGTATTCAAATTCAATTTAATTGTAAAAAGAAGTGTTAGCTAAACCTTATCTAATTCTCCAACATGGTTTTGACTTCATATTTAAAGAGAACCTTTGCACCCCTCTTTCTATGACATTTTACCACTCTTCACAGAAAAAAACCCACTAAACTGTCAAAACACACCAAATGTCTGATCCGTTTAATTTCAAAAAACATAATCCCTTGAAAATTTAGAAAAAAACACAACAAATTTCTAAACAAATTAAATCAAAATCTAATCAGTTAATTTATCCATCATCAAATCCACACAATGCCCAGTGAAATAATCACTCTGCAGCTTGGACAATGCGGAAATCAGAGTAAGTGTCTTTCAGCGAAAATAAGCAATACTCCCTTTTATTGGGCGGGTTAAATCAATCATCATCGGATTGGAATTCCTTCAGTATATTCACTAATTTTTCCCCCCTCTGGCCGTCTATTGGTTTTTATTTTCTTTAGTTGGTTTTGAATTCTGGAAGAGATTATGCCTGGAACATGGTATCTCACCAAATGGTGTATTGGAAGATTTTGCCACAGATGGTCTCGATCGGAAGGATGTTTTTTTTTATCAGGTTGGATAATGAGCCTTGTTTGTGCTCTTTTTAGTTTTGACTGTCATTTTTTTTGTAGGCCGATGATGATCATTACATTCCCCGGGCTGTTCTCCTCGATCTTGAGCCGCGAGTCATCCACACAATCATGAGTTCCCCATATGCAAAGGTCTGTCTCCCAAAATTCCTTGTTTTTCTCTCGACTTTTGTGAAATAATGTCTCTCTTTTCAGTTGTATAACCCAGAAAATGTCTATCTCTCCAAACACGGTGGCGGAGCCGGCAACAACTGGGCCTCCGGGTACAGTCAGGGAGACAAACTACAGGAAGAAGTCTTTGACATCATCGACCGGGAGGCCGATGGCAGTGACAGTCTCGAGGGCTTTGTCCTCTGTCACTCGATTGCTGGTGGTACAGGCTCCGGAATGGGTTCATATATCATGGAACGACTTTCAGACCGTTTTCCCAAAAAACTTATCCAAACCTACAGCGTCTTCCCGAACCAGGACGAGATCAGCGATGTGGTCGTCCAGCCCTACAACTCGCTCCTTACTTTGAGACGCTTGACAAGTTGCGCGGATTGCGTCGTGGTTCTGGACAACACAGCCTTGAATCGCATTGCTACCGATCGCTTACACATCCAGAATCCAAGCTTCACCCAAATCAACACTCTCGTCTCGACAATTATGTCCGTGAGCACAACAACTTTGCGCTACCCCTCCTACATGAACAACAATCTCATCGGGCTCACAGCACCACTGATCCCGACACCTCAATTGCACTTCCTCATGACTGGCTACACTCCACTGACTACAGACAATGATGTAAGTTCTCATGGAATGTAAGTTCTCATTAAATTTCCGTGGATTTTATGAAGAGTTTTTCTCCTAGCAAACCATGAACATCAGAAAGACTACAGTTCTGGATGTGATGAGGCGTCTCCTGCAGCCAAAGAACATGATGGTATCAACTGGACCCGACAAGACAAACCATCATTGTTACATATCAATTTTGAACATAATTCAGGTCAGTCTTGTCTCTGGAAAAAGCGTCAACAAAATCTATTTTTTCTGTTTTTATCTTTAGGGTGAAGTAGATCCAACTCAAGTCCATAAGTCACTGCAGCGCATTCGCGAGCGCAAACTCGCCCAATTCATCCCCTGGGGTCCGACCAGCATCCAAGTCGCCCTCTCACGCAGCAGTCCCTACGTCCAGAGCAGTCACAGAGTCTCCGGCCTGATGTTGGCCAACCACACCAGCATCTGTTCGCTGTTCGAACGCGTCCTGAGTCAGTATGACAAGCTAAAGAAACGCGGCGCCTTCCTGGATCAATTCAAACGGGAGGATATCTTCAAAGATGACCTCTCCGAGTTGGATGACTCCAGAGATGTAGTCGACTGCCTGGTGCAAGAGTACGAGGCAGCCACGCAGCCTAACTACCTGCATTGGTCTGCTAAAAAACCGCAGGAGTAGAAAACAGACCCAGAAAAGTCTCATTTTGCACATTAAGTATTTTTTAATTCTCAAATTTGTTGTGCTTTGCGCTCTCTAAGTTTTGTTTTGTTTCACTTTATGTTTGTGTAACCTCAAAAAACCCGTTTCATTAAAAAAACCAACACATTTTACCGTTAGTTCAGTTCTATTTTATGTTCTTAAATAATAAAAAAAAAACAAAAAAAAATCGTCAGCATTTTATCCTTTTATTACCGCAATTGGTCGAAGTTTTATACATTTTTTACTTATTCCCGCTGCATGGCACGTATCCACAACATCGGTGACATCTTTGTACGACTCTGGAGCCTCCTCCATGACCAACTTGGGCGATGCAACACGAATAGCTATGCCCATAGTGTCTAGCTTCTCTAGAACTTGCTTATAATCGAGATTACGACGTGATTTGGCACGAGACAGAGCACGACCCTGCAATTTTAGACAAGAAAATGATAAATGGGTGGGACAAAGAGTTTTAGAGATCCAAGGATAAACTTGTTGATTTTCAAAAACTCACAGCTCCATGACAAGTGGATCCAAAAGTTTCCAACATTCCTTTCTCGGTTCCTGTGAGGACATAGCTGCATGTTCCCATTGTTCCCCCGACAAGCACTGGTTGACCAGTCAACTGATAGTCCACTGGGATGAGAGGATGATGAGGGGGGAAGGCACGAGTCGATCCCTTCCTGTGGACCAATAACTTCTTCTCCTTTCCGTCGACCATGTGATTCTCGATTTTGGCAATATTATGCGACACATCGTAAATTATATGCATGTCCAAATCGTCGGGTGTGGTGTGGAACATTTTGGCAAAAGCCTGTCGGGTTAGGAAAGTCATGGAACTGCGGTTTACCCAGGCAAAGTTAGCCGCGGCAGCCATTGCCTTAAGGTACTCCTGGCCTTCGACACTGTTGATTCGAGCACACGCCAGCTGACGGTCATTTGTGTCGATTTTGTCTCTTTTCATGGCCTTTTCCATCTGTACTAGGGCATCGGTGGCAACTTGATGCCCGAAACCACGACTTCCCGAGTGGATCATCACACACACCTAGAAAACCATACATTATTAATTTCTTGCGACTCCGACAGCAAATAAAGCAGACCACTTACTTGTCCCTTCTCTTCGATTCCCATTTTGCTGGCACTCCATTTGTCGTAGATCTCCTCGACCACCTGGATCTCGGCGTAGTGGTTGCCGGCACCGAGTGTACCCAACTGGGGAAGACCTCGTTTCTTCGCCCGCATACTGACCTTCGAAGGGTCAGCATTCAGCATGCGGCCATACTCCTCACAATGTTCCTTGTCCTCTGCCCAGACATAGCCTTCTCGCAGGGACCAATCCATGCCCATTTCAAGGGCTTCCTCGAGATCTTTGGCGTTCATAGGAATGATACCCTTCGAGCCAACACCCACAGGAATGTGATCGAACAGGGACTGTGCCAGTTGCTCTTTCAGTGGCTGGACATCTTTTTCAAAAAGATTTGTCCTCAACAAACGCACTCCACAATTGATATCGAACCCCACCCCACCGGGCGAAACTATACTCAATGGATCGTTGATATCGAAAGCTGCCATATTTCCGATGGCGAATCCATAACCCGAATGAATGTCGGGTAATCCAATTGAACGTCCAACAATTCCCGGCAAAGCAGCAACGTTGGCAATTTGCTTGACCCCCGGCAAAAAGCCACCAACAGCTCCGGGACGACAGGAGTTCCTCAATTCGTCCAACATCAGTTTCTCCAGACGGGAATTCACATAGAAGCAGCCTTCGACATTCATGTTTGGTTGAAAGCCTTTTTTGATCTTCCAGCAGTGATCAGAGACCTTTTCTAGATATTTCAGTTCATCGTTGTACGGGCGGACAACCATTTTGTGGAATTTGTTTACTTTAGCACTTGAATTGATTAATTGGACGATGAAATGCAAGTGAATTGAATGATGCAGTTTTATTCAATTGAAAAATGATGAAATCAATTTTATCGAAAAAAAATAGACACCACAATAAAGTCAAAAATGCAGCCGGTCTTGTAGGTGGTTAGGTTAGAATCACAAAAATAAATACATACGAAAAAAGATGTAAACGTCAAAGTGCCAAAAATGGGGTCGATTCACAATGGCGGTGATAGGTGAAGGCTTACCCAAAATCTTTTTAAGGGTGTGGATACACTTAGAATTTTATTTGTAAGAGCAGATTTCTCCTAATTTTTGAATTTTCAAGAAAGTTTTTTACAGATAACGTTTACATGAGGGATCATTAGTGTGAGAATACAAATTTATATGCAAATTTTTTTCCGCTTGGTTATTTATTGGTGATAGTCATTGATTTTCTGTACCAAATTTGCATTTATCCTTAAAATAATTCGTTCATTAATAAATTTTCATTTCTGATAAGAAATTTAGTTGAATTTTAAACTAAACTTACTGTAAAAAAATATTGTCAAACTTGCTGTTAATTTTTCGGGTTTATTTAAGAAGTGTTTGCAAAAAAAAGTACAACCAACCAAAAAATGTTAATTCAAAAAATTTGATTTCCAATCAACAAGAAAAAATGTATTTATTTTTTGTGACCAATAATGTCAAAATACGTTTTTTTGGCAGTTTTTTGACCAACTTATAAGAGTTCTTTGAAGTCAATTTGACAGATTATGAAATTTCAACGAATGATTATGAAATTTTCTTCAAAATTATCGATCAAACTAAATATCTAGGAACACCATCTTCTTAAAGTTTTCATCAAATGAGAATTAATATTCAAACAAATTTAATTTTATATGAGCGTTATTAAATTTAAGGAGCTGGTTAGAAAAAGTTCTACATTGATCCGTGGTTAAATGAATTGAAATTTTTGGAACATAGATCAATATATTATTAAACCACAATAAAAAGAACTCTTAGCTGAAATCTTCATATTGTAACTAATTTGAACTGTCCATTTAATTTTGATCCGTTAAGAAGAAAAAAAAAAACATGATAACATGACAAATAATAACAGTCCGTTGTTCCGTTATTACAAAGGAAAATCTTATGATAGTTGAAATTTTGTGTATTTTTGTTCAAGTAATTATAATTTGTCTTATTATTTATTATGCCGAGTGAAATTATAACTTTACAATTGGGCCAATGTGGGAATCAAAGTAAGAACAGACATCAAAATATTCCTCTTTATGAAAGTAGTGACACAAGATTAAAATTATTCTTATTCTTATTCTTAAAGTTGGCTTTGAATTCTGGAAGCGCTTATGTCTCGAACATGGAATCTCTCCCAACGGAGTCTTAGAAGATTTCGCCAGTGATGGATTGGATAGAAAAGATGTCTTCTTTTATCAAGCCGACGATAATCATTATATTCCACGATCGGTATTATTGGATTTGGAACCGAGAGTCATACACAATATTATGAGCTCGCCATATGCCAAGGTAAGATCAATCCAAGTGATCACAGCAACAGCATAGAAATGTAAACATTTCTTTGATAGCTCTATAACCCAGAGAATGTCTTCCTCTCGAAACATGGCGGTGGTGCTGGTAACAATTGGGCTTCTGGCTATAGCCAAGGTGAGAAACTCCACGAGGAGGTATTCGATATAATTGATCGTGAAGCTGAGGGCAGTGATAGTTTAGAGGGATTCGTCCTATGTCATTCGATTGCTGGTGGAACCGGTTCGGGAATGGGGTCGTATATAATGGAACGATTGGCTGATCGTTTTCCGAAGAAACTCCTCCAGACCTACAGTGTCTTTCCGAATCAGGATGAGATCAGTGATGTTGTTGTGCAGCCGTATAATTCAATGTTGACATTGAAACGTTTGACCAAGAGTGCTGATTGTGTGGTCGTATTAGACAATACGGCGCTGAATAGAATCGCCACCGATCGATTGCACATCGAAAATCCTAGTTTTACTCAGATCAATACACTGGTATCGAGAATCATGTCAGTTAGTACGACGACATTGCGATATCCGTCGTATATGAACAACAACATGATCGGTCTGACAGCTCCGTTAATTCCAACACCTCAACTACACTTCCTGATGACAGGGTATACTCCGCTGACAACAGAAAATGATGTATGTATATAAGTTGTGTGTGACATTATGCCAATTATAATTAACTGATCACATACTTTTTTTCAGCAAATTAACAATGTCCGCAAGACAACAGTTCTTGATGTGATGAGGCGTCTACTTCAGCCGAAAAATATGATGGTATCCATGGGACCGGATAAGACAAATCATCATTGCTACATTTCGATTTTAAATATCATTCAGGTAATTTATATCGCATTTTCTAAAATTCATTGACTGCGAATTGTAGCATAAATTTGACAATTAATTTGCAGGGTGAAGTTGATCCAACACAGGTGCACAAATCCCTACAACGCATTCGAGAACGTAAACTTGCTCAATTTATACCATGGGGACCAGCCAGTATACAAGTAGCACTCTCACGCAGCAGTCCCTATGTCCAGAGCAGTCACAAAGTATCCGGCTTGATGCTAGCCAATCATACCGGAATTAGTTCACTTTTCAATCGATCTCTAAGTCAGTATGATAAGTTGAAGAAACGTGGAGCATTTTTGGATCAATTTAAGAGAGAGGATATGTTCAAAGATGATCTAGCCGAGTTGGATTTGTCAAGAGATTTTGTCAATAATTTAGCCCTGGAGTATGAAGCTGCTACTCAAGCGAATTATTTGAATTTTAATTAAATACAATTAAAAAGAATACAAATACAATTGCTTGTAATTTGTTTAAATGTCAAAAGTTTTAACTTTCCCAAAACTATCATAAAAATTCGATTACAAATTTTTTAATTTAGTAGATCGATGAAAGAACTATCTAAAGTTACACATATATATTCTATCAAAGAATAAAAACCGTAAAGGCGTTTTTTTCCATTCTCTCCATCTGGCCAGAGGCGAGTGTGTTACCCAAAGCAAAAACCCATAAGTTGTTACGAGTTCGTGGTTTTAAATAATCGATTGGTTTGGTATTTTGTAGTAGGTAGTTAGATTTTTCGTTGTTGACTTTATAAATAAATAAATAAAAAAAAAATACATAATTCACTGGTAACGATATTAAATTAAATTCGAACGCCTTTTTATGTGAACAGCAAGTTGTAATAAATCAGTAAACTGTTAATAAATATAAATTTCATTGAACACCTACTTACTTTTTGATATTTCTTGTGATTTTTCGATAGAAGTTGTTTCAAGTCGATAGATTGAACTATATAACGGTAAGCGGGCTGCAGGTGCAACAGTTTTATTTTTGTCCACCAATTGCACATAGGTGGTCTGACAAAATCAAAATAAAAGACAAATTGATCAGAAAAAGATTTAATTGTGTATGCTGTATTATAAAACGAAAAATTTGAACTAATTAATTAAAACTAATGCTTCTATTTAAGTCTACCACGCAGTAGTGGGGCAACACTGACGCTAAAGTGAAGTGATATAGTTGTTTTACAGTCTGTAATTAAATAAATTATTTTCCACTAAAAAAAGTCACAAACAATAAAAAAAGGTGAACGAAAAGCATAATTAACAAATGGTGAGCTTTTTTTTAGTCATGGTGTTTAAAGCCACATTCACATTTGTGAAATCATAGCTGAAATCGGTACCTTAATAACATACATACATTTTACCTTAACTCTAAAAATTAGAACAGGATTAGAATATCCTTATTTCTTTTTAACGGCCAAGATAAAATGATAAGATATCAAAATGTGCCGCCGGAGAAAAAACCAAAACCTTACTTGCAAAGTTAGACTTTTCGTAAAATCCTCATTATGTTTTATTTTGACAGTTGATAGAAGATTTTTATTTAACCTAATAAAATCTTGTGTCATAGTTATCGAGCTATAACCACCTTCTTGGCTTGTTACCCTTTGAGTTATTTTACATCCGGCAAAGACAACATCATTAATTTACAATCCAACAAAAAAATGACCACCTGTCATCGGTTTGACAGTTCACGTAAACTCTTTCTTGAAAGTATGTATTTTCCAAATTTAAACGTGACTTCTTCAAAATGAAAAACGATTCCTCATTCCAAAACAGAGTAATGTAGGTAAGAAGAGTACCTATCATTTCTCTACCTGGATATAAATTATTATCATTGAGTAAGAAGATTTTGAGGAAGCAAAATGTAAAAACAACAGTGTCTTAATGGATTTGTCTTGACGTCCAGCATTCTCACGATTAGAACTCCCAGTTTGGGAACTGGATAATTCAATGTAAAATCGTGTTTAAATCTTCAAAAAAAAAAAAAATACATATACGTGCGGCGCGGCTTGAAGAACAATTAATTTTATTCAGCAAAAAAAATGCTAAACAATTGTCGGTTGGGTTTTATATACATAAAATCTCAAGGCAGACGGTCAGCCAGTCGGTGGTTTCAACTTCAACACCACATTGTATTGAATTATAGTGAAATAATTGAATTAATCATTCAGCACGCACTTGTTAATCTTTTTTGATGAGCAAAATCAAGAATAATTGAAGATTCAGCAATTAATTTCTTTGTGTCAAAGTGACAGAATGTAGCCTTCATATGCTGGATTGCTGACACTTTTTCCAAAGAAATATAGTTTTTGTTTAATTCTTTTTCTACAATCATCGTCGCTACAACGGCATCATCGTCGTCGTCGTTGACATGTTTTTGTTCCATCAATGGTCAACGATGTTGGTGGTCGTTGTCGTGGTTGGTTAGTAGATACATATATACATAGGTAGAACTTCGGCCACTTTTTTCTTAATCAAAAGTCTGAAGTCTGGCCATAGAGTGTATCCGGCTTTTAAACGTTGGCTTCACAAATTGTTTAGTTTGCTGCTTCTCTGCTTTGTTTCTTCTAGGAATAACGTGCTGTATCGTCTGGAAGTGTTTGAAGTGACATTGGGCAGTAGTGTTAATTGTTTCTTGTCAAGTGAGATGCGGTATAACTTTGTGTCTTTCTGTTGTTGTGTATTTTACCACATTAATTTAGTTCCCAGGATAGTCAGACGCACTGATCACTGATTTAAGCCATTTTTTTTTTTTTAATAAATGAATAGCAAACCGCCAACGTACCACCGTCTTACCGTGCGCTGCCGCCAACGGGCATCGGCGAGCCGTTCAATGACTCTTTTTTGAAAGAGTTGAAGTTAATTACATTTCGTGCTGCTCACTAAGCTTACGACTTTCCGGTCGATTAAATTTTAGTGGTGCAAAAGTAGATTGATGTTTTTTGATGCCAAGGAACTTTTTGGCAAATTTCATCACCTTTGGTTTATAAATTGTAAAAATTATTTTGGAACATGACGAACTACTTCGTTGGATGTATTTATGTGACTTAGAATTTTATGTTTAAACTTAAATTACACATTAGGTGCTCAAAAAATAAATAAACAAATTTCTGATATCAGAATACAGGTTGTCAATTTCTGAAAGATATGTGGGTACTAGGTACTAACAACTGACTGATGATTGATGACTACTTACTACTGACTACACACTACTGACTGCTGACTACTGACTACTGACTGCTGACTACTGACTACTGACTACTGACTACTGACTACTGACTACTGACTACTGACTACTGACTACTGACTACTGACTACTGACTACTGACTACTGACTACTGACTACTGACTACTGACTACTGACTACTGACTACTGACTACTGACTACTGACTACTGACTACTGACTACTGACTACTGACTACTGACTACTGACTACTGACCACTGACTACTGACTACTGACTACTGACTACTGACCACTGACTACTGACTACTGACTACTGACTACTGCCTACTGACTACTGCCTACTGACTACTGACTACTGACTACTGACTACTGACTACTGACTACTGACTACTGACTACTGACTACTGACTACTGACTACTGACTACTGACTACTGACTACTGACTACTGACTACTGACTACTGACTACTGACTACTGACTACTGACTACTGACTACTGACTACAGACTACTGACTACTGGACTACTGGCCTACTGACTACTGAATCCTAAATTCTGATAACTGATTGCAAACGGATCAAAGAATATAAACTAAATCACAAAATAAAACATCTTCCTTCAGTGTAAGAACAATCACATCTCACTTGACTGAAATCCATAATAAGAAAGTTTAACCTCAAAGAATAACCCAATTTGTCTCCATTTACGTAAGATTACGTTCTTGTCACTCAAATCTTCTTCAAGTACTTTTAATGACACAATTAGAGCGTAGTATTAATCGTTTTCTAATCTGTTGAACATCTTCTTAGCTTGTTATATTATAGTACCTTACCTATGTATACTTAAATCAATTATGATGTTCACAAATCACAAACAATTTAGCTCCCCAAAGGCATTTCATCAGAGAAAGTCTCATATTCGCCTTACACAAAATAAGCCAAACCAAGAATCTCAAGCCATTTGGTCTAATTTCACTCCCAAAGGTATTAAGCATACTTTCAAGTTTTGTTTTTTTTGCATTTAAATGAAAATATGCAGCAATAAAAAAATTGTTGACAGTTTCGTACCAAAACAACATCACTCCATTTATAATTTCTTTTGCCATCTTTTGCCCATGGAATTTTCTTCCTTATTAAGTCTTGAAACTACATCACGAACAGATATAAAGTTTTCAAATATTTTCTATTTAACCATTTTTGGACAAAAAATTGTAGCATCCATCGAACAAACATCATTATCTTCCCTAATTTAAGAAAAAAAAGAAGAAGATAACAATCGACATTCCATGATGAAATTATACTTGTTTGTCACTTTGTCACCATCAACGTCAAAAGTTACACTGACTTAAGTATATCATGCGCTCAAGTTATGTTTTATGAGTTTGCTTCATCTAAAGTGTCGCTTATAGGTAGGCAACGTAATTTATTCAAAGTTGTGTACAGTAAGTAATTTTCTATCACCTTAGATGTTGCTCAAAATACGAGTAGGTATCTGTCAGATTTCGATTTCATCGTCTTCACGCATCTGTCAAAATGGTAAATGACAAAAAACTATACAAGCCGGGTACACACGGACACGATGCAATGGCGTTGGCGATGTTGATGGCGATGGGTAGAGAGCTCGTTCTTGTCGTGATGGTCATTTGTATGTAATTAAGGCTGAAACACATTTTCGCGCCATAATTAGACGATGTCACATCCAAATGGATTAAGCCAATGGTTAAGTCTCATTATAGTATAGGTATGTTTTTAATGGAGGAGTAAATCTGGTAGCATTGCGAGACCATAATGGAGGATAAGCTTGCAATATCTGCGTTTATGTCTGCGTCCGTGTCTGTAATGTCCATAAAGATAAGTCCATAGTCAGTAGAAGAGACTCTTTGTGCTAGCTATATGATTTATGGAGGAGTGCATGTCTGATGGCGTTGTTGTTGTTTTTTTTTTTTCCAGAGTCTTGCAAGTTTTAATCCGTTCAGAGAGGGATTACATTTTTTTTTCAACTCCACGACAAAAAATAAAAAAAAATTGTTAACAAAAAAATGCTTTTAGCTCCTTAATTAGACGTGATTTTCTTGTGATACAATTCACGCAACAGTGCGGTCGAGAAGAGTTTCTCTTTTTTTTTTGATTTCTTGGTTGAAATAGTTTTTGCCTTATAATAATTTTAATTGAGTATGAGAAGAATGCAAATGTTTTGACAGACGTTGTGTTACATAAGAAATTTATGATAAAATTGTCGTTTGAAGAATTTGGATGACGTTTTTAGTATAAAGTTATTTGAATTAACCGTAGACAAATTTCTCTTGTTGTGGAATTTTAAAATCTTACAGTAATTTAATTCGATTATTGGTTAACAAATCCAAGTAGAATATGAATAAAAAATCATCAGATGTGATTTTGCCTTATGATGGCTGCAAATTAGTCGAGATCGAGACCCAAAAACATGTTTGCTGATTTTTTTCTCGGTCTCCCCGAAAATAAACTTCTAATGACAATAATATAGCGTTGAATAAAAAGACAATCAACAAGCCATCTTAAACTGAAAATATCCTTAAACATTAAATTCCCGAAACAAAATCCAAATCCAAAGTAAATCGTTTTTTTTTTTTTTTTTTTATCTTATAATGATTTATTTTCCTCAATTTTAAGCACTTTATTCATCTTATTTAAGCCTGCCACAAAAGAACACGCAGAACCAGGAAGAATTCTCATTTATTGTATTAAGATTGAGGGTGTTGTCTTGCACAATCCGTCAGATAAAAGATCAATGGAATGAGGAAGGTCATCACATCATCATAACACAACAAAGATTTCTACAACAACAACAACAATAAAATAAAAATAAAATCAATGCTTTATGAGGAAGTTAATTGTTGAATATTGCACGGATTTAATAAATTAATGTTCGTTTTTATTTTGTATGAAATACATTAAAAATATAAAGAAGCAAGTTCGAATCTCAACTCTATTGTTTTCCTCGGGAGGTATATGAAAACAGTATTTTATTATTTTTATTTCTTGACGGGAATAGCTTAATGGTATATTATTCTATTCTATTCTTAATGTAAGACCAACAAAAAAAAAAAATATCGATTTAAATTGAAATAAACAAAAGAGCTGAGCTGCAAACTTGTTCGATGATGATTTATTTCGATTCAACTTAAAAAAAAAACGAAATAATTCTTCTCGCATATTCATTCTCATTCTACATCACTCGTATATATCGATTAATTCAGCCTTGAAGATCATTATTAATTGATTGACATATTCCCATTAAGGTGATTGACACCCCATATCCATATATACCCATTTTCAACATACACACATAATAACCAATTTACTATGAAGTCTCTATTAAAACCAATTTTTTGCTGTGTTGTTTGAAAGTAAAAAAATTGGTATAAAAAACTTAATGTTCATGAGTAGCACGCGTCAAATAATGCACCACCACTCCAGCGCTCCACACCGCGCCCGGTAGGCTTGGACCTCGGATTTGGATTCGGATTCGAATTTTATTCTATCTGTATCGTGCTTTTATGACTTATGTATAATAAAAGTGTGCCACACGGTACTGCCTCAACCATCAAACCAACAGCCAAGTACAACAACACTTTCATGTTAAATTTTTCATCTAATAATGCAAGCTTCAGTCTAAGTCTCCAGAGTGCAACGTGTCTAAAGGGAAAATGACAGCACTCAGCTCACTTGCATATATACAAAAAGCCATCATCTCAGAGATCTCTCAACAAATCTAGTCTCGTCGGTAGTCGCGTCGTTCGTCGTGGTCGTGCGTCGTCAGCGTCAGCAGTGCCGGGCTATAAGGACCGGGTAGCTTTTAGCTCTTAGCTAAATTTTTCGGTCAATTTTCCATGGATGTAGTCTAACAATTGCGCTTGAAATTTTGTACAAAACGCCACGCTGCTGCTGCGCGATGGTTTAAATTGTAACGGCAAGAGCATAGCAATTTTGTTGCAATTGCAACGAATTATTTTGTTTTCTATTCTTTTCGCCTCCTTTTGTCAGTGATCTTGGGTTATGACTTATTGGCTTGGCACGGCACCTAAGACACAATTACTTCACCTCGAAAGTTGAATGAACAAGAAAAAAAAAAGCTTCAAAAAGCTAGGGTGTCTGTTGTCTGTTGCATGGTTTATTGTTGTCGCTCAGCAAATTTCCAACCAGCTAACCGACCGTCCACGTCCGTCCGACCGGGTGGGGTTCATTTTTATCCGATTGCTGGCTCTCTCTCTTCCTTCCATAACAATCGATGTCAACTTCTTTTATCTTCGATTTATTTTGTTGTATGGTGGTACTTGTACTCCGGGCGGTGGCGGTTAGAGGCCGCAGCGGCGCGGCGATGCGGGACAATCAAGCCACGAGATGTCAACATCCGTGAATGTGTAATTACAGGGCGTGCGTCGTGTCGTTGTCGTCGACGTCGTTGGTTGGTTGTTTCTTGCTCCATTCAGTTCCAGTCTTCCAAGGAATATTTTCTTTCCGTGCCTCGTTTGCTCGGTTGGTTCTGGATTCTCAAGACAGAAATCAAATTGAAAGTTAAAAATAATAAATTTTACTTATGACTGTGGGTCACACGAGTCAGGGACTCCAATCCTTTCGTTTAGTTTTGGGACACCAATCTCAAACTTATAGTACGCAAAATTGTGTTGTTTGGATTTTCTCTCGTTTCTGATCGAGAACACGAGAACTTTTGTTCAGTAATATTTTGACTTCACCTTGACCTTCATTACGTGCAGTCATATAAAGTGAAACGTCTGTCTTGAAAATATTTTTTTTTTACTTTTTTTGATTACTTTTTGGGACGAGATTCAATAAGAGTATTCATGACATGAGAATCAGAAAATTAAAAAATCATGTGTAGGTAGGGGTGTCGTATAATTTATGCAAATAAATTATTTTTTTTGTATGTCGCTTAAAGGCTTTAATGCCAAAGCCAATTAAAATAAAAATCAAATTGACGCCAAGTTCTGAGCTGAGCTGAATGGAGTCGGGCAAAAGACTTAAAAATCAGAAAAAAAGAAATACCACTAAAAATAAGAAGGTGAAGTTAAAAAGCGTCTGTCTGCATCTGGGATGGTGGTGGGTACCGATTTGGACTTGAAAATGCTTCAAATGTTGGTGGGAAAGACTTTAAATAAACAAACTTTGTGCTATAAGAACTTGAGTAGTCTTTTCTAAAATCTGTGAAAGTGATATTAAAATTAGAGACACGCCCTCAATGAGCAACGAATTATTACTAAAAATAGAGGACACCCTGTACAAAGAGATGACATTATTATTTGGAACTCCATTGGGAGTCTTCTGATTTCTAAAAATAAACACCATGATAATTAAAATCAGTGGACCATCAATGATGACCGCATTTGGCCTTTTTTTAATTATAAATATAACAACAACAAAAACAAAGTAAATAAAACTCATAATGCATAACCCATTATGGCCATAATATTACTTATGTATATGTACGTTATAAATTGTCACACATTATTTGCTATGCGTTGTCCAAGCGAAACGTAATTTGAAAATGCAAATAAAATATGAAGGAAGAGTAAAACACGCATTTGTAGGTCAATAAAATTAAATTAAAATACTGGAAAAATGAAATAAAAAATAGGAACTTTTGATTGCCTGATTTTGTATATTAAGTGCAATTGTAATTGGGAACCAGTTAAAACCAGTGAACATATACAATACCCCATTCAACTCCCATTATATTCTACTAAAAGAAACAATTACTGTAGTTCCAAATGCTTTTCTTAGAAATACTAATTTTCAAACAAAAGAGCTGACCTGCAAACTTTGAATTTTTTTAAGTACTGTAATAAAATCATTTAAAGATTGGTCCAATAATTCTTTGAAGTCAAAAATAGAAAAAAAAAAAAAAGATACTCGTTGTCATATTATTCAATTTTGTTTATGATCACTCACTTTGTCAATCTTTTTATAACCCTCCATCAGTTGGTCATGTACTGAAAAAAACAAAATGCTATCTCTATTCACAAAAATAAAATCAGATTGATCTTATGAAAGCAATGAGACTACTTAGGCTTACACACTCAATGAAGGCCACATTTGGATTAAAAAGAATAACTAATTAAATGTATTGTTGTAGTTATACAAAGGACCGATTAAATATAGGAAACGCACTTTAAATATATTTCTTATTTTCTATATCAAAAATTTCAATCGGATTCTAACACGCCAGAGATTTATTTGAGCCAACTTATTTTTGAACTAATTACAACAGCATTTACTCCAAGCTTTTAATCTGGACTTACTCACACAAGATTATTTGGAAGGAATAATATTTTTAAAAAAGTGCTAAAAGCTCGAAATATTAACAGCGAGAATGTTTCCAAGAAAAAATTTTATAATTTTTATTTTCGCAATCCGAGGTTTGTTAGTAGAAACTCTTTTATTTAACTTGAGCTTGTGTATTATCCTTTAGGTTTATCAAACGCTAAATTAATATCTATGTAGATCAATTTATTCCTAATCACAAGAAAAATTATTTTAATACAAATGGAAATCAGTCTCTTAAACCAACTGACTGACTAGAGAAACTTGTTTAAAACACAGGCACCTCGTTAAAGTACATACCAACATCAAAGCAAAGAGACTTCAACTTTTCCTCATTTGGCTCAGAGGTTATATTTTGTCAAATAATTCTGTCCTCAATCACTGCTTAAAGGGTTACAAAAATATGCCATTTATAATAAAGTATCCAACGTTGAAGGCCACTTTAAGATGCATTGACCGTGCAAAGAGAGGTGTGTCGCACAAACTGTTTATACATGTCTGAAGTTAAAAGTTATTATTTGATTTTTGTTGTGTTTTTTCAAACTTGGTTCAAGAGCAGCTAAGTGCCGGATCACTGAATCGACAAGTGGTAGCTCACTTAAAACTGTTGTTTCAATTGTTTTCAAGTGCGACAAATAATAAAATTTTTGCAAAGAGACATCCTTGTGGTTTTTTTGAACTGACGTTTCTCATGCTAAGAAGTTTAAGTTGCCATAAACCACCTATATTGAACAAACCTTTTGATTCCGCATGTTCAAATCATCCGAACCTTCTTTGCATCAATCATCTGCTCTGATCCCATCTCGTTTTAGTCTTCAAACCTACTTTTATTTAATTTTCTGGTAAATTAATACGATGTGCTATTTATTTCTTTTTTAATTAATTAAAATTACTTTATACCACACTCAACTGCTGCTAGGCAAATTATGTCAACTATAATTAAGTGACATGAAATTGCCAACGTTAAGCAGTCCTACTCTGCACAGTCTGCATTTTGGTGCACCATCATCGACATCAGCTTCAGCATCACATCAGTTTATCGATAAATAATTAAAAGATCACAACGAGCATGCAATGGCATCCTAATTCCTAATACCCCCGAAAAGAGTAGTACTTGTATCTTAATTTTCACGAACGACCCGTTGTCGTTCCAAAGTATTTATGGTAATTTTTATTTTCTGTTATCTGCATCAATGTATCTTTTGACGAGCGAGGTAAACAGTGAACTGCGCCTCTGTTTCACTAAACAGACGTTTGCGTTTTCAATTTTCGGCGCGATAAATATTTTTTGAATTGCACGAAAAGGTTAACACCTCCTTCTTCGTCGTCGTCGTCTGGGGTCTGGGGCAACACGATGGTTACACGTATCATGCAACACTTAATCCACACAGTTGCAGTTCAAGAGGTTCTTTATGTTTTTGGTGATGGTGAAGTTTTCACCGAAAATAAAAAATATAAATATTCAAAACTAAAAAAAAAGTGCTTAGTATCAAATTACAAACGAACACAGACAGACTGCAGAAAACAAGCCATAAATTACCATACAAAATTATTTACTCAAGATTTGTATCTCGAAAAGTAATAAAATAATAAAAACAAGAAGTGAAATAACTGAAAATACTCGTAAAATGAAGATGAAAGACGAAAATCCTTAATTGGCTGACTAATGACTGCTGGAAGCTAATAAAACTTTGCGGTTCTTTGGAAAACCCAATTTTGTAGCACTCGTTTTGATTTTGATTCAAAGATAAACGTTTCAGAATTATCGCTCCCCCTCGTTATTATTTAGTGTTCTTTTTTTCTTTTTTCTTTTTTTATTTAAATTTTCTAGAGTGGGCTTTTTTGCTTATAAATTTTAAGATCGGATATCGCATTTCATCTTCTTCTTATTATTTTTTTTTAATTTACGAATTAGCATGCAACACTGGCTGATGTTTTGGGTATCAAATGCTTGTTTTTATTCATATTGTCAAGTCATAGACTTTGGGGATATACATTAATCACTAGCTATAAGAAACTCCCAGACTGCGGAGGAGGCAAGTTTAGGCGGGATTCAAAATGAGACATTTGGTATGATTGATTGTTACTAACTTATCATCATCATAGGTTGTTGTTGGAGTATATTCCAAGTCAATGTACTCGCATAATCCAATGAAGAAGAGACAAAAAATAATCTGTCAAAGATTTTTTTTTTATTCTGTGCGGCTTAATGATGTGAATGACAGGCGTAAAGACGTAACTTTGTTATATCATCCAACAAAATGCCTACCTACATGGGTGTTCTTAAAATAATTTAATAACCTCGTAGTTGTACTCATATTTCAGCCTTTTAAGTATTTTCTATTAATGCTAAACGAAAGAGCTGAGGTACGAACTTTTCATTTTTCATTTTGTATTAAAATATTATTTTAATTCTTGTTTGTGAGAATGGATGGCATAAATCATGGTTGGTCTGGTGTGACAACCTTGAAAGTGACCATTTTTTTTTTGTTTTATTTTTTTTTGACAACTTGATTGAGGTATACAAACAAAGTAATGTGCCATCTATCGAAAGTTACTTCGATCGATGACATAAATGGTGCTTGTAGGGTATTGAGGATTTTAATTGATAATTTATTTTGCTACCGTAAATAATTACGTTCTGGGTATTAGAATCTTGATTGAATAGACCGGAAAATATACCTTAGACAAGACCTAATAGCATCTACTTCAAGCTACATTAAGTACTTTGTTTCTTTTGTCATAATTACTAAATAGGTTTACGTAAGAATGCGTGGGTGTTTGTTTCTAGTTTTTTTTTTTTTTTTTTGTGGTAGGTGTCGGATGGTTTAAGGTTTACACTTAATGAGTATACTTAACTGCTACATATACAAATATGTACATGCACAATGCTTGTTATTGAGAATTTTGTGTGAGAAAAAGTGTTTAATGACTGCCAGAGGCTTAACCTAAAAACCTATAATTAAGAAATTTAAAAAACAAATGCAAAAAAAAGAATCATAATATATAAAATGACTTAGAGACATTTTCACGTGATTTAACCGTAGGCTGACGTGGTGTTTATGTGCAATTAATCTATTAGACTTTCAGTTGTGTGTGCAGTAATTTGTCACCGTTTAATGAGTTTTTTTTTAGGTTGCGTTTTAGGTGGAACGCAATCATTTTCATGTTGTTTTTTGACTGGGTGTGATTTTATTTCTTAGAATAAAATAAGCTTCACAAAAAAGTCAATTCACTACAATCTGTTCGCAGAAAGTGAAAAAATCTAGAAAAAGGGACCTGACTGTAACCTGAATTTTTAGACTATTATTAAGTAGTTTAAATTTGCATTGTGACAAATTTATCCAAATAATTAATTGAAACATTTTCTTTCGCGACTTTTAAAGAAAAATATTAAAGGTACATCTTTTTTGGATTGTTAAGTTTGTACAGTAAAAGTCACTTAAATGGCAATCTTGACAATATTATAACTATAGAGTAAGAGCCCAGTAAAAGCATTCCCATCTCTTGACCTCAATATCGTCAAAGTGTCACTTTTTTGTTTTCAATTGGTACTGGTTTTGGCGATTCTGAACAGATATACCTTCTTCAATCTACAACACATTTTATAGAAACCAAAAATATGTTACAGACTGTTCCAAATACTTTTATCACAAGCAAAATCTGCTTTAAAAGTTGAAACATAGTATCCTCGGGCTTATGTTCACGGTTGAATATTTTTTATGTCTGGGAGGATGTTTGGCTTATAGGATTTGTCTGGCTCATCAAGTATGGTTTTAAAATGGTTTTCTAAATAACATAATATGTAAAAATCAAACTTCAGAAAATAAGATAAGTTAAATTATCATTTTAACAGCTTTAAAGCGTCTGGCACAAGTTATGGCCGCCGGCAAGTGTCTGGCAGTGCGGACATTATTTTCTAATAATGCTATTTATGAAGTTAACATAAAAATCAGCCATCAGAATTTAACATAAGTTAGCATTATTTTTACTCACCTTTGTCACCTGATACCTGCAGATTGGCCGTCTACCCAACTTAGCTGGTATACAGGCCGTCAAAGTACATATGAGAGGCACTCATAATGTCTGGCGGCCCTGAGCTCTTGTACTATTATTACTATACTTAACAATTACATACTTCGATTCGATAACAGTACTCAACAGTTCCTTTATTTATTCATCACTGATTTCATTATGTCGGGGCGGCGCGAACGCCATCCCCGGCTACCAAAAATTACACGAACGAGTTATTCGCATTAGGAATAATCGCGGAGGTCAACTCGACCGTAATGTGCAATGGCCAAGCCTCACTCCGGGGGAACCGCCTTCATGATCACGGTAACCCCTACGCCAGGTAAGTATGCTTTTTACCGTTATTCAATGAGTTTTTATAATATTTTCTACATAAAGTCAATGTGAACTATATGAAAACAAACAACAATATGAAAGGTAACCATAATTTCTAGGGTTAAAAACTGAAAAAAAATATAGGAAGGTAAATCTTAATTTATTTTGAATTAGAATAAGACAAAATTGTGATGTTATTGGTACCTAGGACGGGAGAATTATACGTATTTTCTTTCTACCTACCCCAATTCTGCTTATCTTTGCAATTTAAAAAGATAGAAACCAACAAATAAAGGATAAGTACATTTCACGCTACCAATTTTTTGCTAATGGCTTTCAAAAAAAAGTTAACTTTTTATTAAAAACACTAAATCTAATAAGTAGGCCTTGGTTTCTTTTATGATTATAAACAGACATTCAAATGTTTTACTACCCCAATTTGATGATTGCCTTTCATATTACAGTCCATGACTCCATGCCCGTAAGAGCACAGTTTGGCCCTATACCTATACTTATCTGGGTTTGGATAATGTTCCACCTTCTCAAGTAACAACCAAAGTTTCAAGCTTAATCACTTCAATTAATAGAAATCGAGGTCAAAAACGAGTAATTCTCTGATGTCGAACATATTTGTTTCCATTTAATTCTCATGTCTTTGTAATGAAAACCTTCAGAGATGTGAACGACGACTACGAAGTTCTCGACGAGAGATCGATGATGTGAAAAGATCATAATAAGCAAATTGTAAGACAAGCAAACCCAACAACAACAAAATATCAATCTCGCTCATCAGAGGTCTAGCCTGCGACATCCCCTTCACTTTGAAAAAGTAACTCGAAACGTTACTTAAGGGCACAACCATCGACATTGTTCAAAAAAAAAAAATTGCTGCAATTGGTGCGGGTAACCTGAAGTCAAGAGCCAAGTTGGCTATATTCTACTACGAAGACCACTACCACCGCACGACGACATGATTCGCCTCATTTAACCAATTTTTAACCCGTTTTATGCATTTAAACAAAATAAAAAAAATAAAAAATTATAACATTAACCCAAGTAGTCAAACGGTATGACTCTCTCGATATACAAAGCCTCTGTGTGTTGCCAATGGCTTTGACCCTTCCAAGCCACAATTGTGACAGTAAGTGACCTCTGTTTTGCCACCAGTGGCGCTGCTAGTGGTTTTTCTATTTTATTTCTTCTTCTTATGGCTTTTGTTTTATTGCGGTTTCAATTGCATAAGGCATTTTGTTTGGTAACAGTGTAACAGAATTACCTAAAGAAAAAAAATACAAAATTGCATAATGTTACGCGACTGAAAAAATACAAAAATAATAAACCACCACCACCGCCTTCCTTCTAATGAAAAAGATAAAGACTCGGCAGCAATTGGCAACAAGAACGGTTTTAACAAGAATGGTGATTAAGCTTTTAACGAATTTTCGTATACCACCTAATTGGTTTAAAAAAAATGGTAGATTTGTAATTATTCTTCAGCAGTGGCACATGATGGATAGAATTTTCAATTATGGGGCGTATGACTGGATTCTCTGAAGCCTCCCATATACCCAAAGAGCTGAGGCACCAGCACCATCGAGCTGCCATTAGGTCTAGTCTAGCTCTTGAGGCTGGAATTATAGTCGTAAATTGGTATTTACGAGCATTGTTAGAAATCGTAACCTCGTCGAATGATTGTGTGGGCTTAGCTCTTGGATTGGTTGACGAGGTGACATGATGGTGATGATTCAGTAAGAATTTTTTTTCTTTGAATTAAATGCAATTTATCCATCTCATATAGTGTCTAAATGGTTAGTGTCTGTCCTCAATTCAAAACGATGGCAGACAATGTGAGATTATCTTCTTTTTTTGAGTTTAGTGGCAGTTTGTGGAAAACAATATGTGTATTAATCATTAGACAATGGAAAATTGAAGGTGTTGAGTGATTGAAGGATTGACACAGATGTGGCACTCCTTGGAAAGTGCGAGGTTCATAATGTGAGAAAAATATGTTAATACCTAGGTACCTTGATTTGTCACAGCATGAATGATTGAATCAAAAGATAAAGTTCGGTGTTTTTTTTTTATAAATGTAAATGTAAAAAATAGATTTCTAGGTGAGTTTTTGTTACCTCGAGGACACAATTTTTACAAAAGTGTCTTTTTTGATACGGAATCGTATCATTTAATTTATAAGTATCCCTGAAATGTATCTCTGTCTGATTATCTGCTTCCATTTAAACAACAATGGCAGTTAAGGACTGCCGATAGAAGAAAAACCAAGAACTTTTAGTATTAAGATTTCAAATTTTATAATGTTCGAATTCAAAGTATCAAAATCAATCTGGTTTTTATTATTTTTTTATTGTTTGCATCATTTTCATTATTGTTATACAATGCGTATACTTTTTGTACATTTAATTATGTATTTAAAAAAATACAATGAACAAATCTCGCTTAAAAAGTAATGAATGAATATAATTTGAAAATCAAGTGTATTGAAATTTATGTACGATAAACTTCAATTTTGCATTATAACCATTTTTTAAACTTCAACAAATTAATCTTAAATTATTATTAGATTGATTAAAATTTTAAATTTCAAAAACCACTATAAAAATATGATTGAAAAACTAGAAATTTTAGTAATAAAATTTCCAGGCCTTTGTGAAATAAATAGCGTAATGAAAAGGAATTATACAAAATAATAAAATAGTTATTAATTATCTATATATATAAAAGAAAGTCTGTTTTTTTGTGTTAGTTCACTAACCAGCCAAACCGGTTGACCGATTTTCTTAATTTTTTTTTTAAATTAAAGAGGGAATAAGAGTAGAAGGTTTAGGGCGCAAAAAAAAATTATAAAAAATATAGAAAATACATATGTTAAACAAAGAAATGAAATTTTGGTCGCTTATTTTAACAAAATTTAGGAATTTGCGCACACCTAAATCAGTAGAGTTTGTGGTGTCCTGGTAAGATCCCTGCTCTTGACTTGAGGGGTCTTAAGTTCGATTCCTGTCGCTGGAAACATTTTTTTGTTAAATAAAAATGCATGGCCTGACCCAAAGTTTTGGTAACGAAACGACAAACAATGAATTATATTTGTTTACACTTTTTTATATTTTGCATCCAATTATAGCAACAAAATAGTTATTTCAATTAGGTACTGTTTTTGTTTTTTTTTGCATTTTTAATTTAATTTTAAGCTAAAAATATCCAGTCTTATTCTTTTAGTGTTTTCATTTTTTTTTTTTTTTTTTTTGTAACCACATCCGTCGAGTATGGGTCATTTCTTATAAGATTAATAATTATGAAACCAAAGATATGTTTGTTTATAAAAAGGCATTGGTATGAAAAAATATAAAACAAATAAAAAAGAGGCTCGGTGCGACCCACACTGATAACTTTTCATTTACTTTGAAAATTTGGCAGTTATTGAAGATTTTGCATTACACATCGCCTTTTAACAAAATAATAAAAACAATATTTAACACTTTTTGGTAAATTTTTGATGTAGGTTTTTTTATTTTTTTTTTTTTCAAAAATTTTACTAAATGTCAAAAACGTTATTTTACGCCGCGCCGTAATAAAATATTTTGAAGTTTATATCATTTATCGGTCATTGTATACCTATATTTGAGCTATACATTGTTTTTCAGTTTTTCTATTTAGTATTTCAGAAGTTAGGTAGGTATAACCTGTCGAAAATTTTTAGTTGGAGTAGATATCTCTATAGGTATATAGGTTCTTGAGAAATCGCCGAAGAAAAATATTTCTCGAAGGTACGAACGTAGGAAAACGTACGTACACTCACACACACAAACATCTCTCTAAAAATGACAGATATAAAGGTATTGTAAGACCTTAAAACGTCCAGATATGTCAAAAATTTCAGTTTGACAAATCGGACCGATAACAATAACCTCTTATGGGAAGTTAAAAAACTATTTTTTTAACGCCCTGCAAAGCGGGCGGGGGTTTCGCTAGTTTAAAATAAAATGTAGGTAGGTATACAATTTTCAAAGTCCAAAATGAATACATAGGTACAAGGATTTAAAATTAATTCTGTTATTTATTCTTTTATTTTAAAAATATTGGTATATTTACTCACTATTGTACTGCACAATGATTCTACCATTTCAACAATGTACAGTATACCTATACTCTATACACATTTAACTTTCACTATCATTATTGATATCACCTAGCACTAACGTGTCACTCACAACACAATTTCACCAATTTTTCATAGAGGCGCAAAATAGATTTCATCTTTCATCCATTCAGTAATACCTCTACCAAAAATTGCCTGCCTAGTGTAGTGCCTATAGAACTTTTCACTTCAAAAAACACAAAACAAAAGAACTTAAATTAGCTATGTAAAAAATTATTATTAATGAATGAATGAATGAATACGCAAACCAAAAGATATAACTCACATTTACCACTAGCGTGTATTTTTTTTTGCTTGGATTTCATAGTATTCACATTCACTTCATGTAGAAAATTCTATGAGAACTCATTGAATAACGGTAAAAAGCATACTTACCTGGCGTAGGGGTTACCGTGATCATGAAGGCGGTTCCCCCGGAGTGAGGCTCGGCCATTGCACTTACGGTCGAGTTGACCTCCGCGATTATTCCTAATGCGAATAACTCGTTCGTGTAATTTTTGGTAGCCGGGGATGGCGTTCGCGCCGCCCCGACATAATAAATTTAAAAAATATGATACTATCAGTTTATCACCTACAATGAAGACTTCTTAATTTTATTGGAAAGTATTCTTATAAACTGCTCACGCTCGTCGCTCACATTTGGAACAAAAATGTGGTCTTCTGTGGTTTTGAAGAATACTTAAAGTTCTTAACAAACAACTGTTCTTAATGTACTTTTGTGCTACTAAAAAAATCATTTATTTTTAAGTCCCCTTTAGTATTTCAATCCGCGATGGTGATAAAATTTAAATTTATAATATTTTTTGTCGTCGTGTAATTGACAATAATTGATTTGAACTTTAATTCTAAGATATTATTTATTTTCAAACACAGAAAGCGAAAGCAATACCTAATAATGTGGACAAGTCTAGTCTATCATAAATAAAACAATTAACCAATTATCATAAAAAATAAAAAAAATTATTACATTTGTAGAACTTTTTTAAACAGTAACCAACTACACACCTACCTATGTATGCACTAAACGTTTGACGGAAATTAAATCACAAAAAAGAAAAAGCACGTGCTAAGTTAAATGCTTTTTATTGTTCTCGCTATACCTACGTACCTACGAAGACATTTTTGTACCTAACTACCTAGGTACAATTGATATCGTTTCAAATAAATTTATTTCAATTTTAGACTATGAACTAAGTTATGAAATAATAAAATGTGGTGAAAATAAAATAAAATATGAAATTCTTAATCATTACACACACTTTGTACATAGAAGTTAGATTAATATGTGTTTATTACTAGTGTTACTTTTATGTCACCCACGTTTAAGATACATGCCCTCCAGCATTGAAATTGAATATGTACCTATAGTGTTCGTACAGTGTATACTCAACTCGTTTAAACAACCAACGACGACGAGGGTACTTCAACATACCTACCTATTTATCTAGATGTATGATTTTTTCTGCGAGTCACTCGTTCAAGAGACTAGAACAAATTGATCTGCCTTCAAGGTGTCATGAGTGTGAGTGTTGTGAATATCGTTCGTCACTTGAAACCGCATGGTTAATTGATAATCACTTACAATACAACACACACAAACACCCAATCCAATCACTTGTCAATTTAACACCTCATTCTAAACCTAAACCAATTGATGACAGAATAACCTACTAAACTAAGCCTTTTCATTGCCACACCAACACCACATAGAAATACTTAGTCGTGAGAAAAACAAATCTGAATTTAACGATTGAATATATTTTGACCCTAGTGTCAAAGAAGCGATCATAAAAATTGATATTTATTTTTATTTGAAGACTTTTTCTATATACCGTTAGAAACTACATACATAGGTATATATAATACACAAAATAACCCACGCGTATCAATGTCTCTTTAGAAAATAAAAATATATGTAGTGCTAGCTCTAAGAGAAGTACATACCTGATGCAAAACGTGAAACAAAAGAGCTGAGTTACGAACTTGATTTTATTTAATTTGTACCATAAATTAAAACTTGATCTACTCTACCACTCACCCAGATATACACTAAAGAAAATGGAGATTTTTCTTAATTTCACGTTAATATCCAGTTCAGTGGGAGTGACATTTGATACCTGCAGTTAGGTTAATGTCATTCAATCAATTATTGATAATAATCATTATCATTTATAATGCATGTAGCCTAGTATGGTTTCCTTATCTAAATAAGTTCCGACTGAATGGTGATTTGCAATAAATCTATTTATCTTATGTGCTTTTTAAATTTGAAGCAAGTGAAGATTTCGAATATGGTCGTCATTCAGATATGATGTAAGAAATTAATAAGACAAAAATATCTAAAGCCAGATTTCTGTCATCTTAAATTTAAATCGGCAATGAGGAAGCAACAAATATATTTACGAGTATTATATAGTAGGACCCAGACTGATTTATCTGTGATTTCCTTTTTGATGGCGACTTCCAATTGCGAATTAATATTTATCCAACAGAGTTCACTTTAAATAATAATAATATCTCACAACCCAACAGCACATAGTATTTATAATGCTCAAAAGCAAAAATGCAAATTAGTTTTTGTATAAGCCAAAAACAAAATTTCAATTCGATAACAAATAAAGCACTTTAGGTTGTCGCAGAGAGAAAAAACAAAAAACAAAAAACAATTATAACTGATTGATGAGCTGATTTAAACCTAATTCAAATGGATCTTCACATACAAAAGCCATTATTCAGTGGTTTATAAGATTTTAAGTTTTTTTTTTCTAGTTCTAAACATAAGTTGACACATATGAAGATGTTGCGTTGCGGATATATACATAAAACCAAGAAGAACAATTTTTTTTCTTCCTTTTATTTTATAAATCTCAAAGCTTTTATATGTCAATTACCTTGCTCAAACCATATTTGGATTACACATAGTTTGACTTGTTTTTATTTTAAGTATTAACGTGCCAATGAGAGACACGTACGATTTTTCTGTTGTCGGTCGGTGGAGAAAGAATAGACCGTTAAAAAAAAAAAAACAAGAAATATGGACAGATAAAAAAATCAAATTATAAGTTTAATTTACATTTTAATTTTTTTTTTGATAAATATTTTTGTAGTTTTAAGTGAATGGCGAAAATTTAAGAAATGTATCCTGTATTTCGAACCTGCACGCGCTTGAGTTGCTTTTCCAACTTTTGGATATTGGAATGCACCAACAAACTATTGGAAGGGATAGAGGAGACTAACCGAGGTAAGAAATCGATTTCGAATAACCATATACAGGGTGCAAAAGCTGTCACTTCAATCACAATTCAAGTTATAAGACTCAAAGTTTTCCACAAACGAATGCCATCTTTAGGAAACGAAGATTCGACATTTCTATAGATTCTTATTATGTGTCTTTATCATTAAAAAGATGTAACGATGTAGAAAGCAACAGTCGAATTTGTTTTCCAATATGATAAATAGACAAATAGATTGAATTTTTTGTCGATTTTATCCGAAACCTATTTAAAAATTTATCTTAAAATTTGGGATAGGTACTTAGCTAAAGAATGTTATTCACTGATATATACTTTTAATATTTTTAATAAAATAGTTAATATAAATAACTTTATAGTCTCGGCCACATCGAGCGAATGGACAACAATGATCCAGCTAAGAGAATTTTCGAATCCCAGCCACCTGGTTCGAGGCGTCAAGGAAGACCGAACCTCCGGTTTAAAGACCAAGCCATCGCGGATGCCAGAACGCTTGGTCTGGATGAATGGAAGCAACGTGCTCGAGATCACAGAGGATGGAAGGCCATCGATCCTATATGGATCGGAAGCCTGATAAAGTAAAGTAAAAGTAAAGTAAGTAGATATGTACTTATATTTTTTTAATTTATGGTACCTATAAGTACTTCCTAAGAATTGAACTTTCCGTTACACTTAATTATCACAATAAAACAGATTGGATTAACATCATCATTTACACGACACGTGTCATAAGACATCACACTTCCTCTTCTCACTCTATTCTATACATTTCTTCCATCAATGTCAAGATTTTTGTCATCGCTAAAAACAACAACTTCCTTCAAAAGCCTACATCCAAGTTATCTTCAACCAAGTTCGCACTAAGTGAGGTAAATAGTTTGTTGATAAATTGCTTGCACCCACGATCTAAAATTTAGAAACTCGAATGTTTAATCTTCATCATAAACCCGGAAACTCCCAGCATCCCAACACAATTCTCTCTCAGCAACAACTACCCTCCAGATTAACTTACATAACAACCACCACACATTATAAGAGTAAATTTAGGCTAGACAAGCTCTAAAGGTAGGTACATAAATGCTTTAAATCATCAACAAAAAAAGAAACATGTAAATTCTTTAAGAAAAAACTCTACCAACACAAGACACCATCAGTGAGCTTAAAACCAACAAGATTTATGTGTCAATTGTATGCCATGTTTAACCGCATGTACCTACTCGCGATCCGTTCCCAAATTTACATACCTTCATAGACATAATGTATATGTATTTGAATTTTGGGTACTTCCCTACCTTCGAGCTGTGAATGTTGGAAGTCATTTTTCGAGTGTCAAAGTAGGTACATCCGACCACACAATTGCTTTACATTTTTTTTTTTTTTTTAATTTTGGCGTGATATGTCTTCGATGTTATTTCATTGTGATATTTTGTAACAAATTTTTTTTGTAGGAAAAGACTCTCTTTAAGTCGAGACAAGTTTCCAAGACAATTTTTCATTCTTAAAAAAATGTGCAAGATAAATAAAAAAATAAAATAAAAACTACCCAAATGGGATGCCTTGCATGTCATCTTGTTTGCTTCCCTAAATGGTGAATACTGGTGTCGTCAATGTGTCTCAGATGGAAGTGTGATTCTACCAAAAATAGTCACAAACCTTACCCCACCTTAGATTCATGTCTGTATACGAGCATATAATGGCTGGATCTCTGGAATGAGAATAGGGGGTGAAATGGTGCTGACCTTTTATCCGGATAATAGTTGAGATACAAAATGTTGGGATGTCTGACAGTGTCCTAATAGTTTCCTCTTCATTGCTTAATAAACCTTTCCGAATTTTTTTTACGGATATCAGAATGATTTCAATTCAGTCTCAATTGCAATAGTGTCTGTAGAGATCTGACACTATCTGGATATTTCCCGGATAAACGGTTAGAATTCAAATTCAGATCCAGTTTGTAGATTTAACATATATATTCGAATATTGTCGAATACACAGATATACATTCATTCAAATTATTTTTATCTGTTAGAATTTGTATCTCAACTACTTTAATCAGTTATCCAACCAACCAGATACCCATACGGGTGACACTATCCGAATGGTTTGAATATCCCATCCTGAATCCGATATCCGGAGTATCTGGATATTTTGACCAACTTTTTTAAAACTTTCTCTATCAGTTTCTAACACTTCTTGGGTAAAAATATAAGTGTTCTGTTTTTAAATAATTATTATTTTCTACTGGTTAATTTTACTCCAATCTCCCCTATTTTCACTATTTTCACGATGATGGATTATTTTGAGGGTGAATACGTGTTTAACACCTTTTTTGCACGTTTCACAGTGTGCGATTGCAATAAAAAACCACTCACGTGCCGAACACACCAAACCTACAACCAACACTTCACATCCAACTCCATCAGATCAGCTATCCCCGTAGTCCCCAACCCATCACCTGGGTATACTGTTGGTTTTGTTGTTATTGTTGCTTTACAAACAAAACGAAGACATTGTCGAATTTGAGGAGGTGTATATAGTTTGCAGGTAATGAGGCTGCAACAAAATCAAAACTTTACACAGAAAAAAATATACAAAAAAACTAAATTCAAAAAAAACATTGTGTATACATAATTATGGGGCACGATCAGCCCACGTTTCGAGGCAAACTTGCCTTTTTGATGCTGGCAACTAACAACAAAAAAAAAAATATAACGCTCAAGTCGCTCTACCCACCTAAAGTCGTCATCGTCGCGTCGTCGTCGTCATAGCGAGCCAAAGCGAGACTTTGATGTTGGTTTCTATGTTTTCTGCGATATGTTGCTTTTTTTGGTGTCGAATTCACTTTTTTGGATTTTTGAATTTAATTGAGGTACCTACAAAGTGAGATTTAAATACTCCGAGAGCTTGAATCCAAGAAGAGGTGTGAATTTTAAAGCCTTTGTTGCAGTAGGTTTTTACTAATTGTGTCAAAGATTTCATCAGGATAAAATGGAGATGTTAGTTTTGGTAATAAAAGGCAAATCAGAGATATACGACAAATTATTTTGTGCTTTGCTGGAAAATGTTCAAGACAAAAATTTGAATATGGAAGTTTAAAAACTTGGAAGAATGTTCAGAACAATCTGAAACTTTTACTAAAATTTGATTTTCGTAAAAAGTGGAGCATGATCAAAAACTATCTATTTTTGAAATCTAAGACCTTCGTTTTTGTACTTTGTCAGTTTTTATATTCTCATATCGTCAAATTTTTGAACACCAAATAAATTATAGTAAATAGTTTTAGAATTATGTCATGTAATGTACCCTTAACATTCCATGTTATGAGAAATTGTTTGGCATCAGAATTGCACATAGTACAACAAAACTTTACTCAATTTGAAATGTGTTATGCAGTATACTTAATTGCGTATCAGAGCCCTCTGTTAGCGCCCAACCAAACCATTGTGATTATATGTACACATGTATGTATGTATGTATTTTGTCTAATTGGTAGTTAGTTTAACTCTGCGCATGATATGCCTACTAATGTTATTATGCTTGTGCGCTGATACGTAATGCCATGTAATTTTCAACAATCATCACTTAGTAATTATTTTTGACGTTAAATCATAATTTTTTTGCTTCGGAAATGCGTTCATACAATATATTTCCGTTTTATTCATACAACTGACCTAGATATTTATTGTATTTGTGTGAGTTATGAAATATCTCACTGATTTATGAAATGACTACCCAGCATCAGCAGATGAGTAATAATAGCAATGGTCAGTTAATTTTCGCTTTCTTTCAATTGATGTCTTTTATTTAGAAAAAGAATTTTTAACTGTAGAGTTGTTTAAAATTCAAAGCAATCTATTGATTCCAAAGATCAATGAAAGTGTTTATATTTTCTATATATAGTTGTGTGTTCAAGGTTATGCAGACTTCTGGTTTGTTTTTAGATGGTGATGTTGATGGTGACTGATGAGTTGTTTTATCGTCATCGGTTTATGCTAAAATTTACATCTCATGGTTATTTGCATTCGTTTTGCTTGATTTTGTTAAGGAGAAAAAATGTATGTTTTGTTTTCTTTTAATAGCATGACGAACATTTTAGCAATGATTAAACGAGAAAAAAACAACATTTTGGCAAAAGCTATGCCGCCGCGCCGAGACTTGACCGACCGACGACGACGCGACGCCATGGATAATTTAAGTTATTTGCATGCGCGATCGGTAATATTGTGTTTAATAAACCGTTTAATTTTGCATTTGATTTGCTTAGCACAAGCTGTTTGTTTTGATTTTGTATATGGATTTATTTTTGGATATGAGTTTTTAAGAGAAGGTATTTTTTTTTTTAATGTTTAATGGTGAAGGTATTTTATTTTTTTAAAGCAGGTATATTGAAATTTTAAATCATTCTTAATTGGGTATTTTGTATAGCAACATTTATAATTCCATAGAAGTTAAATTAGTCTATTTTGTTTTATACTCAACTCAATAAGAAAAAAAAAACCATAACGCCACGAACACGACAATGACTCATACAAGTTAAAGCCATATTACATATTAAATAAACCTTAAAAATCCAGATTTTTACAGCCCATTCTGGAAAACCAAGTTGAATGAAAGATGATTTTCTTGAAACTTTCTTTACACTGGTAAAATAAACTTTTAGAATTTTTGTAAAGATTCAGTAGAGACCATTGACGTCCATTTTTAACTTTTCGCTTTCCCAGGGTCAGTTCCTATAGAGTGTTGGAAACTATCTTACATAAAACCAGTATTTAAGTCAGGTTCTAAACAGGATGTTACTAATTATAGACCTATCTGTAAAATTTCAGCTTAGCCGAACTTATTCGAAAAGATAGTCTTTGAAAAACTATTTTTTCAAGTAAAAGACATCGTTTCTGTATACCAACATGATTTTATATCTGGTAGATCTACGACAACTAATTTATCGTTATTGACTAATTATATAATTAATAATTTTGAATCAGATTTAGTAAATAGTAAAAATTGGTGACAATTTCTCAGAACAAATCATAGTGCCATCTGATGTCTCTCAGGGCAGTCATTTGGGACCGCTATTATTCCTCTTGTTTATCAATGATATTCCTGATGTATTTATGAATTCATTGTCTCCTTTTTGCGGATGACCTTAAATTGTATCGAATCACACAATCCATGCAAGATTGTGTTTTGCTGAATCAAGATTTGAATAGATTGGCTGATTGGTGCAACTTATATTTTCTTCACTTGAATGTGTCAAAGTGTCAAGTAATGTCCTGTTTCCATAATACTTCACCCATATACTTCAACTACTCAATTAATAATTCAGAATTAGAATGAGTGGTTCACAAAAAAAGATCTAGGAGTTATTTTAGACACAAAGCTTTCCTTCTTACCACACATTGATTATATTATCAATAAATCAAATCAAATGCTTGGGTTCATTAAGAGAAACACCAAAGAATTTAATGACCCATTCACACTTAAGTCGCTCTTTAATTCTCTAGTTCGATCAATGCTTGAGTACTGATGTACGGTTTGGAACCCATATTATAAAAACTATAGTGTGAAAGAATCGAAAGGATACAAAGAAAATTTACAAGGTATGCATTTTTTACATTGATTTGGAGAATTGATACTTCTTCTTATAAAACCAGGTGCCTGTTATTTGGAATTCTCAATTTGGAAAGTCGACGTACATACTTTGAAATAATATTTATCAGGGATATACTTTCATACCATATCAAATGTCCTCAATTACTATTAAATATTAATATACGCGTTCTTAGAAGCAATAGGTTATAACTTCAAAAGAAGCTGAAAGGAATTTTATAAAAATTTGTCAAACGATTTTTTCACAATAGCAGTTTTTAAAAAAAGTGAAAATTTTAGTTTATCGCAAATATCTCAGGAACGAATAATGCTATTGACTTCAAATAAATTTTATTGGGTAGATTGCAATGTTACACAGGTTTGTTGTAAATTTGAAAATAATTTAATATACCGTTATTTTTTTTAAAGTAAAAACTAAAAAAAAAATTGGCGCGCAAATATACATGAAGGAAAAATGATATCATCTTCAAAACATTTTTTTTTTGTGTGAAATGTAGTCTTTGACATCTGGTAAAATTTGTGAAAAAATTGAATTGATAGTTTTTTTACAAAAAATAAAAAAGTACAAAAAATTCTACTAAAAGTTGGTAAAAATTGTTTTTTGACTTGAATATCACGAGAATGGGCAACGATATTGACTTCAAATTTATTTTAGCTTAAACAAAATACAATTATTAATATACACTACGATTTTGACAAATATAGAACTGACAGTTTTTTCACAAAAAATAAAAAACTTTAACAAAAATTAGCCGAAAAAAGTCAAAAGTAGTTAATTGATTTGAATATGTCCAGAGTGGTAAATCATTTTAACTTCGGATTTTATTTAATTTTTGCAAAATAGAATTGTCAACTTATGATACTTTTTTGACAAATGTCGAAATGACAGTTTTTTTACCAAAATAAAATACTAAAACTGAAATTTACAGAAAAGTGTCATAAATTGCTTTTCGGCTTAAATATCATCACTACAAACAATGATATTGACTTCAAATGTATTTTATTTTCAACCTACTAGTAATGCATTTGTCAATACCTAAAAAATGGTAAAATATTGACGAATATCAAATTGAAATTTTCACAGTAAATACAGAACTACAAATATTTCTTAAAAAATTGGTAAATATTGTTTTCAGATTCAATATCTCTGATATTTTTTATGATAATAAAATTGTAATCAACATCAAAATTTAATCAATTATTATCAGGAACGCTAAGTTTTCAAATTATGCATAATGGGAAGTTATCAGTGTGGGTTGCACCCAGCCTCTTTTTTTTATATTATTATCAGTTAAGTTTTTAAGAACTTATGTATTAGTTTGTAAGGGAAATTGTTCTCTGATTGATGAATAATAAAATAAATAAATAAAAGTTATTTCGAAAAATCAATTTCTAGAAAATTTTCTCTTACATATTTTCAAAATTCTTTATATTTTGTTTCTGATGATTGTTTAATTTTAATAAAAACTGATTCCTGAAAATGTTACAGTTTTTGCAAAATAAGACTTCATAATTTGCCAATACAACATCCAATGTTAATCAATTAATGTACTTATCGCGATCTATATAAGTCAATTAAGACTCATCAATCAACTTATACATATTCGTACAAAGAATAGTCATAACAATTAATAAATGAAAAAAAAAACAACAAATTATCAACAATTTCTTTCCTCTATTTATACAAACTATACAATATTTCTTAAACGAAGGTTAAACACATAAAATAACATAAAACGCCCCCACAAAAATTAAACAACATAAAATATCTACTATAAATATACTCATTTGTTTATTGAATTTATTTTCCACTTTAACAGTTTCATAACAAAACAAAATCAACAAACATACAAAAAAGAATTAATTAATTTTCTTATTCATTATTACCATCACATATCAAATACTACCTATAGAGTTAATGTTGTTATCTTAATAAGTTTCTTTTTATTTCCATATTAATCTTAATTTAATTATATTTCAATGCCCCCAAGAGTAAAATCAATTAAAATAAAAGATTTAACAGAATACAATCAAATTTTTAATACGAGAAGATAGATAAAAAAAAACAAACAAAACAAAACAAAAGAACTGAGGTCAAAACTTGCGGTGAAGTGATAATTGAAAATCAAATCAATATGAAGCATACACAATATACCCATGTCTGTCTCATGTGAGCACTTAATTAAATTTTTGATACAGTTAAACTACTTTAAGATTCTAAAATTCACATTATCGGCACAGAAGTAGGGGAAAACACAGGAGTTGAGGTCAAAACTTGCTACAAAGAGACATTTCAATTCAAATTATTATGTAATTTGAAAACTTGGACTCAAATACGAGGCTTCTTATCACATTGTCATATAAAATTGAGTTCACAATCCGCTTCAAATGTACAGAAGTTGGGGTTAAAATAAAAGAGTTGAGGTAAAAACTTGAATTCTCCAAAATCAATGGGATTTACCAGTTTTCAAGTTTGTATTTGACTGTAATTGGAAAATATAAAAGGCTACACATAATGCCTGTAATTTCCAAACATATTAAGGTTTTTCATCATTCAAAAGATTCACAATCCACATGAAAAAAAAGTGCATCGCTCATATGAAAAAAAATGAAAGACTTGAGGTAAGAACTTGGTGCGTAACGAACGTAAAATGCAATTCTCAAATGATAGAATTCCTTATCATTATCATTAACCGAGGTAACTTACAAACCCACACTCACACAATCCACATCTTTAAAACTCTCTTTCTCTTAAACTTGGCTTAGAGAGAAGCTACCTACCTCTCATTTAATATTTTTCCGTGCATTGACATCAGACTTACGACCACAAGTTTTATAAAAGCCCACTGATGCACGTCACACAAACAAACACAAATTTAACAAACAACAACAACAACATAATATGAGCAAAAATCATTCGAAAAGAGAATTTTATAGAGAGTAAAACCGTTTATATACACGAAATTCACCTTAGAATCGGTTTCAGTATCGCGTTGGCGGGCAGCCCAAACGGATTGTTGATATTCCAAATATTACTAATAAAATAAAAGAAAACAAAAAAAAACTAAAGACTTCTCTCAGTTTAATACAAAATCAAAATAGATTCTTATAACTCGCAAACTGTGTGTCATGGAGATTATAGCCAAGAGCGTGTAGTGTAAGCCACCTCTCATGCGTATGATTGTGTGTTGTATATCTCATATCTACGATTATATGTACATGTGATTTTTTTTTTATAACAAGAAGAACGAGTCTTTAGCTTAAAAGTAAAATAATAAAAAATGAAACAAAAAACCTTAAAAAATCAGCTCTGAGACTCTGATGTCAGCCAATGTTCAGTCTTGATTTGTATCGCGGTGAATTTGGTTCACAATTTTTCAGTTTTTTTTTTAATTTGTCCATTCCAAAGTTGGAGTTCTATAAACTCGTACTCCACACAATTTCATCGCCGCCGATGTAAACTCTGACCTGGGCTATAACATATGTTAATATTTTTGTGTTAAATTAAGTGAAAAAATTACAAGAAATTGTTAAAAAAGTTAAAAGGTGTCAAAAAATCTGTCGAAAATTCAAATTTATTTATTTATTGGGGGCCCGTTCTCGAAATAAATGAAAAAAAGATGCAAAAACGGTTCGATCAAAAAAAAAAAAAGTGAAAAGTGTCCTAAATGAAATGTGCAACTGGTTATAAGTTTTTCAAGTGCTTTATAAGAAAAGAAAGATACGAATAGAAGGAAAGAGTTCAAAAACTCAAGTCAAGGATACCGCCTACATATACTGTCTACCAGTCGTTGTTTTTTTTTTTTTTTCTGTGTTGAGTGTTTGTTAATTTCTCTGAATTCACTCTCCTATATCCAGTGGAAGTATCTGCAAGCCAACCGGAAAGTTATCAAGAGTTTTTTGAGGCTGCATCATATGTCATCTTTTTTCCACCTACGTATTTAAGCCGCATTTCTTGCGACTTGGGACAGAAACACAAAAAAGTAATTTTTCAAAAGGTAGGTGCAAGTTGTGCTTCTTTTTCTTTTTTCTTTTTCTTCTTTTTCATTTTCTTGTCCATCTCCTTTCATTGCCAATCTCTTTTTGTATTTTATTTGTGTTTATTTATTTTTTATTGGTCTGCATCATCATCGTCACATTCGTGTTGAATGGACTAAATTTTGATTTCATTTTGCCAGTTCCACTTAATTTTTATATTTTTTGTCGGTTTCGTTATACTTCTTCCTTTCGGCTTCTTTTTTTTTGATGATTTTGTTGTTGTTGTTTCATAAGATAGCAAGTGGTCAATGCCACCAGAAAAGTTATTATTATTATTATAAAATATTCCCTGCTTTTTAACCGATATGAATCATTTGGCTTTCCGGTTAAAATTTAGTTTTTTTTTTTTGTAGTTTTGTTAATTTAAATATTATAAAGTCTCTATTATTTTGTTTATTTTTTTGTTTGAATATTTGATTTGTTTTGGTTTTTTTGGAAGTATGTATGTATGTAATTATTTAGTGTGTCTCGGGAAGGCTTTTAGATGTCTGCATTTAGACATAAATCTATTTTGTTTAATTGTTGTTTTATTGTCTTTATAGCTAATTGTGTAATATTATTTTTGGAGTTCGATGTCGTTTTAATTTATTCAACCAAAAATAATATTTCATATAATAATCTTTGATTTATTGTCAATTTGGTCGAGTATGGATGTTAAGTGCCATATTTAAATATTCTTTTTTTATTGATTTCCGATGCAGGTGGAAATTAATGGACGTTTGAACTTTTGTTTTAATTTGTTTATAGATTTTGTATAATTTAATAATTTAACTTAGTTTATAAATTTATGTTAATCTGGGTAGACTTATATGTGGGTTTGTGGGAATTAAACTGGTCTTTAGTGACATATTTCTTTAAAACAAAAATAATGAAGACAAAAAGATGCACATTAAAGATTAAGTTTTATTAGTTTTTTTTTTTTTACTGGAAAATATCATGTTTGTCTTTGGAACTGATTAAACGTTTAAATTTACATATTTTGTATTTTTTTTCAAGTATAAATGTCATGTATCAATTTGTAAAAAGTTAATTTTTTAATTTCGAAAACAAAAGAACACTTAATATAAATTGAGCAAACTTCCATAAAAAATTAAGAAATTTAAAAATACATGCGTCGGGAAGTAGGAGCGGTTGTGGGTGTATTTGAACAAAATCAGTTTAAATTGATGATTTTGTGACTTCCATTAAGCTATGATTAAAATTTGATGGTAATTTCTAATAATAAAGATATTCGAAATGTCTGACAGTAACATTTGATGGGTTGGCTTCCATTTCAAATAAAACATTCAATATCGGTGTATAGTAGAATGCAAAATTTATTATAGATCATCAATCTCGTGTTCCTCCAGAGAGTCACCTTTATTAATTAATACTTTTCTAGAAATTCTTCCTTTGAAAACTTGCATAAAATTAGTATTTTTTAGACATTTTTTTAGTTGAATGCTTAAAATATCATTTTGTTTTTTTTTTTCAAAATTCAGTATTGTTGTTTATTGAAATCTATAAAATATCATTAAACTTGGCAACTCTAAACTTGTTCCTCACATAATTTATTGTATTCAACGTTATTTTTGTTCCATACCGGTTATTAACTTGGTAATAAGACAAACTTAAAGCTTATAAACATTTCCATTTGTCATGCTTCATGCAACAATTACTCTCAATTTATAAATTCTATATTAGAGTTTACAACAATTCACATTCAGAGATATGCTATTTTATTTCTTTGAATGTCTTTAGTGAGATTGAATAAAAAAATAAATAAATGCATTTTTAGCATTCAATGACAAATAAAAAAAATGCATACCAGCACCTGTTTTATTAATAAAAATAGATGACTAAATTTAAATTGCAAAACCGAACTTTCAAGAACTGGTTGAACTAGATCGAACACAAAAATGAATTAACTGTTTAAAAGAGTTTTTTTATTGTTTTGTATTTAATTTCAAAACAACAAGGATCAATTTTTAATTAGTAAAATGAAAGTAAAAAGTAAAACAAAATTAAAATGATGTCATAAATTAACTGCATTAAGAAATACAAAATTAATAAAAAAAAACATTTCTAAATTTTGTTGAAGTTTTTCGAAGGTCAAAAGATTTATAAAAATGTTTAGGAAATAAATATTTTGAAATTATATGACTACGAGGTAAAGTATAATTTAAAAGCTCAGTTTTTTTTTTTGGAAGTAAAAATGCAATAAATGTGCAGAGAAAAGAGAGTTGGGGAAATAATTAATAAAATCAACAGAAATTAATGAATTTAAACACTAATTTGACTTATTCTTCGAAAAACAAAATTCTTTACATTACATTTTATTCAAATTACAATATATTTTCCTAAGCTTTAAATAAAACAATTATTTGTGAAAAAATGTATAAGCAGTAAATCAAATACACATTGCCTATGTGTATCTGAAATAATATGCGATAGGTGGACAGAAAAAGCCTGACAGAAAATAACAAATCCTTCAATTTTTACGACAAAATAATTAAATGTACCACACCTTCATCATAAAAGACTTTATTTCTATTCACTTAAAAATAAATTAATAAACAAATTACACTTGTAGTGTAGTTAAAAGTTCTAACATCAACTCTTTCGTTTTATTTGATTTTAATAGAATCTACGAGATAGTAATTATCCTTGTAAACAAATTACCAAATAAAAAAATAAATTATTATTATTCAATCTTCCTACACCTAATTTTAATTGCTGTCATAATAATAAAATAATACTTTAACAATTCATCAATAAAAATTGTTTATACATATTTTTTTTTCTTGTCTTGTGTGTTGTCTTTTAATTTTCACATTAATCACTTAACATTTTCGCATAATGCTGCATAACATTTTAACTACACATTCAACAACATGTCAATAAACTATTCATTCCCTCAAATTGATTTCTTGAATCATAAATCCATCGTCTATATAGCTTAACAATATAATAAATCTATTAGTCAAATAAAGTAGCAAAAAGCTTATAGCAACTCTATCAGAAAGTAGAGATATACTCCTATAACAAAAAATAAAAAAGAACTTTTAAGTTGAGATCATCGAATCGTTCCTAGACAATCGATCGTCGTCGTCGCCGCCGCCGCCGCCGCCGAGCGCACCGGTAGACGCCATATTAAACAACTGTACATTCTCAATCCATCTTTGATGTGGTTGAGCTCGAGTATATCAGAATTGGTAATTTAGTGACCCCTGACGCGACGATGGAAATGGAGATGGTGATGGAGATATTTATTCTAAATGGCAATGAAGTGATAGAAAACAATACGTTTGATCAGTCTGACACCTTGTCTGGCAATTTACCAGTGTTTGGTTCTTTTGTGTTGTAAATTAGTCAAACAAAAAAACAAATCAACAGCAGTTGAAACAAAAGTTAAACTGCATTTAAAACACGAGTGATGTTTTTATTGTTTTTGTTAAGGAGTGCCTCGCATTCATGGTCCAGTCCGGTTAATTGAATTATAACCAAATATGGAATAGATACAATTAAATGTTCGTACGTACAATATCTTTGTCTTCACGTATATGTATGTGTACATAAGAAATAATAATTCTATAACCAATTGAGTCTAGCACAAAAAATATCTAATACTGCCAATTAATTATGTATAACGATCACGTGTCCCAGAGTTGACTCGCTGTTTGTCTGCAAAATAGTCAACAATCGCCGCATATGTTAAAGGCCTAACGATCATAACAAGATAACCAATAAAGACATGGTTTTAATTGTTCCAACAGGCGTGAAACATCTATAAAATTTTAATTATATCCATTGCAAAATATAAAATACCCTATCACATTATGTATGAACATAATATATTTTTATTTACAGAACAAAATTGAAACGGAGAAAAGAAAGAAGTCCATAATTTTGGTCAACTACTTTGCATAAAATAAATTGTCTGTCAATATTTTGATGGTCTCGCACCAACCATCTTATAAAATTAGCATGTCTTTGCCATTATTAAATACATTTTTGTCAATGAATGACGAGAAAAAAGAAGTAAATGCGATTTGTTTTTCATTTGACTACAAACAAAAAAAAAGGTTTGTTGCTCAGCTCTTTTGTTTTTCTTTTTTCTGTACTCTGATATTATTTTGCTTCTTGCCCTGCAGTCATGGTTATTTTTGTTCCTACTTTTTGTTTTACTTTAATTTGTGTTTTTTTTTTTATTTGTGGTCATTTGAAAGTAAAGAAAAGTGAAAGGTTGTGCTGCTGTTTCGTTTTTTTTTTTTGTTTTTTGTTTTTTGTTTTTTTTAGTTAGATATCGAATTTCATATCATGTCACCGTGTAAAAGAAATAAATGTTCTGCTTGGGTTCCGGTGTCAGCTGGTTATAATATTGTCACACCTTTGTTAACAAGTTGATTGTGACCAGAGATCCATTATAAGACTTTCGTTTTTTCTTTGTTGTTGTTAATTATAAAAAAGTTAAAAGCGACACATTAAGTTGTGATGAAAAAAAAACCCAAGGAATTAAAATCTTGTGAAAGTGATGCAATGTGAGATCCTGGAAGGGAAATAATAGAAAACACATTTATTAACATTTATGTATTCATTACAAAACTATGATTGCATATAATTTCATCTCTTTAAATCGTATTTACCTTCACATTTAAGATTGCCTCCTACAATCTTCATTTTCACCATCACCATCATCATAATCATCATTAAATATAAATTTTTCTTTATTCGCGTTGTTTCTTATTAAATTTCCATCAAGATTTAAGATATAACACCCAATATTGTTACCAAATCACCACCGCCCGTCAGCCGCTTAATTAAAGCCCACTTAGATAAATATATCATGTAACACCTCATTCGAATCAAACAATCTTACAAAAATAAATATGCATTAAATAAATCACAAAAAGTTTTACTTTAATTGCTGCATTAACCTTGTAGCCACTAACCACGTGAATATAACATATTTACAAAATAAATTTAAAAATTCATAAAACACGTCAAGAAACTAGAACGCACAGTGCAACATTTTGATGTTGATTTACACTATACTCGTTTGCATATTGAATTTTACAGTTCAATGACGAAAAACCGTTTAAATAAAAAACATTTTTTTTTTTAATTTAAAATTCCACTCGAAGCTGCATTTACTCGTAATGCCGATGTTTTGTTGCTGTAAGTTAAATAAGTAATTTGAATGTGAAATATGTTTGGTATGTCTGCCTGTCTGGAGGATGTTAAGTTTAATTTATACAAAAAAAAAAACTCTTATCATTAACCTTAAACTTAGCGTTTTGCAGCGTTTTACAGGTGCCTGGCATGGTCTCGGGTTAATTATTGCAATTACAGTGTAATTATGGTAAATAGTAGGTAGTTCAGTTTTTTTTCCTGTTCGATATTATATCTCAGTTGTCTGATCGATTGACAGGCAACAAATTGATTGATTGGGTGGACCTGGATGCAGATAGTATCTTGTGTTGCATATGAAGTGCAGAAAGACAGGTTTTTGTTTAACCTACAGGTTTTGAGAGGTGTATCGGTTGAAAAGAATTTCATGATTGATTTATTTTATATTCATGTAAAATCTGGAATTAATAATAACACCAGAATAAATATAACACGAATTTAATTCCTCTTTTATAGTTGAAAAAGGCTGCATTCCTTTGAATATAGACCAACCAAAAAATCATAAGAGTTGACCATTAATTTAAGGACTTTTTGATTTCCTTTTATTAAAATTACGAAGAACTTCAAAAATGTACGTTTTCAAATATCATTATCGAAAAAAGTCAGTGAAAGGTAAAAATAAAATTTTATTTTATTTAACACATCTTTTTTTTACAAAATTTTTAAAATCCATTTATTAAACATTCTCATATTTACTTAAAAGAATCTGTGAATTATCAGGGCAAACAGAAGAAATCTATCCTAATTTAAGTAGAATATTCTGTAGAGTGAAGTCCTTCTAATATTTGAAACAGAAACCAACAAATATGTTATTTACCATAATAATAAACTTGAATTTCAAGATTTACTAGAATAATGACTGCAGAAATCTGTGGTCACCAGATTTTTAAAAGAAGAGCAACATTTTTGTAAATGTCTCCAGAAATTTGTGATTAACCAGAATAACTTGTAATTTAACTTACAATTTCAGGGTTTGGAATCATAAGAAATTAACTACTTTTTTACGATTTCTGAGGGGTTAGGTAAGCCAAAGCCACTTTAGTTTAGGAGAGTTATCTCTAGTCGATTCAACATTTTTTCAGAAGACTATAAGAAAAGCATCACAAAATCGGATCTCCTAAAAATTAGCAAATATTGACTTACGTTTTTGTGTCATTAGCAGTCCGAACCAAGCTGAGTTATTATCACGGAAACTCTTAAGCTCTGATCAATGATGTCTAACCTTCGATTTGACTTCTTGAAACCCATAAAATGTAATACAGCTTTAACTATCATTAATTTCATTAAGTCAAAAATAATCAGAACTAAAATATAATTTAAACCAAGCAAAATAAACCTGCTCCGCGAAGTAAATTTCAAACTTGAAATAATAAAGAATATTCTTTAAATAACTTAAATGCATTTATTTTTTCAATAACATTAACATTTAAAATCCTAAATAATTACTGATGTTTATTAACTCGAACTTGCTCTATAAAATTCAATCAACCTAACTAACATTTAATATAATTTTTATTTTTTTTGAATATTAAACTCAAAAGCTGTTTGCCCTCGACACAACTTGACTGTACCTCCGGATATAAAGGAAACGAAAGGGATGGGATATCAACTGCTTTAATTTTTCCACATTTATGTTCCAATATGCATATCTTTGATGATGTTGCATAAAAGGAAGAACACTTTGCATAATGAAATATAGAATTTGAATATTCAATTCAGCAAGATTGTATAGCGAGAGGGACTTTATAGCCGATTCGATTAAAATGCAAATTTGTTTAAATAATAAAATACGAATTACCTACCTTACCTAGGATGGGCAATGGAAGACCTCAACATCATTTTTTTATTTTTTTTATTTTATTAATCTCTTTAAATGTCACACGCGTGCGCGACATCGACTCACAAGTTTTGTAAGTTAAATAAAAACGATCAATTTGCACTGTGCTTAACAGCTGTTTCATTACACAATAAAATGTATTAACTTATTTTTTATTTGAGTTGAGGATAAGAAATTGTAATTCATCAGACACTCCACCGGACATATATCTTTTCAGCATAACAAGAAAGAAAATAAAAATCATTCAAACAAATCGTATTTCAAGTTAATTTAAGACCAAAAGCGTGACATGACTGACCGATTTCTTTGGACTTTGGTTGACGTTTGTTTTTGTTGGTGCTCTGATGGAAGGCTTCGAGGAGGAGTTCGGCTTAAAATCTGAATGAAAATCCTTGGATTGACAGTTGGTGTATAAAGGCTTATTCATATGAATGATATGCGGTCATGTATTATATAAAACCAAGTGATGAATGGGTTTTCGGTTTATGATAGCTGCGTAATGAGGAGCTTTCTTTATGACTCAAAAGTGTGTAGTAAGTTAAATCCTGGAACTGCCCAGTAAAAGAAAACTCATTATAAACTGATAATATACTCGCTTACGTCAAAATTAATTTTGTTAATTAATTAAGACACAATCAACAATCTTCGTTTATTTAATTCTCTGAACCGTGGCTTCCTTCTTTATAATAGTTTGCCAAATATTAACTTAATATTTGTTTGTTTTTTTGAACCATTATCGTTTGTGCCAGAAGTGAGACCGAAGTTTTAAAAAACAAACAACAACAAACAAAAAAAGAAGAAAAACAAATATTGACACTAATTAGTTTAGAAAAGTTCAGCACACGCTAAATTTACACATATGAAGAATAGAAATTCCTTTAACTCATCCCAGGGGTTAGAGTATTTCTTGGTTATATTTTTGTTGTTGTTTCTTTACAAGTTTTTTTTACGAGATACAAGTTTGATGCGTGGAATTAAAACGCTGCAAATTTTTTAGACCGTGATGGTCAAAGTCAATCATCAGATGCGGTAGTAATTTTGTATTATTAGGTTTTTTATTTCTGTTTTTTTACTACTCAGTCTGTTTTATTATAACATACTACACATTTACCAACCTATACAAATATTCATACATTGTACATACATTTAAACATACGTACGTAGACTTGAGTATGTGCAATAAAAATATGAAAAAAAAATGAATGATCGAGTTATGAAGATTGCCATTGCTAGTGATGTAGGCACGTTATGGAGTCGTCGTTCGTCGTCGTCGGCGGCGGCGTCAGTCGTCTAGCCCGGTTATAGAAAAATTATATTGAAAAGATTATATTTTTATAAAGTAAACCAGTCGACTAAGCTTTCAAGCGAATCGAATTGATATTTCATAATCGGGTTTATAAAATGGAGTAAAAAATTTCAAGAAGGAGGGTGAAAGATATGTTGTAATCTATATACAAAATTTAAAGATTGATTTCTCAATATTTACATATACATACATATCTTTGAACTTGGAAATGAGATTTTAGTCACATTTCACTGTCATCACGTGAAGTTATCATCATCGAGTTGATCTTGAAAGAAAATCTTGAATGAGCCAGTCAAAGCCATCTAGTTTAAAAAAAAAATGGGACATGGCTTCTGTTTGAATTTGTACATAACAAACTTCGACGTAATCTTACCCGGAGAAGATTTTGTCATAATGAAGTAAAAATTAAGGTCAGGAGTGGAAGTTCGAAAGAAAGTCTGTTATATCAATTTGTAAAAGGTGTAAAAGGTGACCAAAAGGTAGAGGCCAACCTAAATCTCCAATTTATTTTAGTATAGCAAATGAAACATCTCGAAAAAAAATTTAATTGTTCCTATGCCAAGTAAATTTAAATATCGAAGAACTAGAAAAAAAAAACACATGGACATTTCCTAAACTAAATTCATCTAATTTCAAACAAGCAATTTTTAACGAGCACCTTTTGACCTATCAATTTGCTCATTCATTAATACTTGCTTCTCTTTTTGATTAATAGCACCTAAAACTGCTCTGGAATACTTATGTATTTCTTGTTCAGTCATTATTCATTAGCTTCATTCAACTGGTTCAGAAATTAAAAAGAAACAAGTTCAAATTCCGTAACACCACATCACATTCGAACAATACTCCTTAAACAAGTTGATCTTTAGTCACCTCAATAATCATTAATTCCACAACCATAATATCCTTTCAACACAAAAGCGCTACAACATGATGTACATACGAGTGTGTATGTCGGTTAAAAGACTTAACCATAACAGTAACACAAGAAACATCAAAGCTGTCTTGCATTCTTAATTGCAAACAACAACAACTGATCTCAAACTTTGACCAACACATTAGAAGAACAAAAAATTGAAATACAAAATTTCTTCCAGGTAAAATGTTCATCAATTACCAACCACACGTCAGTCAAATCCGTCAAAAGTACAAGTACTGCAATCAGGAAAAATGAAAAAGCAAAAAAACGCGCACAACTTTTAATCCGCCTTCTTCTTGATTGGGATCTTTTTTTTTTTTACTTACCAAAAAAAAATCAAGAAAAAGCCAATAACATCAACTTGCTCCAACGGTACCATCACTATATAAGTAAAACCACAGTAAATCTGTGTACATACATATGTATAACTTTCCCATCATCCAGATAAATACATTCCTCAGGCATACATATTTTTGTATGTGATCTGAGTTCTGACAATTCGTATCTGTAAGCGATTTGCACTCATTATGCGAAAAAAGTCATAAAATTTGGTGGAAGGTTGAACTCTTCTTCATATTTTTGTTGTTGTTGTTGTTGTTGTGATGGTTGCTGGTTGATTTATTTTGTTGGATAACCATGTGATTTTTCATTCTCCACTTAAAAGAGACTTCAAGAAAAGCACGGAGAAAAAAAAACACATTTGGGTTAACAATGAATAAACGACGAAGAACGCGACAGCGTTTTTGCATCCTTGTTTGTGTTTCTCCTTTTGACTTAACCTAAATTCTTAAGTAAATCCATTTGTGGCTTAAAAAACCCTCGGACATGAACTCAATTCAAATACTCTTTCTCATCTGAAGACAGCAATACAAAAAAAAAAAGAATCAACAAGAAATAATTGCATTTCCATTCTTACCTAGAGAGAGGTCATGACTTATGTATATATTTGTGTGCAACTTGTACACAATTCCCTTTAAGGCGATAATGGATTTTGAAATAAAGGTATACAAAGCTGGACTATTCGATTTCTCTCAAGAGATAAATCCAAATTGTTGTAAATATCCCTTTAAGAGATTCAAGAAAAGAAAAAAAGAATCTTCTAACTAAACAAATGATAAAATTGGCTAAAAACGAGTTTAAATAACAAAATGCACAATCTATAAGTATTTCCTGATTAAATGTGTATTTTTGCACGATTAAAATAGATTAGTCAGTCATTTGAATTGATTCTCAACCAAAAAGACAAGATCAGAATTTGTATGGGAAGAAAAACGAAAGAGCTGATCTGCGAACTTGATTTTACGTTTTTTTTTATTAATTTGCATAAAACAACTTTTGTTGAAGGTCAACAGCCTGACGAAGATTGTGATTAAGGTATTTAGTATGTAAATGAGGTAGTTAATGAGTCTGGAAATGGAGTACATTCACCGGTTTTTGCTGTGATGATTAACAGTATAGAGCAGTCGTTTTTGCAAGGGAAGTTCCATATGTTTTTTTTTTTTTTTTTAGACAAAACGGGGAAGTTTTATGTCTCATGCGATATAAAATGTAGACTTTATAACGGAAAATGTCATTCATTGAAAGTCAAGTCACCCACATAATGTGTATCATGGATTTATTATGGATTTATTTCACAATAGCTCGCAAATTGTCTGAAATCATATTCCATATTTTCGTGTGCTCGAGGATGATGATTTATCTTTACCATCATGATCTTTTGTATATTGTTATGTTGTCACCTTTCTCTTCTTTATGGTTTTTAAAGATCCATTAAAGATTGTGACACACAAATAACCACCTACAACTGAACGCGTACCTACCACTTTCAATGCGATTAACCATATGACACCCTTAAGTAGGTATACTGTTATTGTTATTGTTACTGTAACTCGTTGTAAAAAGGTAAAATGTTTACAATTTTCAACGGTAATTTTTTGTACTGACACACAAAAAAATAGACACAAAGCGTGTAAGGCTTGTTTTTGTTATTACTGTGCGCGCCAAATGATTTAATGACTCGCCGATTTCTTTATCCCAAACGGTAGTGTCTGGAGTGTGTCTTGTGCAAAACTTCAATTTCAAAAAGTTGTGTAGTTACACCCAACTGTGTTACTCAAGTTGAAGTACACAGTAATTTTTTTTTTTTTATATACAAGAAAATTAATACATAGCCACTTCATCTGAAAATTGGATCCAATTATGTGAAATTTTGGGTGAAGAAAAATACCTGTAGTTGTTTAATTTGAGCGAGTGTTTATTGCTCGCCCATGCGAATTTCGGAAGAATTGTGATGAAATCATTCAGTGGTTGGAAAAAATACAAAATTAAATTAAAACAAACCGGAAAGAAGACAAAATTCTGTGTAAGTGTCTTTTAAATGTAATAATAAAAATGAGAAAGTTTTACTGATGTAGGTGTTTTATAGAGGAGTTTGAGGGTTTTTGTTATGGAGCCAACAAGATGAGATATTGGTGACGACAAATTGGGGGATTTCCATGATGAATCTCTGAATGATAGGATTCTTTTGAAAATTTACTTGAGTACTGAGAATATTAATGATTTTTTGTTGCATTTCCAAGAAAATTTAATTTATTGGTTAGAGCTAGGTCAGGTTTTGCATTTGCATGCAGTTTCAATCAGGATCTAGACTTACAATTCCTTAAGCGAACGGAAGGATTTGACGTATTGTTTCGAGCAGCAAATTATCTTAAATTCAATTCGAAACTTATTGAGCTGATTTTGGGTGGTGTTTGGAGTTTATATTTCTAAGAGACCAATCAACAGTTTAGTTTAGTAGAACTTATAACTATCCAGACCAGACTAAACGGAATTAATTTACGCATTTGAACCAAATGTTCTCTTTCACAATTAATGTAAGTACATATACGCCCCAGTGCACCACTATTGAGCATGGTTTTAAGACGAAATGTGAAGATCAAAATTAAAATTATTATTTACTAGCTTTTACCCGCGACTTCGTCCGCATAAGTTTTTTTGTTTTCTCCCGGTTGTAAGTCCCCCTGCAACAATGGGAATGAGATATTTTCCCGAAGTAAAAAGTAGTCTGAATTTTGGTACCTTCCTACCCTATAAGTTAAGTATAGTGTAATGGAATGTCGCTAAGTTTTGATCCAAGTAAAACTGTTAAATAAAGACAATTGCATCAAAAGTTTATCATAAATTAACTAAATTATGGCGCCTACCTACCCTATAAGTTAGAAAAGATGACGTGATCATTTTTATATAATATCCGTTTTTAGGTAACCATCTATTACCTTACCAAATTTCAACAAAATCCGTTCAGCCGTTTAGGCGTGAAAGAGTAACAGACAGACAGACAGACAGAGTTACTTTCGCATTTATAATATTAGTATGGATATGGATTATTACAATTTATTAAGCTTTATGCACATATTATATTTATAGAATAAAATAATTAACACTAAAGTATAAAGTATGTATATACAAATTAAAATTTAACCAAATGTTTCTTCGTTTTCAGTGTAAACGCATTTTTGTTTTCTTAATTTGTAAAGAAGTTTTTTCTGAGAGGTAAATCCTTAAAAAACTATTATCCTTATCAGCTATGGATTCTTCTTCTAATAGATTCTCATTTTTAAACTCCCAAGAAACTGCTTTTTCAACCAATCTTTGGAACAGGGTATAAAGTTGCAATTTCAATCCACATGAAGCTGCACGATTTTCCATGAAATTTACAAAACAAAATCAAAACAAATTAGAATCGTTACGAATAAATCTGGTTTAAACACTTTGACAAAAGAACAAATTAGCATATCACTCTAACAAAACCATTCTTCATCCAAAGAAACTACAATCACAATGTAATGTTTATGTTTTTTTATTTTTCTTAGGTAACAACCAATGCAATTACATTGTAACGAAACGAGTTAAAGTTTAGAGGTGGGTTAAATGATAAATCTTTTTGTGTTTTTTTATTCCAAAGAAGTCACAACCTTTTGTTAGAATATCTAAAATCTATCAACTTGAATATTTTATTACGAGTATAAGGATAGAAAAAAAATAGAAAAATCTTTCAACCTCTCTAAGGAACCACATTTTGTTTTTCTTCGTTCTTGAGATGTTCTGAAACCAAACTTAAAAGAAGAAAAAAAGAAAGAGAAACAAGAAAAAAATGATACAAGAGAAAATAAAACAAGAAAACTGTTACTGAGCCAAAAAAGAACATTCATAACTGTGATTTGTATCCAGAATAGGAAATTTTGTCTACGTAAAGTATTTTGTGTTGCAAATTTCTAAGTGTTTTCTAATAGTCCAAGTAGTAAGAATGCAATTTTAATTTAAAGTTGTTTATGAAATAATTTTTCGAATTATTATATTTTTTATGAAATTTAGCTCAAATAAATGTGTGAAGATTAGAAGCGATGAGTCCACATGGAAATAGAAATGCATGCGTTCCAATTTGTTTTCATAAAAAATATGAACAAATTCCACAAACTTCGTAAGGACTATTCGCATTAGAGCGACCAACGAATATAAAAACAAATGGGTTTTTACTTATGTATGTATTTAAACCTAAATTCTTAACAAAATCTTTACAGAAGGCTAGAAATCTAGTTTAATTTAATGTTAATAAATAAAAATGCATTTGAACGAAATGTCAAAATGGATGAATGCTCATTCGTCGGTCTCTGATCGCTCTTATGTTAATAGTCCTTTAGTTCCGAATTAAATGTTGGTTTATGGCTCCACAAAAACATACTTTGGACGTACTGTACTGCAGACCAAATTAAATAGTCCCCTATTTAACGAATTTCACCAGGATTGACAAAAATATGTTTCACTTTGTATTCAATTACAAAAGTATCTGACTCAGTCCCCAGGGAAGTGTTACTTAATTACTTGACAATTATTATTTGCCTTTGTTTTAAAAAACAAAACTATGAAAAATCTAAGGTTAAAAATATTACATCATTTGCACCTGCATCAAAGCCTTTAAGATGTCATTTCTACAACTCTGACTATAGTGTTCTTTTGGTCTTTGGTTCTTTCAATTATTTTGATTTTTTTGGTGTGAATAGAACGTGAAACGTGACTATGACGATGACCGACGACGGACGACTGCTCGTTATTATGCGATGATGATGACTGAGACTGGTGTGGAATTTTCATTCGAGATTCTGACTTCGCGACTGACTGCATTTACATACAAATATGGTGTTTGAGATTGTCATAGTACTCTCGCACCCAGAAGAGATAGTGGTAAAAATAATATTCTACCAGCAAAGCTCATAATTTATTGATAGGAACTCGATATACTGCAATTTATTTAATACTCTAAGTTGACTGTTTCTTATTTTAATAAACTGTTAGGAGTTATTTATTAGTTTTATTTTGTAAACATATGAGTACGAGTCGAGTAGGCTGGTCTTGGTAGATGAAGGATATGCTGTTGCAAGTGCCTTGTCTATTATTATTAAATAATGATAAATATTTTTGTTGATTAAGAGTAAGTGGCATGAATGAGTGTTAATTTTGATTAAAAATATAATTACTATTGAAGTTTTGAAATTAATGGGAAATGTGGTTATTGCAGCACGATTTAAAATTAGCTACCTATAAAACGCTGAAGGCTGTGTCAATTGTCATTTTTTGAAGAGGAAACAAATTATGACACATTAGTCATCATTTATTGTAAATGTTAACAAAATGACTAATTGTTAGTACATATTTACATAAATCTAAAAATATCTTCAAGTGCTAGGAAATATTTCAAGAATTCGTAAGATTTTTATGTGTTACTGTTTAGAATACAAATTAAAGTACATACATATAAAGAATTTTATTCAAAAAAGAAGAAAAATATAATTTAAATATTTTAACAAGAACTTTATTGTCCGAAATTCTTTCACGTATATTTTAGATTTAAATTGCGGTTATAGTTATTTTTTATTTTTTTTTTCTAAGCGCCAAGCTTATTGAGGTGACTTTGAGGTTCTTATAGAAGAATCTATTACTATAAGGTCTCTGATTTGTTCTTGTTGCTGACAGCTTATTCAGAACACGAAATTTAGGTCTTTGTTTAATTATTAAGGTGGATTTTTCAGTTTTGAAAATATTGAAGAAATTTTAAGAAGCAGAGGGTAAATTTGACCAGCGAAGTTTCTAGACGCAGCAAACTCAATCGATTTTCGACCTTCGAGGAACTTAAACATTAAGCAACTTTATTATAATAGTCAATAATAACTTCAAAAAATTTCAACAAATAGTTATTGAGAAACAGCGTTTTAAACATCGAACCGTAGGAACCGTAACTGACTCTGAAGATCTTTAAAATTGGTATTTTTACTAAAAAGACATGGTTACCACCACTTTTTCCAAATCACTCTGCTTAAAAAATGGTGAATTTATAAAAATCGTTAGGATTTGAAGTGGGAACCAAGAAAATAACTGAAAATTTGAGATAATTTCCAACAATTCCAACTTCTGATTCTTGTCAAATCATAAGAATTAATAGAGCGCTAGGATTTGACATCATGTAAAGAAAATTAAAACTTGTGTAAAAAAAAAGTGATCATATTCCACCAAGAATATACAAATGTAAAAAGGAGAATCAAATTCTTCATTACGACTAGAAAAACTATCAGCAAAAGTAATTAGATCTTAACGTTTGACTGATAAGCCCTTAGAACTTTTTATCGCCCTTTTCAATCAAAAAACATAATCATAACTCATTAAGGACCTCTCAGTTTATTTGTAAAGTTAGAAATTTATCAAAGGCAGACTCACCTTGATGGATGAAAGCCAATTGTTAAATATTTGAGCCCGAATCAACCGACTCCGACCACGAACTAACAATAACAATTAAAAAAGCACTCAAAACAGGCAAATTAAAACAAATTAGATATTTTTTTATTCACATTTTCACTCCGTCAATTTCTTTATATTTTTATAACATTTCTGACGACACAAATCATATAAATTTTACAAATTTTAATCTTACAAATCTATAACCGATCGGAAAAGCAGTAAAGCACGCACTTTGAAATGAACTTGTCTGAACTTGCAACATCGTTCACATCTATATACTGCAGGGATGTATAAGAAACAAAAAGCTATGTGGCGTGGGTGCGTTCAGGTTTGTAGTCAAAGGTGGCTACATCGCTACATGGGGTTTGAGTGCAGCGTTCTCCTCGAGATCAATTTATTATTAAAAAATATGTGTGACTTTGGAGAAATGTTTTCCTTACTACTATCATCCTCTTGTAAAGTTTTTGTTTTTTACGAAATTTTAAGGCACTCTCAACTTTATTCTCTTAATACCAATACACAATTTTTCGAGTTACAACTCTGCTGTAAAAGCGACGATTTGTTGTTTTAGTTTTCAAAAAACAAAAATGTGATTTTGCAAAAGCTTTTTGAATGTTATACACCCCCTTTTAGACGATCAGTTTTCAGTTCAGTTATGAGTTCATTTTTCAGTTTAACTGTCACTTCAGTTAAAAAAGCTTAGCTCGGTGATGGGAATTCCATCAGTTTCAGTTTAACGTTTCAGTTCTTGTGTTTAGACATCAGTTTAACTGAAAGCTTAACTGATAGCTCAACTGAAAGGGACTTAAAGCTTCAACAACTTAAACAAGAATTAGTTGACGTTTTCCCTTGAATACTTAAATTATTTATTTATTTTTTCTTATCAATAACATATTTAAAATATTCTATTAATAGGTGTGTTTTTTTTGGGAATGCTATCCGTAGTGAAGTAAGGTTTTACTAAAGCATTACAAATACACCAACCACACTGCCAATAAAAGTAGAAGTAGGATCATACTACGGATAGAATTTTGACGTTTGCTCGAGTCTCGAAAATAAATGTTGGTATAGGTTGGTACAATTGATAGCTCTTGTGTACTCCGAAGGCATGTTCGTAGAGAACGATAAGTGGTTTTTGTTTTAAATTTGTCACTGAATGTTTACACTTTTACTCTTTGCTGAACTTTTTGAGGTTTCATGTTTTATATGCAACTAAACTAAGGTGAAAAAGAAACGCGACAAAATTTAAAACGCTGTCGATCGAGTAGTGTTTGTAAGCTAACGCGACAAAATAACAGTGTTTTTTAACACGCTTATATTTGGTATTAAAGGCTTAAAGGCTACTAAAAAATTAAAAAATAAGAAAATTGGTGCGCTTTTTCGTTGAATTTGTGTTTAAAATCTTACAAACTTCAGGGGAATTAACTTGTAAAACTTTTTTTACTAAACACAATTGCAGATGCAGCGACGTTTTTACGTTTTTTGATTTTGAGTATATGAAATCTCATAAGCTTAGATCACTTTTGTCGTTGCTACACAAAGTGGTGGGTTTCTCATATTCATAATATGTACATATTATATTCACCTATCGTCTGTGAACAGACCCCTCGACTTTTGTTTTGATATTTTTGTCACAAAAATATACACAGATCAACTTTTCATAGAATGTATATAACATTTCATGGAATTTTGGATTTTCCAGTATTTTTTCTACTGCACACTTTAAGTAGTTGAAGGTTCAGTTGACAAAAATTTCATATCTATTGATGGCAGATGGTAAACAACAAAATTGGTTGAAGTTTCTTAATCAAGAGAACAATGAAACCAGATTGAAAGCTCAAAAAGTTTAAAGATCTTTCAGAACTTTTGCTATTACATATGTTGAAAAAAGACGAAATCATGACATTTACGTTAGTGAAGGTGAAAGTATAAAATTGAATGTTTTCACAGGTAAATTCAATTTTGTGTGGTGATGAGCCCGATTGTTATCAATATTCACGTATCGATCTTAAAGGGTACGCATAGAAATCCTTTCACGAGCTATTAAATCTCACTCAAACAAAGTTCCATTCATAATTTTGTTTTAAGCTTCGATAATTAATTTATTTCCTCTTAATTGAGGAAACCTTTATCAAAATATAATTTGAATTTTTCAACTTCTTGTTAGATATCAGCAAAATCCTATTATAAAGTTTTAATAAAACACTCTTCATCATAATATTAATCCAATCAAACAAGTTCGAAAATATTTTTATTTTAATTTTATGACTCCATCGTTAAAATTAAATAGAATGCAAAACAGCTTCTTGATGACAGAAGTTAAGAAGCGGAATTAACTAATGGAACAGCTACTTATAATTTATGTTTTGCAATTTTATATTTTTCTTGCATTTTATTGGATTTATAGGATATTTCTATAATCATACACAAACTCCTACATACTTCCGCTTATAAACTAATGTGTGTAGTGTATGTCTACATTAATTTGCTGTTTTGTTGTTTGAAATTGAATCACACTTCAAATAAACAAATTCCTAAAATAAATCTACATATTTACGTTTAAATTGTATTTTATTATCCGCAAAATTAAGAATGCATGTCTACAAGTATGTTCATACAATGAGCTTATTAATCAACCACCCTCATGCCATTTTGTTCATATAAATCCATTTTAAATCATGACTTCCGTGTTAAAACCTCAAACAAAAAAGTACAAGAAATCCGCAACTCTAAACTTCCATTAGACTCCAGCTGCAAAACTAACTTTTCGTGTAAAAAAAAAATCAGCAAAAAGGAAGCAAAAAAAAAGATAAATTTAACCATATTACGACATTTTGCGGTTATTTCACGCGTGTGGGAAGTTGAATGTGTATGAAAAAAAAAAACACATTTCATTACAGCCAGAGGCGAATAATCTAACTCTAACCTAACCTAACATAACCTACAAAATGCGATTGTGCGTTTATGATGCGGTGAGTTTTCTGCGCTAATGAAAAAAAAACTAAACTGTGTTTTGTTGTACTTTTGATATCTTAATCTGAAGATCAAAGACACAATAATAAAACAAAACAAACAAACCTTTGAGAAGTGTGACTTGAGGCTTAAAATTCTCGTTAAGATTCAAGAAGGAAATCAGACTTTCTATGAGCTTGAGTGAAGATAAAATTATTTTGAAACAAATAAATTGATTTCGAAAACTTTAAAAAGGAAAGATTTTCAGATATGTTTAACCAAAAAACAAAGTTTTAAGAGTTAATGTCAAAAATGTACGACTTAAAGAAATAGACTTACATTTTTTTTTTTAATTGAGTGGATACTCAAAATGGATCTTGTGAAAAAATGTATCCTGGGTTCTGAAATTTAGGACAGAGAGTCGAAAATGTGGTGAGTTTGATCTTGTAAATATGAACGTGGCTGCTAGCTACCAGAAATTTGACATATAGTCAAGAACCGTAAAGTTCAAGATTATTTCAACTCTGAACTTCCGAAACTAGATATATATTTTTGAAAGTAAATTTTGTGTTCCTCGAATTTGCCTTTTTGAAAAAAAAAATCTTCTTTTAGAAAATTTTATATTCTAAATCTTTGTTTTGTCAAATCAATTCTTCAAAACTTAATTTCTCGACTAGTACTAGCTTACAACTAAATAAATTTTGGGACTAAAGTTAAGAAAGGTTCAAAATCGACTGACCTTGTTGCTGTTAACGCTTGATTGTCTACTAAGTAAAACTGAGTTAAAGATCATTTGGAAAATATATTTAACTTAACTTGTAATGTCATTGTTTACAATTTCACGGTTTCGATGCTTAAAAGCCAGCTGTACACAAACGAAGACAAGACTCCAGGATAGTCTTTATGGTAATTTTCGAATTCAAAGTTTGATTTTAATTATTTCCGTTATAGAAAAGAAACACAACTACGCACAACGTTTTCTCGTTTACACTTATGACCACAGACCAAACTATTATATATAGTATCTGTATCTGTAGATACAAACATCCGCTAAGTTCGGTCGCATTCTATTGTTGGTTTCGTCGGCTAAGTATATGAAATTTCCTAATAATTACTTTCACTTTTAAACTCCATAACAATCTATTCCTCAGTCGCTAAAGTTGGCTATACCAATACCAATAAAAAAAAAAACAACTATAAGTTGCAATAAATTGCATTAAACGACTTGCACAGTTTAAATTACAAGTAGTAATTTTAAATTTAATTGCTCCCTCATCCGATGCCAAAGAAGAGGAAAAGCTTGTTTAATTGTATCTATATACATAGTTGCATCTATTTTTTTTTGTAAGACTTGTATAGTTGCTGTAACAACTTTGTTTGACAACCACTTCCCTCATCATCAAGTTAATTATAACAATAAACCATTGCACACCATTTTAACTCTTTAAAGTTGCAGTTGTTTATACAAACTATTGTTAAATGTGAATTCAATTCGTGACATTACACAAAAAAAAAGAAGGCCTCACGCAAGCTTCATCCAAATGTTTTTTTTTTTTTTTTAAGTGAATTTAAATTTTAAAGTTGAGAATTTTAATCCATTTTGTTTTTACAGTGTTGATTCCTTGTTAGTCAATCCTAAATGTTAACAAGACAAAAAACTAAAAGACTTTCACGTATCTTTGATCTTATTGTCATTGCAATTAGGGAGTTTTATTGCTAACATTGCTGTTTATAGTTTTTTTTTTGTTTTTATTTTTGGTTGTTGTAGTTTTTGTGTGCTCAAAACTAGTGTTTCTTTAAAAATAAAAAAGATACATCTTTTCTCTCGCCGACTAATTGCTCGATTCCGAGAAAGATTAACACAAATTCAAAGGTCGTGCTTTGCTTGGATGTTTTTTTTTTATTATTTTTATTTTTTATTCCACTTCCATTTTAACCTTTTGCATCGGAGACTAAGGAAAAAAGAAGAAGAAATGAAAGAATTATGGTTATTGCACACACAATACAAAATAAAGAAAATAAACCGAGATGAAAAGTGATTGAAAGTTATTGCAAAAGAGAAGCCACAAAATTACATTTTAATGATGAGGCAGGAAAATTAGAGAAAATAAAAGTTGTAAATTAAGAAATATGAAAAAAAAACTAGCTAAGCTAGACAATTTGTTTATGCATAAGAATAATTGCTTTCATTGAAGATTAATTGGATTTTTTTCTATTTCAAAGTTTTTGATTCAAAAGAAAGATTATAAAACCATAAGAAAATAAAATCAAGTTCGCACCTTCACTCTTTTGTTTGTGTATTTTTATAATTGATTTGCTTACGGTGAATGGTGTATTTTTTGAAATAATAAAACTATAAAATTAATCATATATTTGATTTAATGCAATGGTCTTCTTTTTCTTCCAAGAAAAAAAAAAGAGAATGGAAGAAGCGACCCAATTTTAAGTAGAGGGTTAGGTTAAGGTTAACTTTAGCTTTAGTCATAGGAAAAAAAGTAATGGGGTGGGGTAATAAATTTAAAAATAAAAAACTATAAAATAAAAAACCAGCCAAAATTTTTAACATTATGAAAACTTTCTTTATCAGAGAATGGTAAATTGAAGCAGCTTGGAAGAAATTTCCATGGACTTTATCTTCGATTTACAGCCTCGAAAAGGAACTCTTCAAAGTTACAATCCTTATTCAGCCTAATAACAACCAACTTCAACACATTACAACTAAACTGAAATTTCTATACAAAACACCCCTTTTCAGAATGAACATCGAAAATCGATTTTCTGCTTCTATTTTCATCCCTTTAATTTTACACACTGTTTTTTTTTCTGATATAATTTAATTCGCATTCACTTTATGTAGAAAATTCTATGAGAACTCATTGAATAACGGTAAGAAGCATACTTACCTGGCGTAGGGGTTACCGTGATCATGAAGGCGGTTCCCCCGGAGTGAGGCTTGGCCATTGCACATTACGGTCGAGTTGACCTCCGCGATTATTCCTAATGCGAATAACTCGTTCGTGTAATTTTTGGTAGCCGGGGATGGCGTTCGCGCCGCCCCGACATAATAAAAAATTTACTATAACCATGTGTCAAAGATAATAATGTAAAGACGATTTTGTCAGTAAAAACTAAAAAGTTAATAGCTAAAAGTTAGGAATTCAACATTATTATTTGTTAAATATGAAAAATGTAAGCTGCTGTCAACTACAAAGGGTTGATTTTCTTGCTTATAGTTTCCACAGAAATAATGTAAAAGGCAAACCATTTGGTGGTTTCAAGTGGGTGACTCTGGCATTTGACACCTGTCAAAGTAGTTCAAGTCTTTTAGTCCCCTCTTTCAAGAAGTCCCTCTGATTTTTCTGAATATTATTCCTAAAATAAACAAAGCACAACATTTCCACCTATCTTCTGGGTTTATTACCATTTTTCTATTAGGCCACTATTACGTCATTATACTCGCCCTTATTAGGGACGATAACCTTTTCATCCGCATATGCAATCACACACATCTTCACCTTCTACCTATTCCTTGTTGCAGCAGTTTATTGATGTTTTTCTTTTTTTTTTCTTTATCCCAAAACCACCAAACTACCGCCAACCGAAACAACTTCTTGGTAGTTTTTTTTTTTACATTTTTTCTTGTTGCATCCAGCTACTGTTCAAAAGTTGCATGCTGCATCTTTATAAATTTATACAAAAATGGTCTTTATGCTCCAAGAACAACAAAATCCCTGTCAGCTGCTTCATTGTTTCAGAAAATAAATTTTCTTTTTTCTAGCTGATAGCTCTAGATGAATACGAGGAGGTTAGGTATAGTAACTCCTCTATTGCATCACGCAGCCTTTGGCTAGAGCAGAGGCAAGCTGCATCCACTTTGTAGATGTCTATAAAGTTGCGCTTCTACTTACTTGTTTTGCATAAATACATGCAACAAGGGGCTACACAAAGTTTTCCATAAACAGAACAGATAGACTGACAACTGGGAAAAGAAAAACTTGTGTAGGATGTTCTTGCTTCGACTTCATCCAAAGCCATCGCCATCGCCATAGTCATCGTACTTGAATTAAAGTGCACACACAGCACAGCTCCTTCTCGGGACCGGGAGCCCTCAAAAAGGTTTACTTCGAACGAATACCTCTGGATGGTGGCGGGCGAGGAATGTGCTATGTGCTATGTGCTATGTGCCAGCATGCAACGACTCCTTTTTTTTTACACAAAACAGGGAAAGATTCAAGTGTTAAGATTCGTATGTGGCTGCAGCTAGCAGCTTGCAACCAGATACATATTTCTCTCCAAGTTTGTGGATGCTTTTTTTTAAATGTGTTTGGTCTTTCTATTCCCCAATAAACCTTTGGCTAGAATCTAGAAATCCAATTTAGAATAGGCCAAGACCAAGACTCTTGTGGTATTCCAAGCCGTCCGTCCGTACTGCGCCGCACCACACCGCTGCTGAATGCTGGCTGCAGCTGCGATCGAATGCAACAAGAGATCCTTGAATTTGATTAGAACTGACACTTTGGCCATAAATAAAATACTTGCTGCTTCGTGTGGCTAGCATGTGTCCCTAGAGGGAGCTATACATATATGTAAGTTCCAAAGCCTCCACCACCACCAGCCTCACCAGCAGTAACCACCACTTTAATACCGGATCTGTTTTTTTTTCCTTGTTTATTAACCCTCGCTAGCAGCTCGCACTCTTTATGGTTTGGTTAGTTCAAGAAAAATATCCTTGTCGTGTTCTATTGGCTTGTATACGTTGTTTCTTAGCCATGTCCATATTTGGAGATTCCCGCTGGGTATAAAGCTAGATGGCATGACCAAGTCGAGACCATTGAGACTGAGAGGAGAGCTAACATGGTGCTAAGTAGGAATTCTTGTTTTCGAGTCTGTGTCGATGTCGAGGTGATTTAATGTCCCTTTACTTGGATTGACTTCAAATTAGTTGATGTCTTTTGAGCCACCTTTTCAGAGTAATTAGATGTGGCGGCCCGGAGCGGCGGCCGGCAGTGCGGCAGCTGCTATACCTTCATATACATAGTCGTATGGTGAAGCCCTGCGGACTCTCGAAAACACGCGGGTGGGTTGGATTGGATTGAATATGAATTGGACATACATTACAAACTAGGTATGCAGAAGTCCCTCCATTACTTACCTATGGAGTTTATTAAATATTCATATCGGTGGATGGCTGATGGTGGCGCCGCCACCGCCACACCGCCGCCAAGCTGTGCCGCTTGCCGCTCCAATCGTCCGTCACCCATCATATACTTCATACTCCAACAGTTTGATATGTAAATGTTTATTCGATGCTACGAAAGTACGTGTATTGTGAATTTCCGAATCTGAATAGTTATTTCATTTGGATAAATGTATTTTCATAAAAATTGTATGGATAAAGCTTGAAGAGCGGGGATTAGGAAGTCAACAATTAAGTTGTAAGTCGATGATGGTATTTTGAGGTAGGACTGCTGCACACTTCAGAGTTTCGGAAATGATATTAAATGACGGAATGGGAACGACGTGGTATCTATTTTTTTTTTTTTTTTACGATTTTGTTAATATTTAACGAGAGCCAAAAAGACATCAGACAGCCAGACACGTGGGTCAGGGAGAAGTTCTTGCGTAACCGATAAAAGTTATGGTAGAGTGTCAAAGTGGATTTATGAAAAAGTAGGTATAAGTTATAAGTTTAGTCCACAGAATGGTGGACTTTGGAAAAAGGTAATTTTTGGGGAAAATTGATTGGTAGGTATGTACCTAATTATTACCTATATTATTTTTCAATTTATTTGTACGATATTTCTAAAGTCTATTTGAGATTGTAAACTCTAATTGAGGTTAGTAAATAAATACATTTAAATCAGCAAAATTAACTTCCTAAGTGTTGTCTTGTCAACCAACGATGAAACAGACTTTGATGTGTCAAAATGATAATAGGTATCTAGGTATTATGACGACAGTTAATGACATTTGCAATCGTCCATGTACAGTACGCATGTCTCAATTCTCTATAGTAATAGTGGTTGGTTGTTTTCAGTGTGATTTGTGATACCTTATTTAATTCTACCCTGACAAAAAACAACCCTCTTATGCGCAGGTTACGTGCAGTGCAGCGTTGCCACACAATGCTTATAAAATCCGACAAGGAAAACTACATAGCTACTGCATTTTAATGGAAGATATGGATGAGTTGAAGTTTATTTTTCTTTTTGTGTTAAATTAATTTGCGGTTTAGTTGTTACACTTATTATTATTTATGTTATTATTTAAAATTGTTCCAAAATTGTGATTTTTGAAATAATGTATGATTTGCAAAATAAATCTTTTAATAGGGATCGAAATTAGAACAAAGTGGCAATTCTACAGAATGTACACTTGATTGTAATGTATTTTTATTTTTTGTATTCATATAATTCACAGTACGGTAGAGCACAAATATTAATGAAGCCTAGTCAAATAGATTGTAAAATTACTCTGGCTTCTCTTCAATGTCGAATAAATCTTTCGCCTTTTACTAAAGATTTCCGTGGAGAGGGGCACTCTAATGAGTCTAAATTGAATTTTTGTGATGCTCTGCGAAAGCGGGGCAAATAAATAAAAACAAAAGTGGTAGACTGACTATGGTACATTATAATGGCGCACAACTATAAACAAGTTAGCAAATTGTTGAATCCATTTTCAGCAATAGCAATTTACAACGCTTAAAAGATGGTTTTGCTAGTTTTAAACGATTTTAATATGTTACTATCTCCTAACATATTGCTAAAGTAAAAATCCCGAAAACCCTACTTTAACTTTAGCAATTTGTTAAATCCATATAAATCTGTCATTATCCTAAAAAAAATCCTTTCCAAATAGTAAGGGAGGCGACAGTAAAGTACCACCTCATCGGGTCAATGGAAAATGTAACCATTTTTGAATGGTAATTTACATGACATTTACAAAACTGCTGGTCGGACAGATAATTCCCGGGCCTTTTGGTGGCAAGATGGCTACTTCCGGTTGCGTTTTTCGGTGTTAGGTTATACCATAGGGTCAATGGAAAATTTAAAAAGAAGTAAATAGAGATTTGATCATAGACGTCAAATCATATGATCGGACGGAAAAATTCCGGGCCCTCACCTTTGTCCGACCAACTCAAACAACGGTACTTTTGGTGTTGGCCTACCTCATCGGGTCAATGGACAAATGGGGTATCAAATGAAAGCTTAGACTGTCCACATTAAGAATCTGCTGGTCGGACAAACTTTATGTGGGACAAACATGCGTCCGACCGCTTGTTTCCAAAAAAAAGCTGTGAATTCCTTTATTATTTCAATATAAACATTTTTAAGTGTAATTAATATAAAATTAGTACCAAAATAAATATTACTTCAAAGTGTTGATTCGTCATTTGGGAACTAAAAATTTCGACGAAGACGAAGATTTCGAAATATTTGAAATCTTTGTGCAGAAAAATGTTTTTTTTTTTTTTTGATGAATCTACGACAGGATGATGGAATACGAGAATAAACCTGTGTGCATTTGAATATCAATCTTATTGGATTGCATAAGATTTTCCAGTTTACAGTTGGGACTTTTCCAACTAATGGGTCCGTTTAAGTATGCTTTGCTACTTCTCACGAACTGTCACTATTTGGACATTTTCGGATGGCCGTTTTTTAATAAAAACGAGTTAGCAATTTACTAGTTAGCAAAACGAAAAAAAAGGGTTTAAAATTTTGGAGTCGTTAGTAAATTATTAAATATTTAGCAAATTGCTAAGTTAGTAAAATTTTAAGTCCTTAACAATAGGTTGTTTAAAATTTTGGGCCAATATTTTTAAAAATAGGGAATGAAAATAATGGGCACAAAAAAGAAATGACGAAGACGACATTCTTGGTTTTTTTTGACGAGAGTCAAGGTTTGAGACTTCAGCATGCCTTAGGTATTTAAGGTTCAAGAAAATGAAAGGTAGAGTGCTGTGCAATTGTGCGAATAGGTGTAGTCGCCTAACATTCATACCCTTGAAAAAGAGTAACATTGTGATGTTCCACTATTGCAAAGTCTTAATAGCTAAATCACAATATCGCGTCGGGCGTTAATGAGCTTTTGATCGTATTTAGGATTTTTAATTTCCAAAGCTCGACCTTAGTATTATTTGTAAAAACCTTCAAACCTCAAGCGTTCACACTGACATTTCACACAATAAATAACAATATTTACAAAATACACAAGCAAATTTCGCCACAAAAAAATCGACAACAGAAAAAAAAACGTTTTTGAAATTGGTACTTTTAATTTAATTTAATTTTATTTTATTTACCTACAAAAAGAAAAAAATATTTCCATTTTCAAAATTTAACAAAAATGTAGCTGAAAACATTGCTTTTTAGCTGTCAATTGCCCGACCGAATAGAAAATAGATCTGCTTTTGCTTTGCTCGGGCGTTTACGATATTACGATATTATCAGGCGAACGCCTGAAGTAATATTTCGAATTGCCTCATTAGAATACATTATTTGTATAGCTATTTCTGTTTAAAATGTCAAAGCCGGACCGACCTAATGCGATATTGTGATTTAGCTTTAAAGGTCAGCCGTCAGCTGTCAATTTTATTTCGTTTTGAGAGTTGCCAACACTTCATTATAATAAAAATGGAGAAAATTTAAATCCCTACATCAAACCCCTCTGAACTTTATTTATTAGATTTAATTAATACTTGTTTCAACCTAGGAATAGTTAAAACTAAGTTGTATCACTTACACCGTCTTTACGCTACGTCAAACGAATCCTTATTTATAAAATATTTGTTGCTACTCGTTTTAGTAACTCCTTCATATGTCAAATCTTGTATGTATTAGAAAAATGACCAATCTAAAACTCAGGTTATTATTAACGTAAACAAAAACCAGCTGATTTGCACAACTAATCATTTTAATTGATTTAATGAATTTTTATTGTAACAAATGCCGATTGAAATGAATAAACAAAATAAAAGAAAAAGATCACACATACCTACATTACTTTATATACATAATTTACAGATTACAGCACCTAAAAATAAATATATTTTTTACGTTCATAAAATAATAATAATTATTCTACTGATGATTTGCACGCCATAACAAACATTGAATATGTAGACTCAAGAATTAATAGATTATTTGAAAATTATAAATGGTCTTGTGAATCTTCAGATAATTTACTTATTTCAAATTTGATTTCATAGCCGGTGTATATGTATGTACTAGTATTGATTACAAATCCACTATCTGTTATTAATAAATTGATTGTTAATTTTTGATTTATATATACATATGTATTTATTTATTTATATATTCGCTCATTTGTGTACATACTTATTTATTACCTTATCTGTTTATTTGTTTATTTCATTATTTATTTAATTACTATTTATTTATTTATTATACATTTATTAATTTACTGTTTATTATTTATTTATTAACTTATTTATTTGCTTATTTATTTATTTATTTCTTTATTTATTTACTTATTTATTTGTTTATTTATTTATTTATTTATTCAACTTCTTTATTTAGTTTTAAGTGACTTTAACTGTGATATTATTTTTTAGATGACATTAAGACTGACTTAAATATTATTAAGTAACTTTATAATTATTGTTAAAGATATCTATTAGTACATATATCTACATTGAGATTAATTGATTTAGGAATTTCACTTCATCCCTTCTCTCATCTCTTCCAAGACGATTAGTTTTCTTTTTTTTTGTTTATTGTTAAATATTCATATATTATTATTATTTTGAATGAAGGTTTAGTTGTAGTTTTTCCTTCGAACAAATTTCAATTTAAGCTTATTTGAGAAAACAAAATGTAAATTGTCATTAGTAAGGTAGTCTTTAACCAAATCTATGTAAATTGTGCAATTCAGCCCTATTGTTTAAAAAAAAATGTAAATTTTGCTACAATAAAAAAAATAAAAAAAAAAAAAAATAAAATAATACTTCTCAGACAGTTCATTAAAGAAAATTTTTTGGCTTTACTACGGCTTTAAAACTGATATAAATAAGGCTTGTATTTTCCCTACCACCTAACCATAAAACTCCATTATCTTTGGTGTTATTCTTGTTACATTCCAAAAATCTAATTGATTTCATTATTTATAAATTATAACATACCTTCCTTCCTATATAATGTAGGTCTACAAGGTTGAGGTCAAGACCCTGATTTTTATCTTGATTTCGATTAAAATCGTCTCTCTTTCTCTCATTGTCATGATTCAAAACAAGTACAAAAGAACAGAATCAACTTCAAAAGAAACAGAAAAAAAAAATTACACCAAAAATAGTACGAGTCAATATAAAGCCAAGTCGTAACTCTATAACCAACTAAACAATAGCTCATAGGTACCTACATATAAATGTAACTCTCTACCCAAGTTTCACTCTGCATAACCTAGATATACCCTACAGCGACGACCGACGACGATATCAATTTGTAAGCTCTTACCACCCACTTAAATCCCACACCTCAACACTTCCTTTCAATATGCTTTTTTATGTCTTCTACTTCTTCTATTTTTTTTTTTTTTTATTTAAGATCAAATTAAAAGTAGGTATATCGCCTGCAACAACAAAATTAAACCTTTTACCACCCACTACATACATATATATGAATCAGTATGGTATGCCCACCACTTTGGTATCATCGTGGTAACCATTCCTACCATGAATAAAGTGAAAACATCACGATTACCCAAACGGGTCTTGAACACCCTCGTAAATATAAGTTCCATTGCGCTTTTTTTTCGAACTTAAAAAAAACTGCCGCCGCCGACAATTTGTGATCGTTGGAAAAGATGAAATGCTTCTCTCTCTTTGGGACACAGAAGAATTATAGCCAGAGTGAAACCGTTAAATCGCATCTAATGGGACCTCTTGGATCTTTATGATGTAAAAAAGAAGAAAAAAAGATCAAAAAACTTTCTTTGAATTGAGCGCATGTTCAGCTCATGCCTCGGAGTTCAAGCTCCAAAAGTAATCAGAGTCAGAGGCAGAGGAGGTGCTATCGTATGGAGCCTGCAACAATACCCTACCAATTCTAAAGTCGACTCTTGTAGAGTGTTGGGTCTTGGGTGTTGTCTCGGTTGCCCCATGAACAGAGCACACCATATGAGTAACTAACTGCCATTAGGCCACTAATTTCCGACATCTGCTATAAAACTGTTTGACTTTTATTTGGTTGGATGGCTCTTGGGGGCTCTGATATGCTTATTCCATAACCTGGCTCACTGACTCTATGAATATCAAGCCTAATGGACCGTTTTTTTTTTTTTTTTTTTTGAAAATAAAGACTTTTATTTCGTTAAGTTAAACTTTATGCTTTCTTTCATTTTTTAAAAATGTGTTTACCTTTGAAGCAAGTAATTTAGGCCACTTTTGGAGAGTGGAGAGTGCATTTAGTTGTGCGACTCTTTTGTGTGACTCCTTGGTCATTTTGGACAGATTAACCCAGTTTGGTAGTTTTCGTTGTCTAAGGAATTTCTGTGTAGTCATTTATCTTTTTCAGAGGATTGTCCAGGGGTCTAAAGGGGAACTGTAATTAGCTTTTATATAATGAAATTGAGGCTGGAAATTACACTCTTATACCAAAGAGTCTTTCTTGATGGTATTTATTCAGAAGTTCGGTCTTGGGTCGAACTTATAGATTGACGTCGCTATTATATGCAATATGAACAATTAGCTATAAATTTTTTGATTTATTTGCAAGCAATTTTGATGGATGACTGTTTTCCAAAGCCAACACAACAATAATAAAATTGGTGTTGGTCGATGATGGTGGTGGTTATGAGGAATTCATGCAGATCATTAGGAGATTTATTGTCTATTTGTGAGTTATTATATTGGTTTTGCAGTTATTTGTGTTTGTTATTGAAATTGAAAGACTTACAATTTGATTAGGTAAAGTCAAGACAAGATTGAGTGATTATGATGGAGGGAATGATTATCTAAAGGCATATGGTGTACACGGAGCCTTTCGTAATCGATAAAACTCAATCATGTTGCACATATTTTTATTATTAAAAAGTTTCATTTGAGACTTTGTTCTTTAAGTGTTAAAGAATGTTAAAACTATAATTATAATTATATTTTTCCCTTTACCCTAAGTAAAAAGAGACTTTGAAATTAAAAAACCGAGTTTGCACTACAGCTCTTTTGTTTTTCTTAAATTCTACATACTCTTCTATAAAAACTTATAATTCTGATTCTATTTAAAAAACAGCCTCTCTCCCAATGAAATAAAAATTATAAATCAACTCTACAAATAGATATAAATGTACTTTTAATTTAACCCGCGTGTTTGTTTTTTGTTTAACAAAACACTTTCAAATTAAAACTTAATTCACTCATTTCAGTGCTTACTCGTATGTATAACTACAAGTTTCCTATTTGGTTTTTTTAGTTTAGAGGTCAAGATCACAATATTGTGAGTGCAATTTGCGTGATCAGTATTTAATGATTTTCCCCTTCGCAAATAATCATCATCAAAAAAAAAGAAGAAACAGAAAATAATAAGAAAACCACACAAAAAAAAAGATGCTAGGTAATAACGAAAAATGATTATGATAGCAAATATGCATTGCAGTGCATCGTTTCATATCAAATTCAATCTCAAAGAGATGCAACAACAACAATTGAAATTATCTTCCACTCTCGCTGTATATAGAGAGTCGTAGCCGTAGTGCAAGCGATACGCAATCAGATGCAATATAATATATAGATATACGAATTTAAATTAAATGATTGAACAACAATGGTGGCTACCTGGTAATTTATAATCATCATATCTTTTATACAGTGAGCGCTCTGGAGTGCGGTTTGCTTGAACAGCTTACCGCATGCCGCATGCCGCATGGGTCGCTTAACAATGGCTTAACAGAAGCGCGCGTCCACGCCATCGCCATCGTCCGTCGAAGCTAATCGCATGCATCGCATCAAAAACTCAAAAACTATAAAACAATAACACACACAAGCCATTTAGCTAGCGCGGAGCGGTGGAGCTGGTGATGGTCACCATGCGCATGCCACCGCTACGGTCTTGCTTTATCTACCAGCAGCAGCAGTGGTATAGAATCGGAAAGATACAATTTTTCCTACAAGCACTAAGCACATGCGCGCACAGTGCACTTACATATACAATTTTTAGTTTCATAAAATTTTATTATTTTCGATAAAAATCTACAGAAAAAAAAAAAAAAAACTATTACCACTCGGAAAGGCTTCAAAGAATCCATATACACTCCACTCATTCAGATGGATCCGTTCTCCTCTGCCTGATTTATTTTTTTTCTTCTGTTTTTTAACTTAAACTTTTGTTTTATTTATTTTTGAATTTTCTTATTTGTTTTTAAGGCTGCCGGGATGGATTTTTTTAGTTTTTTTGTTTTAGTTTTGTTGTTGTGCCTAGCCTAGACCGATATGCACCCATCGAGATAATTGGTTAGATTGCAATGATGATGATGATGATGGGGATTTTGCTGCCGTGCCGCCAATATGCACTACCACCACCGACCGCCGCGCCGTCACTGCTGCTGCTGCATTATGCCGGTGCAATACAGGCGTGTTTCTGTTTATATCGACTCTAGTTGGTGGCAGCCGGCTAGTTTGATGGCGATTTGGGATCACGTGGATTGTGTTTTTCCGTCTTTTTTTTTTGTTTTTGAATACTTTTTGTTTTAGACAGATTTGGAGAATGGCATTTTGGTATTTTTCTCGAAGTCGTAGCAAAGCAATGACCAATTGAAGTGATCGGACTTACATATTCGTGATGAAAATTGGTTGTCTAATTGAGATGAAAACAGAAGTGGTTTTAGTTAGGCAGGTACGACCATTGTATAGGTAAACCAGAGTTAGTGGAGTATCATTAAGCAATTGTCACGGTTTGATCTTTGAGTTTTTTAAAGGGTGACAAAAATATTTGTCTAGAGACTCAGTTGGAATTGAAAATGTCAGCACGTATACAGCGAAAAGAGAGGGAGCGAAATAAATTGAAATTACGAGTACATGGTTGTTTTTTTTTTTAAATACTTCCCACGAAATATGATTTAGACATTATTTTTTTGAGAAAGTTATCGGAGGACATTTTTTAAAAAATTATCTTGTGTTAGAATTACACAGACTGCAATCTAAATATCACATTCGAGAAACTCTTTTTAAGCTGAAAATACTCAATAATCTGCAACAGTGACGCACATAAGTCTTACCTCACTCAGACGAGTTTTAGGTAATGTCATTTTGCCCAGGACTTAAGTTTTTCTTCTTCTTGTAGCCAACTCTAAGTCATTCGCGTGCAAAACATGAAAAAAATTGATGTTAATAAAACAAAAGAGTTGAGGTAAAAACCAGAAAACTTATTTCTTTCTAATTATGATAAAACCTGATTAAATTTTAATTCTTAGTTCAACAAAATCAGCTTAGGGCTAAATATCAACTATTTTCTACCCAAAAAAAAACTGAAAACCAACAAAAAATACAAAACAAAAAGAAATTATTATCAATAAATCAAAATTCATCAAACTAAAAGAACCTTGCTTCCATTATTATATATTCCATGTATATAAAAAAAACGCCTACTGTCTTTTATATTTAAATCAAAAATGTAGGTCAGATGTCCATATAAGTCAGCTACTGAACAAAACTTACCATAAACAAAGAAAAAAGTGCTAACAAGAACTCTCAATCAGAAAAAGAAAAACACAATAACCGTCATCATTTTATATGACAACTCTGACCTACTTTAATTTTTAATGATTTTGTGTATGATCGAGTAATATTACAATATACCTAAACTATAATCAAAATCTCTTATTTCATTCCGTTCCGCATTCAAAAAAAAATAAAAAAAAAATAAAAAAAACAAAACGTTCAACATTAATCAAAGTCAAAAATATCACATAATACATAACAAAATTATATAAAAATAAATGTTCACGCTTGATCGAATTTAAATTATTGACACATTATCGAAATCCATCCAGCAATGAATCCAAAAGGCAAAGAAAAAAGAATATAATCAATCAAGCTCATTGATTTCAGATAACCTCAAAAAAGTGCATTAAACGTTACTTTTTGTTACTTGAAGTGCAACAAATTTTTCAAAACTAGATTACACACATACAAAGAAGTATGTCGTGTGAATGTTCTTTGGAAAAGCAGTTACAAAAAAAAGAAAAAAAAAAACGCACATTGAAAATGTTTTCCGCATTCCACATATCAGGAGACGACGACGACTATGACGACGACAACGATGGCGATAGTTAGCCCCAAGTATAGAAGATCAAGCTCACGCATGACGGCCTACAAAAATTATCTGGACAAACAACAACAACAACAAAAACCAAGTCACAAGATTGTAATAGAAAACCAACTAAACCACAAGAATTAAAACAAAACAAAAAAGAAGTTAAATAAATGAGAGCACCATCACAGCACCATATTTCCTAGATTGGTACCACTGCCACACCACATCAGCCACAAGTTGAGTCTACTACCCCAGCTCCTCTTATTTCTGTCCGGCTCAGATCAGGCTCGGCTCTCTGTCCCTCCACACCTCTCGATTCATATATCTGGTATAACTCTGATGTGTACTACTCGTAATTATGGCCTTTATACTCTTATAGACTTGGACTTTCTTAAAACTTGCTCAAGGCGCTCTGTCCCTCTTGTGTCATGATTTGGACTTGGATAGACTTGACTATATGTTTAGCTAAGATACCGTCTACCAAGATTAATTACCAGTCTTAGAGAGATGCCATCCGAAGAATAATTACCGCTGTTCCACCAGGACTCTTGTGCCGATATATTCTAATTAAATCGAACAAACTACTATTTATCTTCTTCTTCTGATTTTTCTTGTTCTTGTTGTTAGTCGTTGACTTCGACGACGCAACGTTGGTTTTAGATTCTTCTTCTACCATGAGCTACAATAACATGACTTCTCCAAGACTCGACTGCCAAGATCCAAGCCAATAATCAATTCATTATATATCATCATCATCAATAATTCATCAATTTTCCGATTTAATTAATTTTTCTTTTATCTTTTTCCCCTTTTCAGATTCAGAAGACACATACTCAGATAGTGTGCCGTGTGTCATGTAAATGAATCTAGATTCTTCATTTTCTCAGTTTTCGATGGCGAAAAGAGAAGCTTAAGTTATGTACAAAAACCATTCGAAAAAATTATTATTATTTTTAAAAAACACTCAAGTTACCAAATAAAAGAAGTCAACAAAATAGACACACTCACTCCAAATTCCAACACTAAAAACAAAACTCAAACTTTTATCAAAAAGTCAACACACACACACACAAACAACAAAATAATGGAAGTTGCAATACCAGGGAGTAATAATAATGGTACACCATTTCAACGAGAAGTAAGAGAATGGCAACGTCTAGATCCAAATACGGGAGCCCTTCTAACTGGCCGCTTGGAAGCTGATCGATGGATAAATGGATCACTTAATAGTTACGGCAAGGTAAGTGGAAATAAATAAATTTTACAGAAAAAAAATAAGAAAAAAAACTACAACAAAATATTTCTTATATCGGACAGAATGAATCTAGATACTTTGCAACTGTCGAAGCATAATGGGGGTTGGGGTGTCTTCGAGACTTTACGATATGTATAATAATTTATGGTTTATTGTTTTTTTTTTTTTTGTCCAACAAGACCTGCAGGAATATTGGTTATAGCAGTAGGGTTGTTGGTTTTATATTTTATATGCTAGCAGTTTGTCAGGCTTTTGCTATGTTTAGATCTTTAGATCCATGGTAAAAGGTTCTTTTTGAGTAAACGTTAACATGATAAATGACCGAAGGAAGATGAAATATTGTGAAGGTTATATTATGTTGCTTGCTTGGGTTTCAAAAGGAGTTGTTTTTGTTACAGATTCTAGCTACTGGGTTGCTGATGGCTTCTGGTCGTTTGGTGTTTTTTTTTTTTTTTTTATTCCATTTTTTTCTTTTAATTATTGACATTTTGAAATGTTTATAAATTCATTATAATGAATGTATGTAAGTATCTCTTTGGTGGTGGAGAAGTAGACTTTAGGTATCCTTGAAATTTCCTATAGTCTATTGCGGTTGTCAATTTGGTGGAAATAGTTTTATAATTGCTAATGAGATTGATTGAAGTACATATATGGCGAGTTTATTGTGGGTTTAAAAGTTTTACTAAAGTTCAATAAAATACCAAAAGCAGGACTGCCTTTTATGGAGTTATGTGGTTTTTTTTTTTCTGATGACTAAGAGTGAGCGAAATGCCAAGGGATGGTGTCAGTGAGAAACTTTAACACGCAGAAATTTATTAAATTGATTTAGTTTATTTTTTTTAATTTTAAAATTTGAACTTTTAAGTATCGTGGGAATTTAAAATAAAAAGAGCACTTCCCGCGAATTTAAATGAAAACTATGAAAAAAATCTTGAAGCAAAAGACAAAAAAGTGTAGGTACTTAAAAAGCTGAAACACACAATTCTTCAAATTTTTATTTTTCAGGCAGAAACTTAAGCCACTTAGAACATTTTACGATCGACTTTAAAAATGAAAATAAAAATAAAATGTGCCTTTTTGACATAAATCCTAAGGGTAACACGTAGTTCTCAACAATCGTGGTCATTAGCCTTGTGTATTTTTTGTTCTTAATATTTTTTTTTTTAAATTCTAGAGTTCTTGAACTTCGATGTCTTATAAGAAAACAAAAATTAGCAAAAACAATATCATTTAATCACTGTGGACCACCCTCTCAGTCATTTTCAAGTCCACTTCGTCATCTTTTAAGTGATCTTCACACGTCGTGTTTTTTGCTTTTTTTCTTCTTTTAACAATCTCAACAACAACAGAACTTATAACAACAAAAAATTATAACATTCTAAAGCAAACACAAAAGACACAACACCATCAGTCACCCATAATAATGCAGAGTGCATAGCCACAGAGGGTTATAGAACCGCAACCATCAAGTCATGTCTCGCATTCAATGAGATAATATAATTACAAATTTACAAAGCAAACATTAAATCAAACAACAACAAAAAATAGAACCCAAAGTAAAATGTGTTAAATGACCGACTGCCAGGCGCGACTTTATACATTTCACATCAGACACGTTCGGCAGCGTTCGCGTATCTAGTCTGCGTATCTGATCTGTGAGCGAAGAAAAAAAAAAAAAAACTGAACAAACAATTAAAACCGCATGAAGATCATTTTCTTTAAATAAATAAAAACAAAAATAATAAAAACTTAACACTACCGCGCTCACAGTCACAAGGCCATCAACCTGTGTGTGGATGTGGACTGCTGGGGATATGGAATTGAGTTGATGTGCTGCGGTGATGGAAAAGATGATGGTGATGCGGACGTCGGAGCTGCCACTGGTGCTGCCGGCCGGCCGGCTAGTGGTATGAATGACAGCATTATTAACAGACACTTACCAAGTGAGAATAGATCGAGCGTTATATATGGTGACCAGTTGATACTAAAATTATCACAGGAAACAACATGGCATTTTATTAAATTTTTTAAACTCCATAAAATAAATATGTAGTTCAATTACCACTTCGTATGTATCCTAAGAAAAGCGTTTGAAAACTTTAAACATAAAATAAATTACAAAGTTCGCTGCTCAGCTCTTTTGTTTGATTTTTTATTTCTCTTCATAAATCACATTTTTCCTAATTTAGTTGAACTATTTTGATAGAGATATGATAAATCGAATTAACTTCAATAAATTGGTAGTAAACTCCTAAAAACTTTAATCAAAATTTTCTGTAAGGCAGTATACGTTTGCTGCTCAGCTCTTTCGTTCGATTTGGTGTCCTCCACGAGTTACCTGATTATCTCAAACCTCACGAATATGGTCACTCTAATTAAGTTAGAAAATAGTTCAACATTCGCTGCTGACACTTGCTTACTGCTATCAAGTTAAGATACTATAGATAGTTGAGGGTACTAGTATATCCTACGCGACTTGTTTCTCATAACAAAACAAAAACAACAATAAAATGATGAACTGAATTCTAGCATGTCGCCCGTTTAGTAATTATAATCATGGCAAGCAAAAGGAACACCACAAACAAACACACCACACACACATAAAAATAAAGTCGATTTTATAATTAAATTTAATCACGAGTGCAGCTAAGCATGGACACACTGCACTGTTGCGGCTTTTTCCGTCGTGCAAAAAGGGTCTTATTTTTTTTTTTTTGTATTCATATTTGTTTTTATTGTGGGTTTTATTGTTGAACTTCTGCTTTTTATATTTTTTTTTTGCTAAGGTTTGCGTGTGGAATTAATGCGTGGTGTTAGCTCATACCCGTGTTCATCGTTGTTGTCGTCCTCAATGTCTCTCCATTTAATGTGTGCACATATTTTTCAAAAAAGTTTTTTTGAATAATGTATGTACTTTTTTTTCTTGTTAAAGAATATCGCACAATAAAAAATGTAACAAGGTGTGATTAAATTAAATTAAATTGCAAAACTTAATCTTTAGTCAACACTCTCCACCGCCTGATGTGATGTTATGAAAAAAGTTCAATGCGCTTGAAGTTTGATCTTGAATTAGGGAGAATCATTAAGTCAACAAGTTGATTTTTTTGATTTTTTTTTTCATCTAAGTACACTTCAAAGAAAGCCAGCTATGTATAGTTTTACAGGTAATGGGTGTAACTTTAGTCAAACAAAACGTGTTGAGCATCTATTGCACTTTTAAGTTGCTGATCTCCATTCATAACGAAAATGTAAATATTTGACAGGTATTATTGATTGTGCTTGGAATTTATTGACTTTACTTCCTTTCTGAGACTGTTGTTGTGACATCAATCAATTGAGATATAATCAGATAAACAGTTTTTGAATGCACAATAGTAGGTATGTTGTTTATGGAAAATAGAGGAAAATGCTTTGAATAGAAACTCATTTACAAAGTTTGCTGCTCAGCTCTTTTGTTTTGTTCGTTATTTGTTACAAAAAACCATACTTCATTCAGTTTAAATGCAATTTAAAGAAAAAAACTGATACTTGTTTTTATTTCAACATTTCTTGATTCGTTTACAGTATAATTTGGCAGATTTGATCGATTTGATTGCATCCGGTGCCAATTTGATTTCTATTTGCCAATACCGTAATCGATTGTTATAACTCACTTGTTCTTTTCTTTTTTATTGATGTCATTGTTGCTCAAAAAGTAACGCACATCAAAATTCAATAAAGTCTCCAAATGGTAATGTAATGATGATGATGATTATGATATTAATAATCAACAAAAAGGCAGGATCGATTGATCGTGATGATGACATAAACGATTGTTCAATAAATCGTTACTTTCTGCTGTTTTTGTTGTCGATGTTGTCGTCGCCTCCGTCAATTTTTTTTTTTGCGGTTTAGGTTGATAGGCCTAGTTTAAACATTTTTCTTTTTACTTAAGTTTGAATTTTATGGAGAGGAATGAATAAAGGGAATATAAACAATCTGAATGGAAAGTAGTTGGGTCTTTTTGACAGCAATCAATTGATGCGATTTCTCAGCAAATGATTGGATGTGGAGTCAAAAGCTATACTAACGCGAATATCGATTGAATGGATTGTGGGAGTTTGGAGCAGAAATACAATAATGATTTCCTGTCAAAGTTAATGGGAGAGAGAAAAAAAAGACATTGATTGGTGAATTGGCTTAAGGTGGGAAAATAGGGAAGTTTTATTGAATACAGTTTAACGTTTATAGTCTTGTCACGGTTTTTTTAAAAAAAGCTTTCTTTTCGGTATAAAAAGCTTTATAAATTGATCTTTTGATCATTTAAAAATTAAGTCAAAATATGAACTGTATACAATTAAATTCTGTCAATAAGAGAAAAACAATATCCATTTCGTTTTGTTTTCGTCATATGAGATCACTTTTTTGAATTTTGTCGGTAACTCACACTTTAAAAACTTTAAACCTTATTACCAGGAAGATAAACTTTGAAAGAAACGTTTTTTATCAGTAAAATAAAATCACCTTTATTTCGAAATAATGTTGCAAATTCATGTTTCCCTTAACGATTCTTTGATTGTGATTAATAGCGACCTCGTTAAAAAAGGTATTTCCCACGAAAATAAAACATATGTACGTATGTATTTATATGTATGTTTGGTCTTAAGACCTCCCAAATCACAAAACCTATATCCATTCTTTTAACTTAAAGAAAATTCTCTTTGTCCTGTCCTCTCCACAATTTAACATATTTTTACGGTAGATAAATTAGTTTAATCATACTGCATCTCTCATCAACTCAATCCTATAATTATAAAAGTATAAACAAAATTGACACCCAACCATGAGACCCTTTGTCATCAGCGAAGTGCCATAAATAACCAGGTCGGCAGAAACAATAACTACAAAAAAGAACAAAGAACTCCTCTAACATGACCACAAAATCTTTTGCAATAAAAATGATTCCTCAAATTTAAAAAAAAAAGAAGACGCAGATAGATTTCATTTTCAAAATGTCCAGAGTTAAAAAAAAAATATAAAACTGACCACAAACCATGAATTCAACAGTAGAATAGAAGCAGCTGCTGCTTTTGCCAAGAGTTCCAAAAATCCCATCAAGAACCTTTTTTTTCGGTCTTATGGTTAACTGGTAGATCTGTAGACAGTCGATCTTAGTCTGAGCTCACATTGATGATGTGATGTCGTTCGGATCACATCCGAGGTCAAATCAATTTTGTACCACAGCCAGGCAGCAGTTGGAGCCGAAGCTGAAGCAGCCGCCACGATGACTGACGCAGCAGCCAGAGAAACCCAAAACGAAACTCATTGCGGGGTGTGCCAGTTTTAATAATTCAACGCACATCAAACATCACCCAAAAGAAGCTTTATCTCATTCATCAAGGTCCTGAGGTGATTTTTGGTACCCGAATTCGAACCCGATCTGATATAATTTATATTTTTTTTTTTTAACGAGAACTTGACGGACTCATGGGTTAAGAGATTAAAGGTGTCTCTGACTTGCTTTTGATTTATGAAATAAGTTTTGGGTTCTGTATATCTAAGAACTCACATTTAGATGAATGACAGAAATGAAAGAATAAAAAAAGTTCTTAATGACTTTTTGTTGAAGTTGCTGTGCTGGCTGTCAGGTTTTTTTTTCTTGTTTTTTTTTATTAAGTGAAGTGTGTGATGTTTGACAATCTGATGAACTCACATCTCCCATGCTTGAATGTTTATGAGAACTTCACCAAATTGGGAATATTTGTTCATTGATTATTCCAAAAAAGTACAGAAACTAATAGATGACTTTTTGTTTAATGTGGGAATTAATGACAATACGAATAAATTTCCATCCATGATCCATCGCATCTGTCAACAAAAAAGAGATCGTTAGATCAATAAAAAGATATAAAAGAACACTGTTTAGTGTTTAGTATGTGTTATTCTAATTTTTTCCTTGTACAAAATGATCGAGATAAACATAATTTTATGAAATTTACTTTTTTATGAGCCTTTAAAAATGTCCACTTAAAACTTTTGATTGAAATAGATTTAATAGTAATAAAATCTTTTGCGGTTGACGTTTGGCGACAAAGAGAACGCCCACACGCTTTTTAACAAAGTTATCTTTGACTTCCTTGTGAAGTCATGTTGATAGAGAATTTTTATGTGAGCTTTTATTACAAAAGTAGTTGTCAAGAAATAAAATTAAATGTTTTTCTTTTTTAAATTGCAAATGAATTATATGTACGTGGGAAGATTGCGAAATAGTTTTTGGGAAAAATAGACTTTTTCAACTGTCACTTAATTTTTATTTTATACACTGAGGATTAGTACTTTTAATTTACGCTCAACATGAAACATTTCATTACACTCATGATCAATTATTCTTTTCTCCTTTTGATTAATACAAATTTAATCGCATAGGACATTTTTTTTACAATTTTGAGCTACTATTAGCTAAAAGTTGTCTTGAAGAAGCTGTCATCTGTTTTAATTTGACAGGTGTGACAAATGACAGTTTTCGTTTTTTGAAGCTTTGCATTGCTGAGTGAAAGGTTATTTAAGGCAGTCATTTTAGGTCATATCTTAGTGTGCATATTTCTGTTTACGCTTGTCGAACATTACAATTGTGTACTAAGTTTTATTAGTCAAAAATCTGAGAAAGGGTATGTTTTTGATTACTCTCTTATAATCATCAAATATTCAACAATATCCCATTTTTATTTGAGTATGTTCTATAACCCTTTTTACCTCTCTCTAAACTTGCATCACTTTATTAACATAGATCAACATGGTTTCCCATTATATCACTCACCATTACCCTTCTTGTTTTATTTCTGTTAGTTGTTGCAAAAAAAAGTACCTTCCCACGAAATCTTCGTGTCATGATTCCACAAACCCACCTTTCGAACGCAAAATAGCAATCCTAAATTGAAGCACACGTAAGCGCACACAATCTTTTCCCACGACTTAACCTATCCCAAGGAACCTTTTGCCTTTTTCGTCTTTTTATGTCTGAATGTTTTTTTGAATTTTGGAGAGCAACAAAAATATCTCTCACACACACTCGTTTGGTTATGACAAGCCACCGAGAGGCACTCTTGAACCTCGCTCCATGGTACCATGGAATTTGCATATAGATTTGTGAACAAAAACAAAAAATCATTCGCTCCTCGGTAAGACCAGTAGTCCTTCTTCACAGGGTAAGTTATAAAGCGAGGTGTTTTGCAATATTTCCCACAACAACAACGGCAACGGAATAAAAGAAGAAACTAACAACAAAACTTCCAAGGCCAAGGTGCTGACACCATCTTGATAACTCACAAACCTCTATAGACCAAGACCACAATCACTAACACAACCATCAATACTACTATCAGCACGATGATCATCAACAAGCTTCGGTTCCAGTAGAAGCACTAGCAGCACCATCCAGCAATGGTTACACTGCATATGACCATAACCATCAGCGCCATCATGATGATGATCCACCATCAGCAGTAAGCCGACCGCAGTACCACCAGAAGCACCATCAACAAGCATCGTCTTCATCGCCATCGTCATCGTCATCTGCCAATAATCCTTATGCGATGAAGATTGAAGCAGTCGATGAGAGTTCGAGAGAGCCTACCTATGCACAACAATCGATGTCGTTAACAAAATGCAACCCGATTAGAGGTGCATCATCTATCCCATTTGGGAAGCTCGGTCCCCGGTCCGGCGAGGACCTGGATAATGGAAGATTACATAGTGCGCACACAGTCCAGAGGTTAAAGACTCCCTTATGGGCGAATATGGGAAGAGCACACAGACCTGCACTTCCCTTTTGTTATCTTCATTTTCGCACACACAGCATCCAGCACACACTAAACAAAACCCTATTTAGGCTTCCAGAAGATCCTTGCTAGCTTTGTGGACCAATAATAACATTTAAATAAAAAACAACAACAACAACAAAACTCGAGATCGTGACAGAAGTATGTAATATATTTAAAAATAGTTTTTTGCAAAAAAAAAAGAAGACAAAATAAAAAGCCTCTCAGAGTCACCACCTTCATCTTCGTTTCTTGAGATTTTCTTCTTCTCGAGTAATGCCAGTGGGTATCATGCAATCTGCAATGTACCTACTCCGTGTCGGAGTCGGTCGGTATGGGGCTTATGATGGTAGGGGCAGGCATGTTGTTGAATTCAGTGAGAGAAATAGACAAAAAACGGTCTTGAAAAATGCAAAACACTTCTTGTATAACGATCTGTCTAGGAATAAATTTTAAGAGATCTTCCATTATAGCTAAGCTAGCCAGTTCATGCTTCAGCTTCAGTTCCACTTCTTTGCATCTTCGAAATGACTTCGAGGGCTACAAAAGTGTTTTTCTTTTTTTATGTTATTTTTTCTTAACTTAAACTTGACTTTGTGCCTGTTAGTGGCAGCAGCATAATAATGCATCAATTTGTTGAAGAGTCGATAATACAGTGGGATTAGTACGTTTTTTTTTATCGAGGGAATTTAAATTTGAGAAAAATTTTCGTTTTAATAAATGACTTAAAAATAATGTACTAATGTGACACTCAGTAATGACTAATGATTCACTTTAACAGCAGTTTCACTTGTTTTTAAAAGTCAATTATGACATTTGTCATCTAATGTCATTGTAATAATTCGAATTTAAGAAAATGCCACGTCTTAGTTTGACAAGATTGACTTAACATCTCATCAATAATAAACTTAAAGTTTAAACTTCAATAAAATAAGGAGTGAAAATAAAATCTGTACTTACTTGGGCTCTGGATGCTGCCCTTTTAGGTAGGGAGATATTTTTACATTTTTAATAGTTCTCCGCTGTATACTGCAATTCTTTTTATTTAAATTTATTCCTTCATAAATTGAGTGAATGCAGTCATCTGTCAAAACAGATTTTTTATTTATATTTTAAGTGTTTTCAAATATAAACTGTCATTGAATTGACACTTACGAGTACCAATTGTTTAGATGACTCAATTGATTGATGTTTTTAGATTCCTGGAAACCTTTTCCGCCTGGATGATACTTGTAGATGAATGAGAAACCAAATCTGAAAAAGAGAAAGTTTGGAATCTTTTTAATTATAAAAATTTCGGAATCTGTTATTAATGGACACTTTGGAGGACTCACAAATTATTACACTTCTAATGACAGATATTAAAAAGAACTGACAAAATCATACAAAATTTGTGTTTTTTATTTTATTACGGCAGCCGTTAACTATGAGACCACAAAAAATTGGGGCGGATTTTTTTTTTGGTTTGTCTGTTAGAACCAACCCACTGTGTGCAAAATTCATTGTCATTTTACAATTTACCATAACTTACGACTATACCACAACAAGAACAATCATCATCATTATCATCATCATCATCATCATCATCATCATCATCATCATCATCATCATCATCATCATCATCATCATCATCATCATCATCATCATCATCATCATCATCATCATCATCATCATCATCATCATCATCATCATCATCATCATCATCATCATCATCATCATCATCATCATCATCATCATCATCATCATCATCATCATCATCATCATCATCATCATCATCATCATCATCATCATCATCATCATCATCATCATCATCATCATCATCATCATCATCATCATCATCATCATCATCATCATCATCATCATCATCATCATCATCATCATCATCATCATCATCATCATCATCATCATCATCATCATCATCATCATCATCATCATCATCATCATCATCATCATCATCATCATCATCATCATCATCATCATCATCATCATCATCATCATCATCATCATCATCATCATCATCATCATCATCATCATCATCATCATCATCATCATCATCATCATCATCATCATCATCATCATCATCATCATCATCATCATCATCATCATCATCATCATCATCATCATCATCATCATCATCATCATCATCATCATCATCATCATCATCATCATCATCATCATCATCATCATCATCATCATCATCATCATCATCATCATCAGCATCATCATCATCATCATCATCATCATCATCATCGTCATAATCATCATCATGATCATCATCATGATCATCCAAGTCAATTGTCTATTTATGTCTATCCGCCTGTCCTGTCCATTATTACATCTCTCTACGATCTCAACGTCATCGTCGTCGTCTCGTCGTCATCGGAGTCGTCGCATCGCGTTATTTTTTTTCTTCTATCTCCTCTCTGCCTCCCCATCGCCCTTTTCTGGCCTTCTATGTGTGCCATCAACTTCACCATTTTTAGTGAAAAATCAAAAAAACAAAAAATTACATGTAACCAGCAAGTGAAGTCTTCAGACTGGAAGACCATATCGTTTCTCGAGAGCCCAAGCTTGAAAATAAATGGAAGGCGATTTGAAATTCAATGGTGCAATTACTTCTTCGTCTTTTCTTTTATACCCTTTTGCGCCATCACCATTGCTTTTTGGTTCTGCTGGTGATGGTGATGGTGCTGGAGTCGAAGCTGGAGCTGAAGCTGGTGGTGGCGCGTTCGTTTTCCAGATGGTTTAACATTGGCAAAGTCCATCGAATCGTAGACGTTCATAGTCGTGTTAGCTGAGGGAGATCTCTAAGACTCCTCTAAATGATGCGAGATGATGATGGAGACCATGACTTTGGATTGTTCGTGTTATGGAGGTTGTTGTTTTTGTAGCAAAACTATATGGCATTGTGTTGCCCTTCAATTCGAAAGAAAAACACATTTTATGAGCCATCAATCAATTGGTCCATCGCGCACAGAGAGACTTTTTTCTTTGTTTGTTGTTGTTGTTTCTGTTGTTGATGATGGCTGATTCCATAGCAACTGTTGCGCGACTGTGTTTTATTTATTTTTTTATAAAGTTCCATCCTTGGGGAGATGGTTGTAAATTGGCATAGAGCCGCTTTTGAAACGAGTGTCAATGTGTCATTCCAATGGTAAAGGTGCTTTTCAAAAACAAGAGAAAGGATATTACATAGGACCGGACCGGCTTAAAGCCCTTTGATCATCATCCAACTGGAAACGTCTACAAATTCTATAAACCATCTATAAACGAATGTACAAGGGCAACCTCGCTATAGATCTTCTATTTCCATTTGTTCGTATTTTTAGGCTCATGTTCCATGTGACAGCTACAGAAAAGAGATCCCTATCGATACCTATCTCCGATGTCTATAGTTTACTCTATACAATCCAACCAAGTTAACTGATCTTTCTTGGTTTTAAGGTTTTACTTCTTTTGATTCTGAAAAAGCCGAGCTGGGTGAATTGTCCAAGGAGTTGGGATCGTTTAAAGGCCATCATACCTCCAATTCCACAAGACAAATAAAAAGAAAGTTGATTCGACTGAAACTTGTTCTCTCGATGAACTTGATGATGATGGGGTTTTTGTTTGAAGACTTTGATCTCAACCGAACAACTTCTATATGTGTAGCTGCAAATGGGACCGCGCTGCTGCCCGCCGCCGCGCCGCACCAGTTGTCAGTTGAACCGAATGAATACCTATTCGAATTAGATTTGTCTTTTGGGACGGAGTCTATTGAACAGAAAAAAAATAAAAGAATTCTAAGCTTGTCTGTCTGCCATTTGTCTGAGAATTTCTTCAAAGTCGGAACCATTCCGTATCTTAAGCGTTTTAGATGAACATTAAGATATGTGCCTACTGACTTGACATAAGCAAAGATTGCGACGACGACGACCGACGCGACGAAACAAAGCTTTATGGATCGGAATTTTTTTTTTTTTTAGAGAACAGACCACCACCGACCGGTTTGACAAGGATCACGGTTAGATATAGAATGGATGAAAGTGATGAAGGGTTATTTGTATTTACCATTTGCCAAAAAGATAAGATGAAGATAATAAAAGATAACAGCTTGGATTACATAAGATTCTTTTTAAAAGTCGGCATAATTCAGTGAAACAGAATAATCAAACATGAAATTTATGACGAAAAAGACTTTAAAATAAAAGAAAACTGGAAATCTAGACTAAAGCTGGGCCTACACTGGACTAAAATAAATTGATAGCGTTTTTTTCTCTTTTAAGTATGTTTGCTTATAAAATATAAACATCAAACTTGTAATTTTGGAGAGATGAAATGTTAGTCACACTCAGATTTCTGAAGCTCTAGCTTTCACTTACAAAAGAGTGAAGGATCTGTCAAAACTGTCACTTTGGGGAGTAGAAGAAGAGCTCACATTAGGAATGATGACATTTCTTTACATTCACGCACTTGACGTTTATAAGTTACTGTTTTTTTTCGTTATTTGCCGAAACCTTACAAAGTCAAAACAAAGTGGTATTTGACAGCAATTAAAAAAAAATGACATTTCTTTAGTCTGACTTATACATTACGGATACTTGTAGATTCCAGCACAAAATGTTATCGATGTTTTTAGAATTTCGTAAGATCTGCATTGTTTCACAACATGTGGCACAAATTTCTGAGACCTCCAATAATTACTTTATCGGAGTTTTCTATCAATTTAATTAAAAATTCAGGAAAAAGCAAATTTTCTACTATTTTTTCCCAGTCAATCAGACAGCAAATAAAGATAACATTAATATAACAAACTATCATCACTTTTGCTTGGATATTATCTTCAAAAGAACTTTAATATAAATTTGATGACATGACCAACAACACATTACACTCCCACGCAAAACAACAAATTGTCGTAGCCTTGTCAATTTTCTTATCATATTGTTCAATCAAACAGCGCCAAATCAACAAGGTAGCAAAACATACAGTCACTCTCTCACACGCAGTCATTAAACGATTTGTTGACCACTTAACATCATTAAATGAATCTCTTAGCGTCTCAGCCGCAGCCGCAGCAGCAGCCATAGCCACATCCCAATCCCATCAAGCTGTGGTTGTGGCTTTGGCTATTATCACACCAATGAATCAGATGTCATTTTTGTTAGTTGCGTCTTTTTACAGCCACATTGCATCTCGCACAGACCTAGGACTCGGATTGGAGTCTAGTTGCCTCGCCATCGCTAGTCTAGCCCGCCGCCGCCACCGATTAATTGGCTAAAGGTGGGGCGGTATACTTGGACACGCACTTTATAACACTCCACTTCGGCGTCGTCATCGTCGTCCTCCGTGAATTTCACATGCGATTGTTGGTCGTTGCTGATGACAAAGTAACAAAGCTTGCAATACATCTCCTTCGTCATCGTCACATATACAACAAGCAATTATTACTGGCATTCTAGCACGACGGACGACACAACGCGCGATGAGATTTAGATTGAGATGATGACGAAGACAACGACAACAACAACGACCAAAGAACCAACAACTGTAGGTTCACCGACGACGACGACGGCCTTACGATAGATGATAACAATCTTGACTTGGCACTTTTTCACATGGCTTTATAGAATAGAATTTATTCCGAACCTGCTTCGTGCGTCGGCCCAGGCCGGTCCGGCCGGCCGGGCCCTGCCCTCGCCTTGCGGATGCTCGCTTATAATTGCTAAACACCCAACTTATAAGCTATTTGATAAATTAGCGCTGGAACTTCCTCTAGGATTTTCCTATTAATAAATAAATTACTGACTTCGTCTATACCTTGCCTAATACGTTTGCTAAGCGCAAAGAGGCATCATCGTCGCGTCGTCGTCATCATCATCAGAAAACCTTCGAGAGAAGATGAAGTGATTGTTGCCGATGGTAGAAGATTGGAGTTGGAGAGCTCTGGAACAAGATTTAAAATGCATCGGGATCAGCTGGTTTTCTGCGGTAAATAGAATACAAAAAGATACGACGACGGACGAAACGGACGATTATCATTTCCTGTCTTATAAAAATTGTAAACCTGATCTCTATTCTAAAGACAGACCAGTTTTTGTAGAGAAAATAAGGCTTAAAAGATTGATGAAAGCAGGATGTGTGTGTGTGTTTAAACAAGAGTCATTCTAACGTTGATTGGTGATAATGACGACTTAAATTATCAGAAATTTGTTAAAAAGGATCATATTAATTGTACCTTTTAAGTATGACATTGAACTTGTAAGCTGGTCTAAAGTTTTTAACCATGCCGTGAGTGCATGATGGGAATCTAATGACAGCTGAACTCGAGGATTGATTGTCTTTTAACAAGATTAAATAACATCTAAAAACCTGAGCTTAAATGAATTAACTAATTTTTGTTACTCTTCGACTCAAAGTTTAGGTTCACAATCTTTTTCTTTGACACAAATTAATAGATGTTAATCACGACTGCAAAAAGAAAAGTTCTGGTGAACAAATTTTCTGGCGTCCTTAAGAATCAAGAGAAATATTTTTTTTAGGTAATTTTTTTTTCAATAATTAGAATAATGGTTTGCTATTGGTCTTACTTCCCTTATTTTTCATCCTTGCACAAAAGAATACCTACTCGAAACTAACCCCTATTTTGTAGTTATCAAATTTTTGCTTGTATATAATTCACATTCAACGTTAGTTACAAAATTTTATATAGCATCTCGATTTGAGGGTGAAAAATTACTCTGGCTTCTCATCAATGTCGAATAAATCTTTCGCCTTTTACTAAAGATTTCCGTGGAGAGGGGCACTCTAATGAGTCTAAATGAGAATTTTTGAAATGCTCTGCGAAAGCGGGGCAAATATAAAATATTAATATTAAACAATACAATCCAAAGAAAAATAATTTATTTGAACATTATCAGCAAATACATTTTTTCTATTCAAAAGTAGAACTGAAAAAAAAATTGCGTATACGCCTCGGTGTTCAATATCAGTTGTATTCTTTAGGTATCTCTCTCTATACTCTTAATTTTTTATAGTTCTTATTCCATTTGGGCAGTAAAGAAAACTCAAGAAAGATTCCTATCTTCTACAGATTCTAGAAGCACTATGCCTTCACTTTTAAGTAGGGCCTTAACGATAATCATCAATACCTATGTATGTATGTGTAGTGTACTAACCTACGTAGTTCTTTTGTCTAGTGAAACCTTAACATTAAATCAGTGAATAAATAAAACTATAATTAGGTGTATTTTATTTTGTAAAAAAACAAAAAAAAAGTTGTCTATTGTCTCGACTGGAATAATGTCGTTACGTTGCACTTAAGTCACAAAGTATTGCAACCTATTATGACATGCCACATAAATTCTATTCACAGCCACTTCGTTATTGTATTGAGCTACACTGAGACTGAGTATGGCCGACCTACAACATATCTAAGGTAGGTTGGTAAGTATTATAGTTAGATATTATAAATATGAGAACATACTTAAGTCATTGCTCATGCAATTTAGCACAACATGCAGAGCACATGCAACAGCAAAAAAAAAAAAAAAAAAAAAAACAACCGCAGCCGCACGTCTTATATTCAGAATAAGATATATAGATTCAATGAGTAACATAGTGTTGTCCCCATTTTAATAGAAAAAAAAAAACCTCAACCTCTTTGTTTCGATAGTGCAACAATGAAATATCGATTTAGGCGAACTTATACCTATAGGTAGGTATGTACATATCTATAGACTCGAACCGTCCACCAAGTGGTCAGTTTTCTGTCTTCCTACCTACCTTTGATTTTAAGGGTGACTCACAGAGTGTCTTTGTGCCTCAAATAGGTGAATGGTCAAAAGCAAAACATCGATTGTTGCAACTTATAAGAGTCGTTAATTTAGAACCAAAACCAACAGCACCAGCATTCTACCTGGTTATAGCCTTCATTGTATAATTCTTTTTTCTTTCGAGTTAGAGGGATATTACTTTTTTTTTTTCTTAACATTTCCAGGTGGTCGACTCACAGAACGTCTCACAGCCCAACGGCACCCAGCACAGTCAACGCAAACAGCTAGAAGTCTTACAAGCTCGTACATCCTCGGGTTCTATGCAAGTTATAAGAGCCCACACTGTTCAGACGACATCCTCCCGCTGGACAGCAACATCTTCATCATCAGCATCAGCTTCGGCTTCATCTTCGAACTCATCGAGTCCTGCTCTAATGGCGTCACTAAGTCACACTAATACAGCAAGCGGAGGTGGATATTTTCCATCATCGAGATTCCATGGAAATCTTGGTCTGAAAAATGAAGCTTCTCCAGCTGACTGCAACAGTAGCATCAATAATAATCAGAGTGGACAGATGAGAGATGAAGATCATTTGGGAAATCTTCATTCGAAGTTACAACAACAACACCAGCATTTATTAAGTACGGCACCAAGTTTAAAATTGAGTAATTTAATGGTAAGTAACCATAAACAGTACTAATTATTTTTGTTAGACAGAAATAGGCACTTAAAAACGTCATTAAGTGTGACTTTGCAATTATTGTCAAAATTTGACCTAAGACATTTGTAAAAGAGTTCACTTGTTGTTTAATTGTCACAGATTTGAAAAAATTATGACATTTGATATAGTTCTAAGGCTTCAGTAGATTCCTTTTTTAATGACAGCTCATTTACCACTTCATCACCCCCCTTAAAAGGGGGTTATGTACACAGCTCTTGATTTCATGTGAACTCTAAGCCCTGCCGTGTTAAGTTCAATACATATGTATGTATGTCTGTAAGTCACAAGTGTCAATTTATAGGCAAAATATCAATACTAACATCATTTTTAAAACATGGTCACATAAAATGTCAAAACGAAGGTTAAGATTTTATTCAGTTAATGAATTATTTTATAAAAAGCGAGCGGCAATCCCTTTTATTTGAAAATTAAATTCTTAATTAATTGACATATGTACATAGATACGAGTACATTAAATTTACCTAAACCATTTTATTCATTGACTTCATTTTTTATACATTTTTGTTGTTGTCTTCAATTCCTCCAGAAAAGCACACCCAGCATAACAAATGGTATCAGCAGCCTTAACAACAGTGGCAGTCAAAACAAAACCATCCTACACAGATCTAACAACAACACGGTTAATTCTCCAGCAGCAACAGCAGCAGGAGGATTTAATCGACCACAGCGCCATCAGCATTCGTTTCTTACATCCTCATCAAGACAACAACAAAATAACGATTCAACAGCGACAACGATGTCGACGGCTACAGCAGCAGCACTCCTGCAACAGGCATCATCAACATCATCGATGTCATCGACTTCTACTATTGCCCCAACAGTATCCAGCCGCCAAATTACGACTACCAGTTCGGGAACATTTTGTTACGACAGCAGTCGATATGATCTGCCCACAATAATGACAGATACTTATGTAGGTGGCAGTAGTGTCGGTAGTGGAAAAATCATAGATATCTGTAGTCGGGATTTAGATGATGATCATGACGATGATCATCATAATCACCAAGTTGTTGGCGTTGTTTGTGACGACAATAATGATGATCGACTTCACTCATCATCAACGTCGTCGTCGTTGTTGTCATCGTCAAATCGTCAGAGCCAACGGGAAACTATTTGGTAGGTTGACATTTTGGCACAAAGAGATTTACTCAATACTAAGTCACTTACTCGTATTTTTGCTGTCTCCTTTTTAAAATGAGTAATTGTATGTTTTCTCTTTTTCTTTTTTTTTTTTCTTTTTTTGTATTAATTACACGCGTGTGCAGGCAACCATCATCGGTGACACTTCAGCGAGGGCGTTCGATTTCAACAGACGACCTGTCAACAAAGAATGTAAATTCAGATGGCGTTGGTGGCAGCATTGGTATTGGTATTGGTAGTGGTGATGTGGATGAGGATTATGATGAACCAGCAGAATGGCGACGGGTTTCGAAAATTCGTCGTTCGTTTCAGTTTCCGTCGACAACAGCTGCTGAAACATCTCGACTGCGTCCCGCTGATTTGCCCGCCAGTTCAGTGAGTGTTTCGAAAATTCGTGAAGAATTAGAAAATGGTCGTCGCTTGAGCACCGCTATGAGAAATAACCACCTAGATTTGGTAGCCTTGGACAACATTTTAAATGGAAAGAGTGGATCGGTGTCGCCGTTGACAGCTCGAAAGAAAACCGCTTCATTTTTGACAGCTGAATCACTGAAAGAAATCCGCGGAAAGTTAAAGAAACTAAGTGATGAATCATTGTACAAAGATGACTTTGTGACAAAATTGGAGGCTGAACGTGAGGACTCTCCACAGAAAGTGGCGCCCAACACAGACGCTGCCTTTCAGTATAAACCTCGATCGAATGGGCCCGTTCATACCACGAATAGCCTGGAATCAAGGAGTGTCAAGTATAAGGATACTTCTTCGGCTGAATGGCACCTTCGAAGAAAATCGTATGGTTTCGAAAAGATGTCTCCTCCCGACGACAAGAGCATGTTTAGATTCGAGAATTCTACCGACAGTGGCCTAGGACGATCCAGTGATCTGGGAAATTGGTCCCCAACAACAGATTCCACTAATACTTCAACCAGAGCAACTGTGATTACATTCGGAGAACAAGCTAAGTTAGCGAACTCTGAGAGTAAAGTTCGCCCAATGGTCCAACGACGTCTGCGCAATCGTACACAGCCTCAGTCAGAGGCTGAATCAGCAGAAATGAAACGACACTCCATTGCAGTCGACGAAAGTCAATACGTCCGTGAAAATCTGAGGAAAACTTCTGCCGTCCATTTGAACGGTTTCTACTCGAAAGATTCATCTCCATTGAATTCTGGATTCAGCGATGACAATTCTCGACGTCAAAAACGAGTTGAATTCTGTAAAACAGAAGTCCATTTTGCCGCCGAATCGGGAAGGGTAAATATCGTCGAAACCGATGGCAAGCCACCACCATCGAATAATTTCCGTAGACGACGACGAAGTAGCAGCAGCAGCAGTAGCACTAGTAGCAGCAGCACAACCAGCTCTTCCATGGATTCGAACAGCAAAAAAGGTCTTCCAGTCATTCATTTTGGTGACGAACGAAAGGCTTCATACGATAGTGGAAACTTGGATATCGATGAAGAAGTTATCGATGATAAAAAGAACGTCACAGTTTCAATTCCAATAAGCTTGGATAGAAGCTTCGATTCGGAGAGCCGAGATGGTGACGAACATCAGGATGAAATTTCAATTCGAGGAATTTTGAAGAACAAGCCACCCAAACCGAAACCATACCACTTGGGGGAGAATATCGAAAGTTCTGATGCTTTGTGGGGCGTTCAATTAAAACCGGTAGCCGGAAGTCGGGGTTTTAGTGGCGAAAGGGATCAAACTGAAGAAGGTACGTATTATGGATTCAATAATAACAGTTATAAGTACTATTTGAAGAAAAATTAAAAGACAAGTTCGAACAAACAATTTTTAGAAAAAAAAGCTCTTAAGCTCTTAACATTTTCAAAAACGCTTTAAGCTTTAGTAGCTTAATAAGTTTTTTTTATAAGTGCCTAATTAATTTCCACTTGAGTAATTAAGCGTCAAGCTTTGAGCTTTTATTACTATAGCAAAGTTCAACGAGGTATCTTAGAGTTTTGAAGTTCAATAAATTATGATTTTGAAACAGGTTTTCATGAGACAATTGAATTTCAACTAATTTGAACAGAAATTTCTAAATTAATAGGTTTCTGATAAAAAACATTACATAATAATATGTTAACAGCAATAATAATTGTCTTCTTTTAAATCGCAGACTTCAAAGAAGCTACGGTTACATCAAAATCGGTTGCCGAACGAGTTCGGATTGTCGAAGAACGAAAAGAAGGAACTGGATATTCTACAAAAATTAATCTAAATCTCTCAAACTCGCCCTACGAATGGACTGATACATCAGGTATTTATTTTTGTAATTTCTTATAAGAATTGTTGTAATTTTTGTTGCTTGTAGTCATTTAGTTAGATTATGAGTCTTATAGATTTACCTTCATGGTGTCTCGTCTGTGTACTTTTTTGGCGTCTACTGTTTTTTGTAGAGTACAGTTTGATTGATATTCCTTCAGTTTTTTTTTTTTTTTTTGGGATGATCTACGTCCTTTTTTATATTTTTAAACTAACTTGTTTTTCTCAAAATGCATGAATTATGAACTTCTATTAAGAAAGTATAACTATTAACCCTACTGACAATTTACTAAAACCCCAACAATTTAGTTTGACTAATTGGAACACAAATTTTTAAACTAAAAACTTAGCACACAAATTAAAAGCACTTTGAACAAAAAAAAAAAAATCGTAAGAAAAATAAAAAAAAAACCACACCAAATCAAAAACAACCAAAAAAATTTCAGGTACTTTAAAGACTTATTACGATGAACAACTTCAAAAAGATTTCTATGGAACATCTGGAGTGTCCACACTTCTAAACAAACAATCACCACAGCTAACAGAGGAAAGCCTTAAATCTACCCCGCTCATAATCAAGACCTTACGTTCGGCCAATCAATTCGATGAGGCCATGAGAAGGCTGAGTATATCTTCGAACACGTCAAGTGGACCTGAAACTGCCATGGCTTCAATTACTACGAAGCATGTTTCCAGTCTCAGTCATATTACCAAGGCTGGCAATGCGTCGTCACTGAACGGAGGAGTAGGAGGAGACTATAAGACTAATAATAATTCTGCGGAAGTTAACAGCTATAGCTATCATCATCTTCATCGATCTGATAGACTTGAAAATAGTTCTTCGACGACTATGACGACGTCGAACACGTCAAAGCCCATTGCAGCCCCTAGACTTAAAGTCGTCGGTTCAAATACGAATTCTGTCAGCCATCAGCTGTCACAGCTGAGACGCATGTACGATTATGCGGGACTGGACAGCGATGATAGTGCCCGAGCTGATGAGGAAGTCAAGGGTTATTTTGTTGGCGATCTTGATGAAGACGATGAAGATGATGAAGTCGGTGGCGGTGGCGATGCTGGTCATGATGATGATGGAGGCTTTGAAGCTACCGAGCTTTCAGGCAGCTGGAGTCGTGTAAAAGCCAAACGCAATGAGTTGAAAATTCAAACTGCCACAAAAATTCATCAAGGTAAGATGTGTTGCAGTGATTTTGATATAGATTTTTTTTTTTTGTAAAGGAGTAGATCATCCCTTGGGAGGAGATGGATGGTTAAACCCTTTTATTTATGAAAATTAAATTTTTTATTTGACATTTTGTTTTAAGGATTTGTTGCACTTAATACTAAAGGTACACAAAAATAATGATTGCACCAAGGTTTTAAGTGGGCGATATAGCTACACTAATTTTTTGTTTTATTAATACAACATATTTTTATATTTTAACTCTCATTCATTGATTTCTTAACTTTTCAAACCAATCTGAATATCGAATGAAGTTGTGGAAAAAATGTCACATAGTTTGTAGAATAAAAGTCTCGAAAAATTGATTTTGAAGTTCATGTCATGAATGTCAAAAGAGCCGTAATTATTTTTCAACTAAAGCCACTGTCATTTATATTAGGTTTGAAAAGAGATTGATACTCGTTTCAAAAAAAAAAAAATAGGATTAAGGATTCACTTCTGTTTTTTGTACTCAGGATCCAAAGCTCGAGCTGAAATAGGATTCTAATTTAAAATATATTTTTTTAGGAGTCGATTTGAAGTTGAGTTGATTTCAAATCTTAATCCAGTTAAAAAGAATCAATGTAGAAATTTGACTTTTAAACGAATTTTTCAATATTTAGCAGCTTCTCGATTTAAACATAATAAAACTCAACTATACAAAAGCAAAACTGCATTAAACGAAACTGGACCCGGAAACCAGACGATTCTTGTATCAATTTCAACAAGACCAAGACGAAACTTATGGGGTTATACATTGGTAAATTTAGATTCACTACAAAAGATGTTTTGATAGCGAATGAAATATGGTTTAAGATTAATATTTTTCATCCGCCATAGAGTTGGTGTTGGTGAAACAAGTGTCATGACAGTGGATGACAATTTATCCTTCAGAGTATTGTTTTTGCTTGATCATGTTTAGGATTTGGTATTTTAAAATACTTCAGTATTTTAAGCAAAATTTTCGCTATCAAATTAAGTTAAATAAGTTGAATCACAAGCTTAATTCATCAAATTGATAGATGATAATAGAATTAGTAGAAATACGTAAAGAATGGATTTATATTTCATAATGCACTTCACTTCGCAACACCACATGCGCTCGCAGAGGGGATAAATGATGTGCCTGAACTGACAGCACACCCTAAACAAACTCCGAGATGTTTCAGACCCGTAGGGTTTTTGAAAAACGTAAAGCTTCTTTCATGTTAAGAAATTTGTTTAAAACCATAAATCATTTCAGAAGAAACTTTTCATGCTGAACATTTTCCTTAAGTTGCAAGTGACCCTGACAGTACATGTCATACTAAAGCTTTTATCCCAAATCATTCCATAGACTAAGAAAGCAACATTCCTATTCCTAAGCTGAAATCATGAGCCATTTTAAAACATTTATTCCTGTTTCATTTTTGCTTAGAAGTTCCCCAATCGAATATAATGAGTATTGAATTGCACTCCCCTTTGACACCGACTATTAAAAAGCCAGAATTGATTCGAATGCAGGCACCAGTAGCCAAACCAAGAACTTTAACAGCGGCAGGTAATGATAATCTAATTTTCTATCACAAATTCAAAAAATGTCTAATTTTCCGAATTGTTTTTAGTGAAACAAAGTACGACAGTACACAAACAAATCGAAGTCCAACAAAATCAGCATCATCATCAAACTACGACAGCAAAATCATCAGTGAATCAAGTGTCTCCACAAGTAATTCAAACGACGAAAGACCCAAACGAAAATTTGAAAATTGTCAAAGAAGCCCGGGGTGCTCGAAAACTACGTGAACATGAATTATCCTACTTTGGAATTAAAATGGGATCAAGTGACACCTTCACCGATACAAGATCAATGACAAAGCCAAAACTTTCCAATACAATATCGAAAAGATCTCTGCCAAGTCGAAAATTGTCATCGTCGACAGCTAAGACTGATGAGAGATCTTCATCGGCAACGAATAAATGGAGCCTTCCTAGCGAAAAGCCAGATTTGCTTCGACATAGTCCAATTTTAGTGGAACCACAAGTAATAACCAAGACAGCTATTGTGACGCCATCAATTGGAAAACAACAGCAACAGCAACAACAACATCAACTGCGGCAGTGCAGTAACAGTCCTGTGTACAGCTCTGACGATCAGACAGACGGGATATATGAGAATATTAAGCAGCCATATTGCAGACAAAAAGATCTGGAACGCGACGAGATGATCCTCGATGAGATGACCAAGACTGCTGATCAAACAATGAAAGTAAGTTATCTTTAGAAGATTCATTTGTTTCAAAGCTTACACATTTGTCTTTTGTTTTTAAACAGGCCGTTTCTGATGAAGCCGCCCAAAAAGATCTGCGACGTCGATCCATCTCCCGACGATCATCGAAACCCCTCGAGACGATCGATGAGAAGTTCTCGAAATCAATAAGCAAAACAGCCACTCGTGCAAAAACCACAACTGCACATCGGCTTGTCAGGGACTGTTCAAACCGTAGATCGTCCGCATCGTCAGATGGGGATAGCTTGCCAACCACTCCAATTACACAAAGATCACGCTCTAAATCACGAGATAGCGTCGAATATGCCAACGTTAAGTCGAAGTCAATCAGTCGTCCCATTAAGCACCGATCGAGCAGTGGTGAATCACGCAGATCGGTCACAAGCTCAAACGAAGACATAACACCGAGGATCAGTAAATCAGTTAAACGATCCTCAACGAAAGACGAACCACTCTTGGTGAGACATCATCGTCATAGCCAACCACAGCAGCGGTCGTTACGAAGCAGCACCGAAAGCCACGATCGGCACAAGGTCACCCCACGATCATCGACCAGAGATCGTGTCGAGAGTCATGACCCACACAGTCGTTCACATCGAAGCTCACATGCAGCAACGAAATCCGATGTGGAACACAAGCGCAGCTCCCACTCCTCCACAGTGGATTCAAAGAGTAGCACGAAAGCGAGTCGCAGCAGAGCAACATCCGAGAACGAAAAACCAAGCAAATCATCAACGGAACGCGTGTCAAGATCAAAAGGTTTGTAATTTGCGAATCAAAAATTAAGCTGTTTTCAAGTAAAACTGACACTTTTCTATTTCAGGTCATTCTAGCCAGTCGGAGAGTAGGCCCCATCGTTCCTTGGGCAGCAAATCGGCCACATTGTCATCATCGGGCGGCAACAATTCCGACACTTTGATGTACGTATTAGAACAACCACTTGTTACGCGTATTATACCGCCACCGCGTAAAAAACGCTTAAAAGCCCAAAGCCAACCGAAGAAAGAGAAAAAGCTCTCTCTCACAAACTCAACTTCATCCTTCACCTTCCTACCGACCAAGTATTACCAACCTCCGAAACGAAATTCGGACGTTAGTAATATTTACGATAATTATCTGCTATATGCGACGCCAAGCTTTGCAAAAGCTCCACAAAAGCTTTACTCCGAGGATGGCCAACAGATGTCGCGACCATCATTGGCACGCAGAGTTCATCGAGTAACAAATCCATTTGCGATATGTGCATGTTCATAGCCAGAGGAATATATCGCTACTTTAGGAAAAAAAAAAAATACCACACACAGATAAACACATTCGAAAAAAGGAGAACGCACTCTTAACACGGCCTAAATATATATGTATATGCACAAAATGCACGCACAAAAATCAAATACACTAAAACACATACTATTATACCATCCACCACTCACTTTCCTGCTTACCCTTGCAAAAATCAAAACAAACAAACAAAAAAACAAACATTTTCGAATACCTTTCAGATGAAACATGTTAAGTTTGAAAAAAGCCAAAGACAAAATATTGCAAATAACTGATTTCATTTTATCCATTTTGCAAAACTTGGACCAAATAGTGGTTCCATAGCACTAAAGAAACAAACAAAACAAACACTAAAGCATCTTCCCACCGCGCATAAAATGGAAATCTTATTACTTTTCCTCGCGTAAGGATAATCAATTTGTTTTTCTCTCTTTCTCCCTCTCTCACTTTCTTTCTCTATCTCTTTTTTGTTTACTAAAATGGCTTTTTGAAAGGCAATAACATGGTGCTTTTTTCAAATTATTCTTTTTTGACTGTTAACACTTACTTTCGACTAATAAAGTAGGCATAGAAGAAGTATAATACAACCCTATTAAATTTCTATTAGACCAGTTTATACCAATTAGATTTTAAAAAGTAATGGTTCACTTGTAAGAACTACAACTATTTTGTCAATTTTTATACCAATTTTTCTGAAAATAGAATGACTCCTGTCAAACAATTGGAATAAAACTACTAACACTTTTCTGCAATTTATACAATGTTTGATCACTTAAAAATCACATAAGTTTATACCAATTAAGTTATAAGCCAACTAATTCTTCGTTTAAACATTTGCTGTCAATTTTTAAAATTTCTGTGTTTTAGAATTGGTATAAGTATAAGATAACAGAATAAGCATGATCAACATTTTTCATTAACTGACTTTGACATAACACAACACTGAGAGTAGCAATTGGTATAAAATAAGTAAAGACTGAAAGAACTAGACTTCAAAACTGAAAACATATGTATGTGTAAGAAGTTATCGAATCAAAATTGAAAATGGTTTGCTGTTTTAGACCAGTCGTTCGTAAAAACACACTTCAAAAAATATCATTCAATTTACGACAAATGTCAATCAGCATTAATTTTAACTCTGAAATTTTACTAGGTGACGGAAATAAAATCAATCTAAGCCATTTGAAGTCACATTAGTGAAAGCTTGAGATGAACAAAAGCTTCATGAAATTAAAATTTCTATTTTATAATACCAAAAACAAGGAGACATCTATTTACTATCCTAAACTTAATTTAACTAACCCTTAAACTAAACTTTTGCTAATGCTTTAGTTTTTTTTTTTTAATTTACTCGCTACTTCTTGCTAAATAAAATTAAACTAATTTAAAAAAAAAAGCAACTAAATAGTTTAATACTTTCTTCTTTTATAGAAAACTACCGTAATCTTAAGATTTGCACAATTTATCAGCACACTAATATTTACTTTATTTTTACTTATTTAACTGGCTATGAACATGCTCTTTATTTAATTGTTGTTTTGGAATCTACATGCTCAACATCAATGGATCTTCATTATTACTCGTCTAATATAAAAAAAATTAAATAATTGAAAAATAGAAATGCAAAATCAACATAAATCAACTCGAAATTTTAATTTAACTTTTTTTAGTTTAAATTTTTTTAGTTTTACTTCAAAGTAGAATTTAGTTACTTAAACAAAATTAATATGTTTTTAGAAATAACTCTTGTAGTAGTTGTGACTTAATTTCATCCTTATTTTCAGCATTGATTAAATAACAAATAATTTATAATAATTTTCTACTTTTTATCCTTTTTTCAAATACAGTCAAAATAAAAGCATCCAGAGATCAACTCATTCATCTTCATTAAAGACAGCCGCAACAGCAAAACGTCCCAGTAAGGACCGGAAGTGATAATATACGAGTAATTTAAACGTTATCAATATTCGTCTTCGCCAGAAACATAATTAAACATAGCAGTGTTAAATGAATTTATTTATATTAATATTAAACAAGAAATTATTTTTAAAAAAATAAGAACATATTGCCGCAAAAACGATTTTATTTACTAACTAAATTAATAACTAATCAAAAAGGACTAATTCAATTTAAATAAAAAAAAACAACAACAATATCAAGAATGTGATGGAGAAAAAAACTATTAAATATTTTGTGAACGAAAATTTATATAGTTATAAGTTCCTTGCTTCATTTTTTAAGTTTTTATTTTATTTTATTTTATTTTATTTTTTTGTTTGTTAGAAAATAACATAAATGTATTTTTGTTTGAATTATTTTTTTTTTTTATAATTAAAATAGAATATAAGAATGTTTTATTTAATATGCTATTATTATAACATTGAAATTAAAATAAAAAATATAATTTTAACAATTTAAAAATGAAAACAAAAAAATATTAAAATTAACGATTAAAAATGATACTCATACATTTTAGTATTTAACGAATTTTACATTATGTATTAAAAATAAAAAAAAAACAAATCATCAAATTATTCATTAATAAAAACTACATACATAAATAAATTATAATTTAAACAAATGTTTTGTTTCCCAAGGGAAAACGTCAACTGGTAATTCTTTAATTGTCAACCATCTCAGAAAATAAGGATAAGTATTAAGCAAATGATTATTATATGACACAGTCAATCAGTTATTCTGTCAGTTATTCAACTAAGCTGTCTGTTACTCAGTCAGTCATTCAGTTGATCAGTCAGTCAATAAGTCACTTTAATAAGCCTAGAACTGTTAACAATTTTAAAGACCTTCTGATCAAATTCAAACTGCATTCAAAATCTATCAGCAAAATTTAAAAACTTACAACTACATATCTAAGAACGATTCTTAATAATCATTTTCGAAAACGTCAATTTATAATAGTAGTCTACTATAAAATTATCCTGAAAGGTCATAACGGTTAAACAAATATTCTTAGCAATATATACATACATACATAAACAAAAATCAGATTCCATTATACAAATGTAAAGATCAAATACAGATTTATAACAGATTCATCAATAAAAATTCCTTTTTTGACAATCATTCATAATTCAAAATAATTGTTACTACATAATTTGAAAAAATTTAAATAATTTGATTAATACCTCAATGATAAATATCACAAAATCAAAATTTAATACAAATTTGAAATACATACATATACATAAACATGCATAGGCACACTTTATGTGAATCATTTCCAAGAACCGAAAGTACACAATATTTTCGATGAAAGCTTGAAAAAGAATTATAAACTTTGATTCTGATAAACACTACATACTCGTATACACATTGTGCTTTATCTTTAAAGTTTATTAGCACAGGTGTTCGAATTGCTTAGCTTGAAGATTTTTATCATATCTGATGTCGTAGAGCTTTTTTTCATATGCACGTAGGTATAGGTCAAAAAAATTAAAATATACAGAGATTTTAAATTCAATTTGATTAAGAATTATAAGTCTTTTATTTTGACACCTACTAAGACATTACGATTACACCATGCACTTACTTATTAGCTAAATCATAAAACTTATCACTATTTTAGAAAGAAAACAAACAAATAAACGTACGCCGGTTTAACTTTTTTGAGATTGTGACAGAAGTTCAATTTGTTAATCTGTCACTTTAAAGATTAAAAAAAGAGCACCGAAAATGTTGGTCCGAAAAATTAATATGACGTTTCCCCTTATTCAAGGGTGTGGAAAGCCCTTTCGTCGTTCGGTATTGAACTTATGTCAAACAAATCTATTGTTGGCTTATTTTCTATCAATTTCGCACAAATCAAATCAATGATCTGTCAAAAATGTTCATCTGCATTTTGACAGAACATCCAACTTAGATTGTTTAGAACTGTCAGTTTAAAGAAGTTTACAAATAGAGATAGGTAATAACTAACACTTTTAAAATGCGCTAGTATAGTCATATCTTTAAAGTAACCATTGACCATCATCGATTCAAAGTCTTTATTGTATTCCTTCTTAGTAACCTTAGTAATCAATGTTATGCCAATGGATAAGAATGTATTTAATTAAAAATAAAACAGAGTACTGAGAAAGAAGAAAAAAAAAAAACTTTCGTTAATGTCCTATCTAATCAAATCCATCATCAGAAACAACAACTACACCATGAAACACCTGCTTATCCCCAAAAAGCGATAACAATATACTTCTATGGAGCAAGAAGTGATAAAAAAGCTTCCAACAGAGACTTAATAATAAATTACACCTTATAGCAAAAAAAAAAACAACAAAAACTGTATAACAGGTAGATGATAACGACAGGTGAACATAGGCTACTATCTTCTCACCTTGCTTTCAAAGTCTAGATATTTTCGTTGAGTTTTATAGAACATTTTATATGGACGAGCTTTCAATCGATATTAAAAAATGTTTGAAGTAAAATTTGGTCAGTCGTTGTTGATATTTTAGAGAAGTATCTCTGCGTGCATCTTTGGTCTTTACATAAAATAAAATAAAAACAAAAGGTCGGTTTAAGATTTTGCATTTTTTTGAAATAAAATTTATAGAAATTTTGAAGTCTTATTATTTTGAATAACAGTGATATTGAGTTTACACTTTGACTTTTTTTAGTGATAAATTTTTGTTTTTATATTCTTGAAATGTTACAAAAATTACAACGACCCAATAATATCATTTTCGTTTTTTCCTTTCTTAAACTTTTATTGATATGATAAGATAAGATACGAAATGCATTTAATTTTGCTTTTAAATTACTCATGTCTAGATGTAACAACAAGAATTTTAAAATATCAAAAAATCATAGTGTTGAATAAAAAAATTATAATTATTATTATTCTTTGGTTTTTGAGGTGTTTTGTTTGTGCAATTAAAACTCTTAAGCCAAAGTCCAAAAATAGAAATTTTAAGAATGGTTTCTATAGGCAAAAGATGTAAGCTTTTTTGTGAAATCATAAAGATAAGGAACAATCGACTTATTATCTTTTTTCTATTGAAAATTTACCGAAAATAAGTTAGATTCTGACACATACAATTGATATTATTCAAATTTAACAAAAAACTGTTTCTGATATCAGTCAATTTAAACCATTGTGCAAAATATATATGTAAATTTTATTTCTTATTTTTACTTTTATGTGCTTAATAAAGACTTCCATTTGAAAAACGATGGTAAGCTTGAAGATTAAATATCAACAGAACGATTCGAACAGATCTAATTGACTATGAAGTGATATAATTTCAATGCTTGACAAGCATGGCTTGATGAACTCGAATTCGACAATGTGAACGATCCATAAAACGGCTTGTCAAGCATGTTTGATGAATATCAAAATATTTTGATATTTTGCATGTTTGATAATGTGAACGCCCCTATTTGCCGTGTTATTTTCAAATCTGAAGTTATTTGTGGGAAAATGGGAACGTTCAGGAAGTCGGTCTTGAAATACAAAATTTACTCTGTATGAATCTGAAATTTGCTCAAAGAATATTGATTTTATGTCGATCACACAGGGATGCAGGAAATTTTGTTTAATATCTTCACAAAAAATAAATATTCTAAAAAAAAACAAATGAGTTACCTGTAGTATTTTATATATACATATGTATGTATGTATGTAGGGACTAATCAAATAGTGGAAGAAGAAAATAAACAAATCACACAACTATGAATTACTTTTTTTTACGTAAAAACACACTTGACACACTTTTGTCTATTCTTCTACCACGAACATAGAAAAACAGTTGACACTGAATAGAAGAAGTCAAAAACTACGCATTATTTCATCTGAAAATGTTATACTTTTTGCAAATGGAAAAAGATGTCAAATTTGACATTTTTAAATGTATCAAAGAATTTACAGAGTACTTTTTCAAAAGGTATGAAAAGCAGTTTTCTGTTGTTACATATTACATAGAATGGTGACAATTTGTGTGTCTTAACCTTTCATAAAACTCAAAATTTAACTCGAATTTTATATTGTGTTAAATGCACTTTCTGACTGAAATTTACATTTTATATTCAACATAATAATTATGCAGAAGAGAAATAGGAAGTGGTTTTTTGAGTCACTTTTTATGACATAAACAGCCTGAAGAACTTCTAAGAAAGTTTTCTTTTTCTTATTTGGAGAAAATATTTTGAAAATCAACCAAACGGAAATTGGTAACTTTCTTCATTTTTAAAAAGAAATATAGTTTTGTATCTTACGTGTCTTTAAGAATTTAGAACAACATGAGCTGTCAAATTTAACATTTAGTCTAATGTCGTTTTTACTTGGCAATCCAGAATTGGAATTAGAAGCAGAATCCCAATTGAACAATTTTTCTGATTTCCGAAAAGTTTGAAGTATGGTGTAACTGTATTGGTAAAGTGTGACATTTGTCAACAGCATAAATGTGTATTTATGTACGGAACGCGCCAAAACATGGAGGATGTAAATATAAATAATTTCGATGAAAAAGATAAGGAAGACGATTCCAACAATGTTTCTAACAAATTAGGAACAATTGTTAAGATATTTTAAATATTATTTTCCATTTTTTTATACATACATATTTTAATTTGAATTTCAAGCAATCACTTCACAATTTGTTAATTCAAAAAATATGACATTTATCAAGAGTGACATTTAAAATCTTTGAATGTGTGAGTGATTCTGTTTTTGCTTCTGATTTCAAATCCAGAAGAGAAATCTCTTCTTTTTCAGAATCAGAACTGTCACTTTTGCCCATCAATTGAACTCTTTCAGAATGTTTTTTACTGCTTTTAGATTGCCAATTGAAAACACCATAAGACGTTGGAAACATATTTGACAGCTATACAATTGAACTAGATCAGGTTTCGGAACCTTCACAGAAACAATTTATTATTGTTTGTCTTACTCTCAATTCTTCCCTTGATAATCATTTTTGAATGATTTGGGAAATTTGTTTTATTTCACATTGAAACATTTTAAGCTAAATTTGTTTTAAAATATGACTTCAAGTGGAGTTAAGAGAGCTTCAATAATTGTACTTCAAATTTGTTAACGAATTAATTTGATTATCTATCCATATTGAATTTCTGCTCGCTGATGATAGATTAAATTCTATTTTAACAAATCTTATCATTGGAGCTTAAACAATTTTTTTTTTACTACGTATTTTCAAATAATACAAATATGAAATTATAAAAATATAATCCTGCATCATGCAGGTTTATTTTATTTATAATAAAAAAAAGAAGATAATTATTCTTTGTTTAACGCGGTGCTATCTAAATTATATAATTATTATATATATCATTACTTTTTTATGAACATATTTTACCATTTTTTGTTTAACTTCATTATGTTATTTCTCTTGCAGATAATTATTATTGACAGAAAGTACAAAAATGTCCCTTCTAACAGGCAGTGCTAATTGCATTAAGTACACACTCTTTGGATTCAATTTAGTGTTTGTGGTAAGTTAAGTGCCTTATATTATATTAGTTAAGTTAAAGGTCTGTCTGTGTATAGGAACTATTTTCATTTCAATAAAGAACCATTAAAGAAAAAGCATTTTAAAAATACCCCTGTAGTGTTGCTTTTAAGGAGGATGGAGATGGAGCAGAAGTGAGGGAATTTAAAAATAGTCCTACTTATTGAAGACTATGGGAAAAGTTTAAGGCTTGCATCACAAAGGTGAATCGATGAAGTAAGAGACGTTTTAAATCAAATATTCAAAAAGACTGTTGTATAAAGCTTTGGCTTTGTTCAATTTGTATGCAGTACCATCAACGAACAACAAGATTTGAATTTGCTACCATTGGAAAAGTGTTGACTCAAACGAATTTGACAGTTGACAGTTTAATGGCGTTGTTGATTGGTAATACGGTAGAAAAATTACCAATGGAATGTCGCAAAAAAACTTACAAATATCAAAACGTCAAAATAGGAAACAGGAATTTGAAAAAGCGCTACACTGGGCAACATGTCACAAATTGACAAATACAACATTCTCTCAAATTTAACCCAACCTTTTTGTGGTATATGTGAGAATCCAATGCTTTTGTTAAAGACTCATTTAATGTTTGAATGTCACATAGTTCAAATGTCACATGGACAAGGAACTTTCATCCTGGGCCCTTATTATGAATTACGAAACGAACGACAGAAAAAACGAAACTCGAAGAAACGAAAGTCATGGCTAAGAGCGATTACAAGATACGAAAATAGAAAGCAAAACAAATTACCAGGCAAAAACGAAAAATGATAATTTTTTAAAAGCGCAACTAACTTCACTCCTATTAACAAATGTCAAAATATAAAAAGCTGAACGAGAGCTGAAGGCACTCGTAAATAAAAATACGAGTATCGTAATTTTTACGATTCTCGTTTTTCTTAATCGCAATTTGACGATTAAGTGCTACTGCAATCGTTTTTCCTAATCGCAATTTAACGAATACGTCTCATTTTGAACGAGTATCGTTTTTCATAATAACCCCCCTGAAAGCCCTTTTAATTAAGTCATATTTATTTTAAAAAAATTGCTTTGATCCTTTTAATCTTTTTTCGAAATGAAATAAATACTATTTTATTGTTCTTTCTAGCTGACCGGCATTATCTTGATAGCTGTTGGTATTGGTGTTGCAGCTGTCTTCAATGACTATGAAATCTTTTTAGTTTCGAATTTCTATTCGATTCCAACATTTTTAATTGTCATTGGTATTTTAATATTTATAATATCATTCGTTGGATGTTGGGGTGCTCTCAAAGAAAACTACTGTTTCATATTGATCTTTTCCGTTCTATTGGGAATAATTTTCATTTTGGAAATATCAGCTGGTATTAGCGGTTATGTTTTGAGGAACGATGCAAAAAATCTCATTGATAAAAAATTAAAAGAAACAATTACAAATTACAACAAAGATGGTTATGATGGAACAACATTTTTATGGGATTCAATTCAAAGACAAGTATAATTTATCAAATATGGATTTTTAAGATGTCATTTAATGGATCTGATTAATGGTGTTTATATCTTTTTTCAGTACCCATGTTGTGGTGTTGACAATTATTTGGATTGGAAACAAGTGTCAAATGAAACATTGCCTCTAAGTTGTTGTGATCTTCCGGACGGTACTTTGGGTCCATTTTCTTGTTCATATGAAGTTGGTGATAAAAACCGTCATAAGAACGGTTGTTTGACAGGCTTTTCCGACTATATTAGAGCACACGCTGTCAGTCTAGGTGCAGCTGGTGTCATAATTGGTGTTATACAGGTTTGTAGTCTGATTCATTTTGTGTTGATTAATTCAGAAATAATATAATTTTTATTTTATTAAAGTTCTTTGGAGTTCTATTTGCTTGTTACATCGCACGAGAAGTTAAAATAAGGAATGGAATAACCGGTTGGTTTTAAAAAAAACACAAATATACTTTTAATTGTATAGGAATTGTATTTTTACATTTTTTGTTTTGAGTTACCTATAGTTTTGTTCTTTTTGTATATGTATGTGATTTTGTTAGTGCCAATATTTAAATTAAAAAATAAAACTAAATGACAAAAAATTTGTATTTAAGTCGAAGATTGCAGAAATAAATCTTCGTAAAACTTCATAGAGCCAGTTCAACATGGAATGACGTTATCTGACGTTTGTAGTTTAAATTTATAATAAAGAAGGTAAAAATGAGCGAGATGAAATAATAAGGCGTAAAAATAAGCCCCCAAGAAATCTCAAAGTGAACAAAGTCAAAGGAAAATGAAAAATTTGATCTTTGTGTTTTTAGGTGAGTAAAATGTTGAAATTCGATCAAGGATTCAAATCCTTAACCATTCTTTGTTCTATCTTAAAGAGAACCTGTCATTTTTTGGCGGTTTTAGAGGATTAGTAAAATAATGCATAATTCTAGTTTAAAAACTTTAATTGAATTAATTTATTATTAAATATTTACTATTGACATTTTCTCTTCCAAAGGCAAATTCGAAAAGTTTCAAGTAACAACAGTGGCTTAGTACCTCCTAAGAATGTCTCAAAAGTAGTAAAGAGTTTTTAAAAAAATTGACAGCTGACAGCTGAATTTTTGAACTATGTAAATAGTTCCCAGCTGTCATTTTTTTTGTAATTATTTAAGAGTTGACATTGCACTTTATTGCACAAATAACGTGAAATTAAAATCTAGTGTACATTTCGAGGCACACTTTGTAATAAAGTGTCAAAATAAGTACAAACTGTATACTATCTGATAACTATAATATCCTTCAAGTAATCAACAACTAAATTTTCTCAAATGATTTATCGTTTTTTTTTTTACCCAAAAAAAGTTATGTACATTTACTAAACATAAAATTAATAAAATCATTCAGTTTATTTTCTAAATGCAAATTTTTACAAATAAAGCTTTGAATGGGAGCAATATTGATTGTTAAATTGTTCTTATGGCGATACAATTTTACCTGATAAGTAAATGGGTTCTCAGGTATTGAAAGTTATTATTTTTGATATCTTATCTTTTATTTTACTTTTGTATTACAAATAAGAGCTATTTTTATAACAAACAAAAAGCTCCTTGGATACACAAGGTGTTTTATAAATACGTACATGAAAACAAATTTAAAATAAGGAAGATGAACTCAAATTGACTTTAAAACTTCCAATGATACCATTACTCATAATTTCAAACCGAAAAGAATGTAATCATGATGAAATGCAATCTTTTTTATATTTACATATTTTTTTTTTCCTTTAGCTGTTCCTTTCTATTATTATCTTTCAAATAGAAAAAATTACAGGATGAAAATAAAATACATACGAATGCAAAATCATGCATTCAATAAATTGAAGTTCTATAAAATGAACGAAATTTTACAGCAGAATCAAATGATTTATTACCAATAAATGAACGGAGATTTTTTGTATGCCACACTTTAAACTAGAATCACCCTGTTTCCAAGGTAATAAAGCTTTATTTTATCTTTTTTTTTCAAAACACCCTTACTACAAAATGACTGAATCAAATATCATCAGTTCTACTTTTTGCCTTAACCAGGCCTTATATAGCTAAAGTTTATTAATTTAACTTTTGAATAAATACTAAATGAGGAGTTGGCAAACACAAACATCTGCTTTCAAAAATATATTAAAACCAATAAACACAAATTAAAAAAAAAGAAAAAATTGTATCCAGTTTAACAATAGTAAAAAAAAAAGTGTGTGCTTCTTACAAACAATTTAATAAACAAAAATGACATCAATAACGGATGCCTATCGTTTAAATTCGAGCATGAAATGTGCCAAATATATGCTTTTAATCATTAGTTTTATGTTTGCCGTAAGTACATTTATTATTTTTATTCATATCTCATTAAATTTTGGGATTTGTTTTGAGAAATGATAATTTTTATGAGTTTTCTGAAAATAAAATTTCATGTACAAAAACCTGCAGTCAGTAGATATAATTTTTTTCTTTCGTATTTTATCATTTTCATTATGATAAATTTATTATTTCGCAAACATAACAATCTACAACTGATAATAAATTTCACCTTAAACAACTGATAAGTGAATGAGATTAATGAGTGAGTGACTTGATGAGTATGACTGGGTCTTATAGGTGAAATACCGACGTAAAATATTTCATCAACACGGAATTATAGAGAGGAAAATGCAGGTGCTGTAGACGTAGAGTATCACTAATAGCTTCATATTTTTAATTGAATTTATCTTTTATTAAATTTGTTTTTGATCAACAATTTTTTTTTATTGTTGTTGTAAAACCGAATAAAAATTATAAAAAAAACTGCTATAATTTAAGCCCTCATTGTTTTAATATTTTAAGTTAATTCATTTCCTTCCTCAATGAACACGATTTTTTTTTAGTTAAAGTTTAAACAAGTAAAAGCTTTTCTTTGAAATAAGAAATAATATAAAAATTGCAAATGTTGTTTTCTGAAATTGAAACTCCCTTTGTTAAAGGCAAGCGGAGTTGAAGACGTATTGATTGAATTTGATTCAAGAATTGTTTTAAGGATTAAAAGTTCTTTTTACAGGAACCAACTGAGACTATTTTTGATCCTCGCTTACTAAAGAACAAATATATTCAGAGACTTTACATTCGCAAAGTTGTGAAGCACTTCTCGATACCGTACTTCCCATTAAAGAATGCCTCTTTATGTTGTTTCTCTAATTTAAGTGTGACAGGTTTTCATAACAAGTAATGATTCCAAAAAGTTCACTAAGTACATAAAAAAAAAACAAAATAAATAGTATGATTCACTCGGGCGTATACGTAATTTTTTCGATGACACTATGAGCACTTATCGAACCTCTTATCCTTAAAAGTGACAGGCCAAAGTGTAGAAAACTGACGGAAACAAATGATTTGTTAGAATTCTTTATATGAAATAACGTTCGATGCCATTATGTATGGAACTCGATTTCTTTTGCATATCCACTACGGGCAACGGGCACACTTGCAGAAGTCCAGACACTGAACCCAATTTTTGAGGGTTTTTAGCATAAATCGGTCGATACTGCTTCAATTTCACGTTCGATATTCTTGCCAAGTTCATAAATCGTCGCTGGCTTGACGTATCCCCACTAGAAATAGTCTAACGGCGTCAAATCGCACGACCGAGGCGGCCAAGCGACTGGACCATTTCTTGGGATAACATACGTTCTTCAAACTTAGTTTCCAATAAATTGATTGTGACATTCGCCAAAAATATTCGGTTATCATTGAACGGAAGCGATCCCCATTCACAATAACGTGCCGGTTTTGATCATCACGGAAAGAGTACGGCCAAATGACGCCACTCAATTGTTGATCTGCTAGGACGACCATGACGACCATAAATTGGACGTAGCGCTCTTAACGTTGAGGCCACTGACTCCGAATTTCGGTAGTAAATTTTAATAATTTCAACTCGTTGTTGGCTAGTATATCTTTCCATCATGAAATGGCAAACCTTATTAAAGATAAAATGTCAAAAGAGCGTCAAGAAATATGGCGTCGTTTGCTGTCCCTGTCGCTCTAATTTTGTAGCGTCCCTGTTGGAAAACCCGATACTTTAATTAATTCCTTACACAATTCACATTTTTAGGTAACTGCAATTCTTTTGATTTTGGTTGGTGAAACAATTCAAACAATATTTGGAGACTTCCGTCAATTCCTCGATGACTATTTCCTGTCACCGCCAACTTTGCTTATAGCGACTGGATTTCTTATGTTCATGGTTGCCACCCTCGGTGCATGGGGTGCAATTAAAGAAAGTGTTTTAATTATTAATTTGGTAAGTTGGTTTTAGTTCACTTCCAAAATGACTATAAATATACATAACTAAACTATTCAATAGTATGGGCTATCGCTGTTTATTGTATTTATTCTTGAAGTTGCAGCAGCTATTGCTGCTCTCGTCCTTCAAGGTGACATTCATATGATGCTCGTACGAACAATGAACGAATCTATGTATCAATACGAAAATAATTCTTACCTTCGAAATGGTGTTGATTTTATGCAAACTGGAGTAAGTTATTGCTAATTTAATTTTTAACAAAATAAAATAAAAATTATTTTCTAGTTGGAATGCTGCGGAATTCATAGTCCCATGGACTGGAAGCCATTCCTTTCGGAAAACATTAACAACAACGAAACAAATGATATCTATGTGCCTCCATCGTGTTGTAAAAATAGCCAACAAGGTTTTTTAAATAATGATTGCAGTGAAAAATACGATACTGGATGTTTAGGAAGAATGCATTTTATTATTTCCCAAAGTGCTATGTTGATTGCCACAGGAGCAAGCACAGTTGCTTTTGTTCAGGTTTGACAATAAATCAAAAATTATAGTATGGCAATATTGGCCGTGTGTCAAGTGCATTTAATAGTAAATGACAGACTACCGTTTTGTGAAAACTGACAATTCTTTGAATGAAGTAGAGGCACTTTTAACCTCATTTTTCCAGTTGACACACGGACAGAAAAACTTAACAAAAAATAAAATAAATTGTTTGTTTCTTCCCGTTCTGTAGCTGTTAGGATCTATCTGTGCATTCATGTTGGCCAAAACCCTAAGACGCAACAAATCCATCCGGGAAGCCCGACGTTGGCAACTACAACAGAGTTTAGGTGTCCTTATAGCTGGCACAAAACCTTTATCCATGCCACAACAAGAGGGCTACCAGCAATTGGGTGAAAAAGAAAAATATGTTGAAGAGTATAATGCCAATAGCCCGAGTGTTAATTAAGTATTTGATGTTATAATCGATTTATTTTTAAGCAAAAAAAGAAAATAATTAACGTGAAAGTAAAAATGTATGCATTCAGAATTTCCACATATTTTACACAATTTTCAAAAAATAAATATTTGCATGTACTTCGTGTATAAATAATAAAGAAATCTTTCAATTGTACCAACATCAGTGTAATTTAAAAAATGAGCATCTGTCATATCCATATGTCACATTCTAGTTCTAGAATTTTGTATTCATAAACGTGAAAATACATACAGTGTTGGCCAAAACATAAGCAAATTTTTTTTTTATGAAAATATTTACAGATTTAGTTCGAACCTATCAGCGCCAGAATTTTAAAATGTTTTTTTTTTTTCATATCGCTATGAATGTCATTTGGTGTTGTTTTGAAAAGTCCATAAGATCTTATCAGCAGTTGATGAGAATATTAAGAAATGTATTTAAATTCACTTAAATTTGTGACTGGCCTAAACTAAAGCAACTTAAAGATATCTTTGTTTATGCTCGTAATTTGTTGTATTGAGATGCAATAAACCGTTAGTTAAAATTGATTGAAGTGTCACAAGGAGCTATCGATGGCGGATTATCATCTTTTAAGGTTTAAGAAAATAAAGTCTTTTAGTCTGTTAAGAACGGAAAGGCACGATTGAAATTTTTCAGTGACCATAATATCTATTTTACAATGTCAAAATTGAAGATGGTATTATTTTCAGATGAATCCTAAATTTAATTTAACGGTATTAGATATTCAAACACACGTACCTAGTGCATAACAATAAAGTAAGTCTTAAATCCTCCGTTTATAAGAATCATGGATTAGGAAACTTAATAATCTGGGGATATTCCTCCGGACATGGATTAGAACCCATACATTCATGTTCCGAGACATCTCAACCCCATAGGCAATTTTTCGATATCCTAGATTGGATAATTGCCAGATCAAAGAGCCTTAAAACAGCGTTCCAAGTTCAATTATTTCAAATTTAATAGAGAGTAAGCAAAGGAGATGCAAAGATGTTTTAACAAATAAAGGTTTTGAGAGAGCGTAATCTGCTCCGCTTTTGTTTGTTCTTTACAGGGTTCCGAGAACGATAAAACTTAATTCGTTCGCGATCGAAAAACCAAACCGCGAATTTAGTTTTTAATTCGTTCACGAATTTTATGTTTCGGATCTTTCAAAATATAATTTGTGATCGCGAACTAATTAGATTTTGTTGAGGATTGAAAAATTTAATTCGTTCACAAGATCCAATCACAAAAAATATACTTTAACTTTTTAAAGTTGTTTAAATATTCTCAAATTCCAGTCAATCAAGCATGTTTTCCATACATATTTTATAAAGTGAACCTAATGAAAAAAAGAGAATGAAATTTTCGGATCCCGTCGAGAACAGTATCCGTATGAGAATTTTATTTTTTTTCGGATCTTTAGAAGAACGATATTTTCCGAACCCTGGTTTTTTATTTATATTCTCGCACTTAAATACCAAATCAAAAATTATAACACATCGATGCTGTAATATGTGAATAGTGTTGATCCACTTCTTCATGAACTGGTTCTTCGCATATAATAAAACGCGACTAGTGATAACCAAGTTATGCAAAACCAAACTAAAAACAATGGGTCTTGAACAAAATTTTGATTTCATTTAGTAACTTACTTTCGGTTGAATCGCGCGAATATGTCAAAACTTTGGGGCGGTCGTTTTAGCTGTGAAACAAGTTCAATTCTAGCTGAACTCAATTGCAGTCTACCTGTGGATTCACGCCTATTTGCTGAGGACATTGATGCTAGCAAAGTCTATGCAGAGGGCTTACTCAAGGCCGGTCTGCTAACCGACTCTGAATGCAATTCAATCCAGAAAGGTCTTGAGTTAGTTCGTTACGATTGGATAGAGGGATTGATTGAGTTCAAGGAAAGTGACGAAGATGTCCATACTGTCAACGAACGTAAACTAACCGAAATTATCGGAGATGTAGCACAGAAATTGCACACGGGACGCAGCCGAAATGATCAAGTTATAACCGATATGAAGTTGTGGATGCGCAAGGCAATTCGTGAAACTCTGCAAACATTGAGAATCGTTATCGAAGCTACAGTGGAGTTGGCTAAGAAGTTTCCAGGTGTCTTGATGCCGGGTTATACTCATATGCAGAGGGCGCAACCGGTGCATTTTCGACACTGGATTCTGAGTCATGGATTTGCTTTGAAAGAAGATTGCACTCGATTTATGGAGTTGAGGCAACGAATAAATGTTTTGCCTTTGGGTAGTGGAGCCATAGCTGGAAATCCTTTGAATGTGGATCGGGTTTTCTTGCAGAAGAAGTTGGGCTTCGATGGAGTTACACAGAACAGTATGCATGCTGTAGGCGATAGGGATTTCGTGAGTAAGTGGGTCTCTGTTTTCTGACGAACTCCATCTAAGTATGGAATTAATGTTTTGACACTTGTTTAATAAAAGGAAATTATTATAATGTTGTTTTATTGAAAATTCCAGTTGATTTCATCTACAATGCATCTCTTGCAAGTCTTCATATGTCTCGCTTAGCTGAAGATCTGATTATATTCGCATCGCGGGAATTTAATTTTGTTCGCATATCAGATGCATTTTGCATTGGAAGCAGTCTTATGCCGCAGAAACGTAATCCTGGCAGTTTGGAATTGGTTCGTGGAATTTCAGGCGAAATTTTTAGCTGTTTAACTGGAATAATGATGACAGTTAAGGGCACTCCATCCACTTACAACAAGGACTTGCAATTCGATAAGAAATATTGTTTCACAGCCTTTGATCAGTTGGAGAAATCGTTGAAAGTCACAGAAGGTGTTCTGAGAAGTCTCGAAGTGAATATCGATCGCATGGAATCGTGTTTAAGTCCCGATATGTTGGCTACAGATTGGGTAGGTTTTTGAAATCGTTCATGAAATTTGTTTTTAATTTTTCTTAAGTTAATATTAACAGGCCTACTATCTAGTTCGTAAAGGAATCCCCTTTCGTAAAGCACATCATTTGATTGGAAATGTTGTCGCCTTAGCTGAGAAACGCAACTTAGGACTTACTGAGCTTCCTCTTGAAGATTTACAATCAATTTGTCCGTTATTTGACATTGATATTAGTAAAATGGCAAACTTCCATGAAATAACTGAAACTTACAGTTCTATTGGTGGAACTAGTTTAAGTTCAACTGAGACGCAAATTAATGTTTTGGAAGATTTTACAGCTCAGATTCAGAAATTGGCTTAAAAATGATATGATAAATGTGAATATCTTTACAAAAATGTAAACAAATAAAAAGAAAACTTTCTAAATAAATCTTTCAGTTGTTGCAACAACATCAGTGTAATTTTAAAACTGAACATTTTGTTGAATTTAACATTCGAATATCAAAAACATCTTACTTTACTTACAATTTATGTTTACAACTTTTGTATTGAAAAATATTTTCCTAAAATTTGTCTATACATTTATTATTCTCAATTAAAATCTGTTCAAAAAAGGTGTGTGTTCTTATTTCTCAATAAAAATAAATAAATCCTTAGTTCCATAATATTCAATACAACTGTCATAATATCTCGCATTCTAGAATTTTGTATTCATAAACATGAAAATAGTCACTTCAGCTAAGTGAAAGTATTTGAAGTTCTACTCCAAACAAAACTATAAGACTCAAGCCATCATTTAAACAGGAATGGTTTGACAAAGAATGCTGGAAAGAACGAATAAAGTCGTTTTCCATCCTACGGACAATCCGTTCCTCAAACCACCAATATACCTTAGAAGTTGGTACATTGAAGCGAGCACAAATTACAAAAATGTATGTCGTCGGAAGAAAACTGAATTTGAAAACCAACAAGCACTTCTATTAGGACAAATTCGAAACTCTCAGGATTTCTGAGAGATTGCAAGGGAAATCAATGGAGTAAATTACAAAATCGGAGCACGTGTATCAGCCTGCTCAAATAATTCTAATCTGACTTTCTCATACGCAGAACCTTTATACATTGATGAATCGATAGACACTGACATCTCTATTGAAGAAATAGAAGCTGTGTTGTTGAAAGCGAAGAATGGTAAGGCACCAGGTAAGGATGAAATCCCTTATGAATTTTTTAAAAATTCAACTCCCAAGTTCTGTAATAACTTACAAATCGACGGCATTAATTTATTGTTCAGGAAATCTGTGATCTTTCCCATTCACAAAAATGGACCCTTAGATGTTGTGGATAATTATAGAGGAATTTCTTTCATGAATGTAATAACAAAAATGTTCTGTGGTGTCATGGTTGGAAAACTTGAGAAATGGGTTGAAAGGAAAAACATTTTCTCTAAACTTAAAGCGGGCTTTTTGAAAGAATTACTCTACGATTGACCAAATATTTATTCTCACGTCTATTGTAAAAGCGTTCCAAGCCAGAAATAAAAAAGTATATTCTTTCTTTGTTGATTTTAAAGCGGCCTTCAACCTTATTAACAGAGATGCTATTTTCTAAAAAATGTCACAACTTGGTATATCGTCAAAGTTTATCAAGGTGATTACAGAAATGTATACGAATACTAATGCAGCAGTGTGGGATGGTAAAATGTACTCGGAATGGTTCGGTACTAATTCTGGTGTGAAACAAGGTTGTCTTCTCAGTGCATTATTGTTCTCGCTACGCCGCGCCGTAGTGAATGATTTACCCGGTGGAGTCAGAATTGCAGGTTCTACAGTCAATGTGTTACTCTATGCAGATAACCTTGTCATACTCTCTGAATCACCTGAGCAGATGCAACTAATGATAAATCGTTTATCAAACTATTGCAAGAGAGGAACTACTCCAAGATTAGTTAAGCTATGATGAAATATCTATCATCTTTAAAGCAAATAAGTGTGAGGTCCAAAATCTTAATGGCAACCCATATAATTGAAGTTTGAATCTTGCTCGTTGTGCAACCTTAATTCGAAAGAAGATTCCTATCATATTATTGGTATATGCCGCAAAGAGTTATGCATTTTGGGAAACCCACTTTAACATTACGAGAATCCGTCCAACTTCTAAACGAGTGTGAATGGAAAACCCTTAGCAAATTCCTGAAAAAAAGTATGCAATTACAGAAAGTTGTTTATATCTGAATACGTTTAAATATTTTTTTTATTTTTTTTTTTATTTATTGAGAATTTATTTACATACTAGCTGACCCCGCAGACGTTGTTCTGCCCTGTTTTTCAGATTTCGTGAAAGAAATTGCTTTAAATCTTCATATCCAGGTTCCAATAACGTTTTGGCATTCAAAAATGAGAATTTTTAATCTCAATTCGATTAATGACTTTTGAAATTCTGGAAACGCCATTAATTTTTTGTTTGCAAAATAAAAGCGTCTCCTAGATCTTTTCTCTTCACATACAGGACCACATCATAGGACTATTAACAATAGCAACTTGAATGATTAGATTTTAGATTCAAAAAGCCTTTACAAAATAGAGGGCATGAAAATACCAGCTCCAATCCAGCATAAGAACCTATAAATGGACCTTATATTTTGTTCACTATGTTTCCCTTGTATTTCTCTTAAACACAATCTTGAGGCACTATTTTCTGCTTTTTCCATATCCAAATTATCACAATTCATCCAATTTATCAATTACCAATTCTATTGGTAAAAGAATTTTAAAAATCGGTTCAGTAGGTCTAGAGATTACCTAATACAGTCTTAAAAATGTTGCCAACTCTTTCAAGAAACGATGGATTAGGTACTGTGGCCGTTTTGTCAAAAATTCAATTTGACCATTCTAAACTTCAATCTTCAATGTTATGACTGTTTTGTAAACAGTGTTATTTGGCACGTCTAAATTATTTCAATAAAGAAATTCAGATTTGAAAAGTGGCAACCGCTTGTCTTGATCATACTTCCAGAAGGACATTTTTTGTATTTTCATATCGATAATAATAAATATTTATGTTTAATGCCAACTGTGACTATTACTGTCAGTTAATTAGTTCAAAAACACGGCGGCGAGCGGTTTAAAATGCGTCGAAATAAGACTTGTAAGACTTAAGACTTTTAATTTCGTAAACAATTTAATTTAAAATATTGAAGGAAAAAACATTTTTTTAATATATTATTTGGCATAGTACAGTGTTCAAAAGTGCAGAGACAAAAATAAGCCATAGTGTGTTAATTTTCATTGTTTTTAAGATGTATTCTGCTATTCGGGGTGGAGACAAATCCAACGAATTAATAACCATGAAAATTGGTTCAGCAGATCTCGAGTTATAAGTGTTGTAACAAACCCGTCTTTGTTTTATATATATATATATATATATATATATATATATATATATATATAGAAGATGTACGTACATACATATAAGTCATATATGTTTGTACATATACAATTAAAATAATTAATTTGTCAATCAGGCTGACGGCTAAGCCATAGCTTTAAGATTCAAATTTTGTAATTATAATTTGTATTTAATTGTTAATAAATGAATATCTTACTTACTTACTTACTTAGCCACTTTTGCAATCTGTAAAGATAAGGTTCGAAAAATCATTTAAATGTTTTAGTTAAACAATAAGAATTCAAGTTGTTGACATACTCGTAAGACTTCAACAAACACCATTTGACAGACTGAAGGCAAGCATCTTAATAAGACAAACCAAAATATCTCGAAAAGCTTTATGGATGATTTTTAAAGCTTACACCATCAAACCATTCCCATGACTCTAAAAGTCTAACAGCAGGTTATAGCAATAGCATCTTTAAAAGAGATAACACTTTCGAGAGCGTTATCTGCTCCGCTGTTGTTTGTTTTTTATTTATATTCTCGCACTTAAGTACTAAACAAAAAATGATAAGACATCGATGCTGATAGTGATAACCATGTTATGCAGTCCCAAAAATGTTTGAGTTTAGTTAGTAGCTTACTTTCGGTTGAATTGTGCGAATATGTCAAAACTTTGGGGCGGTCGTTTTAGTTGTGAAACAAGTTCAATTCTAGCTGAACTCAATTGCAGTCTACCTGTGGATTCACGCCTATTTGCTGACGATATTGATGCCAGTAAAGTCTATGCAGAGGGCTTACTCAAGGCCGGTCTGCTAACCGACTCCGAATGTAGTTCAATTCAGAAAGGTCTTGAGTTAGTTCGTTACGATTGGATAGAGGGATTGATTGAGTTCAAGGCCAGTGACGAAGATGTCCACACTGTCAACGAACGTAAACTAACCGAAATTATCGGAGATGTTGCACAGAAATTGCACACGGGACGCAGCCGAAATGATCAAGTTATAACAGATATGAAATTGTGGATGCGCAAGGCAATTCGTGAAACTCTGCAAACATTGAGAATCGTTATCGAAGCTACAGTGGAGTTGGCTAAGAAGTTTCCAGGTGTCTTGATGCCGGGTTATACTCATATGCAGAGGGCGCAACCGGTGCATTTTGGACACTGGATTCTGAGTCATGGATTTGCTTTGAAAGAAGATTGCACTCGATTTATGGAGTTGAGGCAACGAATAAATGTTTTGCCTTTGGGTAGTGGAGCCATAGCTGGAAATCCTTTGAATGTGGATCGGGTTTTCTTGCAGAAGAAGTTGGGCTTCGATGGAGTTACACAGAACAGTATGCATGCTGTAGGCGATAGGGATTTCGTGAGTAAGTGGGTCTCTGTTTTCTGACTTTTCACACATTTCCAAGCGAACTCCATCTTAGTATGGAATTAATGTTTTGACACTTGTTCCAGTTGATTTCATCTACAATGCATCTCTTGCAAGTCTTCATATGTCTCGCTTAGCTGAAGATCTGATTATATTTGCATCGCGGGAATTTAATTTTATTCGCATATCGGATGCGTTTTGTACTGGAAGCAGTCTTATGCCGCAGAAACGTAATCCGGACAGTTTGGAATTGGTTCGCGGAATTTCAGGGGAAATTTTTAGCTGTTTAACTGGAATAATGATGACAGTTAAGGGCACCCCATCTACTTACAACAAGGACTTGCAATTCGATAAGAAATATTGTTTCACAGCCTTTGATCAGTTGGAGAAATCGTTGAAAGTCACAGAAGGTGTTCTGAGAAGTCTCGAAGTGAATATCGATCGCATGGAATCGTGTTTAAGTCCCGATATGTTGGCTACAGATTGGGTAGGTTTTTGAAATCGTTCATGAAATTTGTTTTTAATTTTTCTTAACTTAATATTAACAGGCCTACTATCTAGTTCGTAAAGGAATCCCCTTTCGTAAAGCACATCATTTGATTGGAAATGTTGTCGCCTTAGCTGAGGAACGCAACTTAGAACTTACTGAGCTTCCTCTTGAAGATTTACAATCAATTTGTCCGTTATTTGACATTGATATTGGTAAAATGGCAAACTTCCATGAAATAACTGAAACTTATAGTGTAATCGGTGGAACTAGTTCAAGTTCAACTGAGACGCAAATCAATGTTTTGGAAGATTTTACAGCTCAGATCAAGAAATTGGCTTAAAAATGTATACAAATAAAAAGAAAACTTTGTAAATATTTTTGATTTACAGGGTTATAGACGGAATCACTTTTATTCATTGCCTAGGGAAAGTATACAAATTTGAAAAAAAAAAAAAGGAAGATTAAAGTCCTTTTTCATATAGGAAAACAATATCAGGGGATTTTGTTTTACGTTTTCTTTAATTTTAAACAAGAAAACTCTAATACAGTTTTCAAAAATGTTTGATAGAAACCGCTATAAGTCAATTTGAACAGAAAAAACGAAAAAAATCTTCTTCCCAAAGCTTAAATATTATTTCATATCACTTGTATTAATTCCTAAAAAGAATGATGGACAGCGAGTTAAATGAAGAAAAGTCAAATTCATTCCATTTTTTAGTTAAACAAAATTGAATCCTCTTAACATCCTCAGCGCTACTCGTCTAATTTCAAAACTAAGCAATCCCTTAACCATCCCTGACACTCCATCTCATAAACCGCACGTAACTTCACTCAATTAAAAACTTGCTGTCAAATACCTGGTCGATAGCCCTGTGAAAAGGAAAATTTTTTCTTCAACCTTCGCCGAGTGTAAAATTCGTATTCCTCTTGTCTTGTTGCAAATTGAAAAATACTTCTTTTTTATTTTTAAAACAAAACACGAAATACCAAATAATGGCATCGCTTTCTGGTCGTATTGCCCTCCGTGCAGCTGCTCTTCGTAACAATGTCACCTACACTCCAGTTCGATTCTGCAAGAGTAAGTTTTTTTTTCATTTAATACGAAATGAAAAAAGTTATCGATAAGAAGAAAACGAGGTTCGCCTTTACAGCGCGTCTGACATTTGTCCGCTTCCTGGTCATAGTCAGAGGCGATGATGATGGGTCCCCCGAAGTTACGTAATAGAAGAATGTTTCTTTTTTCAATTTTTGTCCAAAATTGTTGTAAATAACAGCGATTTTTACGTTGAAAATATTCTTTCTTGATGAGACATCATTATATCCAAATGGCAAAGGTTTATGTTATGTAACCTCTCTTTTGTAGAGTGGGAAAATATAACCCCCTCTGCACACCTTCTTTCTGTTGCGAAACGAGAAAATGTAATGTTATCCTGGAATTCCAGGTCATTCAAATGCATTTTCATGGGTATTTCATAATAACCAGCACGATTTTTTTCTTTAGATTTTTTTTTTGTTTATGTAACCAACAAAACCACTGTGTTTGTCGTGGGCGGGTGATAGTGGTGTTGGTGAGAGACACAATAAGGAATATTCACAATTTTTCCGTTTCTTTTTTTTAGTGATGAGCGACCCAATGGAACACGCTACCGGTATTGAGAAGCGTGAACTTTTGGCCAAAGCTGCCGGTAACGATGATCCCTTCGACATGAAAGTTTTGAAGCGTGGAGCTGGCACCAAAGATACACCAAATCTGATTCCATCTGCCTTCGACGCTCGTATCGTTGGATGTATTTGTAAGTTTTTTTCTAATTTGATTATATTTTCTTCATTATCAGAATCCCCATCCCGATTCTAGGCACTGAAGATCAAACATATGTCCAATGGATGTGGCTGCAAAAGGGTACACAGAAACGCTGCGAATGCGGACATTGGTTCAAATTGGTCGAGAAGGCACCTTTATAAATTAGGAAAATCTATCTTCTTTGCCAGTAAATAAAACAATAAACATCGCCTCCCAGCAAATAAACACAGCTACAACAACAACAACTACTTTCCTAGTTTATCTTATTAATTATTTTGTTTGAAGTATTTAATTAAAATGAAGATGAGAAATACAAGAAAACAGCAATTAACAAAATTAATTGTTGGTTAAAAACGAAACAAAAGATAAAAACGATAATTATTCATTGAAAGTCATTTACAGGCAATACGTTTGGTAGGTTGTTGTCTTTTTAGACAGAAATTACATGAACATATTTTTTGTTATTTGTTGTTTCTAACACTTAGTGAGTTTGGGGCGGATTGATGATTGAATTTAGTTACGATTTGCTTGGTTTTTAGTTTTTACGTCATCAAGCCAAAACAGTCAGCTGTTTTATGTTGATAGAATAACTTCTTGGCGTCTGAATACCTTAAGCACCTTATTCTATTCTTTTTGCTTAACATTAACTCATTGGATTTGTTCTCTTAATGACAAAGGTCAATCTTATTCAACACCCTTCTTAATGCATTGATAAAACAATTTGGTATGCATACCTACATGAATACACGTTGAGACAACTCTGATAATAATTATGATAGTCGTGTGGTAGTTTTTTTTTCAAATTTTCTTTGAATATTGTTTGTCTTTGACGGGCGTAAACAGCTTTTTTCTCATACATATTTCCTTCGACAAATTTTGATGTGTTCTTGTCTTTTATCGATGATTCTATGGATTACATCCTATTCAATTTGAAAACAAAGTGCAGTTTGACTTTACTTTGGTTTTTACAAGGAAGTCTTTATTGCAAAATAAAAGTTTCATTCTCCACTGAGATTATATGTAGGAGACCCTCAAGCAAGCGAATTCAATTATTCTGCCAAGTGGGTTTGTATGATAAGTACCATCATTTGGAAAAGTGGGTTCCAGAACACTAGCTCAATTAGTAACACCTAAAGACATCTACAATGTTTGCAGTTTTATACACAAATTGAAAAATGTTAAGGAAAGTGAAAGAAGGTTCATTATAACTTATAACCATTGAGATAGATAGAAACAAATAAAAAAAACAAACAATGCTTTTAAAGTGCTTTTCGCCAAAAATTGCAAAAAAAACTAAGTAAGAAAAAATGGGTCTTGCAAAAACAAGCAACCATTATTAATAAACCAACATAAAGAATAAAAAACAAATACTTTTATTTTCTATCTAATTGTATATCCACATAGCAGATAGCCACTGTTCCCGTTCATGTTCACCTCAGGATGCGTTCTGTTCGGTAAAATTTGATACATTCTCAACCAATTCGAAGTCAAATGCAAATTTGTCACTTCTGTGGTCGATTTCAACTCCACATACAATTCCATTAGGACTTCTTTGCACTGACTAAAAATGACAACGGGCCTCGATGGTTTCACAAAACTCAATAGAGTTTTAGTTATATTCACAGGGTGCTCCTTTGCCGCAATTACCAGCGAATCAAATTGCTCCTTCATTAATTCACAGGCTCTCTTATTTTCCAGCTGCCACTTTTGTGTGGGTTTCTCCATGGATGTTGATGCCTGAGCCTGAGTGGCATTTGAATCGAATTCGTCAAGCCTGGGCTTCTTGCTGGGATTCTCATCCGTAGGTGTTTGAACTTCTAGTTTTTCGATAATAGCTTCCTGTTCGTCGGGCGAACCCTGAAAGAATTCTCGTAAAACCGAGTAAATATTCACTGACACACAGCGTTTCGTCTGTTCCTCGGGCATATTAAGAGCCAGGATGGCCTGTTTTTGTGGGACATTGCCAGGGTGCATATGGACCATTTGGGCTTCGGTATTGGCTCCCATTGAATTAAGGAACGCAGCCGGAAGCAGTCCATTTGTCCCCGATTCATAGAGAAGATAATTCCCGTAAGCACTCACCCCAGAATAGGAGATCATCTGTGATAGAGTATCTATGCGAATGCCCTGAATTTTGTCAGGATCTTGTCTATAAAAGATCTCCGTTAGGAGCCTTATTGAAGGCTGTCGAATCTGGACAAACTCAAAGTACTTCTTCTCCTTCTTCTTCAGATACTTCTCCTGTGAGTACTCGGTTTTCGAATTGAAAGTCTTCGAATTCTCCACGATTTTCTCAATTATCTTCGACGAGTCATTGCATTCTTCTCGTAGCTTTGAAATGTCCTCTGCACCCAGATTCTGGGATTCTCCGTCGTCGATTATATTGCGATTATCTGCTCCACTTGACGAACCCCCAAGAACTTCAAAAATATTGCGCATTTCAGTTTCTGTACAGATTTGCAGAGTACACGATCGATTACGACCTTTGCCTTCTTTTTGGACCATTTTGAAAGTTGAGTAGTAGGGATGGCCATCGATAGCGCGAAGTTCGAGATGATCTTTCCCAAGAACTGCTGTCGAATCGAGATTGCCGAACTTTTGGAGTTTGGTGTATTTTTGACGCTGCAGGATGACGTAGTCACCTGTTTTAATTTTTGTGGGATTTTCGAGCATTTTTTCGAAAACAGTATTTTCACTATTTTAGTTGATTTAATTTCGTTTTTATTATTTTTGGTGAAAACAAATGCAAAACAAAATACCCACGTGAAAGAAGCGGCTTTTTAAAATGTTAAGACTGTCAAGTAACCTGTCAAAAAATAGTTCAGTTTACTTCCGATTCTAAAATAAGATTTTAGGTTTGGGTAGAATTCAATTTTTAAGAATTTTTTCGCGCTAAATTTGAACTTTAGGTATGCAGATAATAGAGGTATTGAAAAAAAAAGTTTCTTTCAATAGAAAACTTTATAGGTATATTCTATGTAAAGTCTCCAGAAACTTTCAAGCATTAGGATTAATTCACAATAAGAAGGTATAACTTTCTACTTGAAGTTTGCATTAACGTCCCACAAAATCAGGGGTGCCAGCACAAAGCACGTAACTCGATACAATCGACCATTGGCTGTACACACTTTCTTTTAAGCAATTTAAAATAAATAAAATCCCATTTGACACTTCATTTCATAGTTCACAATCACAATTAATCCTACTCTAAAACTCAGTGAACAGAAATTTTTCTAAGTATAAGTGACAATGAAACTCGTTTCAAATTACATGATTCCAAAATATATTTGTTTCGAGTTGAGCTACGATCGACAAAACTCGATTATATCAAATATTGTTCCAGGTTTGTTTTAGGAAATTTTGTAAACAATTTTTATATTCGCTAGATTTCCCAAAGAACTAATGAAAGTCCATATCAATTCAAAAATTAAGAGTTTGTTTGATAATTATGGTTAATTATGATTGTCCACGTTATCAATTTGTAAAATTGAAATTGACATTAAATTGATGTCTTCCCTTTTCGGGATTAAAATAGTTCTATCGAACCATGAATACAAAATTTGAAAACGAACAAACCTTCACACAGCGGATGTATTAACACACTTTTTAGATTTTGACATTCGGTTAAAACCAAATAAATTTGTTTATCAACGTTTAGCGAGATTTAGCTTCATTTCGGAGTTCTCGTCTAGAAATCATTAAATAAAACTATGGCCAAGCATCATCCCGATTTAATTTTTTGTCGGAAACAACCCGGAGTTGGTTAGTACCTAGATATGTAGAATAATAATCAATTATACCTGTGTTTTATCTTATTTTACTTGAAACCTTAACTCTAGCTATTGGTCGCCTCTGTGAGAAATGCGATGGTAAATGTGTTATTTGTGATTCATATGTCCGACCGTGTACCTTGGTGCGAATATGTGACGAATGCAATTATGGATCATATCAAGGAAGATGTGTAATTTGTGGAGGACCTGGTGTGTCAGATGCTTACTATTGCAAAGAGTGTACAATTCAAGAAAAAGATGTAAGTAAATTCAAGAAGAGAAAGAACAAAACTAAAACAACCTTAACCTACATACATAATGTACTTATTGTAGCGTGATGGATGTCCAAAAATTGTCAATTTGGGAAGTTCAAAAACCGATCTCTTCTACGAAAGGAAAAAATATGGTTTTAAACAGAGGTACCTATACGGAACTTAATATTTTAATAGAATTGTCTTATTTACTGTTGCTTTTCTTGCAGTTACTAACATAAGGACTTGTTCTGGAATATATTCTTGCTTTATAGTTTTCTAATTTAACATACAATAAGAATTCACTGTATTTTTTTTAATTCTAGATAAATTGTTCTATTGAACTGATTTACTATAATGTACTTAGTTGTATTTTTAATTTGTTTGCGGATGATTGTTACCAGCGTAAGTATATCGAGAAAAAAAAAACATACAATCAAATAGAAATGCCTTGAATCAAATAGAAACGGTAACGATTTGGGACCAAAGCCGTTTTTATTTAAATCAAAGCCGTACCACATTCGAAAAAAAAACGTAATTAAAAAAGGAAAAAACTATGAGAACAGGCAGGGATTAAACCCAGACCACTGATGCAATATGCGCTATCCACTAAGCCACGCTTACTACTATTGAAAGTCAATGCTTTTCGAACTTAAAAGTGCTTGGTTGAGTTAATCTATTGCGTTTAGGTCGCAGTTTTTCTCTGGATGTAGGCGCTTACTTAAATATGTACCTTAAGTCAATGGCGATTTCTCAAATCCAACAGAGACGTCTTTAAAAAAAAAGGCCATAACACGTTAAATCTGCTTTCTATTCGAGAAAAAAGTCTGAATTGAGAAGTTTGGCGACATATTTGAGGAAAGACAACTCTAAAGATGCTACAATTATAAACTGTATTCTATGTATCATGACAACAAATTAAGGTCATACGACTTCTATAGACAGATTACCTATATAGCTTGCATGAACAAAGAAGAAACCTCAAAAAATCTTTTGTAGTACATTCCATGAAACCGTAAGAAACTTGAAGATATCGGTTCGGCATCGGATAGGGAAGACTTGTTGATAAAAGTCAATATTGGACTCCGGTTTCCATGCCGCAGCCGTTGATGAAAAAAGGACAAACAAACAATAATAATACACTTATTTTTGACTAATTTTTATTTCAATCCCATTTGCTTTAATATAAAATCCATATTGGATGATTCCTCATTTCGAAGTTCTTCAATAATTGTATAATGATCATGACCCAATAGCTCAGTATAATTCGATGCAATATTTTCCAATTCCAGCCTTTTATAGAAATCCCTCGATTGTTTTTTAAACACTCGACTATCATGTTCTCCAAATAAAACATTAATTTTTATATTAGCTGCAGATTTATGAAATTCAAATCTGATTGGTGAAAGTCTCACTGCTGAATCTTCATCCAATGATAGGACATTATTTGGATTTGCAGCATTTACCGTCCTCATTTCACGAAGATCATAAATGCCGGATATCAAAAAGAAGTTTTTTATTAAATTTGAATTTGGTAGATCGAGACAATCGGGTTGAAGTAATATTGCAATTAGATATGCGCCAGCACAGTGACCGCAAAAGGAGATGCTTCTGTAATTTGAAGAGACATTTTTTGACTTGAGAATAATCTTGTTTGACCATTCTTATACTTAATTGGCTTAGTTTATTTAATTGTTTTCATTAATAATGCTGAAAATCTTCTTTTTTTTTTCTTTTTTTTTCCCACTTTTTGAACAGTCTTTTCTTCACTTACCCAGCATTTGTATCCACTGCGTATTTGAGTAGAAATTTCAAAAACTTCTTTGTCTGTTGGACAATTTCCTCTAACGTCACATTTGGACATTGGTCATAATCCATGACCACGACTCTATAGCCTCTCTCAACCAATGGAGCTACACAAATTCCAGATTCCTCCTTGGTAATATGTATCCAATATCCACCGTGGATGTACACAAAAATTGGTGTATCTTTTTTGTTGTAAAGAAAAAAAGAGGTAATTCAAAAACATTTGGAGATGTAATTCTTACTAGACTCTTGATCCTTAAAATAAATATCCATCGATTGCATTGGAGTGTCTCCATAGCTAACACCCAAACGATGTTTGAAGACTTTCCTTACACGTTCAGTTTCTATTTATTGTGAAATTATTTACTTCAGGAATTTAAAATAAAGCAACAGAATTAACCCTTAACCTTCTATGTGAATTTTCACAAATGAATTGATCAAGTCTGCTGGGCTGTTATCAATTGATCGATGGCTACATTGTGATGGGGAATACTCTTTCTCTAGGTCCATGATAGGAGCTTGTATTGGTTAATTTCTAGTGAAGAAGCTTTTCATTCGAGCACAGACAGATTACGACTGTTGGTGCGTATCGCAACTTATAAATTTATTCCTCGGGTAATATGTAAAATGTAATCTATACTCTATACTAATATATAAAGCTGAAGAGTTTGTTTGTTTGAACGCGCTAATCTCAGAAACTACTTGTTCGAATTTAAAAATTTTTTTTGTGTTGGATAGTCCATTTGTCGAGGAAAGCTATAGGCTATATAACATCCCGCTGCGACCGATAATAGTGAAGAACCAGTGGACAAAAACGGCGTAAATTATTCATCTTGGAGGGCTTCTGTTTTTTTTTTCAAAGCGCTGATCTGAGGAACTGCGTGATCGATTTGAAAAATTCTTTTTGCGTTGGATAGTTCATTTGTCGAGGAAGACTTTAAGGTACATACAATTACGCTACGACCAATAGGAGCGCAGCATCAGTTGATAAAATTAACGGCGTTATTTTAACTAAACTTCTATATGTACATATGTATGTACACATCTATTGATAAATGTAATGAAAATTTTGGTTGGTAGCAAATATCTCAGGAATGGATAATGCCATTGACTTCAAATAAATTTTATTGTGTACATTGTTATGTGGTACAGATTTGGTATAAATTTGAAAAAAGTTCAGCATACCGTTATTTATTTTAAATTAACAATGAAGGAAGAACGATATTATGTTCAAAACATTTTTTGAAATAACGTTTTTTACATCTGCTTAAATTTTTGACAAAAATTAAATTGACAGTTTTTTTTTACAAAAAATAAAAAAAACTTAAACAAAAATTACATAAGTTGTTTTTTGACTTGTCGAGTGTAGTCAATAATTTTAACTTAAAATTTATTTTATTTTTTGCATAATAGGACTGGGACTTTTTTTCACGAAAAAAAAATTCTATTTGTCAATACCTAAATACTAAATGTGGACGAATACAAATTTACATTTTTTACAACAAATACAAACTATAAAAAGTTGTTGTTAATAAAATTGTTATCAATCAACATAAAAAGTAAATCGAAAGGAACACCAAGTTTTCAAATTATGAATAGTGGGAAGTTATCAGTGTGGGTCGCACACGGCCTCTTTTTAAAAACGTAATCTTAATTGCGATCATAATAACCGAAATTGAAGCCGACGAAGTCGCGGGCAACAGCTAGTAGCTAGTCATTAAATACAAATCCTTGTGGTTGTGTATTTGATACAATGTTTTTTTTTTTATATTTTATTGAAATCTGAATATTATGGTAAACTAGAGGGCTCGGCAAACTTCTTCTCCCCAACTAATGCAGAATCTCAAGCTATGGAAAAATATTGTTGTTGGTGATTCGATTTTTAATGCAATTTTTTCATAGTTTCTAGATTCTTGGGTGTACTTCGTAAATTTATTAAAAAGTAGATCAAGCGGTAGGATAACCGAAATTCATGTCCTAGTTGTTGAAACCATCCATTTCTTTGTGCTGAATTTAAAACAATAACGGCAGATTGCTTCAATTTTTGTGTAAATCGTTGGCCATGTTTAATCCTAATAAAATACATTTTACCGGGATAAAAATTAGTCCATGTGCTTTTCCAAACTATAAACTGTCTCTGTGTCAAATATCAGCCCAATCGGTTGAGCCGTTCTTGAGTTATAAATAGTGTACGAAGACTATCACTACATAGTTTAAAACAAAGTCGCTTTCTTTGCCCCTATGTCCATATGTATGCTTAAATCTTTAAAACTAAGCAACGGATTTTGATGCATTTTTTTAAAATAGAAAAGTGATTCAAGAGAAAGGTTTATACATATGTATAGTATAAATATGTAGATAATGTTTTTTTTCAATAAAAAAATTAATTTTAAAATTACAGTCAGAATATATTTCATTCCATATTCATTTACTTCTAAGATCTGCGATAGTTGAGGTTTGCAATATCTATGTACATATGTATATAGTATACTATAAGGTGGCGCAATTATCGTCTATTATACAGATTGATTTTTTAAATATGTATAGTATACTTTAAGGAAAAGACGAACTTCAACTCAATAAAATTCAAATAAATGTTATTATAGATACACTTTTTTTGTAAAATAATGAAAATATTGATCGGTTGGTGAAATATCGGTCAATCTAACAGCCAGGCCAGACAAAGTTCGCCGGTTCCTCTAGTATATTATATCATCAACTTAGGAACTATAGAATTGCCGACTCAGATGGTCGATGAACTTATGACGTTCATAATCAGGGGTGGAATCGCTTAAGGTGATAGGTGATTGTCACTTTTTTGATAGTCAATTTTGATTATCAACTTTGCTCTGTGTAAAGTGATCGCTAAAAATTTAAGATTGCTTGGTAGCACTTACCCAAGTTTGGGAAACTTGGTTCGAATTTTAAATTATGAAACAAGAACAAATGTCATTTCCATCAGCTGTTGTGTTTTATTATGAAAATTGTTCTCAATATACAATACATCATACAGTACCTACATCTATTTATTCCCGGTGGTAAATCTATTGCTCGATTATACACAAACATTTTTTTTATTCAGTCGATTCAATAAATTTTCATAGAAAGTCTCATAAGTAGGTACATAAATTCGTCTAGGAAGTTTCAAAATATTAAATAGACTCTCAGCAATTGAACTTTTTTGTCGTCATTTTTTGCTGAGTTCCTCTCATAAAATATATGCATTGATGTTTACATTATGGATTATTCACATTCTTTTATTTTAAATTTGATATAATTTTAACTTGTTTTTACTTTATTTTTCAATTTGAAGTAAAACACAACTTGTCTTATTCAAAAAACTAAGAAAAATATATGAAAGCGACACCTTAATAGCTGTCAATAAGTTGTAAATAAAGTGCATACATTAAATTTAAATATTGTTGTTTTTATTCTTATAAAAGAACACAACACTTCCATGCATTTAATTTAATTTTTAACTTAATTTTCCGGTTTGTAGATTTATAAATACCAAACAACAAACGTTAGAAAGTGTGAATTTGAATCATTAAATATGCATGTAGGTACATATATCTGTAGACCTGAACGATATCTTACCCCGCCGACGCACGATAAAAAAAAAAATAATAATATTAAGATACACTTCTTTTAGACTTAATTTTATTTCAACCCCATTTGCTTTAATATAAAATCCATACAGGAGGATTCGTCATTTCGAAGTTCTTCGATAATTGTAAAATGATCATGACCCAATAGCTCAGTATAATTCGATGCAATATTTTCCGATTCTAGCCTTTTATAGAAATCCCTCGATTGTTTTTTAAACACTCGACTATCATGTTCTCCAAATAAAACATTAATTTTTATATTAGCTGCTGATTTATGAAATTCAAATATGATTGGTGAAAGTCTTACTGCTGAATCTTCATCCAATGATAGGACATTTTTTGGATTTGCAGCATTCACCGTCCTCAATTCACGAAGATCGTAAATGCCGGATATCAAAAAGAAGTTTTTTATTAAATTTGAATTTGGTAGATCGAGGCATTCAGGTTGAAGTAGTATTGCAATTAGATATGCGCCAGCTGAGTGACCGCAAAAGGAGATATTTCTGTAATTTGAAGATAATCTAGTATAATTAGTTGTTTGCATTAATTATTATTTTTAATAACATTTTTTGTCTTTGTTTTTCCCCACTTTTTGCACAATGTTTTCTGCACTTACCCTGCATTTGTATCTACTGCGTATTTGAGTAGAAATTTCAAAAACTTTTTTGTCTGCTGGACAATTTTCTCTAACGTCACATTTGGACATTGGTCATAATCCATGACCACGACTCTATAGCCTCTCTCAACCAATGGAGCTACACAAATTCCAGATTCCTCCTTTGTTAGATCTATCCAATATCCACCGTGGATGTACACAAAAATTGGTGTATCTGTTTTATTTTATAGTAAAATCAGTAGTAATTCAAAAACATTTGGAGATGTAATTCTTACTAGACTCTTGATCCTTAAAATAAATATCCATCGATTGCATTGGAGTGTCTCCATAGCTAACACCCAAACGATGTTTGAAGACTTTCCTAACACGTTCAGTTTCTATTTATTGTGAAATTATTTACTTCAGGAATTTTAAATAAAGCCAACAAAATTTAACCCTTAACCTTCTATGTGAATTTTCACAAATGAATTGATCAAGTCTGCTGGGCTGTTATCAATTGATCGATGGCTACATTGTGATGGGGAATACTCTTTCTCTAGGTCCATGATAGTAGCTTGTTGTTTTGTTTATTTTTTTCTTCAAAAGCTTTTCACTCGAGCACAGACAGATTACGACTGTTGGCGCTTATCGCAACTATGCATTTATGCCTTCGGTAATTTGTAGTTATTAATACAAACCCTTGTGGTTGTGTGTAATTGAGATAATGCGTATTTTATATTTTACATATTGAAATCGGAATGTGGTTAATGGGGAAAGAGTGATAGAAATTTAAATGTATGGTCATTCACTTGTGGGTTGTATTTTTTAAATCAAATCAGTGAATGGAATTTTCTTATGTTCATAACCGAACACTTTTCTTGGTTTCTTATCAAAATATTGCAGTACTATTAACATTAGAGTAAAATTTGGGTCTTGGCACCTATTGATAAGCAAATAAAGGTCAATACAAGACCGTATATTCCTATAGTTTTTGTTTGTTTACAGTTGGTTATCTTTAATTCGAGATTTTTGCATCTGGTAAATCATTAAATGCGTTCATAAACAAAAATTTGAATTAAAGAACTAATGAAATTGATTTCTTAATCGTGGACTAAGTCTGTTTATATTGATAAGGGCTATTTAATTAGTCTAGTCTAAAGCTTTAGGCCTACAATATCATACCGATTCCGGAACGATTAAATTGAAAACGGCTTTTATAACAAGAACTACCGTTGGAAGATCTGTACTCGAGAAAAAAAAATAAAAAATTACTGTCGTTTTCAATTGGCAATCCGGAATGAGAAGTAGAAGCAGAATCCCAATTGAACACTTTTTGTGAATTCTGAAAAATTTGAAGTTTGGTGTGACTGTATTGGTAGTTTTGCAATCTTGGCTTTTTGGAAAACTCCTGCAATAAAAATTAACTACATCACTTGAATCGTCATCAATTGATGAAGAAGATTAGGAAGACGACTCCAACAATGTTTCTAACAAATTAGAAACAATTGCTATGATATTGTCAATATTATCATCCATTTTTAAATATGTAGTTTAGTTTTAATTTCAAGCAATCAGTTCACAGTTCGCACAATTTGTTAATTTAAAAATGACATTTGTCAAGTGTGACATGTAAAATCTTTGAATGTTTTTGCTTCTGACTTCAAATCCAGAAGAGAAATCTCTTCTTTTTCAGAATTAGAACTGTCACTTTTGCCCAATTGAACGCTTTTAGAATACTTTTTTCTGATTCCAGATTGCCAATTGAAAACGACATAAGAATGGCACCGACAATAATTACACTAGATCTCTGACAAGATCGGCCTTCACACTACCCATAAGGTCGCGGTGTATGTAAGCTAGACATACTTTATAAGTCAGCTGCTGTATTTGAACGTAAGATCAAACAAATGTACTTTTAAAAAATGTCTTAATAAAGTTGAATTGAATTGAATTGAATAACGTCGCGGGCAATTCTTCAAAATGCTAAGTATAACATTCAGATCTGTAAAATTGAATTTCCATTAAAAAAAAAAAAAAAAAACAGATCAATCTATCAAAAAAGTTCGTCTATCAGAAGATCAATCGATGTCAAAATGGGTGACTTTACAGATCCGAATTAAAATTACTAATTCTTTTCTTAAAGTAAGATAGTTTTTGCTAGTTCTAGCTCGTCTCTAGAAATTTTTAAAGGAACTTTGAGAAAGAAAAGCTAAGTTATAAAAAATGTTTCACTTCAAAATTTTGGTGTACCCTCGGTCTTAGGAAAACTGCTGTACAATAAAAAACTGTCAAACAACATAAATTATGACATCTCCCGTCACTGAAACTTCAAAAAATCCTTCAATTCAATTTAGAAAAAAATGTCAAATAAAGCAAATCGAAAAATTTAATGCAACTCACAACAAAAACTCGACATAAAAAGAAAACATGTTCTCCTACAACAAAATACTAACCAAATCCAAAAGAAGCTAATTCTGAAATTGGGTTTATAATTTAATTATCCGGTGTGTGTGTTTAAATTGTTTAGTTTTAAGTTATAACTTCCAAAAAAGTGTGTGTGTGAAGAAAGGTGCTTCAGCTTCAACGAACACACCACCGGCTGCTGCTGGCTCTACGATCAATAAATTAGGAAAAGAAATAAAATTAAAAATTGGCTTTTAAAGAGAGATAGAAATAAATGAACGACTAATCAATTAAATTATCATTGATGGCAATCATAAGTTAAGAAAATATTCAAAGAAGCAATTTGTTCGATTCTGTAATCCGCTAAGCTTAGCGACACCGAAAAAATGTCTCACAACGATGCCTACAATGCAGTCAAAGGTTTTCCCATAACACCACCGCGAAGTATTTGGGCCGCCTCAGGGGGCTCGTTTATTGTTTGTTTTGTATTTTATTTCTTTTATGGTGGTTTCCTAACATTGAGTCTGTTTAGCTGTTTAGCTCTTGGTAAGGAAGAGTTGTTTTGGCTCTTTGGAGACTGTTAGTAACACTGGTCTTGTATTTCTCCGCAGGTATTCTCTATTATGCTCAAGATATATTTCTATATCATCCCGATCTCCCGGCAAACTCACGTATCTACATTCCCATTCCAACGATGCATAATCTGCCACACGAAACAGTGAACATTCACACACCCGACAAGGTGACTCTGCATGCCTTTTGGGTCAGTCAGCCGCAGGAACGCAGTAAATTTGTGCCGACATTTGTTTATTTCCATGGCAACGCCGGTAACATGGGTCATCGGATGCAAAATGTCTGGGGAATATTCTACAATCTTCATTGCAATATACTCATGGTTGAGTATCGAGGTTATGGACTCTCCACTGGTAGTCCTTCTGAAAAGGGGCTAGCTATCGATGGAAGAGCAGCGGTGGACTATCTGTTTACACGACACGATCTCGATCATGGTCAGATTGTTGTTTTCGGACGATCACTGGGTGGTGCAGTTGCCATTGATGTGGCAGCTGATCCTAATTATAGTCGAAAGGTTATGTGTGCCATAGTGGAGAATACATTTACGAGCATTCCTGATATGGCTGTTGAACTTGTCCATCCGTCTGTGAGATATATACCCAATATATTTTATAAAAATAAGGTAATTAACTTAGAAGACTATTTTACTTATTTTTTTTTTCTATTGAGTTTTATGACTTTTTTCTTATTTGCAGTTTCATTCCTTAACAAAAATTCGCAAATGCACCTCACCTTGCCTATTTCTATCTGGTCTTGCTGATAACTTGGTTCCACCGCGTATGATGCGAGCATTGTATACACAGTGTGCCAGTGAGAAAAAACGAATTTTAGAATTTATCGGAGGTTCACACAACGACACTTGGGTAGTGGAGGGGTAAGTGTGTAATGATTTATATCGACAAAAATAAAATATACAATGTTGAAATTTTTATTTTTGCATTTCAAGATATTACCAGGGAATAAAGGAATTTCTCAACGAATGTCAAAATGTTACATTGCCTCTTCAAAAACCACCCGAGAAGAGTAATGTGTGGAATGAAATACAAATTGTATAGTTAATTATAAGTACTTCGTTAAAGGTACTAAACAAAAACTAAAACAACACACACGTTAAATATTTATTTAAGATACCTTTTTTAAAATATTTAAATAATTAAAATAATAATAACAATATCGTTTGCAATACTTCTAGTTGAAAATGTATGTAAAACATGAGTGCATTATGATTTTTAGATTACGGATTTTATTAAATGTGTATTTGAAAAATTAAAATAAAATTCAACAACTTATATAATATGTCAGTATGTACTATAGATGATCTATCCGAAAAAATTAAACCAGAAGAATGAATAAAACTATTTTCTTAGAGAAAGAAAAATAAATTAAAAAAAAAAAAAACTTATAAACAATTATATAATTTTTGTTTTTGATTCAATTGTATAAATTAAGGGGCTTAAAAGTGTGATGTAAGGTCACACAAGTAGCGAATTAGAATTAATTTTTAAGACGGTTGCGAGGTCAACGCATTTAGTTTTAATTATTATTGCCAAAAAGGTCAATATAGGATTCTTTTGTAGTTGATTCTTTAACATAAACCTTACATCATATGAAATCGACGATTATTTTAGAAACCATCATATAAAATCGAACATTATTTAAGAAACCTATTGTAGTACATAACCAGAACGAAAATAATTTTTTCACTAATGCAAATGGTTGTAGAAAAAAATGTTCTTTATTTCAAGGTAAAAGAGAACAACTTCACATGAATGAAACATCTTCTAACAGCACTGAAACCAATTACTGAAGACTTTGTAACCGGGATATAAGAAAGGACACGATTCATTTCAAAGGTAATTTCCAAATATTGAGGAACTAGGGGATTTAGTATTTGAACAATCAACATTGATACTGGAAATGCTCCAAGAAACGGCTTAATTGACGTACGTTATTTATATTTTCCAAAAAAGCAAACGCAATTCCACGAATAATTTGTGACCAGAAATATGTTATTAACATTTAAAAAAAAAACTAATCAGTTAAACATTAAGAAAAATTAAACGAAAAAACTCGTATGGCAAGTAGTATTGGTTTTTTGATCGTTAAAACCAAAAAAGGATTAAAATTTTCATTACTCATTTAAAAATCAGATACGAATGCAGAAATTGCGAAATTTTGATTTTTGGTTTCGATTTTCCAGAATTCAACCATACAAAAGTGAAAAGTTGCCATTAAAACTACAAAATTAACTATTTAAAATTGATTTTTATTAGCTGAAAACAATGAATTGAATTTCAAATTTGTGGAACAAAATTTCTTTTAAATCTGCGTGAAATTTTTGTTCTTTCTACATTTCAGTATGGTTTAAACATAACATTATGTTTTAATATACTATTAAATAACAACACAATTTTTTCTTAAACAGAATTATTAAGATTTAAAAAAAATTATTGAATTCAAAAAGAAGAATTGCTTTTATAGATGATTTGAACTAGAACCCTCCAGGATAAAATTCTGTTGAATATTTCTGATAAAATTGTGATTTTTTATATTTTTTAAATAATTCTTTCTTCAAATCTTTTAAATTTATAAACTGAGTTAAAAGTTCACATGGAAGATAATTTACTTATCAATAATTTATTTTCAAATAACATTTAACATAAAAGCAAAACAGAATGAAATAAACGTTTTAAATAATCTACGCCTTTTTTAACAAAAAAGAAGATCTGGAGCAATTATTTTAAACTCCAAGTTTAATCGAAATCCGTTTTCAAAAACAAGAAAATCATCAGAGAAGCTTTGAGAATGTCTTTCATAATTAATTTAAAAAACACTACTACTGGGTTCTGCCTGGCTTGCAACTGAATTAAATTTAAATTTTGTCTTCCAAATTGTCTTCTTCACATTAAACGGACAAACTTATTACTTTCAATTCAAATAGAAACTGTTAAATGCAAAATAACAACAAAACATTTTCAACCAATCAAAATTATACGGATACCTAACTACTGCTTATTTACCTTACGTTAAAAACCAAAAACTACACATTGTCGTTGGGTAGTAACGTTTCAAACTGAACGCACTCATTCCGTAGTATACAAATGTCACCGTCACCGTCCAAGTCTGCCCGTCACCGTCACCGACATTCATTTCATTTCTCCATTCCTCGTAAACTCTTGCCACAGCCACTGCCACGGCACCGTATTGATTGCTCTGCGAGAAGTACGTAGGTACCTCTCCTTGCATGTACGTAGCCACAGAGATACCAAATTCCGACTACCTCCATTCATTTTATTACTGGAGAAGGTAATGTGATGTGAATGTGATAAAAGTGTAAAACATTTAAATCAACAACTCGATTAGGACCTGGACAACAAAATACGTTTATCAAAATAATAACAATTAAAAAAGGAAAAAACATAACAAAACTGGAGCATGGGTGGTGATAGAAACGTTGGACGTTGTCGTGTTACACGAAAAAAAATTGAAATGGATGATTATAAGCTTATAGAATGCGTCCGAAGAAATCCATCACTTTACGAACTTGATCATAAAAATTATGGAAGCGGAGTTTCCAGGGCAAAAACTTGGAAAGTCATTGGCGCAGAACTTAAAAGACATCGTGAGTATATTTCTTAAGTTTTTCTTTTTTTTTATTTCATTTTTTACATCTTGGTTGTTTTTTTTTTTTTTTGTTTACGTATTTTTTTCCTTTCGTTATTCCAATTTTTTTTTTTACTGTGGGTCGGTGACTTGAAGTTGATTCTTTTTTTTGTTTTTATATTTTGAGGTAGAGAAAAATGTTACAACGTAGAATCAGAAGTAATTATTCCATACGCCATCGCCAGGCCAGACAAAAAGTTTGGCTTTAATAGAAGTTGTTTAGGTATCCGGTATGCCTACATAACGATGAGCCCGACAATTCGGTCACTCAGTCAGTGTGATGCACCACCACCGCACTGATGTGATGTGTGGTAGTTGTGATGTCATGAATTTGTTAGCGTTATAATGTTCGTCTATCTACATCTGCATACCTAACCCAATACATAAGTACGTCACCCCAATCAAAACAAAAATATTATCAACGTTCAATTATTTCTTTTTGTTGTTTTTTTTTTTTAGTTGGCTGAAGTAATTTTAAAGGCAAAAAGCCAGTTTAATTTACGAAACATGTTTTGTGCACAAGCACCGCACATACTCGTACCTACCTAGAGATACCTTCCATTTTCTCATTGTCCAGTAAGTTTATGCTGGTAAGAGGGGTGAATTAAATGAACGAAAGAAATATCGGCACGAAAAGAAGAAGGTAAACGTCTTTTTTTCAATTGTTGTTATTTCTTTTTTGCTCAACACAATACATTTTGATGTTGAAAACAATTATTGCATTCTTCGTATTGTTGTTGGTTTTTTTAGCTTTCCTATGTTTTTCTTAGCAAAACAGCTGCTGCTTATTCATGAAATGGTTTTCAATCTTAAATGTTAGTTCTTGTCAATTTCGAATCCAATTAATCTATTTTAATTACGAAAATCTAACTTGATAAATAAAAAAGATTTGAATAAGTTACGAATAAAAAAAAGTATCTAATGTTTAGCATAACTCAAACACAAGAATGATGCAGAATTCCAAATAAAAAGTGGTTATCGTTATACAATTTGTCCATACATAATCGCACTAAAAGGAGAAAGATAAATTCTAACTGAACTGATACTTAACGTAGTTGGAGTAATTGAAATAAACGACAAAGATGTTGTCTTCCCCAAATTTCCAGAGTTGATTTATAGAAGTTAGCTTCAAAACTTTTTTTATCACTTTTGTAAATTAAAATATTCAAAAGATGAAAGACAATGATACATTTTGAAACAAAAGAATTTCTTCATACCCATACCATTTGTAAGTCCTTGCTTTCATTATGTGCACTATGACTTACGTTTTTAGCCCTAGAAACTCAATTTGGATAGTTTGTTGTAGCGAAATGTTGTTGTATTTCATTTAGAACTAGTTCCAATAAATAAGCAAGTAAAACAATGTCGACACTCAAGGCATTTGGAACTCACAACATGTACTTTCACCAACCCCCCAACCCCCCTTCTCTATTGACTTTAAAATCAATTATTTAATTTATATGTAATTGTATATACCACTAGACTAACTATTGGCTTTTAAAGAGAACTCATTACTCATGATAATGGGACTTATTCTGATTTTATAGGATATTTAGTAAACTAAATACCAAAATTAAAATTCATAAAAGACAACTTAAATTTTTGCATGGAAATTCATAACAGAATAAAACATAGATATAGCCCAATAGATCTGAATAACTTTTAATAAAAGGTAATAAAATTTAATTTTCCAACAGTGAATTATTTATTCAAATAAAATGAAGACAATTCAAAAATTAATTCATGTTTGTTTTCTATTTTTTTTTTTTTTGTAGCACTATTCTGTAAGAAAAGATGGGGCAACATACGTGATAATTACAAAAAGGCAATGAAAAAATACAATTCTCGACTTGCCCAAGGCTATACCAAAGTGAAAAAATACAAATTCTGTGATAAATTAGATTTTCTAGAAAATCAAATTGAAGAAAATAATGAAACCGATAAAAATCCAAGTGAACAATGTCCGAATGAAACATCATTAGAAGTTAAATGTGAACCAGACATTATGGATACAGAATTTGATGATAACAGCTTGTTATATGCTAATGGCAATAATTTCAATCAAGAACAAAATCAATACTACGATGATTATTATTTAAATCAACCTATTGAATCGAAATTAAATTCACAATTTGAAATTGATCAGAGTAATCAGCAGTATCAGCATCGAAATGAAGAAGAAACGAATACAGAAGAATATGATAATTATAGTCAAGCAGATACCAGGATCAATGAAGGAGCAGAAATCGAAGGATTAGAATTAGAAGGAGAAAATGATGGAGAAAAAGAGGACGACGACGATGGCAATGGCAATGTCGTCGTAGAAAAACAAATCCCACCGAAATTTGAAAATACCACACATTCCACACACTTAGGATTAAGAAAAAGGAAAAGAAAACTCGAAGACTCGACGAATAGTTGTGAATTATCAAAAGCCAAATCAATGAGATACATTGTGGAGAGAGTTGAAGAGGATAGATTTGTTGAAAGGCATCCTGTTGATGCATTTCTATCAGGTATAGCACCAACATTAAAAAGTCTATCGGCGTATTACTTAAGTTTGGCCAAAACACAAATTTATTCAATTGTACAAGAATACGAAATGGCTATGATCATGGAGCAAAGAAATCAGCGAAGTTAAATTAAAAAGACAAAATACAAAAATATACATAAAAATAAAATACAAAAAGCCGAGTTTTTTCTGTAGTTTTATAAAGTGTATTCAAAATTACGGTTAAGTATTGCACCTATCTTATAAGAAACTTCCATGAATCATTTTTTTTTTTTCGTAAAAAATGAAGTAGCCAGAAAATCTTTTCGTGGGTACCATACTGGGACCAATTTTTATGAAGATCTGCGGTTGATGTTCAAGCCCGTGACGTGATGCTTTGTGTGCAGAAGGCCTGGGAAATTTTGTGTACACTGCTTTCGAATTTAACTTTTGATTCAAGTGAGTCATCGAAGAAATTAACAGTAAAACGTTTAACTTTTAAGTTTGACGGATATCGGAAATACCGATTTAACATTTAGTTTGGGTGTACCGAAGCGCGGACTAGAGATGTAAGAAAAATCATACAATTCTTGCGAAGTCTTGAATCGGATATGAAGTGTGGTACTCTCGTCAGAGACACAATTTCCCCACATTAAAATGAAATTATCTTTTGGGACCATGAACACTGTAATAAGGAATCTCAAGCTTTCAAATTGAATAACCACAAAATAATCCAACATACAACAAAGTATTCTCTTTTTATATGTATATAAACACATAAACATTAATATAAAATTTGTTTATTTACATAAAAAAAAAATATTATTTTTACATTTCATAATCACTATCATCATCAGATTTTGAGTAATCTTCGTCATTTGAATCTCTTCTCTTTTTTCGAACTTTCTTCTCATCTTCCTCTTCATTTTCCCCATTCTCTGCTACAACTTGAGGTTTAGTTTCTCCTTGAGACCTATGATGGAATACAAATGACACGCATTTGCTTGTCGACCATGCTTGAGCCAATATACTATCCGGTAGTCCTTTGTTGTTCGAACAATGATACCATTGTGATAAATGCGACGTACAATCGGTGTCCTCCGCGGGGGGTTTTATTTGGATATTATTAATGCAACGTTTGCATTTGAATCTAAAATTTTTTAACAAAATAGTTACATTCACATTCTTTTTCAACCACTTTTCCACTTACTTATCATGAGTATCGGAAAGAGTTGTATTTTCAAATCGAAACAAATCTTTCAAATCATCTCGAGAGAAATGTTTCTCAGAACTCTCGTTGTTATCGATGATAGCACTTGAGAGTGATTTTTTGTGAGTCTGTCGTTGAAGGATTTTCTCTTCTATTGATCCGGTCTGTAAGAAAAATGAATTATGTTCTTCAAATCTCGTATTTCTATTCATCACACTTACAGCAACAAGACGATATATAAAACATGGTTTCTTTTGTCCATCACGCCACACTCGAGCCATTGCTTGTTCGTCATTTGCTGGATTCCAATCCGGATCGAACATAAATAATCGATTTGCACCAATTAAATTTAATCCACAACCGCCAGCTTTTGAACTCAGCATAAACAAAAAACAATCAGAAGTGGGATCATTGAATAGATCAACCACTTTTGATCGTTTTTTAATTGTCATCGTACCATCGAGACGAACATAAGTATATTTTCTAAATTTAAAATTATGTACATAATTATGTAAAATCAAATACGAGTAAAGTAAAATTCCATCATGAGATTATGAGAAAGGGGTAAATATGTACAATTGTACCTTTTTCTAGAAAGACGCTCAAACAAATCCAATGTTTGTGTGTAGTTTGATATGAGCACAACTTTGTCGTCTGTATTGGCCTTTATCGATGCTAGCATAAAGTCCAATAGCATAAATTTTCCACTTAACTCGGGATTTATTTCTCTGAATTTTGAAGAAAAAAAAAATCAAAAAAAAGTGGATTAAATAACTGAAGCATAATAATTAAATGGTCCAACATGCGACACATGGATTCTCTTTTTTGACAAAATTTAAATTGAACAGCGAATAAATTTCAAACTACCTACTCCGGGCATAAATCTGTGAAGTAGAGACACCACACTTAGCCTATCAGGTAATACAAAACAAGAAATTAAAAGAAAATATAGGAATAGAGAAGGTAGAACTAAAAACAGAAAGAACACACTACAACAGGTAATGGTGAATTTTTTAGATAGCTATTATCTTTCTACTTACTTTAGCTCCCATATCAGAAGAATAGTTTTTAAAATGTACACATATGTAAGAGCAATTAAAACAAAATATAGGTATTCAGTTTTTTGTTTAAAGTAAACGTTTAGGGTACCAACGAAGATGACGTTACTGTGAGACACTATATTTGTATTCTCAATTAGACCTTTTTTACAAATCCAATAAAATTCCTTAAACAAAGAAAATGAGCTTAAGCATTGGAGAAAACAAATATGTATTTGTTGTGATTATTCTTCGAATAGATGAACCGGCTCTGTGAATGTAAAGTAAAATTTTAACTGCCAATCTTTCGTGAAACAGAAACAAAACAACAAATAATGAATAAATCTACATTATCTAGGTATTCAAAAGTGTAGCTTCTCCCAATTTGTAAGTTGAATTAACCAAAGAAGCACCACTAGAGAATGGTATCCAAAATAACAACTCGGTCATAGTACGCAGCTCCACCAAACCAATGCATTTATCATGAATCATATGAATATACACACATCCATATGTAGTTTCTAGAACATGGAAAACAAAACAAAACGAAACGAAAGCAAAAAACGTCAAAGTGTATAAAAAGAAAAGAAACAAAAAACACGTCAAACAACCAACCAACCAACGAACCAAACCTAACCTCACAAACAGAAAACGTATAGCAAAATTTGCTTCTTTATTTTATTTTTTTTGTCTTTTATGTAGCAACTTGCAAATGCTTTTACCTACATACGAAGTACGAAAAATTTTCCTAAAGATTTTACAAAATCATTTTAGTTGAGTTTCAGTGTTCAAAGCTCCCAGATCATTGTTTTAAAACATAAGAAAGAAAAGTGTGTTGGTCTTTTTTTTGCAAAATAATATTATAATAATCGAAAAAGGTAAGTGCACATATAAATTAGAAAATCATCTACATATGTATATGTACCAAAATACCCACTAAATCTATGTACTTTGGATATAAAAATATATTTTAAGGAAGATGAACAAATATTAGGTATGGAAAATGATTTAATTTCACAATTTTTTCAATGAAAAATCATGGAAAAATCAATTTGAAAGTCAAATAAAAGACAAATTTTCCAATTAATGGCAAAGAAAATAGAAAAAAAATACAAAATGGCCAAGTTGCAAGGCTTCTTTCTAATTGATAAAATTAAAAAAATTAATCGATGTGAGTATATCTAGAGGAAAGAAAAAATACTGCATTTAGGTAGGTACATATATTCGAGAAAAAGGCCAGACTACGCCCAAGAACCTATAGGTAAATTTGCCTTTCTTCTATTATTTCTAGAAAAAAAAATTGATTAAACAAATTAGTAGGTGGACATTTGTCCCTTTTTTTAGTTCAGTTACATAATTGGAGATGAAAAAAATGAAAAAATAAGATTCACAAACTTGCAACTATCGAAATGTAGGTATCTAGATATGTATATTTTCATAATTCATGCATTTTTTCTTTAAAATAACACGTCATTTCGATGTTATACGTCTTAAAAAATGTATAGAAAAGGTACAAAATGTAAAGGCGTGGCCAGAATCGATATGAGATTTGATGTAATATTAAATTGTTAACATCAATTCATTGAGTGTCAAAAAATAAGTAATAAGATTCAGTTAAGTAATTTATCCAACATACATATATTAAGTATTTAGATACAAAAAGTATTCAATCAGTAAGATAAAAACACATAATCATGTCCTCCAAAGTAGAATTCACAGGACTGAATCCGCAAAAGTTCCAAAAGAAGTTAATGTTCGCCCTTATAGAAAGTACTTCAACTCAAATTCAGAATAAATGTTAATTGGTAAGAATATTTCGAATATTCGTATTTAGTCAAAATCTGAAGTTAGTTTAATCTCTAAGCATATGTGTTATTTTATTTGACTGAAATTTTAATATTGATCCATTAAAAAATCGCCAATCTATTGTTCAAATAAAAGAAGGATGGGAAATTTTGTCAATTTAAGACAAGAGAGAATTTTCTTTGGGAGCTTGTGTGAATTTTTCTTTTTTATCAGGTTTTTCTTTATTATCGAGGTAAGATTGAACTTTTCTGAAGCATATATTTTCTTAAACAGATAAGGTTTTATTTTGGCAAATTTGATGTTTTAAAGTTGACAAAAGTAGTTGTAGATGAAAATGAGTCTGTTGGAGGTAAGATTCTTAATACTTTCAAGATCCATTCCTTAACTCGAAGAAGTAAAGTGATCTATTCATGATCATTGTCGAAATAACATTTTTTCAAAATAATTTTGTTTGCATTGCTCATTTTTTCTTGTGAGCACTCAATGAAAAGATAAAAAAACGTTTAACAAAGCCGAATTTGATGTTTAGAAACATTAAAAATTAAGCTCAAACGCTTTTCGTTTAAAATCCACACCTAAAGACCATGTTTGATTTTTGTTAATTTATGAACTTTTTGTTCTTACATATACATACATATATCCAATGACAAAAAAAAAACAAGTTGTTGTCAGTAAAATTTAGAATTTATGTTAATACCGTTTCATTTGGAGAATCAGAGTTTAAGATTTATTTAGAAGCCGTCTTTCAAAAACAATAGTGGAACGAAAAAACCAAATTACCTTTATAAAAGATAATAAGGTATTTTTCTTGAAACTCATTTTAGAGTTTTATCAGGTAATGAAATTTGTGTCCCTTTTTTAGATCATACTATTTATTTAAACATTAAAAGGTAAAACTACCAGTTGCCACACTTTTAGACTTGGCCTAGTTTAAGATGAGTGAAATTAGAAGAAAATTTGTGTTTTCGAAGTGTGAGTAGTGGCATTGTTTAAATTAAAGTGTTCCAATTATAGAACAAGATCACTATTACAAAATGATATGGTCAGAGTAGTTAGACTATCCTTACAACAGCGGTTTAAGCTAAATTCTGTCACATTTATGAAACCTGCTTCTTCTCCAAAAGGCTTTCCGGTGCAAGTATACAATTCTAGGTTTTTACATATTTTTGAGTAATTACTCAAAGTATTTAGTAAAAATTAATGCAGCTCTATTTGTTGTGTATACAAATCTAGAAGGAGCAAGAGAATAAGTAAGGTACACATAAACTTAATTAATACATTCATATTTCTTCATTTTTTAAATACATATTTCGAGAAAGAAATCGTTTACAAAAACTACTCATCAAAGGCACATCGTTACAAGAGCAACCGGAGTTCACATCTGGCCTCATCGATCTTTTTATCGAGTACCATTTTATAGTTTATCGGCTATCAAGAAATGTTCTACAAGGGACTTCTTGAACCAATTAACCTTAGCTGGTCATACAGATCTTATTTTTGTTCAAAATATCTGCTTTGAGGTAGATTGCGTAAAGTTGGTCATAGCAGTTTAATACTTTTTCTTCACATCGAATGTCTTCTAATAAGTCTAGGATAAATAGAGTATCTACTGGTCCTTCACAACAGCAGCTTTTCTTAAATGCAAAATTGACTTGGCTTTGGCTTGTTAGATTGTTCACGTTTTGTAAACAAAAAATAATAATCTGAATATAAAACGCTTCCCTGGATTCTGTGTTTCATTAATGTGTGATGCTCTTAACCCTTCTTCTTTAAAAACCTATTTTCTCTAATAACGCCCATTTGAGTTCCATAATACAAACACACTAATACAAAATACTTAAAATCTTTTTTAGTACTCACTTTGGATTGTAATTGCTTGGCAAAACATTCTGTGAGTTCTCGAAACCGTTCTCTCTTGCAATGAGTTTCTCATAAATCAAATCCGGATGATTGCACAGTTTCTTTAAGGTTGTTATATCGGCCAGCGCTGACAATGTTCCTCCTTTTTCATCAGAATTTTCTAAAAATGAATCAAAGTCATCATTAATCATTTCATATCGAGAATTGGTCTCCCTTCCTCACTCTCACCTGCTAAACTCCTGCGAATCTTATCCGACTTCAAAAAATTGGTATACAATTCCATTTGAATTTGTGTCAATTTGGAGCAAATGACCATTTCAAACTTTACCGGCAGATATTTCGTGAGAATCTGGTTTGTTCTGCGTATGATGCATTGGTTTACGATTCCAATGAGTTCCTGGGTCTTTGCCAGAGCCTTTTCTCTCTCGGTATCAGATGAATCTGAATTCTGGCCCCGAAGAATGGGATTCTCGTAGACTCTCTTAAAATCAGCCGCCGATCCAAGCATATTCGGATTCACGAAATTGATCAAACTAAAATATTCAGTTAGATCGTTTTGTATGGGTGTTCCGGAGAGGAGGACGCGTCGTTTTGTCTTCAAACCCATCAGAGCTTGATAGGTTTGATTTTCGCTGTTCTTCAAGCGATGACCCTCATCGCAAATGACGATGCCCACTTCGCTTCGATTGAGAATCTGTGCATAAAGACGAAAAGTCTCGTAGCTGATCAGCAGAACGGGGGTACCACAACGCTGATTGGTGTTGGTTATGTATTGTTCGAGGTTCTTAGTCGTTTCCTCCTTGGAGCCACTATCAATGGCTAGACAATGCAAACGGCCATGTAGCCATTTGTTGAATTCCTTCTCCCAGTTCTTGACCAACGAACTGGGCGAGACGATGACTGCTTTGGAGATTGTGGGTCGGCATTCTGGGCTTTGCCGCAGAAGTGTCCACACCAGAGTCACACATTGCAGGGTTTTTCCCAACCTACATTTGTGAAATAATTAAAGAAAAAGGTTATATTTTCGAATGGCATCTTACCCCATCTCATCGGCCATGATGCACCCGTTGAACTCGCCCTTGTTCCCCACTACACAGTCGTACATAAACTTAACACCCTCACGCTGATGTGGACGCAGAATATTGCTTAGCAGGGGATCCACCACAATGTGCACGAGGATTTTACTGCTCTCCATTGTAAGCCTTTCGTGTTCCGTATATTGTGGTGGCTCATACAACACCAGGGCATTACAAGCAAATGGATCATGCAAAGCTTTGCGCACCGTTGTCCTTCGTATGCCTAAACACCGATTGCTATTGTAGTCCGGTACATAATCGGCAATTGGAACTTTGAATTTCCTCGAAAGGACTTTAGAAATTGCCTCCTCATATTGGGATTGAGGGATGTGTTGCAATGGGTTGTTATTAGTTAGATTTTCGGCATTTTTGCAAGTTCTTTTGCGTTTATTTTGAAATGGAGTGATAAATGAACTTTGTGAGCAATTATTTCTCTGAGGCGTCTGACTGGGTGCCAAACTTCGACGCTATAATGAAATTGGATTTATTTATTCTCAAATTATATAATTATAGTTTATAATTACCATTATAATTAAAGTTAAATAAAAATAAACATAACTTCGGTCTTTGTCTCGACTTGTCGCGTTTTGTTATTGAGATTGAGAGTAGCTGTAGTTTGTTTAAATTTTTTATTTTGAACTGTCATAACAATGGCATGATCGAAGAATGTGTTAATTGTGAATTGGTCATGGCGCAATTTTGCTTCTTCGAAGTTACAGGTTGTATTTTGCTTTGTGAAATTATATTATATATATTTTTTTATTGTAAAATTTTATCAAATTGAATTGTTATCGTATTTTTCTGTGTATTTAAGAAATTTGAAAAAAAAATTCTATCGTTTTTTTGGAAAGAAAAAAAATACTGTAGTTTTTTTTGGTGAAAATATAAATTTAAATTTGTTATAAGTGAATTTAGAGCAATCAAACTATAGTTACGATCGCAACTCGTTGACCCGTCGTGATAAAACTAATGGATTTCAGAGAAACTACATCTCATCTTTGATGTGAAATAAAAGTGCAAAAGTTTGTGAGTCAGGAGATTTTTCATATTGTTTTCCAATGTGACATTTTGAAGAAGAGCTACAGTTATGCCAGTTTGACAGAAAGATAGAGAATTTTTTTTATTCGATTAGCATCATTAACTCAAAAATCGTGTTTTTTGAGCTATGCCGGTTTTCTTAAACAGCGACGATATATAACTAAATATGTCATGTTAAAAATATAATTTTAAGGATTAAGGATCAACACACAATTTTCATAATTCTAAAAAGTTAAATTCATTTTTGGTTTCCTGCAACTTAAATTAATATCGTTTTTGTAATAAGAGTTCAATTTTCAAATTTGTAACTGCAGGACTTTGAGCCGTTTTCTTAAAGTTTCTTTTTCAATCTTTTGCACCTTCATTGTGAGGAAACAAAATTAAAATCTACTACAATTTCAAGTTTCTAAATAACTGGTTGAAAATAATGTAAATGTTTTTAATCACTGTTAAAGTTTCAAGAAATTTGAAAATTTGTTTACAGCGCCACAATATTTTTATATGTTTGGACAATGCTTATTCGAAACTGTTCCATAGAATCAATGGCGCATTGAAGACTGGGTTTGCATCATAATTCAAGTCAATAGAGGAGTCCAACAGAATCCGATTGACTTAATTTAAGTGCAATGCAGTACTACATTTTTCGTGCAAACTTAACACTGCAAATAACATGCAAAATCTGTTATTTACAAACATTAATAAATGTAATGAGTTACCGAAACTATTCAATGACAGCCGGACAGTTAGAGGTTCTTAAAATTCAACTTTATAAAGGTTCCATGCTAAATTTTGATGAAGTAATATATTTTAAGAAGATCCAATAACAACAAGAGGAGGACCCCATATGACGTTTCATGATCCATGTGAGCAATTTAAGTAACTTATGACCAGTGAAGTCAATTTTAGTTGTCGATTAAAGACTTTTCTTCATTAAATAGAAAACTTTTTTCTTACTTCAAATACCTGAGCATAAAATTATCAACACCAAGGTGCTGATTACATAATAATACAAAAGCAATGCCTTGCGACCGCTTAAGAACCTTATTCTACGTTTCAATATTTTTACACAATTAAAATTTTATTTGATTCTATTTCTTAAAGCCCTTCTGAATTTATCTTTCTTTTGAGGTGCTGACCTTATTGAAATTATCGACGTATGTAGTTCTAGAAAACATTCTCATTGTGCAAAATTTTTATTTATTTTTATTTTTTCATAATTGTTTTTGGACTTTAGACCTGAATCGACGCCATTTGCAATGCAAAATCGATACTAGAAAACATACTAAATGAAAATGTTGCTATCGTCAGTTAAATGGCTTACCCTACAAATGACTCTCATCTAAAATATATTTAAAAAAAAAAACATTTTTATTCTAATTTTTTTCTGAAAAACAACTTATACTAACAAATGATATATTTTATATGCAATGAAAATATTTTTTACTAACAATTCATTTTATTTCATTTTATTGTAACAAAATAAAATTTTGTAAAAAAAACTTAAAATTTCATCTGAAACAACTTTTTAACAGGTGCTTTTTCCATCCAAATAAACTATCATAGCTTTCCCATACGTTTCTTTTCGGTATCTACTACTTTAGTTCACAATAGACACTACAATACCCACTGAACTGTTCTCCCCACATTTCTTCTTCGAAAAAAGAGATGAACAATAACCAACCGCCATTCGTTTTTCTCTTTCGCACTCACACAACTCTCCCACAGCTACACCACACAGCTTCGAAATTGAAATTTCTTGCAGGAAAAATTTCTAAAATGGCCGTACAAGTCGATATTGGTGGTGGAAGTGTCTCGCTATACAGTTATTCGCCAACTAATTTACCAACAAAAAATCCAAAATAAATTCAACAAACAAATTCGATCAAACAAATAACCTGAATAAAGTGCATTTTTAAGCCGTAATTAATACAAATCACCTCGAATAGTTGTGAATTCTTCATTAGAAATACGAAGGAGAAAAAAGTTCACATTAATTTCCAATAGAAAAGAAGAAAAAAAAAAAGAAACCAAGTGTGTGCGTGTGTGTGTGTATGTATGCATTACTACCGTGAACGAACGCAGTGTACGTACGAAGTGTAGTATACCCAGAGCCGAGCCGACCCAGCGAGTGTAGCTTCTTGTTCGAAAAATAAAAAAGACAAAAAAAAAAATAAATTCGCCACTCTCGTATGACAAAATGGCGTCCAAGATGAAAAGTTGAAAGACCATTGAAAATTTTTGCTTTGTTGGAGATTTTTCTAATTTTCAAAATTTAACAAATCAAAAGTGCATAAAAGTTGAATAAAATAATTGCAAAATATTAAATAAATTGTGTTTTATCAATTTAATTGATTTTTTCTTGAATGTTTAATGTCTGCGATAAGGAAAATTGATTTTCTTCAATTATATCATGAGCCAGGTAAGTTAAAATGCAATGAAAAACTTATAAATATTAAGTTTAAATAAATAAAAACATTATTTTCGAATTGCTGGTGTTTTTTACTTTAAAATAATAGTTGATTTTTTTCACTGGGTGTGGTTTTTGTATGATTTTTATGGAATTAACCAAAAGTCCACTTTGGGGTCGGTTTTGGGGGACTATTTTGATAAATTCATAAATTTTATGGATTATCCTTTATTGTTTCATTGTTTTTTCGATGGATTATGATTCGGGATGAATTTCTGCGTTCGTAGGTGTTGGATTTTTGAAAATCCATTGGGGACCCTTTTTTGCAATTTTAAGTTGAAATCTTAACTGAAATCGTCTTTTCTGGCTAATTCCCGCCAAAACAATATCCTTTTCATGGTTTTTGGACGTAATTTGGTCAAGTTAGTTGATTGCGTAACAGCAATTTCTTGCTGCGTAGTTGGTTTTCAATCCAAGTACATTTAAAGGGTTTTTAGGGACTTTAAAGCCTGGAATTGGCCTTACAGACGATTGTTTTGATTGGAACTCTGTTGTTTTTGTTTATTTAAAGGAAAACGATGAATCCTTCAATAGTGTTGGATCGGAGGAAAACGATGATAACCGTGGAAATAACAACTTGTCGGCAAGTAGCAGCTCTTCCGGATCAGATAGGTGGGTTATTTTGGCCAATTTTGTCGAGAATTGTTTTTTTATTTATGTTGTGTGGCTCTATATAGTGACTCGGATAGTTCATCATCGAGTTCAGGGGGGTCTAGTGATCGAAGTTCAAGAGGAAGAAGGTCTCCGGTGCTTGCTGATGCTCCCAACGACAATGCCGAATCGGAAGCACCAACAGCTCACCCGAAATCCTCACACAATGACGACCAAGGCGATGGCATGGAGATGGAAAGGAGCCATCAGCAGGAGCAAGATGACACGAAGACCAATGGCTTTTCCGAAGACGATTCTGATGACTCGGAGGAGGAGAATACTGCGGTAAACAATGGAAAGGATACGTCGCATTCCAATGAATCTGACGACGATGATGACGATGAAGAGGACGGTGGCGATCAAGGTGAGAAAGAAAGTGACGACGACGATAATGCTGACCGAGATGGCAGCTACAAAGAAGACGATAATACAGTCAACAATAATGCCTCGAATGATTCATCCGGTTCAGAGAAGTCAGAGGAGAAATCTTCATCGGAAAAGTCGAGTAGTAGTGTAAGATTTTACTTCTATTCAACCTGGAATATGTGTCCCTAATTACCCAACAAATATAAATCCTCAAATCCATAAACAGGAAGAAGAAGAGGACTATCGACCCAAGAAGCCAGCTCGTGTGGCAAGAAAACCTGCGACGACTTCCAGTTTGCCTTCCAAGAAAACCAAAAAGAAGAAACAAAAGTAAAGAATTTTAGTTTTTGAAAAAGCTTAGACAAGTTTTTGAGTTGGTTTTTTTCTTTTTCTTTTTTTGTCTGTTTTTTTCTCAATTTAGTTGGGAATCAGAGAGCAGTGATAGTGATGAGGATAGTGACCATAGCTCAAGGAAAAGGCATCACAACAACAATCGTAAACAGAAACGAAAAAAGGCTCACTATTCGACAGATGACAGTGAAGACGAAGCTAAAAGGTGAGTTTTTGTGACGATACTTGTTTCTGGAAATCTTTAAACAACATTTTATTGTGAAATTGTGGAAGTTTTGCGGAGAAGTTTTGGCCTAAATAAGATTTTTTGTTTAGTTTTTTTTTACAGGTCTACAAAGGTAAGTGGTTTATTCTGTTTTTAAATATATTTATAATTTTATGAAGTTTTTGAATTAAATTAAAGCTTAAATGATTTTTTTTTTGTAACCGACCAACAATATTTTGTTTTACAAATTTTAAACAGTGAATATAAAAAAAGTGTTTAATCATATTTAATCTTCTGTTGAAATACCTTGTTTTGGAATACAGTTACGTTTTATTAACAAATTATCGTGGTTTAATGTGATACCTCAAGTATCGGCAGACAATTTTATGCTAAATAAAATAAATCAACGAGTTTTTCTTCTGTAAAATTAGATAAAAGGAATTGGCAATTAGAAAGAATAAAATAAATAAATTAATTTAAAAATATCCAAAAACTGGTAATCCTGAAGTGGAATAAGAGAATAAAAAACATTTACAACTAATCACTCATATTTATTATCCTAAAAACAAGTTTTGTAATTTAATACATCGCATTTTTTTTAATACACAATCTTATATTGGTTTTAAATTTAAATCTAATATTAAAAAATAAAGTTATTCATAATTTTAACACAATAAAACAAATGTTTACAATTCCTTAAATTTATTTTTTCGCGAAAAATTGTTTTCCTATTCCTTCCTTCTTATTGTGTAATGTAATAAATAAATTTAATATTTGAGAAGATAAATTGTTATACCAGGGTTTAAGATAAACACAGGTAAAATCATAGTACATATTGTTTTTTTATATAAAATGTTTATGAACTAGTAAAATATAAATAGTTTTCTAAATGATGGTGAGTATTTTATATATTTATATGTACATTTTTTTTAAATTTTGTATTTATTTAAATAAACAATACAATTTATTTTAAATTTCTCTGAGTCCAATCTTTTACGATTCTTTGTGAGGTTTGTTGTCATTTTGACAGTTTTTCAGTGCAATTTTAGAATATTGATAAAGAAATTGTGATTAATCGAGCCAATAACTCTCGACTTGACAATTTAAAATATATTTACAAACAAGTGAAGTTAATATAATCGTGTTAAAAACATAAAGCCATACAAAATTTTTGTCATTTGTCCATTTAACAAGTAGTACTTCAATAAGTACTTCCTGATTTTAGAATCGGTATGTCAAAAAAATAAAGGTCCCTTTTTATGTAACTCGATTCTATTCGAAACTTATTTTCGATTCTACTTTTAAATGGTAGTATGCACTTAAAAAGTATATAGTGCCAGTAATGCCAAGCATTATTCAACAAATTTACGATTTACGAATGTTCTGCTAGCAAACACATTTGATCTAGAGTGATTATTTGCGATTTTGCTTCGTTTTGACATTAACTTGTCGAGTTAGGTGATTCCCGATTATACGAAAGTACATACAAATAAAGTTGGCAGCAATAAAATTGTTCTATTATCGGTTAATTAAGCATCCTTAAAAAGTGATTGAGTTCAGAATTTGAGAATTCGAATGTTTTTATTATAGTATCGAGTTACATGGTCGGGCTTAAGGAGTGTTTCGGCATTTACTTTGTATGTTTTGCTCAAATTTCTCAGCCTTAAAAAATAGAATATGAAGATGCCGTCGAACAATTCAGGTAGTAGCCTTAAACTTTTGTATGATAGATACCCGTTTCGTTTTCGGTTCCATTTTAAATATAAGCAAGTAAAAGCAGGCTTTAGGTTGACATTTGACAAAGCATTTCATAAAGAGTCCAATTGTAATGGATTACAATATTATGCAATATTGTATGAAATAAATCTTATTATTGTTTAAATGACTTTACTTTGAAACTGATACTTGAAATTCATCAAATACTAATCATTTGTAATTTGATTGTAATCATTGAAGACTCTTGCATCTTCATCATTTGTAGTCTTTAGATAGGTCTCTGGTTAGGTATCATGGACTTGAGCTAACAGGTTAAATTATATTATAGTTTTAAAGATTTGAATTTGCAAACTTAGGTGGAGTAAAATTTTGAGTATTAAATCATGGTATGTTAATTTAGATTGGTAAATATGGAAATCAAAAAATGTTCCCTGTTGCGACCTCAAATAGTTTAACCTTAGTTTTTTAGACATATCTCCCTTATTATTTAATAAATTAGTTATTATTGGCTTGACTGAACTGAAAAATTTGCAGTGGAATGCTCTTACTTAATGGAAATTATGTTTTTCCAACACAAAGCAATGCAGGGAAAAATTAAATCAAGTTGTAACCTTACATAACTTAACCTTATTCAAGTCGAAAGTTGTGTTTTTTCATTAAAATACAAATGAACTCTGTTGGTAGCTTGTAGGCCTCTACGGGCGTACTGTACTTTTGTTAATAAAAACTGTAGAAAATGTGATTCATTGACAATGCTTTATTGTGTTGGTAATGGGTAGAAAATATTGAAAGTTTTGCCACTGGAAATCGTCTTTTAAAAAAAATCTATAAAAAGGTCTTGACTCTCAAATAAAGTGGGAGGTTATTTGTAAATTTGCGTTTCCTTAAATCAATTAAAATATTGAATTAACTTAAATGTAGTTAACCTAGACAAAAAAAAAACTTCTGCCATATTTTAAACCTTTTGCAATTGAAAATAGGTCAAGCGGCGGGCGGCGCGGCACTTACATATTTGCTTACTTAATCACTATGCATACAATAACAGCATAAAAGCTTCACTGAGGTAAAATAATTTGAATGACCTTAATAAATTAAGTTAAACAAAAATAAACTTAAACTTTATCTTTGCGTTTGTTAAAGTGTATTTTTATGTTCAATTAAACTCATAAATATCTTATTCAAGGCCAAGCAAAACATGCAAACAATCCTCAAAAATCATCCACAATTTCTACTTGTTCACTCCACTGGATATCCCAATTAAGACATATTTTTTGACTTTGATCATGATTTTATTTGCAATTTTAGAGCTGGCACTCGTCGAGCTGCAGCAGCGGTAAGCTACAAAGAAGCTAGCGAAGATGAAAAAACCGATTCAGAGGATTTGCTCGAAGTTGAATATGGTGACGATACAATTTCAGCTTTGGAGGCAAATGTCGAAGAGGAAAAGTGTGAAACAATCGAAAGGATTGTGGCAAAGAGAATTGGAAAGAAGGGAGTCACAGGCAATCCCACCACCATTTATGCTATCGAAGAGAATGGAGATCCCAATGAGGGTGTGAACGAAGACGATTCTGAAAACACTGAGGTGCAATATTATATCAAGTGGAAAGGCTGGTCGTATATTCACAATACGTGGGAATCGGAGGTGTCATTGCGTGAGCAGAAAGTCAAGGGCATGAAGAAGCTTGATAATTTCATAAAGCGCGAGCAGGACATTGACTATTGGCGGAAGTATGCTGGCCCAGAGGACATCGATTACTTTGAGTGCCAATTGGAGTTGCAGAATGATTTGCTTAAGAGTTACAACAACATCGATAGGATTATTGCGAAGAATGAGAAGCCCGATGGGACAAGTGAATATCTGTGCAAGTGGCAATCGTTGCCGTATTCTGAGGCGACATGGGAGGACGGTAGTTTGGTGATGAAGAAGTGGCAACAAACGGCGAAAGAGTTTTCAGATCGTGAGTTGTCGAAGTGTTCCCCATCGCGACACTGTAAAGTGCTTCGGAACCGGCCGAAGTTCTATAAGATGAAATCTCAGCCAGATTACCTGGCAGAGGGGTTGGTTCTTCGGGATTATCAGATGGATGGTGTGAATTGGCTGATTCACTCGTGGTGCAAGGAGAATTCAGTAATTTTGGCCGATGAAATGGGTCTGGGGAAGACGATTCAAACGATATGTTTCCTGTATTCACTGTTCAAGGGGCACCATTTGTACGGACCGTTTTTGTGTGTTGTGCCGCTGAGTACGATGACTGCTTGGCAACGAGAATTCATTCTGTGGGCGCCCGACATGAATGTGGTGACTTACCTGGGCGACGTGAAGTCTAGGGAAATGATCCGGCAGTTCGAGTGGTCGTTCGACGGCTCGAAAAGGCTCAAGTTCAACACAATTCTTACCACATATGAGATTGTCCTCAAGGACAAAGCATTTCTGGGGAGTCTTCAGTGGGCAGCTCTTCTGGTGGACGAGGCACATCGTCTCAAAAACGACGATTCACTGCTGTACAAAAGTCTGAAGGAGTTTGATACCAACCATCGGCTCCTAATCACAGGCACACCGTTGCAGAATTCCCTCAAGGAGCTGTGGGCCCTGCTGCATTTCATCATGCCACAAAAGTTCGACACGTGGGAGAACTTTGAAATTGAACACGGAAATGCAGCAGATAAGGGCTACACAAAGCTGCACGAGCAACTTGAGCCTTACATCTTGCGGCGGGTGAAGAAAGACGTCGAGAAGAGTTTGCCGGCCAAGGTGGAGCAGATTTTGCGAGTGGAAATGACTTCTGTGCAAAAGCAGTACTACAAGTGGATTCTAACGAAAAATTTTAATGCCCTGCGGAAGGGCACCAAGGGCTCGACTAGCACTTTCCTTAATATTGTGATTGAGCTGAAAAAGTGCTGCAACCATGCGGCACTCATACGTCCCTCGGAATTCGAGCTGGCCGGTTTAGTGCAAGAAGAAGCGTTGCAGACGCTTCTCAAGGGTTCCGGTAAACTAGTTCTGCTCGATAAGTTGCTGTGTCGATTGAAGGAAACCGGTCACAGGGTGCTGATCTTCTCCCAGATGGTTCGGATGCTGGACATTTTGGCGGATTACCTGCAGAAGAGGCACTTTTCATTCCAACGTTTGGACGGTAGTATTAAGGGTGAAATGCGACGACAAGCACTCGATCATTTCAATGCCGAGAATAGTACTGATTTCTGTTTCCTCTTGTCGACTCGAGCTGGAGGATTGGGTATAAATTTAGCAACCGCTGATACTGTGATTATTTTTGATTCCGATTGGAATCCACAGAACGATTTGCAAGCTCAAGCGAGAGCCCATCGAATCGGTCAAAAGAATCAGGTTAACATTTATAGACTTGTTACGGCGCGATCTGTTGAAGAGAATATCGTGGAACGGGCGAAGCAGAAGATGGTCCTGGATCACTTGGTTATCCAGCGGATGGATACGACAGGCAGGACAGTCTTGGATAAGAACAGCTCGTCGACGAGTACTCCTTTCAATAAGGACGATCTGTCGGCGATATTGAAGTTCGGTGCCGAGGAGTTGTTCAAGGACGAGCAGGAGAACGACGATGATTTGGTTTGTGATATCGATGAGATTTTGCGGCGTGCCGAAACCCGCAACGAAGACCCTGAGATGCCCGGTGATGATCTGCTGTCGGCATTTAAGGTGGCGAGTATTGTTTCGTTCGAGGAGGAACCTGACACGACAACGATAGAAGCGAATGCCGATGCTAACAACGAAGACACGAAAGACTGGGACGATATTATACCCGAGGACTTCCGCAATACGATACAGAGCGAGGAGCGCAACAAGGAAATGGAGGATCTCTATCTGCCGCCACGTCGAAAGGTGGCTATGAATGCTGGTGATACACCGCGTCAGCGAAAGAATAGCAAAAAAGATGATTCCGAAACGGACGAAGGAAGTGATGCGAGTGGAGATGATCGGCCTAAGAAGAGAGGACGTATTCCGACGAAGGAGAAGATTTTGGGCTTCACCGATGCGGAATTAAGGCGGTTTATAAAAAGCTACAAGAAATTCCCATCGCCACTCGATAGACTAGAGGCAATAGCATGTGATGCAGAATTGCAGGAGAAGCCTTTAGCTGAGCTTAAGCGAATCGGACAAATGCTGCATGATCGGTGTGTACAGTTCCTCGAGGAGCACAAGGATGTTGATGTCCCAAAAGTGGTATCGGGTGAAGAGGCGGCGAAGAGAAGGAGTCGAGCCACGTATTCGTTGAAATTCGGAGGTGTTTCATTCAATGCAAAGACTTTGCTGTCATGTGAAGAAGAGCTCAAACCATTGAACACGATCATTCCAGGTACTGCGCAGGAACGCCTGTCGTGGCAGTTGGATGTTAAGACACGACCGGCGAACTTCGACGTGGAATGGGCGAAAGAAGAGGATTCCAAACTTTTGTGTGGAATCTATCAGTACGGTATTGGTTCGTGGGAAGCAATGAAAATGGACCCATCATTGAACCTCACCGAGAAAATTCTTCCGAATGACACAAAGAAACCACAAGCAAAGCATTTACAATCGAGAGCTGAATACCTGCTGAAGATAATCAAAAAGAACGTCGAACTAAAGAAGGGCATAACGCGACAAAAGCGAACGAGAAAACCCAAAGAGCCCAAAGTAGATGTGAAGAAATCGAATTCCGAGTCGAATGCAGCGGAAGATGTGTCACTTTCTGGTGCTGCTGAAACAGATAAGAAGCAAAAAACTAAAGAGCCAGCGGAATCAACCGATACAGCAGATACTGCTGCTTCTGGTAAGGCAACGGCTACTCCTGCATCTGAGGAGGCTCCAAAAAAGACAAAAACAAAACGCGGCAACAAAGAACAGAAAAAGTCGAAGAAGAAAGACTCGGAGAATAAACCAATGCACTTTACAGCAAACAATGAACCAAGAGCGTTGGAAGTGCTCGGAGATCTTGATCCGAATATTTTCAATGAGTGCAAAGAGAAGATGCGACCTGTGAAAAAAGCCCTCAAAGCTCTGGATCGACCTGATTCAACGCTATCCAATCAGGAGCAGGTGAACCACACCCGCGAATGTTTATTAAGTATAGGTAAACAGATTGACGTGTGTTTGAATGAGTACAAGGATCCGGATAAAGTAAAGGAATGGCGAAGTAATTTGTGGTATTTCGTATCGAAATTCACAGAATTCGATGCGAAAAAATTGTTCAAACTTTACAAGCATGCTCTGAAATTAAGCGAAGACAGTGGCAAGAAAAAGAAGGCAGCAGCGGCGGCTGCGTCATCGGCAACAAGTGCAGTCGCAAGTAGTACATCGAATGATCAAGATCAGAATGGAAAATCAGTGACAAAGAGTTCAAAGTCGAGCAAGCGAAAGAAGAAAGAAAAGGATAGGGAAGCTAAGGAGGCAGCGGCTAAATTAGATGCTGCAGCGGCGAAAGAAAAAAAGAATCGTGCAGCTGCGGCAGCTGCAGTTGCATCAGCAATGGCACTAAGCACCTCATTGAACTCTCAAGATTCTCCACCAAAACGAAAACGCGGAGATAGTGAAGGTGATTCGAAGAATTTTAAACGAGCCAACATTGATGGAAGGTGAGCTCTTTTGTAACAAATTTTTCTGTTCTAGTAGCTTATTCGATTTTTTGTGTTCCATAAAAGAAATCGTGAAAGTCGCGAAAAAGACGACCGACAGAAACGTGATGAATACTTTAGCGGAGCATCAAATCCCGAAACACCAAGTCGTGACAGAAGGAACTCAATTACATCTCCAACAACACCAAATAATCGAACACATCCAAGTTCAAGTCAACGAATGCCCGGCGGATATTCAGATGGCCGCACCAACTCGCCATATGTCGAATCAGATCGATGGAATCCCAGAGAAAGGTTGGTATTATTTATGACACAAATAAAAGCAATAAAGATATGATTTAAAAATTATGTGTCTTCTCATTCAGGTACAACAGTGGCGGTGACTTTAAGAGGAGTGGTGGTGATCGTTATGATGGTTACAGTGGTCGAAATAGCCATGGGCATGGCTATCACAGAGATAATCGAGATCGAGACAGAGATCGTGATCGAAGACCCGAAAAAAGAAGGTACATTAAACTTTAAACCAAATAGATGGTAAACAGACTGCATACTTAACTGTTTTTCTGTGTATTTTTTAGATATCAACCACCTCATCCGCAGACACAACTTAACTACCCTGGTCACTACATGCCTCCAAACTATTACATGGCAAACGGTGTTCCTCAACCAAATGTCCCGCCACATGGCTACCGAGACAGCAGGTATGCCCCGCAACCTAGTGACTGGCAGCGAGATTACCCACCGGAGTATCGTCGTGGTGGTGGCGGCAGTGCCGGTGATTATGACAGACGTCCACCACCGCCATAATAAAACTCTGCCCTCATCCCATCAATAAAATCCTCAACCAAACAAAAACACTACAACCTCTAATAACAACACAAAAAAAAAACAAAAACCTTTTGCATAGTTACTATTTAATATTTCTCCATGCATAAACAATTTAACTATTATAAATGAAAAAAAAGAGAAGTCATAATTGGAACACCATTACTTAATTTAAATTTATTTAATTCTAAAAGTTTCTTAAAATCTACACTCACTAGTACTGTTACTGTCGACTTGCCTGTCTTAGCTAGTTGGCTTTTAGAGGAGCAGCAATTTTAAGATTATTAATTTGTGTACAAAGAAATATAAATTAACAAAATTAATATGTAAATTATAATTTCTAAAGTGAATAATAACGGTAGTCTGAGTAAAATATTGAAAAAAAGAACAAACATTTAATCACGTAATTTATATCAAAGAAAAAAAAAACTAAATAATTAACAATTTAAGAGTATTAACTTTTATTTACCGTTTAGTGTTAATAGTTATTTTATTTTATTTAACAATTCTTAGACAAAAAATACAAATAAAACATAAAATGCCTGTGTTTTTCATAAAAAGCATTCATATTTTTATTTTAAACTTTAATAATATATTAATTATTTTTCTTTTCTTGATTTTAAATCTTAAAATATGTATCCTCTTCTACTAAAGTAAGATTGTATAGCCGCATTTCTTCTACTAAAATTTAGAAAAGAAAAACAACTTAAGTGTAAAAAATATATATTTCAATGCGTATGTAAAAAAAAAAAACCAACAACAACTAACATACACAATATAAAAACAAAATATTTAGGAAAACTTTAAAATTTCCTTTTGTATTGAAAATAGTTGATGATAAATTGTTATAATAAAAAACGACAAAATAACCATAGTTTATAAAACAAAAAATGAACAATTGTATCGAATGGAAGTAACAATTGTGCCCGGGAAAGAAAATAAATTACGGCATATTGCACAGCAAGTTTTATTTAATCTAAAAATATTGATGATTTTTTTTTTTCAATTAATTTTGTTGATAAAAATACTTTTTATAAATTAAGTTAAATCAACATTTATAAGTAGGTAAATATGTAAGTGATGTAAATAGATTACTTTTAAAATAAATAGTAAATAATCAATAATTTAAAGCACTTGAATTTAGAATATAAAAAGGTAAATAAAAATCCCAAAAAAGCTAAAAGTTTATTCTTGTTTCTGCAAATATATTTTAAAGTGATTTTTGTTTTTATTTCCAACTATTTGTAATATGATTTGTGTGTAAATATTGAAAAACATTTCAACAAAACAAAAACGGAAACACTAAATAAATAAAAATTTATAATATAAAATGTGAAAATATGTTTTTAATTTGTCTAGGAACTTGGCCTTTTCGACAAGACGTCCAGGAAGCCTTCTAAATACAAAATGAAACAAAAAAGCTGCTACTACATTTAAACTGAATTCAGAACCACCTGAAGCAATTAACAAACTTACTTACTAAGGTTCTCAGACCTACTCCTAGGCGCCATCGTGTGCGGTTTCCAGCGATGTATTTTACCTCCCTCCAGCTGTTTCCCAATGTCGCAGATTCCTCCTCAAATGTTCTCCTCCACGTGCTTCTCGGTCTACCAACTCTTCTTCCTTCTTGCGTGAGTGGGTTCCACTGCATTACCTGGCCCACAATGCAGTCATTACCTTTTCGAAGCGTGCGCCCAATCCACTGCCACTTGCGCCTTCGTTTAATGGCATCGCAGTTTCCTGACCTAACTTTACATTAACTTTAACCATTAAATTATGCTTAAAGTTGTTCCACCTTGACCTCAAAATATTTTAATTCAAATCTGCCTACATCTACCTACCCATTTACCCCCACCAACAGATGTATTCCTGACCTGTTCACCTATTTATTTTATTTTATTTATAATTTATTAGTTTATAATTAAAATTATAAAGTAATAATAAGGAAGAGCACTAGCTACTTAGGCTTTCAGCTCTGATAGTGGAAAATATAGATGTTTTTATTTTTTTTATTAAATAATTACTAAGTATTTCAAAATTAATAAAATTAAAGTATAGTTTATATTATATATCTAGTTTATATTTATTTATAAAGGAGTAAATAAGGGTTATATTTTGATGGCTCAAGAGTAGATGTTGATGAGTGCAGGTTGTATGTCCAAGACGCAGTCTTATAAAACAAGTGTTCATTATTTTACTCGTGGTAGTAGGATATAAGGGTTCACCTATATACATACATAAGTCCTCGCTAGAGATACGATGTAGCTTTGTGTTCAAACTGAAAGATTTGTTCCTCCAAATATGGGACAACATCCCGAACGCAGCCTTTGCTTTGTCGATGCGTCTGGCGATGTCTAGTTCGGTTCCTCCTTCAGTAGAGTCTATACTTCCAAGGTAAAGGAAGCTCTCTACTTTCTCTACTGCTTGTTAAGCAATGTTCATCGGAGCGAATAGATCTGCCAAAAACCAGTATAAAAACCAAATTTGGAGTAACGAGCCCATAGGCAAGAAAAATTTGTAACAGGAGAGATGGTATTCTTGTAATTTCATTAAAGGTATTCATGAAACAGCACAACTGACAGATGTACAATCAAAGGATATTTTTTTACAGAAATTGATTAAATTAATGGGTTCTTGTCAGAAATTTGGATCCAATATCATTTTCTTTGCCAAATAAACATAAGTATATAAGTAATTCATGTCTTTTGGGATCCAAAATGTAATCGAAATTGTTAAACAACTGGTCAAATATTAATTCCACGATTGTGCAGCCTGAATTTTACAATAATTAATAAAACTGACGAGATACCTCAAATGGTTTGTGTTTAATTGTATAAAAAAAATTGACAGATTAGAATCTGGATCTGCAATGTGAATGTTTTCGAAAATCCCCATAAGATTTCCAAAAGAGTACAGCCTCACTGTACCTTGGCCTGAAAATAAATACGATTGTGTGCATGCCTTAATTTTCGCTTCAATATTCCGTTTGACAGAAGGACAGAGACGGACACTCGGATATAGGGACTCAGCTGGTTTTGTTTTTGTCGTAACGTAGTAGTAGCGTCGGTGGATTTAATTTAATAAAAATTTAAAAATCACTAATCGAAAAAATAAAAAAACAAAAATGTTTAAATTATTAAAACTACAAACTCTGCGACAAATACGCACATTTTCAACCGCTCGAATGGTTGATATACGCGACAGCTTGGATACTTGGAAATCCAAGCTAAATGAAGCTGGCGTTGGCGACATTGACTTCAACCTCAAGTGCATTGTTGCACATGTGATTAAAAAGAATTTCGTAAGTATTTTCGTAAAAAGTCAATCAAAGGTTTTAATTTAATCTTAAATAAACACAAATGATTTATAATTTAGTTCATTTCAAAAATAAACCTATGTAGGAACTCTCGAAGGAACTCAACAACAACACGGCGAATTCGTTTTTGGGTACAGTTTGAGACTACCCGCTTAAGATCATTTTAAATTTTTGATTTTTTTACTTAAAAATTCGAGGATTTCACAAAGTTGAGGTTTCAGTTGGTTTATTCTTATTTCCATTGTTGTTTAATTTTCCACTTCGGCAACCGGCACATGCAATCAATGTCTTTTTTTTTTCTTTATTAACTCAATCAAAAAACCTTCTCTAAACCCTAACACACTTCTTTTATTTCAGAGCACAGTCTCCAAATACGAGGACGTTCAGATGTCTCAGGATGAGTATAAAGAATTCGAACGTTTAGTCGAATGTCGAATTGCTCGTATGCCGCTGCAATACATTCTTGGCGAATGGGATTTCATGGATATGACATTAAAAATGCAACCAACAGTTTTCATTCCACGTCCAGAAACCGAAGAATTTGTTCGTTTGCTATTGGAAAAGTTTGAATGCGAGAAACCATTCACCTTGCTTGAAGTTGGCTGTGGATGTGGTGCAATATCGTTGGCTATTCTGCACCGGATGAAAAATGCAGAATGTATTGCTTTGGAACGTAGTGCAATTGCTACTAAGTTGGCAATGGAGAATGCTAAATTACAAAATCTTGACGATAGATTTTCGGTGTATCTTCACACGACCACAAAGGAAGCGCTAGTACCTGAGGAATTGAAAAATTCCAAATTTGATATTGTTATATCGAATCCACCGTATGTAAAGAATAGTGAGTTTGCAATGCTCCAACCAGAAGTTAAAGTGTAAGCTTCAAACAAAAAACTCGAGAAAACAAATTTAATATTTTGCTTTTATTTTTTAAGTTATGAAAACTCTAATGCCTTGCTTGGAGGCCAAGATGGCCTGCACGTAGCTAGAAGTGTTTGTGATGTTGCAAGCAATCACTTAGTAGCTGGTGGAAAACTCTGGATGGAGCTGGGCAGCTCACATCCACCTCTCGTCCATACAATTATCAATACCCAATATGAGGGAAAGTTAAAGTATTTAAACGGATACAAAGATCAATACAAACAAGAGAGATTTGTCGAAATCATGAAAGTGTAAGATTTGAGATCTCTTAAATAATTAATATGTTCCTATAGTTAATTTCTAATGATTAATGGTGTAGTGAATAAAAGAATGCAGAGGCTTTGAGACGATAAAATAAATTGACATAGAATTAATAACGAGTTTTGTTTTTTGTTCAATTTCAGAAATGATTTTTCAAGAATACTCGAAGAAGATCAACTGCGATTTACATACACATCTTTTTAAGTTTCCCATTTAATTGGCAGTTTCGTTATAATTTTTAAGGGTTTATAATTTCTTTCACATCGCTAAATATCAGACTACATTTGGGTTTGTTCATTCCCATTTTACCAAGACAAATTTTTTTATTGTTCGTGAGTACATTTTATTTCCTTTTTTATTTTTTATTGGTTTAAGGGAATTTTTATTATTTAAAAAAATCTATTTTAGGGGTTGGGTGTTTTTATATTGTTATGATTGTATGTTTTTTCTATTTTTCATTTTAATCTAAAATCCTTATAAACAAAACATGTTGCTTATATTCGCAGTTTAATTTTTTTTTTGATTCTTCTTCTTTTTTGTCAATTTATAACATTTTTAAAACGTTTACCTTATAAGAGTAGACATTGAAAGGAAGTGCAGATTGGTTTTGTTAATGACATAAATGCCAATTAAGACTTCATTGGCCCTTTGGACCAATCATTTAGGGACATTGCTTTTTTCAATATTCTAATCGTGTACTAAGTTTTCATTATAAAGACCACAGTGAAATCAGATTTAGTGAGTTTCTTCGCAGTTCTTGTGAAAAGAAAAGACACAAATGATATTGACTTCGAATCCTATATTTTGGATTCCATAAATCCATAATTGAAAATAATTAAAACAAAAGTCTTAAATCAATAGTTGACTTAAATGATATCAAACCAGTATTAGTATATGAATTAAATTAACACTAACAAGGTGAATGGTTCAAATCTCTTAGCGTTAATGAAAAGTAAAAATAATTATCAATTATATCTTTCAGATTTCAAATAAAAAAGATAATTAACTAATTCAGAGGAAGCATTTCTTTTTATTGATGAATCCTGGACATTTTGTGCAATTCATAACCAACATTCTTTATTCCGGATTTTTGAAACTTCAAGCTTAAAGAAAAATTTTATATTGCTATTATATGAAGTAAATTTTTAATAAATATATACATACATACATACATACCTACATAAATACAAAAATTCTACCTTTTGAATTTTGTGATAATAAACGTACATCTGTCATATGTCAGGAACTGCACCACCTAAAGAGTTAAAATTTGAGTGTATGGATCCAGAAAATCTCTTTCTATTGATTTTAAAAGCAAGCAATTTAACAAAACTGTATCAAAGAAATCTATGTCTGAAATAAGAATCATAGAACTGTCAAACTCGGACTTCTTTAAGATGGCATATCTCACGATCCAGACTTTTTCGGGTGTTTATAGTTTGAAGGTTCTTATCCTTATTGATTTAAAGCATCAGTTTCCAGCGAATTCATTATAATTAACATTTAAACTTAAGCTATGAATTTTGTTGCTTATACGGCATTACTACCTACATACGTACATATGTCCATTTTGTTAAATTAAATTAAAGATTGCCTTCACAAATTTCCATTATATTTTCATTCAAAAATAGACAAAATTCAATACAATGCGATTTGCACCTAATTGGATAAGAATCTGAACGCACCCACGTAAACGATCTACGTTTACATCATCCAGCACCACCCACTGCACACAACACACACACACAATGACCTATCTCATAATTATTCCATCCTATCCACCTATCGGTAATCGAAATTCTGTTCGATAGAAAGAGACAGAGAGAAAATGTTTTTCGAAATAAGAAGCTCATCTTAAATATTGCATATCGGTGAATTATGTGCAAGCTTATTCGTGTCCCCTATTGCAGTTCGAGTGAGAGTTTTTAAGTGTTTGCGCCGTGATCGGTGGAGAAAATATTTTTTTAATATAAAGTTAATTTCTTGTACTAAATGAAAGCGTAATAAATGTGTTAAGTTAGTGATAAAGTTAAGAAGTGTTAGAAATTAAAGTACCTATCGTTGCATTGTCTCTGGCTTGTGTAGTCAGTGAGTTAAGGGCAATGAACTAATAAATTTTTGTAAAATTGCTCCTACACAAAGGTGGGTATACCATTAGAGCGAGGAGGTTTCCAAGACCATCATAGCAGCCTTCTAGGTAATCAAGTTTGCGAGAGATGAAATGTCAAAAAAGTCAAAAATTTAGCCCCCTATAGCGAGTTTTAATTAATTTAAGTTTTAACATTGATTTCTTCTTATGAAATTGCTCAAATTCATGAAAACGGGGTGGGGAGGAAGGTGGAATAAGGGTCTTATGATAAGGACACTTTTGTGTACGAATCATTACCCCATTTACGTCATGACCTTTTCTGTGCAATCTATCATTCTTTGCAAATAAGAAACTGGAAAACAATCACCCACCTTTTATCTATTCACACCCTTAAATGAAACGCCCAAGACCATATCAGATAGTAGATAATATATGCGTATTCGTTTCAATGTACATATAAAATGTTTGCTATTAAAACCCTGTTAACCACCTGTGTGCCAGCCATTTGTTTAAAATTTCAACTTATCTATCATGGCCCTTATTTTATAGTTATCCACTTTTTTTCGCGTTTAGGTATATTCCTATTCCTATGTCTATTGTCTATCTGTATATCTATCAGCATATCATTGTGTTTTGTATTTGTTCATATGATGTGACGATATCGCCGCCTCCATACGAAGAAGAATCTCACTCATTCTTCTTTAAGCCTCAGTGATTTCAAATTGGCTTTTCATATGAAATAGATGATACCTACGCACAAGCCGAGTAGATACATAGGTATATCCCAATCCCAATCCCAATCTCGATCCTGATCTCTTGTCCTCTAATCTGAAAACAAAAAAAAAAAAAGAGTCTTTTCCTCTTTGCCTATTGAAAATGAATGCGGATACATTTTATAAGGATATAGAACGTCTCACAAAAGATCCAACATCTGAAAAAAAGAAAAAGTTGAGAAGAATACCCAACGGTGCAAAAACACAGGTAAAAAACAGATAATTTCTCCAATGACCCTTAAACAATATCTGCCAAAATCTACTTCAGGAGATAAAGAAAAAAAAAAACAAATAAAAAAGGATTGTTTCGTGTTTTTTTGTGGGTTGTATCCTTACTTGTAAGTGTGTCAGCAGCTTCTCCAGAGACACATACAATATAGTTTCAACAAGTATCATAGTTATCATTGGCTATTTATTATTTTTATCGTCGTCATCGTCGGTTCGGTCGGCGTCGTTGTCGCCGTATAGTTGTAGTTTTGCTAGGCTTTTGTGTCAACCCAATGATTTCCCACCCGACATGACCATAACTCTTAAAAAACTATGAAAAAATAAACTTTCAATAAACTTTTTTTAACAAAGCACCTCCACAACTGGAAAATACAAAAAAAAAAAACAAACAACAAGGCCGCCAGAGACAATTGGTCCTTGGGCGTATACTTGCTATTTTTTTTATTATTATTTTGAAAAAAAAGGCCTTCTTCTCGTCTCGTCGCAATTATTTTCACTCCAATATTCGTTTTGTGTGTCCTGAAGTCATTATTTGTCCTTCGGTAGTATGGTGTCCAGTGAGTTGTTGTTGTATTTGTTTCATACACTGAGTAGAAACCTAGGTATTGACGAAGAAAAGAAGTAGTTTCCCCCTTTTTTTTAAGAAGATGGCTTGCTATCTCTGCTTTGTTGTTCTTTTAGTTGGGTTAGACATAAATCAACCGTAAAACATTACTTATTCATTGACACACTCCCACACAGTCACACAGAATCGTTCAACATCCGGTAATCAAGATACCAGAGTTGTGAGTTAAACTTACTGAGTTTATACATATGTATGTACTGTACATACATAACCCCCTAAGGCTGGCAAAGATTACCTTAAAGTATTTGTTGTTCTGTTCTGTCTCCTTCTGTGATGGTCGAAATGGTCGTTGGTTTTTTTTTTTTTTTTTGAGGGACCTATAGTTGCCTTTTGTGCTGTCAAAGAATTTCCTGTTGCTCTAGGCCTTGTAACATAAAATTCACCCGAACGGAAATCCTTCAACACACATAAATTCTTTCATTCAAGAAAAAATACAACACACACATAAAAATGAATGAAAGAAAGAAAAACTTAGATAAACAGGACTTACCTTGTTCTTTACTTTAACTTATTTGTTAGCCTACTCAATATGCCTTAAAGTGCACATAACAAAGCAGAGCCAAAGCACCGCACGCTAAACATACACGACATTATCCTTTCACTCATTCTCAACTCACTATCTTATAATACTCAACTTGAATATGTCGTCCTCGCAGTCGTCGTTGTCATCGTCATCGTCTGTGTCGACACTTTGTGTGTGTCATTAGCAATAACCAGAAATAATGAATGTTATGCCTTTCAACACTCATTATCAACAGAAAAAGGACATTCTTCACAGGAGTACACTCCTGGATATTTACATATCAGTGAAAGGTATAAAAAGGCAGAGGCAGTGGCATAGGTGAAGATGAAGGCGGAGACGGAGACGGAGACGGAGACAGAGGCAAAGGCGAAGCAAAGACAGTGGTGCGGCAGAGAAAGGAATATAATAAGAAAAACAACAAGACCTTTAAAAAGGACTTAATATTTTTCATACCCAAGCAAACTTAACACCCGAAGCCCACTCGCACTGGCACTCGTACTCAGCACTCAGCTCTCAACAGCGCCATCTGTGCCACCTTCTCTCCAAATCCGAACATCATTCACAAGCACACACTACACACTACACACTACACACAACACAGAACACACAAGACATGTGTGGGGAAAACGTGAGAAAAACACAAATTTAAAAAGGATATACTTCACCACCGACCGTCACCACTGCCACTGCTACCTGCCACACGCCACCGCCGCCGCCACAGTACCATCTGTGTGGCAAGCTTGCTTCTAGTCTCTAGACGAGGTAAGGCAAAAGCAAAGATAAAGACAAGACACAGAGCTTGTAGTTTGGGGAAAAAAAAATAAAATGAATAAACGAATCCCTTCTCCAAGGCGGGCAGGTACAACAAAAACAACCGCGCGCTGGATGTGTTAAAGTTTTTCCCAAGTAGTATATAGAACAACGCACAAACAAGGATCACTGTTTAGTATTCAGCATGGCATGGAAAATACGATGATAAAGCCAGGAGCCCAGGACGAGTCCGAAGACTAGAAGGTGGAGGAAGAGAAGGATGTGGAGAATAACAACGAAGACCGAAAAGAGTGCTCCTCCAGAACTTCCAGAAGTTCAGAAGAACACAATACAAAAATTCAATTTGAAGTGTAGAGAGCTTTACTGTGTTTTTTTTTTTTCTTTTTGCTCTGCAATTCTACCTTGTTTTTACTCTTTTTCTTATTTTTTGTTGTTGTTGATGTTTTATTGTAGTTGTGATTTTCCTTTTTTCAATGTCGAATCAAAAGTATAAAAAATGGAAAAAAAGAAGAAACAAACGTAAAGTTCTTCTAACTTTACTTGCAATATGCCCCCGTAAATATCCTTGGCATCTATTAAACTCTCAATTATACTTAGACATACATCTCCACACAAGGACAAAACAGGAGAAGATTTGATAAAGAGGCAGGAACTTTGAGAGAGTGAGCGAGAGAGAGAGAGAGTGGGGGAGATATAGTAGCAAAAGTTAAAAGAGTTAGAGAAGAGAAAAAAGCACTGGCGCTGGGCTGGTCTGGTCTGTCAACTGTCACTGTCACTTGTTATCAAAATTGAGAAGATTTATTATTTGCAGAGAGAACAAGAGAAAGAGAAGTAACATGAGATTAATGTTATATTTAAACTAAGTGTCTATGTAGTACTGTTATTTCAGCAGTGATGTCGATTTAATAAGTAGCAGTAAATTCAATAACCCAGGCTATCTGTGTAATGAACTTAAAAGTTGTCTTCTTTGTCTACCTTTTGTATATAAATGCCTTTCTTTTATTCTAATTATTTTAGCTTAATTTATTAAATTTTTCAATTAAATGTTGAATTAAAGTTGAAATTTTAATTAAATCCTTTACCGATTGACGATCACGATCACAAAGACTGATCCTTACGTAAAAGATTCAAAAGAAATTATAGTGTTCAAAAACTAGTTGTCAGTCATTTTTGATTATTACTTCCCGACCGTCTGGGAAAATAAAGTCACAAACCATTAACTAGCAATATTTGCTTCGTTTCGAACGACGGCGTAAAAAAAAAAACTTGATTTTCGGCACATAAGAGGAGTGATATCCACCCACTTACAATTTTTAGTACTTGGAACTCTGGTTCTTTTAAAATGGTTAAATCTGGTTAAACGGAAGATGTTTTCTAATACTTCGCTGGATAAATCTCCAATTTGTGTGCAGATTTAAAAAAAAATTTAACTCATTCTGAACAATCACTTAATCCGTCAACCCTGAATTAAATTATGGTAAAATTTACCAAACTTACAGATGGATAAGAATTATTTAAATACATACATATTTGTATGTGTAAGTTGATATGAAAAAGTAAATTTTAAAACTAGGAGAAAACTCTAGGATAGATATCCTGACAACAACACATTTCTCTGTTATGTTGCTGTATCCTAGTAAAATTTTCATTCAACAAAAAAAAATTAAAGCAAAATAAAAGTAAAAATTAATAAAATAAAATAATTTGAAGTTATCCTGCGCAAGCTTTCGCACAATTGCTCCTCCATCACACACAACACACTTCTCTTTTGTACAAGGATGTACTCACATTTTCCAATTTAATTTTCATTCTACACACACACACAGAAGAGGAAATCTTCCCCAGTATCACACAATCAGAATCACAATCAGCAGCAGGAGCAGGAGTAGGAACAGGAGCAGCTTCAGCTCCAGCTTTAGCATCCTACCAAAGGACGACGAGACGAGAATGGTTATCAACAACCCTACTACAGAGGAGAACCATAAACTTCAGTTGTTAAAAGAGATCCAATTTTTCCCATTCGCAGCGAGTGTATACCAAAGTCGCAAGTCGCAACGACCAACGACACGACCAACAACGACAACCAAGACGACTACGACGACGACGACGATGATAATGGTCCATGGCCAAAAAAGCTGTCAAGACTACAAAATTTTTGCTCAATAAGTTGCAAGGATACACAGAGAAAGGACACACATAACGTTCGTTCGCGGAGTCGCTCGGTGTTGAAATTAAAATTGAATAAAATTTAATTAAAATAGAAACAAACAGAAATAAAAAAATCAAAAATTATAAAATTTAATTTCAATTCACTTAAAAATTATCCGTTGGAGTGAAAAAGGACATTTTTGGTTAATCGTGAAAAAGTGCAGATCCTTTTTCTGTGAACTGAAAAATAGTCGTTTTTTCGTTTTCAAAGTACTTAGTAGTTTTTTGCTTTTTGAATTTTCGTCCTTTTTTCGAAAGTTCTTTGTTCGAATTAATCTACTCGTATTTGGTCCTTGTTTGCGCGTTATCCTTGAAGTAATTTAAATATTATAAATATGGTTCAATTTAAATTTATGATAAGACAATTCTTCTTGTTGGTTGTTTAAATTTTTAAAATCAAAAATCTTCGCCAAAGAGGAAGAACAAAAAAGGACTCTCTCTCTAGCTGCCATTATCATATCGAGATTCACAAGAAGAAAAAAAGTGTATCCCTTGTCTGTATAGTTTTTTTTTTTTTTGATTTTGATTCTGCTTGAATCGAGTTTTCCTCCAATTTATAGAATTCTCACAGAAGAAGTGTGTTATCCTGGTTTTTCATTATAAAAAAGGAAAACCAAATTCAAATATCCTTTCATTAAAACGAGTATTTGAATTTTGAAGCAGAAGTTGGAGCAGCAAAAAAAAAATACAAAAAATACAAAATTCAAAATTTAAAATGAAAAAAAGTGCAAAGTGTATCTGTACCCAACAACCTATATATCCTTGCCAAGGCAATTGTTGATATCGATAAATATTCCATGGTTTCCATCACCACATATACAAAAAACGGAAAACAAGGGCGAGAGGAGATAAAAGGAAGAAAGGATAGGAGAGGAGAGGAAAGGAAAGGAACATAGAAATCGTGTACCTATGTACTGGGGAGTCCCGGAGTGTGCTTTTGAACTTAAGTGTATTCGCACTTAATGAAAATTGAAAGAATATTAAATCCTTGAGCGAAAAGATTTTTGCTTCTTTCTCGTTTTCGTAGCTGTTTTTGAAATTCCTTTCTTTGTTCCTTAATTTTTTATTTGGTTTTCTGCTGATCCTTGGAAATTTTGTGAAAGTAAAAAATATTAAATTAACTAAAAACAAAAAAACAAAAAAGCTACATCCTGATAAGATATTTTTGGCTTTATTATCCTTCTTTGGCTCTCGTCCTTATTTTTATCAAAAAAATTGCGTGCGGGAGTGTAGAGCGACGAACGACGACGACTTTTGTATGAGAGTGTGTGTGTATCTTCGTCGACATATTCCAATAAAAAGTAAATTCATTCCATTTTCGTTTTGCCTTTTGTGAGAAGCAGAAGAGGACAACAACAATAAAATAGAAAATATACAAAAAAAAATGTAGAAAAAAAGAGAAAAAAGAAAAACAAGAAGATAAGAAATTCCTTCATACTCGAATCCATCTATCTACCTGCAAATAAGATAGAAAACTCAATTTGTATCTACACACACACACATGTACAGCAAATACATATTTCTATGTGGTATTTTATTTTTCTCATGTATCTTTAATTTCATTCTGTTTTAAATTTTATTTATTTTTATATTAAATTAAATCCACAATCAGAAAGAAAAAAAAATAATAGAAAGATGTGAATGAATGAAGACGGGAAAATTTTGAATTTAATTTCATGAACACATAAATGCATACATACATATGTTCATGCATATATACGTACATACATACATACATACATATGTGTATAATTGATTCTGTTTTTTTTTTGTTATTTTGTTGATGTATTACTTATACATACCTACATTTTTATATATGAAAGATATATAAAAGAAAAATAATGAAATCGATTTTATTCAACAAGAAGATTTAAATTTGTTGCTTTCGATTGTTTTTTTTTTTTTGTTCAATTTTGTAATTTTTTTTATTTGAAGTTTAAAATTTTTATCTAATATGTAGCTTGCTGAAATGATAATTTAAATCAAACAAACACACACAGAAAAAATAACATCTAAAATGACAAAATTAACGAAATATTGAACTTAAATAAAATTTGATACTAAACAAACAAGTGTACAAAAATTAAAAATTAAATTTTAAATAAAAATTTAAACTAATTCTACGAAAGAAAATACAAACAAAAATCAAAAATACATAAAACATAATAAAAATTTAACAAAATGCTAAAAACAAAAAAGAAAAAAATAATTCAATAAATTAAAACAAAACAATCATCACTATTATAATTTAAAAAATAAAAACATAAAATTAAAATAAAAAACACTCTGCTGCATGAATTCCGCATTGCAAAAAAAAAAAAAAATTTAAACAAGAAAATAAACTAAAATTGTGTTCACAAACAAAAAAAATCTGCTAAAAATACGAGTAATCAAAATTAAAATAAATCAAAATGATAAAAAAACAAGTATTAAATAAAAAAAATTAAATGATAGAATGATTTTAATTTATAAAATTTTCTTTTTTTTATTAAAAAAATATTAAACTCGCAATGAATCGGATTAAAAAATATTCTTTTTTATAGTGTTTGTTGTTATTTGCATTATTCTAAGATTCTTTCGTTTTTTTCCTATCTACATATATTTTTAAATAAATGAAATTTATGATAAAATCTAAAAATTAAAAGAATAATAAAAAAAAAATACAAAACAAAACACTATGGGGTTTTAACTAAGTAGTTAGTATAAAAAATAAAATATAATAATATATTCGTTAAAAATTAATTAAACAAAAATGTATTAAAAAATTAAAAATTAAACCAAAACAAAAAACAAATATCATCGAGGCAATATTATATAAAAGTATGGAAAATAAATGCATATTAAATGATCGAAATTTTACAGCTGGTGGAGAGTGTTACTTCAGACAAAAAAAGGTACATACATATTTAAATTAATATATAAATCTTATAATTTATATATAATATATTTTTTAATTAAAAGCATTTCTTTATAAAATATCACATTGCCACAAAAAGTCTGTCGTATTTTAAACCTCTTCTGTGTTTTTAACTTATAGTTTTTCTAAGTTTTTGGACGATCTTGATTTTAAACTGTGCATCAAGTGCATCAAAATATGAATTTGTCTTCAAAACAAAAATTTACTCGTAAATATTGTTTTTTATATAAATATGTACCAAAATTTAAGCCTTAAGGTTTTCTGTTTTTATAAAATCACAAGATAATTTTTGAAGCTGTGCTTAATTTTATTTCCTACCGTAGTAGCCTGTAACCTTTTAAAAAATGTGAATAAAGAATACGGTCTAGCATTGGTCAACAAAATGAGAAAAGTCTTAAACAAGCCCGTAGAATTTAAACAAAATTCCGCGCAACTGATTTAAAATAAGACTGTATTAGTGTCAAAATATGTTGTTTTTTTCAAAGTCAATAAATGTCAAATATAATGAAATAATGGTACCCATTCCATGGATTAAAAATCGTCTGTTAAGATTAAAATTTTTGCTCTAAAAAATCAAATTATTTTGAGTTGTTGCTCTAGAATGAGAGAGTCTAACCAAGCAACCAAGATGGAGAGAAAGTGTCAGAAAATTACCATTTCTGATGTCATATTTTTATATTTGCTCAGTGTTCAGTTGTAGCTTTTCAATTGAATAGTCATATTTAAATTATGACGGTTTCAATTTCAACATTTTACCATATGATTATCCCATATGAATTGTAGTTAAGTTACAATGTTTAAAATGCAGGTGCCTTATAAATTGTCAGTTAAGACATTTTCTGTTTGAAGTTTAAATATTTTCAGTTTTTTAAAAGAAAGTATAGAAATGTCATGGGTTTAATCCATACGTATTTAGATTCTCTAGACCCTTCAAGTTAAATGTCAAATGTGTTTACCTACTTTAGAATCGAATACAAGTCAATAAATTATTATCATTTTGAATATTTATGTAAATATATTTTATCTGACATTATCTTATTAAAACACACTCGTTTCTATCAATAAAAATGAATTTGATTAAATATGGTTTTTTTTTTCTTTCCAATCTATTTTTCTTAAAATGTATTACCACTTATTTTCCTCGAGGACAAAGTAAGAAAAAAGGATTCATTTGGTTTTTCATTTGAAATAAGATTGTTTTTATAGAATTAATTGAATTTAGCTACTGGGGTTTTCGTAGAAATTCGATATACATACATACATACATATGTATGTGTGTATCTTGGAGAAGAAATGAAATCTGATGGGTTATTGGCATAGTTTTCTTCTGGATTTCTTGAAATTCATCTTAGATGCTTTTCCTTTTGGTTTTTGTATCTTTTTAAAATTCAAATTGATGAGGGGTTCTAAAATTTTCTAGAAAATTAAATTTTTCACCAATTTTGAATGCTCTTAGGTGTCATGATTTTTTTTAGTTCAATATTTATTTTCGATTTTTTTTTAAATTGATTGGTTTTTTTTTCAAAAAGACTTTTAAAATATTGAAAATATAAAATTGTTTGAATTCTTAATTTTTTCTTCTTGATTAATATGAAGTTTAAGCACAATCCAGTGTTCCGATTCCAATTAAACAGACCAAGGGGTATTGATGATGATTGAAGTTTATGTCTAAAAGTAAGTAGCAGGCGGACTGTGACACAGGGGAATTGGTTTTGTTCAAGTATACTAACTCCCTAGTAGGACGTTTAATGGCTTGAATAAAGATGGTTTCAGGTGCGGATGACGCGTCGTCGTCGGCCTAACTCCGTTTCTCTCACTCTCTTTTTGACTTCTTAAGGCCTAAATATAACTTTCACGTACAAAGCATAAATTTGTCACAACCCAAATATAGATTAAAGTGAACAAAGAGTTTCACGACCATGCAGGGATTTCCATTGGAGATTCGAATGTTAAGTTTGGCAGAAGGTCACGTCCAAACTTAAGATTGGATACGATTGCTCTGAAGGGTCTTTGATTACCTAGCTTCGCATAAAGTATACATTCTGACAAACTTCAAGAGATGGTAAACGATTATCCCAGGGGAGATATATTCGAGAATTTCGTCTTACATATACTCTATTTATTCATTCCCAATTCAGGGATTATTCAAAGCTAAGGAACCACCACAACGAAGTTTCTAACAGCAACCTTATCGACTTTTTGATTGTAGATTTTAAACAAACAAAACAAAATTAAATAATTGCAGTCTAATTTAATGTAGATTTCTCTATAACTTGAGTTTAATTCTGCACTTTATACATCAAAGAACATGAAAACGGAATCGTAGTGACATTTTATGGATCATTTCCACAGCTCGGAAGTTGATCTTTTGGGAGTTCAATTTTCCATTGGACCACTATCGAGTAGGACTTTAGCATACAATTTGACATTCATACATTTATGAAGTGTTTTAGTTGACTAATTTTGTTTTATTTGTTGCAAGTAATTTATTTCACAAAACCAAATCGTTAAAAAACGTGACTTTGTCAAAACTTACATAATATAAATCACAATTTTGAAGGAGGAAACATTTATCCTTGAAATAGTTTTATGTCTATTCAACTACCGGAACCAATCTTTCATTCTTATCTTTTGTCCCTATTGAATTAAAAATTCACAACCAGAAAAAATCGTTTCTTTGTACAGGCTTATATTAAATTTCCTCGCATTATTTTGTTTTACATGCAAATCATGATTTAGCTGATATCTCATTTTTTCTAATCTTTTCTTGTATAAATATTTATCAGACTCTTTGACTTTGACAGATTTACAATTTTACTTAAATTCTGATAAATATCTGCGAATGTTTGCCTCTTTTTTAGGTCGCATATTCTGATCAAACGTATGTATACGATATTTATTCATGCTGTTAAGTAAACCCCCCTCTCAAAACTTTAAAAATAACTCCATCATATCATATTTTATCTTAAAATATTTCAAAAAAGGTCAAAAAAGGATATTGTATGTCCTTTATTATTTGTTATCTTTATACATATGTATTTGTATATATATGTAGATACTAATACATACTTACGACGACAACGCGACTCTACGATTCGCACGTGTAAACTCTCACATGAGAAAGGTGCGTTCCTTAATATGAAAAATCTATTTTCTTATTTTGTCCTCCATCGCTTTTTGTTAAAGAAAGAAACAAAATTTGTATTTAACAAAATAAAAGTTAGTCCTTTTTATACACATACATACAAGCATAAACGATATGAAATTAGGAGACCAAATGATGCCATCTAATGGACTTTTATGTTCCAAAAATGAAAACGAAAAATAAACATTTTTGTGGGCAAATATTTATCGCAATACAAAAGTAATTAATTTTGTTTTTCTTTCTGTCTAAATATTTTTTTTTTGTTTCTCAACCAAAAAACGGCGAAGGCGACCACGACGACGACGACGACGACGACTGTGTGTGGAATTAAGTAATAAAATGTTGAAAAAATGGAAAACCATATTCACAAATGTGAAATATACTCGTACTATAAAGTTGCCCATTGCGGTCTTAATCAAGATTTAATAGGAATACAAAAACAAAATTGAAATATACTAGTTTTTATATACGTAAATACATATAAAATGGACTGGACAGGAAGTCATGTAATATAAAATGTCTATATTATTTACATTTGGATTCATAAAGATTGAAAATAAATTGAAAAGTCTTAAATTGTCTCAGAGACAGGAAATATGTATATCTATTTCATTTATTGTAGAACTTCTGTATGTTGGTTTAAGCCTATAACTTAAGAACGACTGGACAGATTTAACTCATTTTTGAATATTCGTTATTTAAATAGTCTTATACTCCCTAACTGTATTCAATGAATAGAATCTTAAAAATGAATATTGTCTTCTTTTACAAAACCTGGCGTCTAACATTGAAGGAGTGGAATCATTTTTTTATATGCCCAAAATGTAAACTATAAATTGTAAACCTTTTTGGATCTGCAGTCTACCATAAGTCGTAATATTTTAAATTTAATAGCTCTTTATCAATGGCTTTCATTGCGAAATCACATTATTTATTATTATTATTAAAGTTTTATTCACCGATTATTTTATTTAAAAATTTGAGTAAGAAAGAAAAAAGAAAGAAAATTAATCAAAATAATAAAGTTAACATTACTTATTTTACAATTTTTATCTATGTAGTTTGAATTTAATATTTTAATTTATGTTTTAAGTTATATTTATTATTTAATGGTTACAATTTTTTGTTTTCTTCTAATTTTTGAATAAAGTTATGTTCCGACATAAGCCTCCGCCATAACTGCCCATAATTTTCTGTTCTTTGCGTCTTTTAAATCGTCTGCCTGCCCATCTCTTTTAAGGTAGTCCTCTAGATCGATTTTCATTCGGCGGTTGCCATTTGGTTATTAACTTCGTCCATCTTTGATCTTCTATTCTAGATATGTGTCCGACCCAACTCCATTTTAAACGCTTCGTTCTTTGATGTATGTACGTCGTCGATTATTTGTGTTCTTCTTCTTATATCTTCATTTCTAACTCTTTGAGTTTGTCTTATGTTCAGCAATTTTCTTTCAATTTTTGTTTGACAAATCCTCAGCATTTCACGTGAGTTAGTTGTTAGTTCTAATCCTAATGCTTCTAAGCCATATGTCAATGTTGGTAGTATTGTCGAGTCTAGTATATATTTCCTCACATCTTCACTTAGGTTAGAATCGAGTATTTGTTAAACATTCCAAAACTGCTTCCATCTGTTGTCAATTCTTCGTTTTATTTCTTTTTCGTCATGATTCGTGAATGACTTGACCTGACCGAGATACATATATATGTATATTAGATCGTCAACATATTCAATTTTGTTGTCAAGAAGTAGAATGTTCCTTTTTTATGTGGTTTGTCATCATTTTTGTTTTTGTCAGATTAAGATAGAGTCCATATTTCGAGCATATATCTGAAAGTTCTTTTATCATTAATTGTATTTCGTCTGGTGATTGAGAAAAGAGAACTACGTCCGTCGTCGTCAGCAAATCTCAAATTGTTGAGTTTTTGTCTTCATATATCGAGTCTAATTGATTTGTCAAAAAATGTCCTCAAGAACGGCTGAGAAAAGAGGTTGTGATAATGGATATCCTTGGCGAACTCCTCTCTTGATACTGAAACATCTTCCGATTTTGTCTGTTTTTATCTTGGCCTTATTGTTTTTTTAAAGTCAGGAGCAGCATCTGGCAGATTGTTTTATTGTTTCTTGAAGTGTGTTATAATGGGATTGGATATTGATGTTTATGTTTTGAAAATCTAATTTTTGGGAAATGGTGTTGGATAGTAAGTCTTTGTATCTTTCTACCAATTCCACCAATTCTATTTTTCTCAGTTATTAATGACTTACATATCTCTCTATGTACCTATTTATAAGAAGACAAGACTATCAGAAGTCTCGTTGGGTCTCTTTTGATTATATTGTAGAATTTAAGCTTATACTCAAGTTTGGTAAAGTCTACATTAGTTGAACTATTAGAAGTATAATATGTAATGTATTATTTTATTGAATCTTTTCCCCGTACCACCTTCGGTTAGATACATTCCATCTGTTTTATGACAGCTGTCAGATTGCAAAATTAATGTTCGTCGTTAAGTTTCTGTATTAAAAATGTTTCAAATATAAATCCCTGAGGCTAAATTCCAATGCAGCTACATATGTATATTTGTAATAGTTAATTAATATATACACTTCTAATTAATGTCTATTTAAAAATAAAAAAAACCTCGAGTACTCATAACCCTCCTTAAGATGTGTGCAAAGAACCCCTCCACACTACCGCAAGTATTTGCATACTCGTTGGCATGTTTTCGATGTGCACTTTGTGATTGTGGTGCACATTTAATTTAAATTGTACTAAAGCCTGCTGAGAATTATTAATTATCATCATCCTTCATTCCATAAAAGTGACGAATGATGAAGATGACGTTTGACATCTTACGTACTCTTATACGTGACGTGTTGGGAAAAGAGTTCTTCTTCTTGAGACTTTTTATACTTAATTAATTTGCAGACCTCTTTTTTGTTGCTTTAAACATCACTTCTTCTTCGTTTCACACTTTTCACTTTATTATAATTGAAGTTAGAGAAAATTTAACCATTATGTGAAAGTATTTAAAATCGCATAAGTGTCAGTTAAGTTCGTGTTTAAAATCACTCTTGCAGTCTACAGACAAATCACTCTCTATACAGACATTCTTGTAAGTAGATCTAGGTATACAGAATTTGTTTACATTTTGAATCCTTTTTTTTTGTTTAAATTGTATCCTGCGAATTTAAAGAACTTTTTTTTTTGTACTCTCAGCCTCAGCATAATAATTATTCTCCCTTTCATATTGTTTGTGTGTGCTTTTGCTTTTATATACCTACGCACAGATAATATTGAATTCAGAGAGAGAGAGAGAGAGAGAGCGAAAGAGAGAGGGCGAGAGTGAGAAAAATAAGGACTTGTTGTGTGTGTTTATTTAATTTCTTTCTTTCTTTTTCTGTCTGAATCCTCTTTTTCAATTTTCCAGGATTTCCAAATTATTGTCCTTTTTTTTATTGAGATTATGGAATATTTTACTCTAATAAAAAAAGAACAAACAATGCGTTCGCTCTCGAAAAATGAGTAAAATTTTATTGCGGCGAAAAAAGAGCGAATAGCGAATTACTCTCAAAACGCACCAGGACACAGAACAGTTAATTCAAGTTTATCTATTTTGTGTGTCTTTACTCTTTGTTGTTGTTTAATTTGGTCCTTCGAGCCGGACCAGGGGAGAGGGCAAAAGATGGTCCTTAATATCTTATATGGGCAAGGACATGGTCTTTTCCTATCGAAATTTTATACCTATTGGGTGTCTGTTTGTACATATGATGTGTATTGGTTTGGTTGGTTACTGAATAAAAGAATCTCTCCCGCCATAAATTTGTTGAGGATGTGATAGAGGTTGGGGTTGAAATTGGATCTTTGGGTGGACTGCACTACAAGGACACTCGCCATATTCAATATCGAGTAAGGAATAAAAATAGTTTTATTCTTAGTGATTTGTTTTTTTTTGCATGCAAAAAAAAGACAAAGAGAAGTGAGAGAATGTGTGAGAGAAAGAGAGAGAGAGAAACAAAAGAGGACAGAGGACAGACGACAGAGCAAGAAGAAGAGAGAGGGACTTGGGATTTCTTAGTAGCAAAGATTTTCTTCTACATATCTAATATCCTTTCTATCTATGAATATTTCCATGTATCTAATGTTTGTGTGTACAGCTTCCAGAGTTCTGTATCTAGGGCAGGAATACAATGACTATGATTCGGACGTGGACGTGGAGGAAGAATATCAGTATAAGAAAACAATTGCTTGGACTTCGGCTTGGGCTAGGGCTAGATCTAGTTGGTTGGTATCACTTTTCTGTTGCATTTAAATTGCTACTGGGTGAAAATTGTGCAAAGAAATTGAAGTGCTAAGAATTGGTGAGGAGGAGAAGGGTGTCAAGGAGGGGGGGAGGGAGGCGTTTGAACATGAGTTTGAGGGTGAGTTACAATGAGTTGTTGGAGAAAAAAAAAAAACGACGGCCCATGTTCTGCATGTTCTTTATTATTGCGAAAGGTTATTGCTTTCGATTTTCTATTCTCATTTTTTCTTTCTGTGTGTGTGTTTTTTTTTTCATCCTTTTTTCGTTTGCTCATTGCTGCTTAACTGAAAGAAAAATTGTAAGTTCGGAATTTGTTGTTCTCTCTGTCCATTTGTCTATTCGGCATCGGCAGCGACGCGACTGTCCGAATGTCGTGTCGTTTTGTTGCTATCACTCCTCGTCGTCATTCCACAGAAACAATAGAAATAAATTGAGGATGGGATTGACTGAATCTATATCTACATATCGTATTTATGCTTTTGTAGGGCTACAATATTCAGAAAGAGACAGATAACAAAAAAAGGGAGAGACAGAAGGACCATTGTTTTCGTTGTAGGTTACTGCAACTTTGTGTGCGAAATGGTATGGCAGTGGGACAATTTGCATAGAGCACCATCACATTTAGGTATAGATACTTTGGTTTTAACTATTTTGAAGGATTTAATTAAATTTCCACGAGATATCTAGATTCTACTGTGCTTAAATTGATGCTGTTCTTATATTCGCTATGTGCCGTCCAATTGAATATTTCCCTTCCTCTGGGGAGTGGAATGGATTGAGGTCATCCACACCACATCCTACTCGTATCCTCTAAATGGCACTATAAGCAAAAGTGATGAATCAATGGGAATGGAATAGAGAGAGAGAGGAGAGGGAGTAATCTATTTGCTGCTGGTCGTGGTTCTGGATGTTATGGATGCTGTTCCTTTGGATGCTCCTCTTCTCTGATGCTGCTTGCATTGATGATGATGATCGTTTGGTTGTTGAAGAAAATTGGAATTTATGACGTTTTTTTTTTTTTTTGCGAGGGCAATTTCAATTATACCAATAATACTCTGGATACGAGTGTGCCTTATGCTAACATTGGTTCCTTTCCATCTGATCAAATCGAAGGGAGAGATGGCACTCGAGGCGCCTTATCTACATACAGACAAACCTTCTTTACATCAAGTATCTATGTGAGAAAAGCTGTAGGACGTGCTTTGAGATACAAACGAACGAAAACGAGGAGAAAAAAATAAAAGCAATCTCATTTTATTAACTTGAAGAGATGTTAAATGAATCTTATATAGCTGAGGTTTTTTTTTTTTGTTTTGTATTTTGTCGAGTATTATTTTATTTCATTTTTAATGTAATAAAAGGGATTACTTTCTCTTTCTCTTTCTGTCTCTGTCCCTCCTACTGTCCTCTTTTATCTTTTTGCTGATGCGTCGTGGACTATTTTCAGAATTTTATTTTGTTTTTGAATTTTTTTTTTAGTATTTATTTATGCCCTATATGGTGGGCGATCTGACTTTCTGTGTGCGGCATGTCATGTGTCCTTTTTTATTATTTTTTTTTGTTAATTTAGGATTCGAGCACCTATGAAAGTTGTTAGGTGGTAGGTTGATGGATTTGTGTACAAACATATATTCTGTATTTCCTGTTTCCTTTAATTGGCAAATGTATTTAAATGTACATAGGTTGGCCGGCCCTTAGGATTATTGTTTATTTTTTAGGAGATATAATACTCTAGGAAATTTGATGGCGGGAGTTACTTTTTGTTTTAAAGTTAAAATCATAATAATGATTATCTAATCTATTATTATTTAAGCCCTACATATTCGTAAATCGATAAGGATTCTTTTTTAAATGGATTAAAAGGTTATATTGTTTTGTTTTTTGTATTACAATTAATCCAATAAACTACTTTACGATCTTAAAAACACGGTCTCAAAATGTTAGAATCAAGATCTCGTAAACGGATATTTCTTTTCGGATTGAAGTTTTGAAATAATCTTAATTCTTTTTACATGAGAGCGTTATAAAAATCTTAGTTTTAAACTGAATTTCATAACGAATTCTGATGGAACGTTCTGTCTTAAGATTGAAAGGGTCCAATCAACTCACAAATTCTATATTTTAACTATTACGACTTGTGATGAAGCCTGGAGTAGATATATGTATGCCACATTAGCCTCAGTTAAAAATCCTCAAAACCTCAGTTCACATTTTTCTTCTAAATTTCATTGTTCTAAAAAAATCTGAAGTGTTTCCAATGTATTTAAACAATTCTCCCTTGTTCTTGGAAAATACTTACATTTGTGAAATTGAAAAAAAAAACAAAAATACTGCATCCAAGTTGAATTTTGACCAACCAACAAAAGTTAATCTTCATCAAAATTTCCTTGATTAGATTTTTGAAGTCTTGGTACAACAGACCGCGGCGTACAACTTAAAATAAATTATGTCCATTGAAAGAAAACAAAACTCACTTAAATTCTTTTCTTTCATCTTATGTAAAAAGAAATAGTTTTGGTCCAATAAAACTTCGCTGTGGCACCCCAATATAATCGATAACAATTTCTGTTCATATTTACATATGTATCTTAAGACTATAAAAAAAAGATTTCCAAGCACAGCTGTTTAAATAAACATTATACAATAAATATTGCAAGGAATAGTAATGCTACTTGTGATTACTTGAGAAGGAAGCATGGGACTTCAAAAAATGTTTAAATACCCCGATTAAAGTCGTCATATTTTTCTATACTTGTGATAAAATGTAATACCGTAATTTGTATCGTCTTTTAGTATGCTGTTAAAATTACAATGTATCAAAGTTCATTATTACCAACCTTGCATTCACAATTAGCTATATGATGCAACTCATGCTATCAAAGGTGCATCTTAAGTAACTAACCCATCGTGTTCAACTATGAAATCAGAATAGCAATTAAGCTAAAAACTCACCTATTAAATTGATGGGTCATACAATAAAATTAATAGTCACAATGGCACTCAAGAAATAAAAAGGACCAGAATACCATGGAAACGAAAGAGTACAACTAAAGTCAGCTTACTATGTTTTTCTCATTGAAGAATGTAATTAAATTCCCTGAGTTCCTTTCCAAAAAAAGCACACACAAGACAGCAAATCAGGACAGTTATATCCTTCGTCAAGTTATTGCCACTTAAAATATAAAAACAGACGTCTTTAACTACCCTCGATACGATACACAATAATATGTCCTTGTCCTTGTGCATGTGTGTCGATAATAATACGGCACTATACGAGAAGGTATATTCCAGGCCAAATACGCGCGTTTGTGACAAAATTGCTGACACCTCTACTATAATGACACAACAATTACTTATCCAACGATTTGTCACAAGTGTTCGTATACAGTATACGTAAAAGTTGCGTGTCGAAAAGCAATTTAATATAACATTTGTTGTGTGAAACGATTCAGACTCTCCACACAGGAATCGTCTCTAAGCGAAAATAAACCTCTTTCTCTCTTCATTTCACTTCACTTGAGTTTTATCACCATGCACCACCCCCAGACACACCCCCCCACCCCAGTATCTATCTGTGAAAATATAAGATTGAAATATTTTTAGCAGTATTTACCTCTCGTTTCCTCTTCTTATATATCCATCGCAGATTAACTATTCATATGACAACGATTGTCAGGTCGGTAGATGTTTTTATTTTTTTTTCGTCTTCTTCTTCGTGCCCAAGAACTTTAAGCACCTAATTTTCGTGTTTCATTCGTTTTCGTATAAATGACAAAATATTGCGTGTGACGCAAAAAGATTCCGTCAAATATCTTCTTCTTGTTGTTGTTCGTCTGAAGCATCATACAATAAAAGAAAAAAAAAGGAAAAAGAAAAAAGTAATCACGACACGACCCTTTTACACACAGCTTTATACATACTTACATATGTTTTTGTATGTATGCTCGTATTTTATTTTGTGATGATAAAATTTTATCAGTCATTATTCGAATGTCACATCTCACATCTCACACAGTCACCAGGACTACACAATCCTACACATCGTATTTTATATCATATTGCTTTTGCAACTAAGCACCTAATTTATTTAATTCGTGTATTAAAATTCACAGTCAGTTGGACAGTGAATATAACTCGATCTTCAATATTGTCCGAAATTTGATATAAATGAAAAATAAAAGAAACTTATTCTTGAATCACATCAGCAGGGGCGTATTTTGGTGTCAAAAACAAGGAGAGGTTAACTTTCATGTTGTGTGTCACAATGAAAAGGAAACGAAGATTTATCAAACAACCTTTTTTTCCAATTTATACCATAAACCTATGAAAAAAAACACAATATTTTCCTTCTCAAAATATAATCGGTGAAAATAAGAAATGATTTAAATAATTATAACACCGATTTATAAAATTACTATTTTATACCATTTAAATTTTGTTCTCCAAGACCTTTCATATGCATACATATTTATGTTGCCTTAATACTTCATTATTCAATATAAGAAACAAATTTATATTAGACCAGTTGAAATCTATTAACAGGAAGTTTTTTTTTGTTTGTTTTAGAGCTGGTTTTATATATTTAGACCATTTTGTTAATGTAATAAAATACGAACAATTTTGTTAAACAGCTTTACTACCTGTCAAGTTCTGGTCCTTTTTGGACCAGTTACATGATAAAAACAGTTTGGGATACAGTTTTAGATAAATTAAACTATTTCATGTGAAAACTTTTCCACGTGAAAGTGAAATAAAACTTGACCTTTTTATTTACATAACTACCAGTTTGATTAATTTATACCAAATAACTTGCAAAAACATTCATGTAATATCTGAACCAAAAAAAACATTAATTTTTGGTCTATAAGATGACATTTAATAAACAATAGATTTAAGAGAAATCAAAGCACTTAAACGTATTCAATTGTGACGCGTTCATTCCATTTCATTGTTTATACCAATCACAATAAACGTTAAATTAAATAAATCAGCAACGAAAAAACAAAGCCGTAGGACTACCATACTGCCTTCAGGCTTATATCATTTCCAGCCCTGCATTATACAGCAAACATGCTACGAGTACGTGTGGGCTTCATTTAATTAAAGTGAAACTCTCCTTTTTAGCTCACAAACACCCACTAACTGACCACCATCTGTCTATATAACACCCCCACACAAAAACAAATAAAAATAGAAATAAATAAGTCCAAAAGGGAAAAAAAAATATTATATTTCGTTTGAAGTGTTCTGATAGCCGAACTAACCATTTACGAACACAATAAAAAAAAAAGAAAACTAAGATATAAGAAAAAAAAACAACTCTTCACTTCGATACAGATTTAATAACATCCCTGCAGTGCGCCAATTCACCGTCATTCAGCAAGCACCAACACCAACCACCAAGGGAATTAAACTATCCAGGGTTGGCCGTGAGGTTGTTTTTATCATTTAATTTTGTTGCAAATAAAAAATAGTTTGTTTTTTGTTGCATGAAGTTTTTCATTTTAATTTTTTGTTTGATATAAGGTCATAATGTTTTCAATGCTCTGTCGTTCTCTATTCATAAAGAGAAAAATCCTTTTAAAGTTGTGTGTTTTTTTTTTTCTATTCGTTGAGGGATTTTTGATGAATTTTATGTTTTTTTTCCGCAGATTCTCTGTGATGCATTCTAGCGATATATAGAATGCTTTTTAAATGGAAAAGGCATCAACCACACCACACCAAATAAATTGGTCGACCGATCATCATTGTGTGTGAGGAAAGTTTTCTGCTCCACTAAATCTGCAATTCAACATAAAAGATAGATTTATTTTCTACTACATATTTTCTTTAGAAAACTTAAAACGAAATCGAAGAAACAGAAAAAAAAAATAAACGAAAAAATAAATAAATATGCTAAAAAGAAAAATGCAGGAAAAAAAAACGTCACACCACACCACCATCTTCTGTATTTCTCTTCTTTCTATTGAAATATGACCTTTTTGTGTTCGATGTTCGTTCGACGATGACGATGGTGATGACAAAGAGGTGGCATGATGGCGGATGGATGGCGGTAAAACGGTAAAAGTAAAAAAAAAAAATCGTTGATGTTCGAAAAGTTTGATGCCAATCGATATGTCAATGTTGTGAGTAGTGAGTGCATTTTATGAAACCATAATGGATAGCGATGTCGAAGTATTCCATCAAAAAAAGCTAAAAAAAATATTTTACCATCATAATGACTTAACGAATGGCACAAAAACTCATACATACATTTTACACAGTGGGATTCTTAACTAGCTTAAATTGGATTTTAACAAACATAAGCAAAATGTTAAAAAAATTCCATATCCGTGTTTCTTATATACAATCTGTCAAAAAGCAATTTCGAAATAACTTTTCACTAATGATACATTCATCCGTTCCAAGAATTTTCCGTTAGTTCTGTCATAAAAATGAGGTGCATTACTTTGATAAATTGGAATTTTTTGAAAATATCCGGAAGTTAATTAATTTGGGGAAGAGGATATTCGAAAGGATTCACTCTTTCATATTAAGACACAGTGTTTTTTTCAAACATCTGTCTGATGCTAAAGTTGAGTTAACTCACCTAAGCCCAAATTAATCTTTCGAAATTCGAAATTGACAGTAATTTTTCTAGATAAAGATGTATGGGTCATTAAAAAAAATTGTAATATATGATATTTTAATTCAATATTTTAACATAAACGTCATTGAATTATTTAACTGTCATTTTAGTTTAAATATTGATCGAATTTCGAATAAGATGATGTTGACGAAAGAATTATTTTCGAAATCTTATAAGAAAATAATAGAAATATAAAAGTGTCATCAAGACTTAGCTTGTAAATGTAACTTCAAATGACAACGAATGTCATTTTTGAATAAGTTTGAATCATTATTCATTATTACATGTCCCAATGTTCGTGTAAGAATTGTTCTCACAATAAAAACACGAAATAATAGCATTTCCTAGACAGAATACAGAATAATCGTCTTTTGTTAACAAACTGCACGAAGATGGATCAAATTAATTTTAATTAGGTTATATATAAAAGCCAACGAAATATAAATGCTTTTTAAATGGTTTTTGTATATTTTTTTGTCAAGTAAACTTTTTTCTCGCTTTAAGAATGCGAATTTCCGAAAGAAATATACATACTCGTATGTAATCTCCACAAGAAGAGGAAATCATGACATGAGTCTTTTGATGTTGTATCTTGAAAATATTCAATCTGAATAAGTATTTACCTTCTTTTTCTAGTTGGATTATAATTGTGGGGTTTTTCTTTATTTGATTGATGATGTGTGAATATTAAATCTACATATTTAGAAGATAATAACCTTTGTGTAATATTTCTGCATTGATTGAATAAGATAATCCTTGCTCGGGCGCCATTTAAGGACTTTGTTTGAAAAAATGCCTGGTATCGTATGATTTTTTGAAGTCACAGATTAATGAGATTTTTGACCAGAACAAAGTTTGGTAATATTTTGATGGAAAGTTTGTAATAAACTTCTTTAATATATTGTACTTTTATTTTAAACAGTTTTTAAATACAATTTCACACATCAAACAAAATGAATTTTTGTTTTTTGTGGCTCATACAGTTTCACACATCAAACAAAATGAATTTTAGTTTCCCACAAATTGTGGTTTAGGTTTTTACAAAAAAAAAAAAACACCCGTCTTCCTCATACACTTGTCATTCTCTAAGATTTTTTTGTTTAAACTTGACGAAGAATATGTATCCGCAAAAGTTTTCCTTTTACAGCTTTGTACGTTTTTTTTTTTAATATTATTTTTTATATATATATTCATGTGTGCAACTTCAAAAAGAGAGGAGGAAAATATTCTTGGTTACTTATGCGTGGATCTGATGAACACATACATATATGTATGTACATATGTATATTTATGCGCTTGTTAATTTTAAGTATCAACTTTAGGACTTGAGGAAAACAAAAAATTAAGTATAATTTTACCTCTCCTCCTAAGACTCAACCGTTTTATTTTTGTATATGTAGTTATATGGTTGTGTTTTTCTAGTTGTGGAGATTTTTTTTCAAACCTAACTTATACAGTTTATAATTTTGTTCAACAAAAGTACAGTAATGTGGTTAATTAAAAATTGAACAAGAAACAAAACTTACACCGTAAACTTCAAAGGCTGCTCGAATTTATGTTGATTTTTGTATTTTAACTAATTTAATTTTTTTTGATATTTCCTCAGTTTAATGACTTATTTTCCATTTTTCTTTCGTGTTTAAATTCACGTCTGCACTGATTTTTGACAGATTTTTGAAATTTTAAACTCCCATAAGATAAAAAATAATCAATGTTTAAAAACTGTTTTTAAAATACATACATACTCTTTTTTTTTCTATTTCGAATAAATCTATTAAATATTAACAGTTCACATTTGATTCCTTTAAGATAACTCATTTTGACGTTTCATACTCGATCTTGCTTCCAATTGACGGATAATTTTTTTTTTTGAAAAATACTAATAGAGAATAAAATTAATAAAAGTGGCCCCAAAAATTCCAAT